>JAQOWZ010000003.1:47154250-48416030 GCA_035578165.1 Stenolophus ochropezus | reverse complement strand
CCGACACATGGGAGTTTTACATGGGAAATCAGTTAATTATGAATAGTATCTCCCCAGTGCAAGATATTAACTTGAAATTTTGTATACTTATCGAAGAATATTAATTCTATGGATCACACTTATTTGAAATATGCAATTTCGTCTGCAGGGCGAGATTTATTAAATTTAAAATCTAATATTTTCGTTCAAAATCAGACAGCCATGGAAATAAAAGAAAATATTTATCTGACAGTTTAGTGAAGTATCACCGATTTTAATTCTTATTCCCTGTATTTTAATATTATTTAAGTTGAATTTAGTTTATTTTTGTTAAATAATATACCAATATTACAAAAATATAAATATCTACAATGGCATGTCATTAACTGTCAGAACTGTCACATAGATATTTTCTTTTATTTCCATGGCTGACTGATTTTGAACGACAATGGTAGATTTTATAATTTAATAAATCTCGTCTTGCAGACGAAATTACATATTTCATATAACTGTAATCCATAGAAATAATATTCCCTAACAAGCATACAAAATCTCAAGTTAATATCTTGCACTGGGGAGATACTATTCATAATTAACTGATTTCCCATGTAAAACTCCCATGCGTCGGTCGAGCTGGGACACCGGTATGTGATGTGATGTGTGATGTGGCGTTGGTTTAGGTTCTGATTATAAAAAATGAAACATATTACTATAATTAATAGTTCAAAGATTGCAATAATAAATAATAAAATTATTTGAACAATGAAAAATGCGGACAGATAATTGTGCATTAATAAACATTCACAAAAAATTGTTAAATCTTATATACTAAAATGATAGATTCACTATCTATATATCTATCTATCTATCTATCTATCTATCTATCTATCTATATTTGGATTCATCACGACGATCAGGCATCGTTTGTCCAGCTCAAACTCTTAGACCATTCAAGTAATTGCTGTAATTTTTTTTCCAAGTTGTAGAGTCTATTGTGCCGGAGTGCCTTTTGGGGGTCTCATATTTTTACTGTGAGTGGTTTTTGTTTAAAAAAATAAAAACTGCGTAAAATTGGTACACTGAAACAATGGATCCCAGAGACCATGTCTACATTTAAGAAGAATCACGGTTCTCATCCGTCAAATTTGACAATTCAATATGAAACATTTATTTGATTTTTTTGGAAAATGTGAAGAGATATTATGAATTGAATTATGTTTTCATATATTATAATAGTGAGCGAAATATATACAAATATACTGAATGTTAAATGTGGTGTATTTAAAATATTTCTTTTTTGACATTTCACGTTTATCATACGTTAGAGCCGTCAAAAATTCGTGGTACAAGTTTTATATTTTCAAAGACAAATATACAGAAATAAAAGTAATCTATGTTTAAAAGAATATGTACAATACACTTTGTGATGTAAGTATATCATTTTAAATTTGTTTCACTGTATTTAAATATCTATTGTCATTTCAGTTGCAATTTTTAATTGGTTACCCAAACAAGAGTACATTTATAGAAGAGAAATAACATAAAATTACTGATAATAACACTACTGAAATGTAACTGATTATCATAAAAGTGCATTGTACATAATAATTTACGGCAAACCTTATTTACAATATAATCAAACAAGCATAATGCAAGTCTGGTATTTGCTTGGAGAAATGTATAGTAAAATTAGTTTAGAAGTAAAACTACACTACATTTTGTAATGTAAGTATGTAATTTTATATATTCTTGGCTGTATTTAGATATGTGTTTTCATTTCAGTTATAGTTTTTAATTGGTTAAGATATCCAAACAAGAATATATTTATAGAAAAGAAATAACATAATATAACGGATAATAACACTATTGACAAAAAAATAAATTCTGGAATTCAATCAAGGCGCGTCGTATTCAGTCATAAACACATTTATTTAAAAATACTGACAAACCTTTCCTTCGTACCCACTTGGAAGAAATGTTTAATAATTTATTGTACAATAATTATTTTGAATTATGTATCTGGATTATAATAAACTGTAAGTAACTGCATTTTATACATTCTTTATGTATTCTTTCAGCAAATTTCAGATGAAAGTAGTTGATTACAACAAAGATTTTATTTTTAAAAATTCTATTGTATTTTGTTATGGAATGAAATGATTTTTCAGATAAAAACGTTTATAAAAACAACATATCTATCCAAATATTCATTTATCATTGATATTTCAAACAATAAACACTTTCTGAAACCAAATATTAATCGAGAAATGCGTTTTCTATAATAAGGCAATTCGTTGGATGAAAATCATTATTATAACGTATCCTTGAAAATGAAACCAGAAAAATTGCACGATATTATAAAATTTAACAAAAATGGTTCATTTGACATTTGAGTTGGAGACAACTAAGAGAAAAATGTCATATTTACTAAAATGTATAATGAAATATTGTACGAAATTTAGTAAGAAATCATCTCTAATACAGGTACTTTTATATAGAATATAAATATTTATATATTAATAGTTAAATATTTTATTTTTTAGATGAGACTATAACCTGCACGTACTCAGATACTCTAACATGGAATTTTTAATAAACTAAAACAATCTATTGGGCAATAATTATAAAAATAAGTAATAGTAAAACATATTCTTTATTAAATGCAAACTAAAGAATATTCCAGAATGGATTATTTAATCAAGAAAACTACATTTCAAAATTGATTTACAATCTGACGTTTAAAAAACTATATTTGATTACAATTCAAGCACTTCCAAAGGTAAATTCATACTGTACAGTATTCTTCCCTTATATATAAATACTTTTAAATCTAATTTATACATATTTTAGATAGACTATAGATTTTGTCTGATTACGTGGAAAAACTGACAAGCCTTTATTTCATACAGTTTTGGAGGGAATTGTTTAACAATTTAATGTACAATAATTAGTATATAAATAAATTATGTATCTGGACTTTATTAAACTTATTATTAATTGCAATTTACTCTTTCTTTACGCATTTCTTAACATTTCTGATGAAAACATTTGATTACAATAGAGATTACATTTTTCAAAATCCTGTAGTATTTTATAATGAAATGAGATAATTTCTCAGATGTAAACGTTTACATAAACAAAGTATCTATCCATTTATCCATTTGTAACTGATGTATGAAACAATAAACATCTTTTCAAACCAAATATTCACCGAGTAGTGCGTCTAATTATCAGCTGATGGCATCTGCTCTTAGTCGAACTTGAATGTGATTGTACTGTACGAAAATTCATGTTTTTATTAAGAAATAATGCAAAAGAACGTATAACAATTGGTCACTTTATCTACAACTAACAGGCATATAAATTTTCAGTTATGTGTGAGTAGTTCATATATACCTTAACAGATGGCGCCAAAGTAGCACTTAAATTTCAAAATAACTATTCAAATTGTGTTTATTATACTTTTATAATCATTTAATTGATATTTATAATGAAAAATAAATTATTAATAACAATAACAACAGTTGTAGATAAATACATATATAATTCAGCTTCATAAATATATAAATGAAAATAGCAACAGAAAAACATGAATATAATCATTTTTTTTTTGGCAATATAAAAATGTATCAGTTTATAAATTTCGGTATGTTATTTCGCATTATTTATATTTATAAAACAGATAATTATTTTCAAAATAATACATTTTTATACATTCTTTAACTAACTTCATACTTATTGTGTCAAGTTATGACATTTAAGTTCTGTCAAACTTAATGTATTGTATGAAAATACAAATATTGTTAAGATATAATAAAAATACATAAAATTGGGTTAAACATATTATTTAAATGTTTTCTTCTTATGCATTTTCAGTTATGTGTGAGTAGTTCATATATACCTTAACAGATGGCGCCACAGTAGCACTTAAATTTCAAAATAACTATTCAAATTGTATTTATTATACTTTCATAATCATTTTTATTGATATTTATAATAAAAAATATATTATTTATAAATCGTTGTAGATAAATACATATATAATTCAGGTTCATAAAGATATAAATGAACATAGGAACAGAAAAACATAACTGTAATCATGTTTTTTGGTAATATAAAAATGTATCAGTTTATAAATTTCGGAATGTTATTTCACATTATTTATATTTATAAAATAGATGATTATTTTCAAATTAATACATTTTTATATATTCTTTAACTAACTTCATACTTATTGTGACAAGTGAGGACAGTTACGCTGTCAAACTTAATGTATTGTATGAAACTACAAATTTTGCTAAGGTATAATAAAAAAGAATGTATGAAAATTAGTTAAATTCATCTTTGAATAATTTTTTTCAAGGTATGATATAAATAATAAATATAAATAATAAAAAAAAATTAGGATCGAGGCGGTCTCAAACCAGAGCAAGTGGTAAGTTATTATTATTTATTTTCTAAACGGTCTCGCGTGCCGCTTTTAAATTGTTATAAATAAATAATATACATTACAACAAATGTTTCTAGGTACAACAAAAAGTAGCATCCCCCGTAGAAGAGTGTGAAAAAAATTCCTCAAGTTCAAAACTTGACAAATTAAGCATATATTTTTATTTATTTCCTAAACGGTCTCGCGTGCCGCTTTGAAATGGTTATAAATAAATAATATACATTACAACAAATGTTTATTAGTTTCATCATCGTCATTATATATTATTAAAAGTAGTCTTAATAGTATGATTGGCTATTGCAAAACTGCGAAGTTCTTAAATTTTATTTCCCGGAAATAAATATTAACATTTGCTTCCACAGGCGTTTATTGTTATTATTTTTTTGTACAATCAATTTGATGTCAATACTTCAAATATACCTTACATTCATTATTTATTATTATCTTCTTCATTATCTGCATGGTTTTGAATTTATTCAAATTACTAAAATAAAAATACGGCATAACAAAAATTCGCACGTCCATGAACATAAATTTAAAATTTTCTTCCTAGATATACAGGATGTTCCATTTAAGCGTACCACCATTGCTATCTCGAGAACTATAAGAGCTACGAGGTTGGTTAAATTAGCAAAGAACCACTATTTTACAAGACTAATACAATGAGCAAAAAAAAATTTATTTCGACCAGTGGTTCTCAAAATACGGGACACAACTTTCTTATTTTAAATGGGAACATATATTTATTTTTAGGTTATTCGATAGAGTATTTTTTTTCTGAATTTAACGATATAAACATCACTATACTAAACGATTAGATTCACTATCTATAGATTCATCACGAGCATCGAGTAACTTTTGTAATCGCCTACAGCCTGAACCATGCAAGTGATTGTTATAATTTTTTTTTTAATATGTGGGGGCTAATGAGATCTGGTGCCTTTTGGGTGTCTCATATTTTTACTATTAGTAATTTTCGTGTAAAAAATTAAAACTTTGCACAAATGCTGCCTTGAAACAATGGATCCCAGAGGCCATGTCTAACTTTAAGAAGAATCACGCCGTCATCCGTCACTTTTGACAATCTGTCTATGAACTTTAAATGATTATATCTTTTAATAGAACATTGATATCAAAGATTTAAAAACAGTATCATGAATAATAGACTTGAGCAAATGTGTTACAACTAATTTAAGTTTAAAACATAACGTATTTAATAATAATAATAAGAAAGTGGTCAGAAGTATGTCGTGTATGGTATCAAATGAAAGGTCTAGGTGAGATATGGAGTACATAAATGACAAAAATGTTTCATGTCGATCGGCTTTTGTTTTTTGCAAAAAATTATTAGAAGTATATCGTGTTTGCAATCTAATGAAAGGTCTCGGTGAGGCTTGACGTGCAAATATGAAATAATTGTTTCATGTCGATCGGCATTTGTTTTTAGCACTGACAGCGGAGCTCTAGGGAATGCTCGGCGTAGCCGAGAATTCGCTAGTCCATATACTAAACGATTAAATTCACTATCTAAATATCTATCTATATATCTATCTATATATCTATCTATAGATTCATCACGAGCATCGAGTAACTTTTGTAATCGCCTACAGCCTGAACCATGCAAGTGATTGTTATAATTTTTTTTTTAATATGTGGGGGCTAATGAGATCTGGTGCCTTTTGGGTGTCTCATATTTTTACTATTAGTAATTTTCGTGTAAAAAATTAAAGCTTTGCACAAATGCTGCCTTGAAACAATGGATCCCAGAGGCCATGTCTAACTTTAAGAAGAATCACGCCGTCATCCGTCACTTTTGACAATCTGCCTATGAACTTTAAATGATTATATCTTTTAATAGAACATTGATATCAAAGATTTAAAAACAGTATCATGAATAATAGACTTGAGCAAATGTGTTACAACTAATTTAAGTTTAAAACATAACGTATTTAATTAATATAAATTTTGACGTTTCCAATGTCAAAAGTCAACGTTGCCAAATTTGTGATGAAGTAACTAAATTAAAACCAAATATTCCTAAAAAAAACTTCACTGAAGACGGTGGCAGTTGTATTAGGGTTGACAATATTAATTTATAAATTTAAAAATTAACTACTATTTTTTAATGCAAACAGTGTTGCCAAATTATAAAGTAAATAAATAAATCAAATATTCCTAAATAAAATAAATTGAATACTTTGCAGTGTTTGTTATCAAAAGAAAGGAAACCATAAGGGCCAGTTTTAAAATGACAAAAAAAATGTGTCATGTCGATCTGCATTTGTTTTCCGTAAAAAGTTGTTAGAAGTAGGTCATGCTTGGGTTTTAAGGAAAGTTATATTAGGCTAGGTCACGATGAGGGCTAGCGTGCAGAATGAACAAAAATGTTCCATATCGAACGGCTTTTGTTTTTTGGAAAATGTTGTAAAAAGTATGTCGAATTTGGTCTCAAATGAAAGGTCTCGTTGAAAGCTAGCGTGCAGAATTGACAAAAATGTTCCATGTCGATCGGCTTTTGTTTTATGCAAAAAGTTGTCAGAAGTATGTCGTGTTTGGTATCAAATGAAAGGTCTCGGAGAGGGCTAGCCTGCAGAATTGACAAAAATGTACTATGTCGATCGGTTTTTGTTTTTGCAAAAAGTTGTCAGAAGTATATCGTGTTTGATATCAAATGAAAGGTCTCGTAGTGGGCTAGCCTGCAGAATTGACAAAAATGTACTATGTCGATCGGTTTTTGTTTTTTGCAAAAAGTTGTCAGAAGTATATCGTGTTTGATATCAAATGAAAGGTCTCGGAGAGGGCTAGCGTGCAGAATTGATAAAAATGTGCTATGTCGATCGGTATTTGTTTTTTGCAAAAAGTTGTCAGAAGTATGTGGTGTTTGGTATCAAATGAAAAGTCTTGTTGAGGGCTAGCGTGCAGAATTGACAAAAATGTTCCATGTCGATCGGCTTTTGTTTTATGCAAAAAGTTGTCAGAAGTATGTCGTGTTTGGTATCAAATGAAAGATTTTAGAGAGGGCTAGCGTGCAGAATTGACAAAAAATGTGCTATGTCGATCGGCTTTTGTTTTTTGCAAAAGGTTGTCACAAGTATATCGTATTTGATATCAAATGAAAGGTCTCGGAGAGGGCTAGCGTGCAGAATTGATAAAAATGTGCTATGTCGATCGGTATTTGTTTTTTGCAAAAAGTTGTCAGAAGTGTGTGGTGTTTGGTATCAAATGAAATGTTTCGTTGAGGGCTAGCGTGCAGAATTGACAAAAATGTTCCATGTCGATCGGCTTTTGTTTTATGCAAAAAGTTGTCAGAAGTATGTCGTGTTTGGTATCAAATGAAAAGTCTGGGTGTGGGCTAGCGTGTAGGTATGATAAAAATGTTGCATGTCGATCGACTTTTGTTTAATGCAGAAAGTTGTCAGAAGTATGTCGTGTATGGTATCAAATGAAAGGTCTCGGTGAGAGTTGGGGTACATAAATGACAAAAATGTTTCATGTCGACCGGCTTTTGTTTTTTTGCAAAATATTATTAGAAGTATATCGTGTTTGCAATCTAATGAAAGGTCTCGTTGAGGCCTGACCTGCAAATATAAAATAATTGTTTCATGTCGATTGGCATTTGTTTTTTGCACTGACAGCGGAGCTCTAGGGAATGCTCGGCGTAGCCGAGAATTCGCTAGTCACTATACTAAACGATTAGATTCACTATATATATATATCTATAGATTCATCACGAGCATCGAGTAACTTTTGTAATCACCTACAGCCTGAACCATGCAAGTGATTGTTATAAATTTTTTTTTAATTTGTCGGGGATAATGAGATCTGGTGCCCTTTGGGTGTCTTATATTTTTACTATTAGTAGTTTTCGTGTAAAAAATTAAAACTTTGCACAAATGCTGCCTTGAAACAATGGATCCCAGAGGCCATGTCTAACTTTAAGAAGAATCACGCCGTCATCCGTCACTTTTGACAATCTGCCTATGAACTTTAAATGATTATATCTTTTAATAGAACATTGATATCAAAGATTTAAAAACAGTATCATGAATAATAGACTTGAGCAAATGTGTTACAACTAATTTAAGTTTAAAACATAACGTATTTAATTAATATAAATTTTGACGTTTCCAATGTCAAAAGTCAATGTTGCCAAATGTGTGATGAAGTAACTAAATTAAAACCAAATATTCCTAAACTAACTTCACTGAAGACGGTGGCAGTTGTATTAAGGTTGACAATATTAATTTATAAATTTAAAAATTAACTACTATTTTTTAATACAAACAGTGTTGCCAAATTATAAAGTAACTAAATAAAAATCAAATATTCCTAAATAAAATAAATTGAATACTTTGCTGTGAGGAAACCATAAGGGCCAGTTTTAAAATGACAAAAAAAAATGTGTCATGTCGACCTACATTTGTTTTTCGCAAAAAGTTGTTAGAAGTAGATCGTCCTTGGGTTTTAAGGAAACGACACAATACAGACTGGTGTGAACGAATGACAAAAATGTTCTACGTAGATTAGAATTTGTTTTTTGCAAAATGTTGTCAGAAAAATGTTATGTTTGGAAAAAGTTGTGAGATGTGGTGTTTAGTATCAAATGAAAGGGCTCAATAAGGGCTGGCGTGTAGAATTAACAAAAATGATCATTGTTGATCGGCTTTTGTTTTTTGCAAAACTTTCTCAAAGGTATGTCGAGTTTGGTCTCAAATGAAATGTCTCGTTGAGGACTAACGTGCAGAATTGACAAAAATGTGCTATGTCGATCGGTTTTTGTTTTTTGCAAAAAGTTGTCAGAAGTATATGGTATTTGGTATCAAATGAAAAGGCTCGATAAGGGCTGGCGTGTAGAATTAACAAAAACGGTCAATGTTGATCGGATTTTGTTTTTTGCAAAAAATTCTCAAAGGTAAGTCGAGTTAGATCTCAAATGAAAGGTCTCGTTGAGGGCTACCGAACAGAATTGACAAAAATATTCCATTCCGATCGGGTTTTGTTTTCTGCAAAAAGTTCTCAAAGGTATGTCGAGTTTAGACTCAAATGAAACGTCTCGTTGAGGACTAGCATGCAAAATTGACAAAAAGGGTCTATTCCGATCGGCTTTTGTTTTCTGCAAGAAGTTCTCCAAGGTATGTCGAGTTTGGTCTCAAATGAAACGTCTGGTTGAGGGCTAACGTGCAGAATTGACAAAAATGTGCTATGTCGATTGGTTTTTGTTTTTTGCAAAAAGTTGTCACAAGTATGTCGAGTTAGGTCTCAAATTAGAGGTCTCGTTGAGGGCTAGCGTGCAAAATTGACAAAAATGTACCATTCCGATCGGCTTTTGTTTTCTGCAAGAAGTACTCAAAAGTATGTCGAGTTTTATCTCAAACAAAACGTCTGGTTGACGGTTAGCGTGCAGAAATGACAAAAATGTGCCATGTCAATCGGCTTTTGTTTTTTGCAAAAAGTTGTCAGAAGTATGTGGTGTCTGGTATCAAATGAAAGGTTTCGTTTAGGGCTAGCGTGCAGAATTGACAAAAATGTTCTTTGCCGATCGGCTTTTGTTTTTCGCAAATAATTGTTAGAAGAATGTGGTGTTTGGTATCAAAATAAAGGTTTCGATGAGGGTTTGCGTGAAAAATTAACAAAATTGCGCAATGTTGATCAGGTTTTTGTTTTTTGCGAAAAGTTCTCAGAAATATGTCGATTATGGTCTCAAATAAAAGGTCTCGTTGAGGGCTGGCGTGCATAATTAAGAAAAATGTTTCATATCGACCGGCTTTTGTTTTTTGCAAAAAGTTGTCAGAAATATGTCGTGTTTGGTGTCGAATGAAAGCTCTCATTGAGGGCTAGCGTGCAGAATTGACAGAAATGTTCCATTCCGATTGGCTTTTGTTTTCTGCAAAAAGTTCTCAAAAGTATGTCGAATTTGGTCTCAAATGAAACGTCTTGTTGAGAGCTATCGTGCAGAATTGACAAAAATGATCTATGTCGATCGGCTTTTGTTTTATGCAACAAGTTGTCAGAAATATGTCATGTTTGGTATCGAATGAAAGGTCTCATTGAGGGCTAGCGTGCAGAATTGACAGAAATGTTCCATTCCGATTGGCTTTTGTTTTCTGCAAAAAGTTGTCAGAAATATGTCATGTTTGGTATCGAATGAAAGGTCTCATTGAGAGCTATCGTGCAGAATTGACAAAAATGTGCTATGTCGATCGGTTTTTGTTTTTTGCAAAAAGTTGTCAGAAGTGTATAGTGTTTGGTATCAAATGAAAGGTTTCAATGAGGGCTGGTGTGCAGAATAAACAAAAATTGTCAATGTCGATCGGCTTTTGTTTTTTGCAAAAGGTTGTCACAAGTATATAGAGTTTGGTATCAAATGAAAAGTCTTGGTGTGGGCTAGCGTGCAGATATGATAAAAATGTCGATCGACTTTTGTTTTATGTAGAAAGTTGTCAGAAGTATGTCGTGTTTGGTATCAAATAAAAGGTCTCGGTGAGGGCTGGGGTACATAAATGACAAAAATGTTTCATGTCGACCGGCTTTTGTTTTTTGCAAAAAATTATTGGAAGTATATCGTGTTTGCAATCTAATGAAAGGTCTTAGAGAGGCCTGAAGTGCAAATATGAAATAATTGTTTTATGTCGATCGGCATTTGTTTTTTGCACTGACAGCGGAGCTCTAGGGAATGCTCGGCGTAGCCGAGAATTCGCTAGTCCCTATACTAAACGATTACATTCACTATATATCTATCTATCTATCTATCTATCTATCTTTCTATAGATTCATCATGAGCATCGAGTAACTTTTGTAATCGCCTACAGCCTGAACCATGCAAGTGATTGTTATAATTTTTTTTTAATATGTGGGGGCTAATGAGATCTGGTGCCTTTTGGGTGTCTCATATTTTTACTAATATTAGTTTTCGTGTAAAAAATTAAAATTTTGCACAAATGCTGCCTTGAAACCATGGATCCCAGAGGCCTTGTCTAACTTTAAGAAGAATCACGCCGTCATCCGTCACTTTTGACTATCTGCCTATGAACTTTAAATGATTATATCTTTTAATAGAACATTGATATCAAAGATTTAAAAACAGTATCATGAATAATAGACTTGAGCAAATGTGTTACAACTAATTTAAGTTTAAAACATAACGTATTTAATTAATATAAATTTTGACGTTTCCAATGTCAAAAGTCAATGTTGCCAAATGTGTGATGAAGTAACTAAATTAAAACCAAATATTCCTAAACTAACTTCACTGAAGACGGTGGCAGTTGTATTAGGATTGACAATATTAATTTATAAATTTAAAAATTAACTACTATTTTTTAATGCAAACAGTGTTGCCAAATTATAAAGTAACTAAATAAAAATCAAATATTCCTAAATAAAATAAATTGAATACTTTGCTGTGTTTGTTATCAAAAGAAAGGAAACCATAAGGGCCAGTTTTAAAATGACAAAAAAAATGTGTCATGTCGATCTGCATTTGTTTTCCGTAAAAAGTTGTTAAAAGTAGGTCGTCCTTGGGTTTTAAGGAAACGACACAATAAGAACTGGTGTGCACGAATGACAAAAATGTTTCATGTAAATTAAAATTTGGTTTTTGCATAATGTCAGAAAAATGTCGTGTTTGGGTATTTTCGAATTACAAAAGTCAATGTTGCCAAATGTTTAATAAAGTAACTAAACAAAGAACAAATATTCCCAAATGAAAGGTTACTGAAGACAGTGAATGTTATATTAGGCTAGGTCACGATGAGGGCCAGCGTGCAAAATGAACAAAAAAGTTCTATTTCGAACGGCTTTTGTTTTTTGTAAAAAGTTGTGAGAAGTATGTGGTGTTTGGTATCAAATGAAAAGGCTCGATAAGGGCTGGCGTGTAGAATTAAAAAAAGGTAAATGTTGATCGGCTTTTGTTTTTGCAAAAATTTCTCAAAGATATGTCGAGTTTGGTCTCAAATGAAAGATCTCGTTGAGGGCTAGCGTGCAGAATTGACAAAAATGTTCCATGTCGATCGGCTTTTGTTTTATGCAAAAAGTTGTCAGAAGTATGTCGTGTTTAGTATCAAATGAAAAGTCTCGGAGAGGGCTAGCCTGCAGAATTGACAAAAATGTGCTATGTCGATCGGTATTTGTTTTTTGCAAAAAATTGTCAGAAGTGTGTGGTGTTTGGTATCAAATGAAAAATCTCGTTGAGGGCTAGCGTGTAGAATTGACAAAAATGTTCCATGTCGATCGGCTTTTGTTTTATGCAAAAAGTTGTCAGAAGTATGTCGTGTTTGGTATCAAATGAAAGGTCTCGCAGAGGGCTAGCCTGCAGAAGTGACAAAAATGTACTATGTCGATCGGTTTTTGTTTTTTGCAAAAAGTTGTCAGGAGACCTATTCTGTGGCACGTATCACTTGTCACTAGTGATAAGATGATGACGTCAGCTCGTGATAGTTTGCGGGTGATACTTTAGTTTCTTTTGAATGGTTAGGTTTTTTCCAGTACATGTTTACGTTGGCAATACATTCAAATATTCAAAATATGAATCACATAATAACAAGCGGCCATTCTGGGATCTCTGTATCTCCACAAATTTTACTAATTATTTATTTAATGCATATATTGTTAATATTTTCTATGTTTTTGTAAATATTTTCTATATTTGCAAAAATACATTATACAAAGTACTGAATACAAAAATTACGAAAATATATAATGCAAAAATTATGAAAATACATTATACAAAATACAGAATACAAAAATACATAATACAAAAATTACAAAAATACATTATAAAAAAACAAAAATTACAAAAATACATTATACAAAATACAGAATACAAAAATACATTATACAAAATATAGAATACAAAAATTATAAAAATACAATACATAACATACAAAAATAAAAAATACAACAATTACACAAATACAAAACACAAAAATACATATATTATATATGTCAATACAAAACATCATCCTGGGCGTTGTCAGCAACTGGTGGAACTTCTAAATCAATTTCATCGTATTCTGGTTCTGGCTCCTCGACATTGTAGTGTTGGGCGATATTGTGCAAAATGGTACACGCTAATACAATCCTGGATCACATTAAAACTGAAAAATAAGATATAATATTAAATGGAACGTAAAATATGCACATACAAATAAATACCCATGCTTCAAATCCTGTCTTTGGATATTATTTCTCGGAAATTGTATCCACTGCCGCATACATTTATTAACACATTGGTAAATTCCTTCAAGCTGCGGTTTACCATCGGCTGACTGACACATGCTAACAAATTGTTGCCAACGCTTCGTTGGTAGCTCCCAAGCGCAAGGAAGTTCAATCCAATTAGAATCTGAAACAAACAAAGTATGACAATATAACAATACTATTTTAAAATATTATTATTGATATGATTACTCACTCGCATGTTGTTCGGTATTCTAGAAGGCGCGCCTTGGCCAGCATCCATGTGCGAAACCAAAGTATTTATCAAATACAGGCACGCTTCCTTATTCAGTCGAAAATTAGATTTAAATTCTCGCTCTGAGATACTGAACGGATCTTGCATATCTCTCATATGCCTTCTAAACAACCGGTCTTCTTCTCTTCTTTTTTCATTATCCAACTCTTCCAATCACTGCTATCTGCCCGTGCAAAAATGCCATACTTCCTTGAATATAAAAATAAAAAGTATTATACTTTTGAAAATTTGATTTATTTTTCACTTACCTATAAGCAAATAATAGTTCGTTCACCTAAACACAAGTAAACTAAACTAAAATTTCAAAAACTCCACAAAATGAAACCAAGAAAAATACACTGTATCACACGCCCACTCTGTATCACAGTGATAAGTATCTAACACTACCTGCTTTGGTGGTGATAAGTCTACCACTTAACATGACGTCATGCCGAGGTTTCACATCAATTCTCACAGATGGCAGCACGTCTTTCACCTAAAACTTATCACTTATCACTAGTGATATGTGCCACAGAATAGGTCTCCAGAAGTATATCGTGTTTGATATCAAATGAAAGGTCTCGGAGAGGGCTAGCGTGCAGAATTGATAAAAATGTGCTATGTCGATCGGTATTTGTTTTTTGCAAAAAGTTGTCAGAAGAGTGTGGTGTTTGGTATCAAATGAAAAGTCTCGTTGAGGGCCAGCGTGCAGAATTAACAAAAATGTTCCATGTCGATCGGCTTTTGTTTTATGCAAAAAGTTGTCAGAAGTATGTCGTGTTTGGTATCAAATGAAAGGTCTCGGAGAGGGCTAGCGTGCAGAATTGATAAAAATGTGCTATGTCGATCGGTATTTGTTTTTTGCAAAAAGTTGTCAGAAGAGTGTGGTGTTTGGTATCAAATGAAAAGTCTCGTTGAGGGCCAGCGTGCAGAATTAACAAAAATGTTCCATGTCGATCGGCTTTTGTTTTATGCAAAAAGTTGTCAGAAGTATGTCGTGTTTGGTATCAAATGAAAGGTCTCGGAGAGGGCTAGCGTGCAGAATTGACAAAAAATGTGCTATGTCGATCGGCTTTTGTTTTTTGCAAAAAGTTGTCAGAAGTATATCGTGTTTGATATCAAATGAAAGGTCTCGGAGAGGGCTAGCGTGCAGAATTGATAAAAATGTGCTATGTCGATCGGTATTTGTTTTTTGCAAAAAGTTGTCAGAAGAGTGTGGTGTTTGGTATCAAATGAAAAGTCTCGTTGAGGGCCAGCGTGCAGAATTGACAAAAATGTTCCATGTCGATCTGCTTTTGTTTTATGCAAAAAGTTGTCAGAAGTATGTCGTGTTTCAAATGAAAGGTCTCGGAGAGGGCTAGCCTGCAGAATTAACAAAAATGTACTATGTCGATCGGTTTTTGTTTCTTGCAAAAAGTTGTCAGAAGTATATCGTGTTTGGTATCAAATGAAAAGTCTTAATGTGGGCTAACGTGTAGATATGATAAAAATGTTTCATGTCGATCGACTTTTGTTTAATGCAGAAAGTTGTCAGAAGTATGTCGTGTATGGTATCAAATGGAAGGTCTCGGTGAGAGTTGGGGTACATAAATGACAAAAATGTTTCATGTCGACCGGCTTTTGTTTTTTGCAAAATATTATTAGAAGTATATCGTGTTTGCAATCTAATGAAAGGTCTCGGTGAGGCCTGACGTGTAAATATGAAATAATTGTTTCATGTCGATCGGCATTTGTTTTTTGCACTGACAGCGGAGCTCTAAGGAATGCTCGGCGTAGCCGAGAATTCGCTACTCCCTATACTAAACGATTACATTCACTATATATATATCTATATATCTATCTATAGATATCAGAAACGCCCACGGTAGCTCGCCTTCAGAAAGTCCTATCAAAAGATCATACGAATGAAATAGGCCTACTAAAGAAACCAGACGGGGACTTTACGACAGATTCAAGGGAAACATTGGAGCTTCTTTTAAGCACACACTTCCCGGGATCGTCGTGGCCAGTTGAGGAGGAGGACAATTTCTCCGGAGCTACAACTAAGCTAAGCTTAATTAACAGTCTTAACACTGCTAATAATATTTTTACAGAAAACAGAGTGGAATGGGCGATAAATACTTTCAAACCCTACAAGACACCTGGTGGAGATGGCATTTTTCCGGCACTTTTGCAGAAATGCATAAAGGATATACTGCCAATACTCTGCGATCTATCCAAGGGAAGCCTAAAGTTAGGATACATTGCCACATTGTGGAGGAAAACTAATGTAGTCTTTATACCTAAAGGCGGAGGACGTCCAAGCGTCCAGCCTAAGTCATACAGACCCATTAGTTTATCATCATTTATACTGAAAGGTATGGAAAAGGTCTTAGATCAATACCTTAGGAATGAAGTGATAACTGCTTCACCACTAAACGTAAATCAATTTGCTTACCAGGAAGCAAAATCGACAACTACGGCTCTCCACAGCCTTGTCAATAAAATAGAGAAAACCTTCATGGCAAAAGAAATAGCTCTGGGAATATTTATAGATATTGAGGGTGCCTTTGATAACACCTCCTATAAGTCCATTGAAAGAGCTGCTAGGTCAAAAGGTTTCGACCCAGCTGTAGTGGAATGGATAAAAGCCATGCTGCAAAGTCGAACGATTACAGCCTCGATAGGAGGAGAATCAGTAATGATAAAAACCAACAGAGGATGCCCACAAGGTGGGGTTTTATCACCTCTACTCTGGTGTATTTTCATTGATGACCTCCTGAATAGGCTCAATAAAGCTGGCTATTTTGCAAACGGATATGCAGATGACGTTGCAATTATGGTCAGAGGACGTAGTGACACCACTATCTCGTACCTTACACAAAAAGCTCTAAATCTAGTGCATGAGTGGTGCCTGGAACATGAACTTAGTGTAAACCCTACCAAAACTACAATCGTCCCCTTCACAAAGAGAAGGAAGCTAAATCTTCAAGCTCCCTACTTGAAGGGTACTAGAATTGAGTTTTCTACAGAGGTTAAGTATCTAGGAATCATTCTAGACCAAAAACTCACGTGGAACTCACATATCAAAAAGATTACAAAGAAATCAGCAGTGGCATTAAACACATGCCGTCGGCTTCTAGGTAAAAACTGAGGACTACAGCCAAAAATGACCCATTGGGCATATACTAGTGTTGTAAGACCCATGATCACCTACGCGTCACTTGTGTGGTGGCCAAAAGTGAAACAAATCACAGCACAGGCATCACTGCGGAAACTACAACGCATGGCCTGCCTCAGTATTACAGGTGCTATGAGTACCTGTCCGACTGCAGCAATGGAAGTGATTCTGGGGCTAACACCTCTACACATTCAGGTGAAAAAAGAGGCGATGCAACAGGCACTGACTCTCTGCAGAACGAAACACTTTATGCCCGGAGATTTCGTAGGCCACTTGGAAATTCTAAGGGAAGTACAACCAGATAAACTGGCCTTGTCTATCTGTGATAAGATGACAACAAAATACAATTTTGACCAGAAGTATAAGGTTGTTATTGGTAATCGCCTTGAATGGGCAACAGAAAGACCTCTTGTAAGGGATTCTTTGTCCTGGTTCACTGATGGTTCAAAATTGGATACAGGAGGAACTGGAGTAGGTGTGCTTGGCCCAGATTGCCGAATTAAGGAATCCATAGGCACCTGCTCCACAATTTTTCAGGCTGAGATTTATGCAATAAATCTCTGTGCTCACATAAACCTAGATAAAGGTGTAAAAGGAGCATCAATAAATATAATGTCAGACAGCCAGGCAGCTTTAAAGGCATTGAATGCCTTCACATGTAAATCAAAGCTAGTCTGGAACTGCAGGGAGACCCTCCAATTGCTATCCGAAGCAAACCAAGTCACCCTACGGTGGGTACCAGGGCACGAGGGAATCCTAGAAAACGAGAAAGCTGATGACCTTGCAAAAAAAGGGGCTAAACTTTCATACCACGGGCCGGAACCTTCATGTGGTCTTCCACAAAGCCACTATAAGAAGGTGGTCAAAAACTGGGAGGAATCTACCATATCCTCATATTGGAAAAATATTCCAGGCCTCAATCAAGCTCGGAAATTCATTTCCCCGGCTTCGACAAACGCCAAAGAGTTACTAGCTCTCAGCAAAAAGGACCTTAATATAATGACAGGAATTCTCACTGGCCACTGTCCTTTAAAGTACCATTTGCACAAAATTGGTATAGCTGAAAATGAAACCTGTCGACTCTGTGAAGAGGACGAAGAATCGTCGGAACACATACTGTGTGAATGCCCAGCCGTAACTGTGCAGAGACTCAATCAACTAGGTAAGAGGTATCTTACGGCAGAGGAGATCAAGAACTTGACTCCTGGAGCCATAATCGGCTTCATCAAAAATCTGGATCTACTTCCGGAAAACTAAGTAAGGGCTATGTCACAATAGATCTTCTAGGTCGCGCTGACAAAAAGCGACAAAACGCTTAAACCCTCATATACATACAATCTATAGATTCATCACGAGCATCGAGTAACTTTTGTAATCGCCTACAGCCTGAACCATGCAAGTGATTGTTATATATTTTTTTTTAATATGTGGGGGCTAATGAGATCTGGTGCGTTTTGGGTGTCTCATATTTTTACTATTAGTAATTTTCGTGTAAAAAATTAAAACTTTGCACAAATGCTGCCTTGAAACAATGGATCCCAGAGGCCATGTCTAACTTTAAGAAGAATCACGCCGTCATCCGTCACTTTTGACAATCTGCCTATGAACTTTAAATGATTATATCTTTTAATAGAACATTGATATCAAAGATTTAAAAACAGTATCATGAATAATAGACTTGAGCAAATGTGTTACAACTAATTTAAGTTTAAAACATAACGTATTTAATTAATATAAATTTTGACGTTTCCAATGTCAAAAGCCAATGTTGCCAAATGTGTGATGAAGTAACTAAATTAAAACCAAATATTCCTAAACTAACTTCACTGAAGACGGTGGCAGTTGTATTAGGGTTGACAATATTAATTTATAAATTTAAAAATTAACTACTATTTTTTAATGCAAACAGTGTTGCTAAATTATAAAGTAACTAAATAAAATCAAATATTCCTAAATAAAATAAATTGAATACTTTGCTGTGTTTGTTATCAAAAGAAAGGAAACCATAAGGGCCAGTTTTAAAATGACAAAAAAAATGTGTCATGTCGATCTGCATTTGTTTTCCGTAAAAAGTTGTTAGAAGTAGGTCATCCTTGGGTTTTAAGGAAAGTTATATTAGGCTAGGTCACGATGAGGGCTAGCGTGCAGAATGAACAAAAATGTTCTATATCGAACGGCTTTTGTTTTTTGGAAAATGTTGTAAAAAGTATGTGGTGTTTGGTATCAAATGAAAAGGCTCGATAAGGGCTGGCGTGTAGAATTAAGAAAAAAGGTCAATATTGCTCGGCTTTTGTTTTTGCAAAAATTTCTCAAAGATATGTCGAATTTGGTCTGAAATGAAAGGTCTCGTTGAAAGCTAGCGTGCAGAATTGACAAAAATGTTCCATGTCGATCGGCTTTTGTTTTATGCAAAAAGTTGTCAGAAGTATGTCGTGTTTGGTATCAAATGAAAGGTCTCGGAGAGGGCTAGCCTGCAGAATTGACAAAAATGTACTATGTCGATCGGTTTCTGTTTTTGCAAAAAGTTGTCAGAAGTATATCGTGTTTGATATCAAATGAAAGGTCTCGTAGTGGGCTAGCCTGCAGAATTGACAAAAATGTACTATTTCGATCGGTTTTTGTTTTTTGCAAAAAGTTGTCAGAAGTATGTCGTGTTTGGTATCAAATGAAAGGTGTCGTTGAGTGCTAGCGTGCAGAATTGATAAAAATTTGCTATGTCGATCGGTATTTGTTTTTTGCAAAAAGTTGTCAGAAGTGTGTGGTGTTTGGTATCAAATGAAAAGTCTCGTTGAGGGCTAGCGTGCAGAATTGACAAAAATGTTCCATGTCGATCGGCTTTTGTTTTATGCAAAAAGTTGTCAGAAGTATGTCGTGTTTGGTATCAAATGAAAAATTTTGGAGAGGGCTAGCGTGCAGAATTGACAAAAAATGTGCTATGTCGATCGGCTTTTGTTTTTTGCAAAAGGTTGTCACAAGTATATCGTGTTTGATATCAAATGAAAGGTCTCGGAGAGGGCTAGCGTGCAGAATTGATAAAAATTTGCTATGTCGATCGGTATTTGTTTTTTGCAAAAAGTTGTCAGAAGTGTGTGGTGTTTGGTATCAAATGAAAAGTCTCGTTGAGGGCTAGCGTGCAGAACTGACAAAAATGTTCCATGTCGATCGGCTTTTGTTTTATGGAGAAAGTTGTCAGAAGTATGCCGTGCATGGTATCAAATGAAAGGTCTCGGTGAGAGTTGGGGTACATAAATGACAAAAATGTTTCATGTCGACCGGCTTTTGTTTTTTTACAAAATATTATTAGAAGTATATCGTGTTTGCAATCTAATGAAAGGTCTCGGTGAGGCCTGACGTGCAAATATAAAATAATTGTTTCATGTCGATTGGCATTTGTTTTTTGCACTGACAGCCGTAGCCGAGAATTCGCTAGTCATATACTATTTTGATAGATTCACTATCTATATATATATTTGGATTCATCTCGACGATCACCGATCCTGTGTCCAGCTTAAACTCCTGGTCCATTTAAGTAATTGCTGTAATTTTTTTCTCAAGTTGTAGTGTCTATTGTGCCGGAGTGCCTTTTGGGGGTCTCATATTTTTACTGTGAGTGGTTTTTGTTTAAAAAAATAAAAACTGCGTAAAATTGGTACACTGAAACAATAGATCCCAGAGGCCATGTCTACATTTAAGAAGAATCACGCAGTCATCCGTCACTTTTGACAATCTGTCTATGAACTTTAAATGATTATATCTTTTAATAGAACATTGATATCAAAGATTTAAAAACAATTTCATGAATAATAGACTTGAGCAAAGGTGTTACAACTAATTAAAGTTTAAAACAACGTATTTAATTAATATAAATTTTGACGTTTCCAATGTCAAAAGTCAATGTTGCCAAATGTGTGATGAAGTAACTAAATTAAAACCAAATATTCCTAAACTAACTTCAATGAAGACGGTGACAGTTTTAGTAGGGTTGACAATATTAATTTATAAATTAAAAAATGAACTACTATTTTTTAATACAAACAGTGTTGCCAAATTATAAAGTAACTAAATAAAAATCAAATATTATTAAATAAAATAAATTGAATACTTTGCTGTGTTTGTTATCAAAAGAAAGGAAACCGTAAGGGCCAGTTTTAAAATGACAAAAAAAATGTGTCATGTCGATCTGCTTTTGTTTTTCGTAAAAAGTTGTTAGAAGTAGGTCGTAATTGGGTTTGAAGAAAACGACACAATACGGACTGGTGTGCACGAATGACAAAAATGTTCTACGTAGATTAGAATTTGTTTTTTGCAAAATGTTGTCAGAAAAATGTCGTGTTTGGGTATTTTCGAATTACATGTCAATATTGCCAAATGTTTAATAAAGTAACTAAACAAAGAACAAATATTCCCAAATGAACGTTACTGAAGTCAGTGAATGTTATATTAGGCTAGGTCACGATGAGGGCTAGGGTGCAAAATGAACAAAAATGTTCTGTATCAAACGGCTTTTGTTTTTTGGAAAAAGTTGTGAGAAGTATGTGGTGTTTGGTATCAAATGAAAAGGCTCGATAAGGGCTAGCGTGTAGAATTAACAAAAAAGTTCAACGTTGATCGGCTTTTGTTTTTTGCAAAAATTTTACTAAGGTATGTCGAGTTTGGTCTCAAATGAAAGGTCTCGTTGAGGGCTAGCGTGCAGAATTGACAAAAATGTTCCATGTCGATCGGCTTTTGTTTTATGCAAAAAGTTGTCAGAAGTATGTCGTGATTGGTATCAAATAAAAGGTCTAGGAGAGGGCTAGCGTGCAGAATTGACAAAAATGTGCTATGTCCATCGGTATTTGTTTTTTGCAAAAAGTTGTCAGAAGTGTGTTGTGTTTGGTATCAAACCAAAGGTTTCACGGAAGGCTGGTGTGCAGAATTATCGAAAATGGTCAATGTCGATCGTCTTTTGTTTTTTGCAAAAGGTTGTCACAAATATATAGTGTTTGGTATCAAATGAAAAGTCTAGGTATGGGCTAGCGTGTAGATATGATAAAAATGTTTATTGTTGATCGACTTTTGTTTTATGCAGAAAGTTGTCAGAAGTATGTCGTGTTTGGAATCAAATGAAAGGTCTCGGTGAGAGTTGGGGTACATAAATGACAAAAATGTTTCATGTCGACCGGCTTTTGTTTTTTGCAAAAAATTATTGGAAGTATATCGTGTTTGCAATCTAATGAAAGGTCTTAGAGAGGCCTGAAGTGCAAATATGAAATAATTGTTTTATGTCGATCGGCATTTGTTTTTTGCACTGACAGCGGAGCTCTAGGGAATGCTCGGCGTAGCCGAGAATTCGCTAGTCCCTATACTAAACGATTACATTCACTATATATCTATCTATCTATCTATCTATCTATCTTTCTATAGATTCATCACGAGCATCGAGTAACTTTTGTAATCGCCTACAGCCTGAACCATGCAAGTGATTGTTATAATTTTTTTTTAATATGTGGGGGCTAATGAGATCTGGTGCCTTTTGGGTGTCTCATATTTTTACTAATAGTAGTTTTCGTGTAAAAAATTAAAATTTTGCACAAATGCTGCCTTGAAACAATGGATCCCAGAGGCCTTGTCTAACTTTAAGAAGAATCACGCCGTCATCCGTCACTTTTGACAATCTGCCTATGAACTTTAAATGATTATATCTTTTAACAGAACATTGATATCAAAGATTTAAAAACAGTATCATGAATAATAGACTTGAGCAAATGTGTTACAACTAATTTAAGTTTAAAACATAACGTATTTAATTAATATAAATTTTGACGTTTCCAATGTCAAAAGTCAATGTTGCCAAATGTGTGATGAAGTAACTAAATTAAAACCAAATATTCCTAAACTAACTTCAATGAAGACGGTGACAGTTTTAGTAGGGTTGACAATATTAATTTATAAATTAAAAAATGAACTACTATTTTTTAATACAAACAGTGTTGCCAAATTATAAAGTAACTAAATAAAAATCAAAAATTATTAAATAAAATAAATTGAATACTTTGCTGTGTTTGTTATCAAAAGAAAGGAAACCGTAAGGGCCAGTTTTAAAATGACAAAAAAAATGTGTCATGTCGATCTGCTTTTGTTTTTCGTAAAAAGTTGTTAGAAGTAGGTCGTAATTGGGTTTGAAGAAAACGACACAATACGGACTGGTGTGCACGAATGACAAAAATGTTCTACGTAGATTAGAATTTGTTTTTTGCAAAATGTTGTCAGAAAAATGTCGTGTTTGGGTATTTTCGAATTACATGTCAATATTGCCAAATGTTTAATAAAGTAACTAAACAAAGAACAAATATTCCCAAATGAACGTTACTGAAGTCAGTGAATGTTATATTAGGCTAGGTCACGATGAGGGCTAGGGTGCAAAATGAACAAAAATGTTCTGTATCAAACGGCTTTTGTTTTTTGGAAAAAGTTGTGAGAAGTATGTGGTGTTTGGTATGAAATGAAAAGGCTCGATAAGGGCTGGCGTGTAGAATTAAGAAAAAGGTAAATGTTGATCGGCTTTTGTTTTTGCAAAAATTTCTCAAAGATATGTCGAGTTTGGTCTCAAATGAAAGATCTCGTTGAGGGCTAGCGTGCAGAATTGACAAAAATGTTCCATGTCGATCGGCTTTTGTTTTATGTAAAAAGTTGTCAGAAGTATGTCGTGTTTGGTATCAAATGAAAAGTCTCGGAGAGGGCTAGCCTGCAGAATTGACAAAAATGTGCTATGTCGATCGGTATTTGTTTTTTGCAAAAAATTGTCAGAAGTGTGTGGTGTTTGGTATCAAATGAAAAATCTCGTTGAGGGCTAGCGTGCAGAATTGACAAAAATGTTCCATGTCGATCGGCTTTTGTTTTATGCAAAAAGTTGTCAGAAGTATGTCGTGTTTGGTATCAAATGAAAGGTCTCGGAGAGGGCTAGCCTGCAGAAGTGACAAAAATGTACTATGTCGATCGGTTTTTGTTTTTTGCAAAAAGTTGTCAGAAGTATGTCGTGTTTGGTATCAAATGAAAGGTGTCGTTGAGTGCTAGCGTGCAGAATTGATAAAAATGTGCTATGTCGATCGGTATTTGTTTTTTGCAAAAAGTTGTCAGAAGTGTGTGGTGTTTGGTATCAAATGAAAAGTCTCGTTGAGGGCTAGCGTGCAGAATTGACAAAAATGTTCCATGTCGATCGGCTTTTGTTTTATGCAAAAAGTTGTCAGAAGTATGTCGTGTTTGGTATCAAATGAAAAATTTTGGAGAGGGCTAGCGTGCAGAATTGACAAAAAATGTGCTATGTCGATCGGCTTTTGTTTTTTGCAAAAAGTTGTCAGAAGTATATCGTGTTTGATATCAAATGAAAGGTCTCGGAGAGGGCTAGCGTGCAGAATTGATAAAAATGTGCTATGTCGATCGGTATTTGTTTTTTGCAAAAAGTTGTCAGAAGAGTGTGGTGTTTGGTATCAAATGAAAAGTCTCGTTGAGGGCCAGCGTGCAGAATTGACAAAAATGTTCCATGTCGATCTGCTTTTGTTTTATGCAAAAAGTTGTCAGAAGTATGTCGTGTTTCAAATGAAAGGTCTCGGAGAGGGCTAGCCTGCAGAATTAACAAAAATGTACTATGTCGATCGGTTTTTGTTTCTTGCAAAAAGTTGTCAGAAGTATATCGTGTTTGGTATCAAATGAAAAGTCTTAATGTGGGCTAACGTGTAGATATGATAAAAATGTTTCATGTCGATCGACTTTTGTTTAATGCAGAAAGTTGTCAGAAGTATGTCGTGTATGGTATCAAATGGAAGGTCTCGGTGAGAGTTGGGGTACATAAATGACAAAAATGTTTCATGTCGACCGGCTTTTGTTTTTTGCAAAATATTATTAGAAGTATATCGTGTTTGCAATCTAATGAAAGGTCTCGGTGAGGCCTGACGTGTAAATATGAAATAATTGTTTCATGTCGATCGGCATTTGTTTTTTGCACTGACAGCGGAGCTCTAAGGAATGCTCGGCGTAGCCGAGAATTCGCTACTCCCTATACTAAACGATTACATTCACTATATATATATCTATATATCTATCTATAGATTCATCACGAGCATCGAGTAACTTTTGTAATCGCCTACAGCCTGAACCATGCAAGTGATTGTTATATATTTTTTTTTAATATGTGGGGGCTAATGAGATCTGGTGCTTTTTGGGTGTCTCATATTTTTACTATTAGTAATTTTCGTGTAAAAAATTAAAACTTTGCACAAATGCTGCCTTGAAACAATGGATCCCAGAGGCCATGTCTAACTTTAAGAAGAATCACGCCGTCATCCGTCACTTTTGACAATCTGCCTATGAACTTTAAATGATTATATCTTTTAATAGAACATTGATATCAAAGATTTAAAAACAGTATTATGAATAATAGACTTGAGCAAATGTGTTACAACTAATTTAAGTTTAAAACATAACGTATTTAATTAATATAAATTTTGACGTTTCCAATGTCAAAAGTCAATGTTGCCAAATGTGTGATGAAGTAACTAAATGGGGACTTCCGTCATATTTTTTTTATTTTTTTAAATGAATCTAAATTTAAAAATAAAAGACCCGTATTTTTTTATTTTGCAAATAAATTAATAGTTTTGCTAAAAAATGTTCGCAAATAGGTTTGTGACGTATTATCCCTGACAGACAAAGAAGACAAGATGTTAGAAAGAGATAGATATAGTAACCAACGTGAACATAGCATTACAAATGCCGCGCGTAACGTCAAAACCACGGACCATCTTACTATCAGACTGGTCGTGCAAACATAACCTCTCGTTTCAACCACGCTTGTTTGTGAATTTCGCGCATGTATTATCAAAGACTTGTTTTTATTAATATATTTTCTTAATTAAGTGCTTATTAAAGGACAAAATATGTTATCAGGTAATATTTTATTGTATATGTATCTCAAAACACAAGTAAATAAGTATGAAATATGAAACAAGCTTGAACTGGCTGCTGATTTAAATGATTTCGAGACATGCGCTCTAAGTCAGATTGGCTTCAGGGTTCATACGTCACGAGGCTATTTGCTGAATTAGTTTTTCTAAAAAATGTTTAAGTCTAATAAATATTTTATATATTTTTTAACTTTTTACGAACTTATTTGAAGATAGAATTAATATGCAATTACAATTTTGTGAAAAGCTCGCAACGCGGAAGTCCCCATTAAAACCAAATATTCCTAAACTAACTTCACTGAAGACGGTGGCAGTTGTATTAGGGTTGACAATATTAATTTATAAATTTAAAAATTAACTACTATTTTTTAATGCAAACAGTGTTGCCAAATTATAAAGTAACTAAATAAAATCAAATATTCCTAAATAAAATAAATTGAATACTTTGCTGTGTTTGTTATCAAAAGAAAGGAAACCATAAGGGCCAGTTTTAAAATGACAAAAAAAAATGTGTCATGTCGATCTGCATTTGTTTTCCGTAAAAAGTTGTTAGAAGTAGGTCATCCTTGGGTTTTAAGGAAAGTTATATTAGGCTAGGTCACGATGAGGGCTAGCGTGCAGAATGAACAAAAATGTTCTATATCGAACGGCTTTTGTTTTTTGGAAAATGTTGTATGTGGTGTTTGGTATCAAATGAAAAGGCTCGATAAGGGCTGGCGTGTAGAATTAAGAAAAAAGGTCAATATTGCTCGGCTTTTGTTTTTGCAAAAATTTCTCAAAGATATGTCGAATTTGGTCTGAAATGAAAGGTCTCGTTGAAAGCTAGCGTGCAGAATTGACAAAAATGTTCCATGTCGATCGGCTTTTGTTTTATGCAAAAAGTTGTCAGAAGTATGTCGTGTTTGGTATCAAATGAAAGGTCTCGGAGAGGGCTAGCCTGCAGAACTGACAAAAATGTACTATGTCGATCGGTTTTTGTTTTTGCAAAAAGTTGTCAGAAGTATATCGTGTTTGATATCTAATGAAAGGTCTCGTAGTGGGCTAGCCTGCAGAATTGACAAAAATGTACTATTTCGATCGGTTTTTGTTTTTTGCAAAAAGTTGTCAGAAGTATGTCGTGTTTGGTATCAAATGAAAGGTGTCGTTGAGTGCTAGCGTGCAGAATTGATAAAAATTTGCTATGTCGATCGGTATTTGTTTTTTGCAAAAAGTTGTCAGAAGTGTGTGGTGTTTGGTATCAAATGAAAAGTCTCGTTGAGGGCTAGCGTGCAGAACTGACAAAAATGTTCCATGTCGATCGGCTTTTGTTTTATGCAGAAAGTTGTCAGAAGTATGTCGTGTTTGGTATCAAATGAAAGGTCTCGGAGAGGGCTAGCCTGCAGAATTGACAAAAATGTACTATGTCGATCGGGTTTTGTTTTTGCAAAAAGTTGTCAGAAGTATATCGTGTTTGATATCAAATGAAAGGTCTCGTAGTGGCCTAGCCTGCAGAATTGACAAAAATGTACTATGTCGATCGGTTTTTGTTTTTTGCAAAAAGTTGTCAGAAGTATGTCGTGTTTGGTATCAAATGAAAGGTGTCGTTGAGTGCTAGCGTGCAGAATTGATAAAAATGTGCTATGTCGATCGGTATTTGTTTTTTGCAAAAAGTTGTCAGAAGTGTGTGGTGTTTGGTATCAAATGAAAAGTCTCGTTGAGGTCTAGCGTGCAGAATTGACAAAAATGTTCCATGTCGATCGGCTTTTGTTTTATGCAAAAAGTTGTCAGAAGTATGTCGTGTTTGGTATCAAATGAAAAATTTTGGAGAGGGCTAGCGTGCAGAATTGACAAAAAATGTGCTATGTCGATCGGCTTCTGTTTTTTGCAGCCGTAGCCGAGAATTCGCTAGTCATATACTATTTTGATAGATTCACTATCTATATATATATTTGGATTCATCTCGACGATCACCGATCCTGTGTCCAGCTTAAACTCCTGGTCCATTTAAGTAATTGCTGTAATTTTTTTCTCAAGTTGTAGTGTCTATTGTGCCGGAGTGCCTTTTGGGGGTCTCATATTTTTACTGTGAGTGGTTTTTGTTTAAAAAAATAAAAACTGCGTAAAATTGGTACACTGAAACAATAGATCCCAGAGGCCATGTCTACATTTAAGAAGAATCACGCAGTCATCCGTCACTTTTGACAATCTGTCTATGAACTTTAAATGATTATATCTTTTAATAGAACATTGATATCAAAGATTTAAAAACAATTTCATGAATAATAGACTTGAGCAAAGGTGTTACAACTAATTGAAGTTTAAAACAACGTATTTAATTAATATAAATTTTGACGTTTCCAATGTCAAAAGTCAATGTTGCCAAATGTGTGATGAAGTAACTAAATTAAAACCAAATATTCCTAAACTAACTTCAATGAAGACGGTGACAGTTTTAGTAGGGTTGACAATATTAATTTATAAATTAAAAAATGAACTACTATTTTTTAATACAAACAGTGTTGCCAAATTATAAAGTAACTAAATAAAAATCAAATATTATTAAATAAAATAAATTGAATACTTTGCTGTGTTTGTTATCAAAAGAAAGGAAACCGTAAGGGCCAGTTTTAAAATGACAAAAAAAATGTGTCATGTCGATCTGCTTTTGTTTTTCGTAAAAAGTTGTTAGAAGTAGGTCGTAATTGGGTTTGAAGAAAACGACACAATACGGACAGGTGTGCACGAATGACAAAAATGTTCTACGTAGATTAGAATTTGTTTTTTGCAAAATGTTGTCAGAAAAATGTCGTGTTTGGGTATTTTCGAATTACATGTCAATATTGCCAAATGTTTAATAAAGTAACTAAACAAAGAACAAATATTCCCAAATGAACGTTACTGAAGTCAGTGAATGTTATATTAGGCTAGGTCACGATGAGGGCTAGGGTGCAAAATGAACAAAAATGTTCTGTATCAAACGGCTTTTGTTTTTTGGAAAAAGTTGTGAGAAGTATGTGGTGTTTGGTATCAAATGAAAAGGCTCGATAAGGGCTAGCGTGTAGAATTAACAAAAAAGTTCAATGTTGATCGGCTTTTGTTTTTTGCAAAAATTTTACTAAGGTATGTCGAGTTTGGTCTCAAATGAAAGGTCTCGTTGAGGGCTAGCGTGCAGAATTGACAAAAATGTTCCATGTCGATCGGCTTTTGTTTTATGCAAAAAGTTGTCAGAAGTATGTCGTGATTGGTATCAAATAAAAGGTCTAGGAGAGGGCTAGCGTGCAGAATTGACAAAAATGTGCTATGTCCATCGGTATTTGTTTTTTGCAAAAAGTTGTCAGAAGTGTGTTGTGTTTGGTATCAAACCAAAGGTTTCAAGGAAGGCTGGTGTGCAGAATTATCGAAAATGGTCAATGTCGATCGGCTTTTGTTTTTTGCAAAAGGTTGTCGCAAATATATAGTGTTTGGTATCAAATGAAAAGTCTAGGTGTGGGCTAGCGTGTAGATATGATAAAAATGTTTAATGTTGATCGACTTTTGTTTTATGCAGAAAGTTGTCAGAAGTATGTCGTGTTTGGAATCAAATGAAAGGTCTCGGTGAGAGTTGGGGTACATAAATGACAAAAATGTTTCATGTCGACCGGCTTTTGTTTTTTGCAAAAATTTCTCAAAAGTATGTCGAGTTTGGTCTGTAATGAAAGGTCTCGTTGAGGGCTAGCGTGCAGAATTGACAAAAATGTTCCATTCCGATCGGCTTTTGTATTCTGCAAAAAGTTCTCAAAGGTATGTCGAGTTTGGTCTCAAATGAAACGTCTTGTTGAGGGCTAGCATGCAGAATTGACAAAAATGTGGTATGTCGATCGGTTTTTGTTTTTTGCAAAAAGTTGTGAGAAGTATATGATGTTTGGTATCAAATGAAAAGGCTCGATAAGGGCTGGCGTGTAGAATTAACAAAAAAGTTCAATGTTCATCGGCTTTTGTTTTATACTAAAAGTTGTCAGAAGTATGACGTGTTTGGTATCAAATGAAAGGTCTCGTTGAGGGCTAGCGTGCAGAATTAACAAAAATGTTCCATGTCGATCGGATTTTGTTTTATGCAAAAAGTTATCAGAAGTATGTCGTGTTTAGTATCAAATAAAAGGTCTCGGAGAGGGCTAGCTTGCAGAATTGACAAAAATGTGCTATGTCGATCGGTTTTTGTTTTTTGCAAAAAGTTGTCAGAAGTGTATGGTGTATGGTATCAAATGAAAGGTTTCAATGAGGGCTGGTCTGCAGAATTAACAAAAAATGTCAATGTCGATCGGCTTTTGTTTTTTGCAAAAGGTTGTCACAAGTATATAGTGTTTGGTATCAAATGAAAAGTCTTGGTGTGGGCCAGCGTGCAAATATGATAAAAATGTTTCACGTCGATCGACTTTTGTTTTATGTAGAAAGTTGTCAGAAGTATATCGTGTTTGGTATCAAATGAAAGGTCTCGGTGAGGGCTGGGGTACATAAATGACAAAAATGATTCATGCCGACCGGCTTTTGTTTTTTGCAAAAAATTATTGGAAGTATATCGTGTTTGCAATCTAATGAAAGGTCTCGGTGAGGCCTGACGTGCAAATATGAAATAATTGTTTCATGTCGATCGGCATTTGTTTTTTGCACCGACAGCGGAGCTCTAGGGAATGCGTAGCCGAGAATTCGCTAGTCACTATACTAAACGATTAGATTCACTATATATATCTATCTATATATCTATCTATATATCTTATCTATCTATAGATTCATCACGAGCATCGAGTAACATTTGTAATCGCCTACAGCCTGAACCATGCAAGTGATTGTTATAATTTTTTTTTTAATATGTGGGGGCTAATGAGATCTGGTGCCTTTTGGGTGTCTCATATTTTTACTAGTAGTAATTTTCGTGTAAAAATTTAAAACTTTGCACAAATGCTGCCTTGAAACAATGGATCCCAGAGGCCATGTCTTACTTTAAGAAGAATCACGCCGTCATCCGTCACTTTTGACAATCTGACTATGAACTTTAAATGATTATATCTTTTAATAGAACATTGATATCAAAGATTTAAAAACAGTATCATGAATAATAGACTTGAGCAAATGTGTTACAACTAATTTAAGTTTAAAACATAACGTATTTAATTAATATAAATTTTGACGTTTCCAATGTCAAAAGTCAATGTTGCCAAATGTGTGATGAAGTAACTAAATTAAAACCAAATATTCCTAAACTAACTTCACTGAAGACGGTGGCAGTTGTATTAGGGTTGACAATATTAATTTATAAATTTAAAAATTAACTACTATTTTTTAATGCAAACAGTGATGCCAAATTATAAAGTAACTAAATAAAATCAAATATTCCAAAATAAAATAAATTGAATACTTTGCTGTGTTTGTTATCAAAAGAAAGGAAACCATAAGGGCCAGTTTTAAAATGACAAAAAAAAATGTGTCATGTCGATCTGCATTTGTTTTCCGTAAAAAGTTGTTAGAAGTAGGTCATCCTTGGGTTTTAAGGAAAGTTATATTAGGCTAGGTCACGATGAGGGCTAGCGTGCAGAATGAACAAAAATGTTCTATATCGAACGGCTTTTGTTTTTTGGAAAATGTTGTAAAAAGTATGTGGTGTTTGGTATCAAATGAAAAGGCTCGATAAGGGCTGGCATGTAGAATTAAGAAAAAAGGTCAATATTGATCGGCTTTTGTTTTTGCAAAAATTTCTCAAAGATATGTCGAATTTGGTCTCAAATGAAAGGTCTCGTTGAAAGCTAGCGTGCAGAATTGACAAAAATGTTCCATGTCGATCGGCATTTGTTTTATGCAAAAAGTTGTCAGAAGTATGTCGTGTTTGGTATCAAATGAAAGGTCTCGGAGAGGGCTAGCCTGCAGAATTGACAAAAATGTACTATGTCGATCGGTTTTTGTTTTTGCAAAAAGTTGTCAGAAGTATATCGTGTTTGATATCAAATGAAAGGTCTTGTAGTGGGCTAGCCTGCAGAATTGACAAAAATGTACTATGTCGATCGGTTTTTGTTTTTTGCAAAAAGTTGTCAGAAGTATATCGTGTTTGATATCAAATGAAAGGTCTCGTAGTGGGCTAGCCTGCAGAATTGACAAAAATGTACTATGTCGATCGGTATTTGTTTTTTGCAAAAAGTTGTCAGAAGTGTGTGGTGTTTGGTATCAAATGAAAAGTCTCGTTGAGGGCTAGCGTGCAGAATTGACAAAAATGTTCCATGTCGATCGGCTTTTGTTTTATGCAAAAAGTTGTCAGAAGTATGTCGTGTTTGGTATCAAATGAAAGGTCTCGGAGAGGGCTAGCCTGCAGAAATGACAAAAATGTACTATGTCGATCGGTTTTTGTTTTTGCAAAAAGTTGTCAGAAGTATATCGTATTTAATATCAAATGAAAGGTCTCGTAGTGGGCTAGCCTGCAGAATTGACAAAAATGTACTATGTCGATCGGTTTTTGTTTTTTGCAAAAAGTTGTCAGAAGTGTGTGGTGTTTGGTATCAAATGAAAAGTCTCGTTGAGGGCTAACGTGCAGAACTGACAAAAATGTTCCATGTCGATCGGCTTTTGTTTTATGCAGAAAGTTGTCAGAAGTATGTCGTGTTTGGTATCAAATGAAAAGTCTGGGTGTGATCTAGCGTGTAGATATGATAAAAATGTTGCATGTCGATCGACTTTTGTTTAATGCAGAAAGTTGTCAGAAGTATGTCGTGTATGGTATCAAATGAAAGGTCTCGGTGAGAGTTGGGGTACATAAATGACAAAAATGTTTCATGTCGACCAGCTTTTATTTTTTGCAAAAAGTTATTGAAAGTATATCGTGTTGGCAATCTAATGAAAGGTCTTGGTGAGGCCTGAAGTGCAAATATGAAATAATTGTTTCATGTCGATCGGCATTTGTTTTTTGCACTGACAGCGGAGCTCTAGGGAATGCTCGGCGTAGCCGAGAATTCGCTAGTCATAAACTATTTTGATAGATTTACTATCTATATATCTATCTATCTATCTATCTATATTTGGATTCATCACGACGATCAGGCATCGTTTGTCCAGCTCAAACTCCTAGACCATTCGAGTAATTGCTGTAATTTTTTTTCCAAGTTGTAGTGTCTATTGTGCCGGAGTGCCTTTTGGGGGTTTCATATTTTTACTGTGAGTGGATTTTGTTTAAAAATATAAAAACTGCATAAAATTGGTACACTGAAACAATGGATCCCAGAGGCCATGTCTACATTTAATATGAAACTTTTATTTGATTTTTTTGGAAAATGTGAAGAGATATTATGAATTGAATTATGTTTTCATATATTATAATAGTGAGCGAAATATATACAAATATACTGAATGTTAAATGTGGTGTATTTAAAATATTTCTTTTTTGACATTTCACGTTTATCATACGTTAGAGCCGTCAAAAATTTGTGGTACAAGTTTTATATTTTCAAAGACAAATATACAGAAATAAAAGTAATCTATGTTTAAAAGAATATGTACAATACACTTTGTGATGTAAGTATATCATTTTAAATTTGTTTCACTGTATTTAAATATGTATTTTCATTTCAGTTGCAATTTTTAATTGGTTTCCCAAACAAGAGTACATTTATAGAAGAGAAATAACATAAAACTACTGAAATGTAACTGATTATCATAAAAGTGCATTGTACATAATAATTTACGACAAACCTTATTTACAATATTTAAATTTTCATGACTTATGACGTTTGTCAAAACGTCAGTTCTAATCAAGCAATCATAATGCAAGTCTTGTATTTGCCTGGAGAAATATATAGTAAAATTAGTTTAAAAGTAAAATTACACTACATTTTGTAATGTAAGTGTGTAATTTTATATTTTCTTGGCTGTATTTAGATGTGTTTTCATTTCAGTTATAGTTTTTAATTGGTAAGTTATCCAAACAAGATTATATTTATAGAAAATAAATATCATAAAATTACGGATAATAACACTATTCACATAAAACTAAATTCTGGAAATCAAACAAGGTGCGTCGCATTCAGTCATAAACTCATTTATTTAAAAATACTGACAAACCTCTCCTTCATACCCTTTTGAAAGAAATGTTTAACAATTTATTGTACAATAATTATTTTAAATTTTGTATCTGGATTATATGAAACTGTAAGTAACTGCATTTTATACATTCTTTATGCATTTCATCAAATTGAAATAATGAAATTGATTACAATAAAGATTAGATTTTTAAAAATTCTATTATATTTTGTTATAGAGTGAGATGATTTTTAAATGAAAACGTTTAAAGAAATAAAGTATCTATCCAATTATTCATTTTAATTGATATTTCAAACAATAAACACTTTCTGAAACCAAATATTAATCGAGAAATAAGTTTGATGACATACGCTCTCAGTCGAATGTGACTGTGAATGAATTGCATGAAAATTAGTTTAAGGTTAATTTTGGATGATGAAAGTTGCGAGCAGGGTTTGCAAGTTCTCACAGTTAGTTTTAATTATTATTCTGTAGTTATAAACATATATCATTTTAAAATATATTATTATTCTTTTATATTCATTGGATAGTAAATGAAAATTACTTTATGAACATTATTATTTCATATATTTTATTCAATTAAAATTTGTCGAACGAAGTGTCCCTATTTAAATTATAAGATATATTTCAAAGAGATTTATTTAGAAACAAAAAATATTTAAAATTTAACAATGAGACTTTAGGTTACCGAAAATTTAAAAGAAAACGGACGGCTTTGATTGTTAGCTGCTAATTTGTAAATATTCGGGATCCTAAAAGCCCATTGTTAATTGTTAAGATATATTTATAATATTTTTATTAAAAAAATATTGTGTTCTAATTAAATTTATTAGTGTCTTTAAATTTTAAAATTCACCCTTAATGGTTACATTCAGTAATCCGACTGTGTAACACATGTTTCAACGCATCCAAAATATAGTTGTCAAATTATCTTGTCATTTTGACATTGCTGAAAATATAAGTATTAGACTTTATTATGCGTTTAAAATCAATAAGACTAGATATTCATTTTTCTGTATTATCAAGAAGAGACTTCATGTTATTAAGAAATGTAAAGAAGTTAGCAATTTATGTGTATCACAACTTGTACAAATGAAACTACTGCAAGAAACAAAGTTGTTGTTTATCATAGGTGTTATTTCTATAATTTTATCTTTAACTATAACTGTGTAGTGAAGTCACATTTAAATAAAAATTCTAAAATACAGTCCAAAACTAATCAGTCTATGATTTGGAACAAGCCTTTACAAGTGCAGTTTAGAAAAATATCATAAAGTTTCAATAAAATCATTCTACATAAAAACGTCTGGAAATTGTCTTGATATTCTTTTTACATTTTCGGAACATAGGCAAACAAATTTTGTCTGAAACGAGTGCATAAAGTATTATACTTATAGCGAAATTGAAAGCACATTAAATAGGGCTGGAAGTGCAAAAATAAAATCAGTAGAAAGAAGAAATCAAAAAATAAAAACCGTCATAAATATTTCATACGATAGACAAATTCGCAATAATACTACATATTCTGTAATGAACTCTTTCATTGTAGATGTACATATGTACCAATAGAATTAGATTGGTACAGAGAAAATATGACAATGATTATTATAATGAAAATGTTGTTGATAAGAATCAATGGCTACAATTTTTATTGTAATCAAGCTATGCGTTATGGCTTGGAAACCGAAAGTAAAGCGAAATTAGTATTTCAAGCTTCAACTAATTATATTATACCTGTTGTGTTGTAATATTATCTAACCAACCATACTTAGCATGTAGTGATGATATTTTTATCAAAACAGAAAACGGATTTGAACTTCTGGAAATAAAATGTCCTTATTCCTGTCAAAAAAAATTCATTTTAGATTTACAAAATAAGAAGTCATCTGTAAATAATTTGCTTCTTTTCACATCATACTGGTGATTTGTAAATAAATAAAACAACACTAGCGCCACCAGTTAGTTTGACATGTCACAAAGTATTCAAAATATTATTATGTTCTTGTTTTTGCTTAGAATAATAAATTTCATTTATGCCTAAAAATAATATTTTTATTCATATACATATAAAATTAAATATAAACATATTTAATTGTTGAATAATTATATCGATTCCTTCTTTAGCAGATGCAATGAAATTCATAAATAGTGACATCTATGTGATTTTTTTTAACTATTAAAATATTGATTTTTTCTGATATATACAGAAACAAATTTTACAAAGACTGGTTTAAACGGTATTGTTAAACCTATAAAAATTATGTGTATATATTATTTAAAAATATAGATTTATTAATTCAAAAATATTATTGTATAGTAATTAAATTTATAAACAAAGTTATAATTATTTTTAATACAAGAATGCATTAATTTTAAATAATATAATAAATTATCAATGAGCGGAAAGTGTAAATAGAAAATTTATTCAAAAATTTGTTTCATTTATCAAGGCAATCTTAATTCATTTTCTAAAAAACCTTAAATTTTATTTCATTAATATATCATTAAATATGAATTTTTGTAAATTTTTTGAAGCGGTTGCTTCAGTAGTAATCTTGGTCATATTGTTAAGACTTACGTCTGATGACCAGTTACTTTTGAGAGTCTACCTTAGTAGACTGCCATGGCAATCAGTCGGTACAGCTGGAATTGTCTGCATTAGACTTCCGCTGTATGTTACACCACGCTGATGAGCTCCAATTAGAGCGAAACGCGTCCGTGGTTACAGACTGATTGCTAAATGGCCGGCTTTTATTGTTAGCTTGCTCTTTTGTAATTTCAGGAACTTTTGAGCCTATATTAATTTTTCAAATGTAAATTGTTAGTTCCCTTTAGATTCCCCTATTAAATTCATTGTTGGTGGCTTAACAATCCAACTTTTTTATTTCTTTAATTTTGTAAATTCATTTTTGTAAATTTTTTGAAGCGGTTGCTTCAGTAGAAATCTTGGTAATATTGTTAAGACTTACGTCTGATGACCAGTTACTTTTGAGAGTCTACCTTAGTAGACTGCCATGGCAATCAGTCGGTACAGCTGGAATTTTCTGCATTAGACTTCCGCTGTATGTTACACCACGCTGATGAGCTCCAATTAGAGCGAAACGCGTCCGTGGTTACAGACTGATTGCTAAATGGCCGGCTTTTATTGTTAGCTTGCTCTTTTGTAATTTTAGGAACTTTTGAGCCCATATTAATTTTTCAAATGTAAATTGTTAGTTCCCTTTAGATCCCCCTATTAAATTATAAATTATCATTATTATACCATAGTAACTGACTGTAACTTGTACCATTTGGTTGTTAAAATCGTCAACATTGAGTCTTTTTTAAATAATAGTTATTTATGTAAGATTTTTGTAGATGTTGCACAAAAATAGTTACCGGAAAATTTATCTTGAAAATTGGGAATAATTTTCTGTTATTTTAAATAAAAATCTTTTCTAATAAGTAATAATTATCACATATTTTGTTTATTATTAGGAAACGCAAAATTGATTAATTTGGATAGCGAAACGCTTCGGAAGAGGTACATCTGTCAGCTTCATTTTACAGAAGAAGCTTTTGTAAATGAAAGTAAGCTCCGATTGACTGATTTTGCAATACCTATTAAGTACACTTCGAGCGAAGATAAAACAAATGAATCACCGCAATGTAAAATAAGAAAGTTCAATACATCTTCCTCTACTAATGCTTCCTCCCCGACTTTAGAAGTTAAGATTCCAAAAGAGACTTATGGTAAAAAAATTAAAGTAGTTCGACAGCTCTTTCCTACTCCCAAAAAAAGCTCACCTACACCTTCAGAAGAAGATAATATTTTTTTGCAAAAAATTATTGACTTGCCCTGTTCCACCAAAAAACAAAATGATGACACGCCAAGAAAAAAAACACTTATTAAAAAACTTAAGCTTAAGACTAAGCAAATAAATACAAAAAAAGCGCATGTTTCAAAATTACAAAAGAAAATAAAATATTATAAATATGTCAATACGATTCAAAACTGTTTTAATACTTTCAATTTTCCATCTGTTCATGCAAAAACAATTGCATATATGCAGTTTAAACAAAAACAAAGAAAATGGACTGTACAGGAAAAAAAATTGTGTCTTCTTTTGTATTACAAATCTCCAGCATTGTATAAATTTATGCGAGAATTAGGAATTATTTTAACGGGACTTTCTTCCATTCGTCGGTGGCTAGGATCATGTAATTGTTTACCTGGCATTAATAATAAGATTTTGAAAGAAATACAAACAAAATTTCATAACAAATCAATAATGGAAAAATCTTGCGTTTTAAGTTTTGATGAAATGTCTTTAATGAACTGTTTAGAGTATTCTAAAGACAAAGACATTATCGAAGGATATGAAGACTTGGGTCACCTTGGTAGGAAACCAATTGTTGCAAGTTATGCACTTGTATTTATGCTTCGGGGATTATATCACTCATGGAAACTCCCTCTTTGTTATTTTTTAACAGGAACTGGCATTAAAAGTAAAGATTTAATATCTCTAATCACTGACATTATTTCTAAATTATTTCTTGATGGATTAATCCCTAAAGTGGTAGTATGTGATCAAGGATCGAGTAATAGAAGTGCAATGAAAACCTTGGAAGTTACAACAGAAAAACCTTATTTTTATGTAGAAGATAAAAAAATATTTTCCATTTTTGATGTTCCTCATCTCTTCAAGAATTTTAGAAACAATCTTTTATCAGCAGATTTTGAAATAGACGGAAAAAGAATAAGTTTCAGTGATATCAAGAAAGTATATGTAATAGATAGCAAAAATGAAAAGAGTAAAATGCTACCAAAAATTACCAAAGCACACATTGCACCTAATACATTCATGAAAATGAATGTTAAATTAGCGGTGCAAATATTAAGCCATTCCGTTGCAGCAGCGATAAAAACATGCATTAGTACAGGAGAACTTAAAACCGACACTGCAGAAAATACTGCAAATTTCGTAGAATTTTTGAATAATTTGTTTGACGTTCTCAATAGCAGAACACTTTTTTCAAAAAATCCATACCAGTGTGCACTTTCATATACCAATATTACTGCAACTACTGTTTTAAAGGAAGCAACAAACTGTAAATGGTATAAATGAAATGTTTAAAGAAAAACACGAAAAATTCAATGTGCATTTTATATTCACTAATCGCTTAAATCAAAATTGCCTGGAAAATTTATTTTCCATATACCGACAGAAAGGTGGTTATAACAGAAACCCTACAGCAAGAACATTTAGAACTTTATTTAGATCTAACTTGATAAATTCACTGATGAAACCATCTGCCAGTTCAAATTGTGAAGCTGATGAAGATATGCCTTTACTAAATTGTGATGAACCAGAAATCCAACACGGTGTTTTACATGATACTTCTAATAATTATGAAAGTAATACATTAACAGATGATTCTTTGTCTTCATGTTCCATGACGTCTACGCCTATTAAAACATCTGACCCCGTAACTACCTCTGAAGAATGTTCTGTTGTATATTTTGCAGGATATTTAGCTAAGAGGTGCATCGAAGAGTTCAATTGTATTGATTGTAGAAATTACTTAACAAAAGAGTCCGAATTAAAAAATCAAAAGGAATTGTTTTGGGTCCGTGAAGTTAGCGACCACTATAAAGCACAAACAAAAAATCATGTATCAAAGGTTTGTGCTTTGTTTGTGCCGATTTGTGACCTACAAAAAAACCCAGCGACCCTTCGCGTTAATAAGTTATTAACAATTTAAAAGTGGCCGCCCACTTCACGCCTAGCGACCCCAAATAAAGCACAAACGACGAGTTATATGTCAAACGTTTGTGCTTCGTTTGTGCTATAAGAATATGTTAATAAAAAACCAGCGGCCCCAAGAATACAATAGTTATAAACAAATCAAAAGTGGCCGCCCACTTCACGCCTAGCGACCCCATATAAAGCACAAACGACGAGTTATATGTCAAACGTTTGTGCTTCGTTTGTGCTATAAGAATATGTTAATAAAAAACCAGCGGCCCCAAGAATACAGTAGTTATAAACAAATCAAAAGTGGCCGCCCACTTCACGCCTAGCGACCCCATATAAAGCACAAACGACGAGTTATATGTCAAACGTTTGTGCTTCGTTTGTGCTATAAGAATATGTTAATAAAAAACCAGCGGCCCCAAGAATACAATAGTTATAAACAAATCAAAAGTGGCCGCCCACTTCACGCCTAGCGACCCCATATAAAGCACAAACGACGAGTTATATGTCAAACGTTTGTGCTTCGTTTGTGCTATAAGAATATGTTAATAAAAAACCAGCGGCCCCAAGAATACAATAGTTATAAACAAATCAAAAGTGGCCGCCCACTTCACGCGACCCCATATAAAGCACAAACGACGAGTTATATGTCAAACGTTTGTGCTTCGTTTGTGCTATAAGAATATGTTAATAAAAAACCAGCGGCCCCAAGAATATAATAGTTATAAACAAATCAAAAGTGGCCGCCCACTTCACGCCTAGCAACCCCATATAAAGCACAAACGACGAGTTATATGTCAAACGTTTGTGCTTCGTTTGTGCTATAAGAATACGAGTATGTTAATAAAAAACCAGCGGCCCCAAGAATATAATAGTTATAAACAAATCAAAAGTGGCCGCCCACTTCACGCCTAGCGACCCCATATAAAGCACAAACGACGAGTTATATGTCAAACGTTTGTGCTTCGTTTGTGCTATAAGAATATGTTAATAAAAAACCAGCGGCCCCAAGAATACAATAGTTATAAACAAATCAAAAGTGGCCGCCCACTTCACGCGACCCCATATATATGTACAGACTGTCTACTGAACTCGGGAATTCCTAAACTAGAAGAGTTACGACTTCGGTTAAATTAGACAAAAGTTGCCTTATCAGGGGGCTATTCCTGTGATGTATTTGTTTTTCCAAAAATATGCATAGGTCACTAGACAGAAGAAAAAATATGAAATTAGTGCAAATTAATAAATCATTTTTATTCTGAAAAGATGACAGATAGACAAAAATATTCCAGATAAAACTTTTAGAAGACAAAGTGCGCCATAAAGAGAAATAATAATAAAAAAAATTTGGCCAACTGTTTGCGAGATATGGCAAAAAAAATTTTTTTTCAAATGGTAATCATAGGTGGCTATGGCATCATTAAAAGTAGTATTTTTATCTCTTTTTAACAGTAGGTATTTTTATATCATTTATTTTAAAAATTATTGTTTTATGTACATAAATTATAAAACACTTCTTTTTAATGGCATTTTTAAAGTAAGCTTTGGTACAAACAATTTAAAACAACTGATTTTATTATATTTCTGTCTTATTGTTAAAATTTTTTGTGTCAAACTGTTAAATTAAAAATAATTATGGACAGATTCACTTTCGAAGAAAAGACAGATATGCTTCCTGTTTATGTTTATAAAATTATTGAGGCATGTAATTTAATTTCTAAAAATAATTTGGAAAACACTTTACATAGTGTTTTAAGCAGAGCCGAATTATGTTTACAACAAAATGGACAAAATTTTTAACATTAGTTATAATTACAGTTTAATTAACCAAATTTGCATTAGTTTAACAAAATTTATTTAGTGTTTCTTATGTTTCATTTTTTGTTATTAATCTTATCTTAGGAATAAGTAAATTTGTTTACAATTATTTATAAGAGATTATTGTTAAGTTTTATATAGGTAATTAAGACATAACCTAGATTAAAAAATAAATAAATACAAAACAAAATCAGTTGTGCAGAAGTGTTTTATGTTTTATGTAAATAAAATAATAATTTATAAAATGAATAATGAAAAAATACATACTGTTGAAAAGAGATAAAAATACTACTTTTAACGATGCCATAGCCACCTATGATTTCCATTTAAAAAAATTTTTTTTCTTGCCATATCTCGCAAACAGTTGGCCAAAATTTTTTTATTATTATTTCTCTTTATGGCGCACTTTATCTTCTAAAAGTTTTATCTGAAACATTTTTGTCTATTTGTCATCGTTTAAGAATAAACACGATTTATTAATTTTCACTAATTTCATATTTTTTCTTCTGTCTAGTGACCTATGTATATTTTTGGAAAAACAAATACATCACAGGAATAGCCCCCTGATAAGGCAACTTTTGTCTAATTTAACCGAAGTCGTACCTCTTCTAGTTTAGGAATTCCCTTAAGTGGCCCGAGTTCAGTAGACAGTCTGTATACAGGTGTTCCATTTAAGCGTGCCACCATTGCTATCTCGAGAACTGTAAGAGCTACGAGGGTGGTTAAATTAGCAAAGAACCACTATTTTACAAGGCTAATACAATGAGCAAAAAAAATAATTTTTTTTCAACCAGTGGTTCTCAAAATACGGGAAACAACTTTCTTATTTTAAGTGGGAACATATGTTTATTTTTAGGTTATTCGATAGAGTATTTTTTTCTGAATTCAGCGATATGTACATATCATAATATACTAATATAACAAAATAATTGAGAAAAATGCATGTCAAATTTATATGTATTTTATTTATATCTGGCTGAAACAAGAGTGCTATGGTTAGAAAACATAGACATAGTGTTGTGTCTAACATTGTTTGATTATTTTTTGTTAAATTTTATTTTCTTACTGTCAGTTTGAAGAAGAAAATGAATTGTTTTTTTTGCTCATTGTGTTAGTATTTTAAAATGGTGGTTCTTTGCTAATTTAACCAACCTCGTAGCTCTTGTAGTTTTTGAGATAGCAATGGTGGCACAATTAAATGGAACACTTTTATATTTGTATAATAATAATAATAATAATAATAATAATAATATAATGAGTTGTTTTTTGAAAAAAAATGTTATTATATTTTTTATTCAATAAAAATAATTGCATCAAAAACTGCCACTCTGCTATTGGAGGATAAAATTTAATAACAAAATTATTTGTCAACAACACATTTGATATATAGCATTGCATACCATAGCAATCGAGCATGTTGTTTTCATATATGATATCACTATTGACTAGAATTATACCTAATATTTTTGGCAACATGATCATAATTATTTATTATGACGAAAAACCTGCAATAAGGAGGAGTGAACTAAGCAAAAATTAGAGATAAATTTCTATGCCTTGTGTTTATTTGACAGCAATGTAAAACAACGATTATTTCAAATGAAACAGCTATTTTAATATTGAGGTTAAACAATTTATTGTTAAGGTTAAATAAAATAAATGCTTATGTGGTCCACGTATTTATGAAAATTTTATTAGAACGTTTCGAGCCTGGAGCAGACCATCTTCAGCTCATGTGTATTATAAAACTGCGTTACATTATTTTGATTTACATTTTTATTATTTATTTTTATCGTTAAGAGTCTAAAATCAGACATTTCGCATAACTTCCGAGACTCAGTCTTTCGCCAACTCCGAACTGTTAAACAGGATACAGTTACAGCAATCGGTGTTGAAATTTGGGCGATCGGAAAATGATTTTTTCCTTCAGTCGTACCATTTTTATTATAATTGTCAAACAATGCAACAATTAACAGTTAACAATGACGAGAACTTGACAAGCTATGTTTCATTTTAAAAAGAACGCTCTTTTACATAGCTGTCAAATTCATAAGCATCGATATAACAAATCCCATATTTTATGTTACAATAAAATCACGGTTTAAATGCGTTTTGATCCCTAAACCTAAATCCGAACCTAAAAAAATTTTGCTCCTTAACCAGTTTTTCATCTGAAGTTGCTAAATCGATATCGAAACCCATTTTTTTTATGAATCCGAACCACTAATTAATTTAGTGCCAGGTTCATGATACAAAAATAATAAAAAAACAATGAAAGTTAAAGATCCAAAAACACAGTTTGTTTACAGAGATTGAAATAGATGAAGGGAACAAGAATAGTAACCAATTTTAATTGGTTCATAACTTCGAGCATATACTAACTAGAGACAGTATACGCCACCTAGGGTAGACATTGTTTTGTAGCAAACATGATGAAGTGGGAGGGAGGGTGATGCCCCTACAACGGTGTATTGCTTGTTGCATTCTTTGTTTACAAATGTCATTTGAGCGTGCCGTACGCGTGGTTTTGTGTCCACATTTGTAATTAAACTATGCAAATTAGCTGAAAAATGCTACAGACAACAAGAAGCACAAGGTTTAGGGAAAGAAAAATATTTTAGAATTTTTATTAATTCGACTAATGAACATGATGCCACACAATATTTTAAATGAATTTAATTTAAATCATTTATTAGAAGATCAACCTCTAAATAACCATGGGATACAAATTATTAAAAGTATTACAAAACAATATTTTAATTTCCGTTTGTTTCACACAAGTAAAAAATTTTCCGATATTAAAGACAGAATTAGAAGTAAATTAACAAAAACCATTCTTTTTAAAATCAGTAAAATACTTTGTAAATATATATATATATATATATATATATATATATATATATATATATATATATATGTTTATATAAAAAAATGGTTCCTGATTTCCTTGAAAATCCTTCAATTTTGATGTAATACGAATACCATTTTTTTTTCAGTAATTATTTTTGTTAGATTTTGTATGAATGATTTTTTAAATAGACAATGGTAAGTAATAAATAAAAATATTTTTTTCAAATTGTGCATCAAATATTAATGCATCTGTCAGTCTTCGACGTTCGAAGGTCAAAGTGTACTCTAACAGCAACCCGCTGTACTCCGTTATAGGGGAACACAGCGACCAAATGTTCTTTATTAGCGAACGCCGTCATTATTGCATCTTCCAGATATACAAGGTGATCAACAGTGGACCTAAACTTACGAAAACCAGCCTGGTGGATGGAAAGAAGGCTGTTTGTTTCCAGGAACCACATGAGCCGATTGTTGATCATCCTTTCGTATATCTTTCCGATGCATGACGTGAGGCTAATGGGCCTATGATTTGACGGTACCGTAAGATCTTTGCCGACTTTGGGAATCGGCACCACAAGAGCTTCCCTCCAACAATCAGGATATTCTCCTTTTTCCCAGAGCAAGTTGTATACTGACAGCAAATGCAAACGGAATGCTGACGTAAGATGCTGGAGCATGTCATTGGTAACTCGATCGGGACCTGGAGACGAAGACCTAGCCTGACTGAGCGCATGTTCCAGTTCCGAAAGTGTGAAAGGGGCGTTATAATCTAGAACTTCAGCTGAGCTGAAGTCTAGTGGAGCTTCACGCAGAGCTCTTGAGTTTTGGAACTCAGGCTCATAGTTGCGTGAGCTGCTTGCACTTTGGAACTGGTCAGCCATAATCTCAGCGATGGTTGGTGGATCGCGAGTGTAGGTTTCGTCGTCCAGTTTCAGGCAGGAAATGCCTGACGAGTTACCACGGCCTGAAATCCGCTTGACTCTTGCCCAGCATTCTTGAGTAGTAGTCTCTGTCGAAATGCCAGAGACGTACTCTTCCCAAGATTTGCATTTACTCTCAAGTATACAACGACGAGCGACTGCTCTGGCTCTTTTAAAGGAGATAAGATTTTCCTGTGTTGGATATCGCTTAAAGAGGTTGAAAGCTCTTTTTTTCTTATGGACCAACTCTTGTGCCTTCTCATTCCACCATGGGATGGATTTATTGAAGGTTCCGGGTCTTGTTTGAGGGATACTGTCTTCAGCAGCAGATATAATGCTGCTTGTAAGTTTCTCTATATCATCACTTAGTACGGTGGGAACAGAAAGGGACGTCTGAAATTTTTGCCAGTCAGCTTTTTTATGTAGCCAGCGTGCTGGGTATACCTGTGTGCACTTAGGGACATCCGTAGTGACCACTATTGGAAAGTGATCACTCCCATAGAGATCACCGAGGGCCTTCCATGAGAATCTACTCGCCAATCCGGAAGAAACAATTGTAAGGTCAATTCGTGAAAACGACATCGACCTGGCGTTAAAATACGTTGGTGAGCCATCATTCATGAGTACGAGGTCAGGAGCTTGGAGAAACTCCTCGACGAGTCGACCTCGTTCGTCCGTGTGGTCAGAGCCCCACAGACCATTATGAGCATTAAAATCTCCAAGCAATACAAACGGTGTCGGCAATTGCCGAATGAGGTGCCGTAAGTGTTCTACATCCCAGTCCACCTCAGGAAGGTATACATTGCATACCGTGAGAGCGGCTGGTGTAGCAATGCGGACTGCTACTGCTTGGAGATTTGTGTCGATGTCGACTTGCTCATAATTGACATCGCTCCGTAGAATGATGGCTACACCTCCACGAACCCTTATGTTCGGTGGCATGTCTCTCCGGATTATTGAGTAGTTCTTCAGGTTGTACGGTTGTCCTGGCAGGAAGTGTGTCTCTTGGAGACAAGTGCACATAGGGTTTATCTGACTAAATAGCATCTTAAGCTGGCAATAATGGAATACACATCCCCTTATATTCCATTGAAGAATGGAATCCATAAAAAGTGATTTATTAGAGAAACTTACTGTGGCTTCCTTGGTCTACCTTTTTCCCAGCCTTTCTTTTTTTTCTTCGGCTGTACGCTCGAAGTTTGAGAAGAGGCAGAATAGACTGAAGAGGATTCCTCGTCTGAGGCGACGGGGATGATGGAATCCTCATCCACTCCTCTTTTCCTCTTCTCAGCCACCTCCGATGGCGTAGGGCTCGATGCCCTTTGCGACGAGGTGGTGCGAGTTACACGGTTTGTTGGTGCCGTGAAAGGATCTCGCGTGACGAAGACGGATTTAAGAGCTGCTACTAGTTGAGGTAGTAGCTCTTTTACTAAACCCGTCACGTCTGATTTGCTGGGTTTCAGGGCATTGGCAGCAACAGTCGCGTATGAAACTCCCGGATTAGGAGTTCGTACGACTACCTTGTTCCTCGCCTCAAAGTAAGATATATTTTCCCGCGTCTTGATTTCTTGTATGGCAACCTCTTGTTTGTACATTGGGCAATTGCGTGACCTAGCAGAATGAGGACCATTGCAGTTAACACAGGCCATGGGTTCCTGACATTCTTTGCCCTCGTGTAAGGCCTTGCCACAAGAGCAGATCTGTGGGCCTACGCACCTTGCCGAGGTATGCCCAAAGCGTTGGCAACGAAAACAACGCATAGGCGCGGGAATATATAATCGCACTTTGAGCGAGTAGAACGCTACGTTGACTTTATCCGGGAGTTTTGGTGTATTGAAAGTCAGGATGTGATTAGGTGTATCCACCAATTCACCACTTTCACGTTTCTTGATCCTCCTGACTTCAATAACACCTTGTTCTTCCATCTCTGACTGAATTTCTTCTAGTGTACAGTTGAGTAGATCTCGACAATATACAATACCACGAGAAGAATTCATGGTTTTATGCCCCGAAACATTTATATCGTTCTCACCCAGCCTTTTTAATTTTAGGAGACGTTCAGCTTGCGCTGCTGAAGCGGTCTCTATAAATAACCCTTCTTTCGTCTTTCTTGCTGCTTTCACTGTTCCAATAAGTCCAAAGAGCTGTTTATGTATTATAAACGGGCTTATCCTATCAAAATTCCCTCCATCAGTTCTCTTAATGACCAGGAACCGGGGTACAGGGCCCACCTTTTCCTGGCTCACTTTGTTCTGCTCAACAGAAACAACACTACTTTGCGGCTTATTAAGGCCGCTCTCGCTCCCCGACTGGGAGCCTTGATTTTTTTGCGGGGTTTTCTCCCCGGGGGTTTTGCCGTCCCACCAGACGGGCCTTTTTTATCGGCTGGCTTGCCGGGTGTAGTTTTATGTTTGTCCTCCCCTTTGTTCATTGTTTATATTAGTTTGTCCAGCGCATCGTGTGAGAAGGAGCGGGCCGGTAAGTTGGGAACGGGTATACCCTCGGACGCATCCTACCCCAGTTCCCCGGGGCCCAACCTAAACCGTTTAACCGACCCCGGAATACACGGACGGGTCGGACTCGCTCGGGGCAGTAGAGGTTCCGACACCTCTACCCATCTCACACTTCCTGATCAGGGCCCGAAGTGGCTGGCTCCTGACTCCTGTAGCTTCGACGCATCGGCAGAGCAAGCTCACATCAGCCCTTCCTCTCTGACGCCGCGGGAGGACTCCCGCACCACCACCCTTTCGGCATCAGAGCACCCGGGCACTCCCAGCGCCTCTACTACAGGAGCCGATCAACGTAATCCAGGTACAAAAGCAAAGGTCAAAATCCAAAAGGGTCCGGGACCCGTTAGTTCCCCCTCTGCTGGCAACAGAGGGGTACTAAGCCCCCCCACCACGACAAGGTGGGCCCGCGGGGGGGAATAATAATAATAATAATAATAATAATAATAATAATAATAATAATAATAATAATAATAATAATAATAATAATAATAATAATAATAATAATAATAATAATTTGTTCTCAGTTCGAAAGATACAAAGCATATGTATATAAACTGCGTCAACAAGAGTAAATAAGATAATAAATTACAATTTTTGTAATTACAAAAATATTATAAATTTAACCACCGAGTAATAATTGGTTTTTCGTAGGGATATGAACCTGGATCCTTAAAAAATATTAGACTGCCGTAAAGAAGAATCAAAAAAATTCTTTTACACTATAAAAATTTATTTCAAGCAAATAAAATTTTAGCTGTTTTTTGAAAGAATTAACCTTTCGTTGCGCACTTCAGGTACAAGGATGCGCATTAAAAAATTTTATACCTGCTGCACTTGAGCTATTTGTTGCTAGTTTGCTTTTAATAATGGAAGTTTTTGATCTAGTATTAAAGGAATGCAGATCTTCATTCTGCGGGAAAGTGTGTTTATGTTGAAAGATATATTTACAAATTTCAATATATAAACTTGGCAAGATGAGAATTTGTAGTGATTTGAATAAATTATTTTACTATTGCGATACTACAGACACACAGAATATACATATATAAATGGAATTTTAACGCAGTAACATTACTCGTGAAATTATTACATTAGCCAAGGCTCGTTTACTACATTTCACTCGCATGAAATATGCTATTTACAATTAACATTCGCTAATATACTAGTTTCATTCCATTACCATATAGTTTATAATTCCCTGTCAATTTAGTTTAGATAAACAATAACAGTAAATTATTTGCAACTTGTTCCAAAGGGTCGCTAACGGTCTCTAGTCGTGAAGTGGGCGGCCACTTTTGATTTGTTTATAACTATTGTATTCTTGGGGCCGCTGGTTTTTTTATTAACATATTCTTATAACACAAACGAAGCACAAACGTTTGACATATAACTCGTCGTTTGTGCTTTATATGGGGTCGCTAGGCGTGAAGTGGACGGCCACTTTTGATTTGTTTATAACTATTGTATTCTTGGGGCCGCTGGTTTTTTATTAACATATTCTTATAGCACAAACGTTTGACATATAACTCGTCGTTTGTGCTTTATATGGGGTCGCTAGGTGTGAAGTGGGCGGCCACTTTTGATTTGTTTATAACTATTGTATTCTTGGGGCCGCTGTTTTTTTATTAACATATTCTTATAGCACAAACGAAGCACAAACGTTTGACATATAACTCGTCGTTTGTGCTTTATATGGGGTCGCTAGGCGTGAAGTGGGCGGCCACTTTTGATTTGTTTATAACTATTGTATTCTTGGGGCCGCTGGTTTTTTATTAACATATTCTTGTAGCACAAACGAAGCACAAACGTTTGACATATAACTCGTCGTTTGTGCTTTATATGGGGTCGCTAGGCGTGAAGTGGGCGGCCACTTTTGATTTGTTTATAACTATTGTATTCTTGGGGCCGCTGTTTTTTTATTAACATATTCTTATAGCACAAACGAAGCACAAACGTTTGACATATAACTCGTCGTTTATGCTTTATATGGGGTCGCTAGGCGTGAAGTGGGCGGCCACTTTTGATTTGTTTATAACTATTGTATTCTTGGGGCCGCTGGTTTTTTATTAACATATTATTATAGCACAAACGAAGCACAAACGTTTGACATATAACTCGTCGTTTGTGCTTTATATGGGGTCGCTAGGCGTGAAGTGGGCGGCCACTTTTGATTTGTTTATAACTATTGTATTCTTGGGGCCGCTGGTTTTTTATTAACATATTCTTATAGCACAAACGAAGCACAAACGTTTGACATATAACTCGTCGTTTGTGCTTTATATGGGGTCGCTAGGCGTGAAGTGGGCGGCCACTTTTGATTTGTTTATAACTATTGTATTCTTGGGGCCGCTGGTTTTTTATTAACATATTCTTATAGCACAAACGAAGCACAAACGTTTGACATATAACTCGTCGTTTGTGCTTTATTTGGGGTCGCTAGGCGTGAAGTGGGCGGCCACTTTTAAATTGTTAATAACTTATTAACGCGAAGGGTCGCTGGGTTTTTTTGTAGGTCACAAATCGGCACAAACAAAGCACAAACCTTTGATACATGATTTTTTGTTTGTGCTTTATAGTGGTCGCTAACTTCACGGACCCAATTGTTTTTATTGCATAAAAGTTATCAAAATATAAAATCAACCGATGACGGACTGTATGCCCCTCAAGATGATTTCATCAATATAGTGTCTCAGAGTCTAGACATTTTTGAAAAAAATTTTGGTGAAATATGTTATCAAGTAAACGTTAAACATCAAATTTTTACTACAATAAACAATAAATTATCTGAATGGATAAATATCATTCAAAACTGTAAACAACACAGGATTTTTATTTTAGAGAAACTGATAATTTGTAAAATCTTTTATAAAGTAAAAGTAATTTTTAATAAAAGAAATGCAGAGAAAGGTAAAAACAAATCTCGTATATTACATATTTTTATATATTAATTTTGTATATTTATATATATATATATATATATATATATATATATATATATATATATATATATATATATACCGGGTGTCCCAGCTCGACCGACACATGGGAGTTTTACATGGGAAATCAGTTAATTATGAATAGTATCTCCCCAGTGCAAGATATTAACTTGAAATTTTGTATACTTATCGGAGAACCACCATTTTACAAGACTAATACAATGAGCAAAAAAAAATTTTTTTTTAACCAGTGGTTCTCAAAATACGGGACACAACTTTCTTATTTTAAATGGAAACGTATGTTTATTTTTAGGTTATTCGATTAAGTATTTTTTTCTGAATTCAGCGATATGTACATATCATATACTAATATAACAAAATAATTGAGAAAAATGCATGTTAAATTTATATGTATTTTATTTATATCTGGCTGAAACAAGAGTGCTATGGTTAGAAAACATAGACATAATGTTCTGTCTAACATTGTTTGATTATTTTTTGTTAAATTTTATTTGCTTGAACTGTCAGTTTTAAGAAGAAAATGAATTGTTTTCTATCCAAAGCACTCTTATTTCAGCCAGATATAAATAAAATACAAATAAATCTACCATGTATTTTTCTCAGTTATTTTGTTATATTAGAGTACCTATGATATATTTATATCATTGAATTCAGAAAAAAATACTCTATCGAATAACCTAAAAATAAACATACGTTTCCATTTAAAATAAGAAAATTGTGTCCCGTATTTTGAGAACCACAAGGTTGAAAAAAAAATTTTTTTGCTCATTGTATTAGTCTTGTAAAATGGTGGTTCTTTGCTAATTTAACCAACCTATATATATATATATATATATATATATATATATATATATATATATATATATATATATATATATATATTAAAAAAAATTAAACACATATTTTTATCTAATTACAAAATTGTATAAATAATGTATATTTCAGCGTCGGCATGAAGAAGGGTAATAACCCGAAATCGATAGGCACTTAAATAATTTTTTTTTGTTAAACATTCTGCAAATTCATCAATTCCAAACCTAACAAAACATGCAGAACAGCCTGGAGTCTTTTTGTCAATTTATAAGTACAAGAAAGGCGACAGCAGAAAGATATGGATGTAGCAGAGGAAAGCCCTGGAAACCAATTGCCAGTAGAAGATTCTGCCAAAACCATCCAACCAATAGAAAATTGCTTCGTTGTTCCTGCAGATTTTTGGAAAACTTATTATAGCGGAACAAATAAATTACGGCCATTTGTAACTTGAAATAATATCAAAATTTACTGGACCGATATTTTCAATGAATATTTTTCTTCGGTTAATCAAAAATGTGTTTTGTCGATTAAAACACACAAATGTAATAAACTACGCGTGGGGCGGGTGTTACATTTAGATGTACAGCTTATTGCAAACATACTGATTGTAATAAGTACGAATTTATAACGACAGATGAAATTTTCGGGAACAATGATGTAATTATAAGTATTTTACAAAAGGGGGAAATTCGTCACGTAGAAGACGAACGGCATCGATGCTTTTATAAAGGGCACCGAAGAGCAGAATTAGCGAAAGAATTATTATTAGAAAACTCCAGTGTGGTTGAGCTGAAACATTTAAGTACCGATTCAGCAACATCTTCATTGGAAGCGGGAAATTTAAGTGATTTGCCTCCGTGCACAATTTTGAGAAAAATTTCTAATGAGAATATAAAACATTTAGATTTAGACGTAGATTTATAAAAAAACTTTTAATTAAATTAAAAGAACTATTTAATAGAAATTGGCCGGGTAAAAAAGTTCAAGGGTATATATTACAAATATAGAATATGAACCTTTTAGTATCATTTTATATACAGAGGATCAAATTAGATTATTATTAAAATTAAAAAACGATATTTTCTGCTATTTGGACGCAACTGGAAGCATCATTGCAAAGCCCCCTTGGATTAGTAAGAAAATATATTATTATTGTTTGGTATTGCCAGGAGGTGACAAGTCGCCAATTCCAATTGCAGAGTATATTACTTCGCAGCATGATATACCAAGCGTTTCAAATTTCTTAGCAAAATTTGTTTGGAGTATGAAATCAATTCGAAGATCGGGAACTCCAATAATTAAAAAAATTGAGACAGATTTTAGTTTAGTTTTGATACAGTCGGCATTAAAATCTTTTAATGACACGGATTTATTGCAATATTTAATTAAAATGTGGAATTATTGCCGTGATCCAAAAGGCAATACTATAGATCATTTGACCATTCTGCATGTATGTGCATCACATTGCTTCAAAAATTTTTTGAACAATATTAGTAAATTGCGTATAAATAAGAAATGTCAATCTTTATTAAAATACATTGTGGCGCGAATTGTAAATAGTTCCGATTTAGAAAAAGTTACAGAATATTGGAAAAATGTTGTTAAAGTTTTAGGGAGCGAATATACTTTTCAAAATTTTGAACAATCTTTAGAGAGTGTAAACAGTATTCCAAAATCTGCCATGGAATTTGAAATTTCTTTCAAATATGAATTTCAAGAAAAATATCCTTTAAGAAAAATGTCTCCATTTTTTCAATTTTTCGAGCTTGTCATGCACATAGCATTAAGGGAGTGTAGTGCCAACGTAACTTCTCAAAAAAATATCTATTTTGCTCCGGACGCTCTAAATATTATTTTTAAAAATATTTTAACATTTTACCCCGTAGTATCGGGATGCATTATAAAAGAAAAATTTAATTTAACTCGCGATAGTAATTCTTCGGTAGAAAAATGGTTCAAAATAGTAAAGAAAGATACTTTTAGGGGCAAGTTAAAAAGGCAAGCTCCAAGATTCATACGAAAAAACGAATCATTATTAAGAGGTCGCCTAAATAAGCTTGTTTTCTCTCTTCATGCTACAAAGAAGAAGAAAACGAAACAAATGATTAAAACAAAGAAAATTTGTTCAGGCAAACAAAATTTAAACAATTCGTTGAATACTATAAATTCTTTAGAAATTTGGAAAAAAAAAGAAAGTCCTGTAATAAAAAATAATTATTTTCTCGAATTACAAAAACCTCTTAGTAACGACAAGATGAGGGATTCTCAGTTAGAATTTGTTATTTCGCCGGATAATAGTCAAAAACGAAAAATTCATTTTGAAAATTATTCACCTTGTAAAAAAATTAAATTTCATAGTACACCGTCAACTGATAGCGATTTTAAAACGAATAATTATTTTGAAAATATCTCACCAATTTTTAAAAATGAGAACAAAATAGAAATTTCTAAAATACATAAAGTTACAAAACAATTAAATTTCGGTAATGATGTTGTTACACCTAAACCTGAGAAACCTTGGTAAAAACTTCGGTCAAGTTTGAATACAGCAATTCCGACAAGTAAAGTGAGTTATATTATTGGAGGTCATTGTATAACTGAAAATAATATATCCACTGTACAGCCAGGAGAATGATTAGATGAAGTAATAATTAATTCATTTTTATTAATTTTAGAAAAAACTGCGGAGGAAGAACAACTTATGAAAGTAATAGCGTTTGATACTTTAATTGTGACAAAATTATTAACATTAAATAATATGTACACATTGAACACTTGGGCAGCCAATAAGAATATCATGCAAGCAGATATATGGCTTCTACCAATACACATTAACAATAATCATTGGGCGTTGTAAGTAGTTGTTTTTAAACATGAATTAATTTTGTATATAGATTCTTTGCACAATATTCCAAATTTTATTCACTTGCAGTCCATTCAGGCTTTTGTACATTTTCATTACAGTAAAACATATGAAAGAAACATTGATTTTTCGGATTGGGTAGTTTGCCAGTGCAATGATATTCCTCTACAAAATCCCAATAGTGGAAATTGAGGAGTACATGTGTGTATTTGGTCGTACATTATTTGCTCGGCAAAACAATTTTCTTTCACCGACAAAGACTTAACAAAAGCGCGGTTTTAGATATTGAATCAAATACAAATTAACAATAACAAAGTTGACAGTTACACAGTCTCTAGAAATGACGATGATATTTTAAAAGACACTAATGTGCAACAAAATTTAGCTAATTTACCTCGTTTACCGGTTATAATTGATTGCCCAAATGGTCAAAAATCAACGCTGAATTATTGCAGTAATGTTAGTCAAAATTTATTTAAAGCAACTAGCCAGGTTACGCCGAGGAAGAGGAAGATGTTTCAGCGGCTTCTGCATGCAAAACTATTGCTGCAGCTGAGCAGGAAACGCGGTAAAGTTCTGTTGAAAACATGCCGGAGCAAAAAGGTCGACATCCTTTCTGATAAATCTTTGTCCAACATTGAAAACATTTATACATTACCTACCCCACTCCGAATCTTTGTTTTTTCCCTTCTACGTAATTTTCATAAGTCCCAAAGAGCCCGCCGTTATACGTTAGAAGAAAAGTCCCTTTTTTTATCCATCCTCAAACATAGTCCTCGTTGTTACCGGTATTTACAAAAACTTTTGTCCCTTCCTTCGGTTATAACGTTACGGATCACTCGAAAATTTTAAATTAAAGATCGGCATAAATGAAGAATTGTTTGATTATTTAAATAGTGTTTCGCGAAATATGTCGCCACTAAATAAATACTGCACACTTATGTTCGACGAAATGGAGTTAAGGAAAAATTTAAAACTATCCGTTAGTAAGGACACGTGGTCCGTAGATGGTTTCGTGGAAACAGAATCGGAAAAGGGGCACAAGCTAGCTGATCACGTTTTGGTGTTTATGATTCGTGGTATTGCGGGTAAATGGAAACAGCCAATTGCGTTTTATTTTACGCACAATGCCGCGAATCAATATACTCTAAAAGCGTTGATTAAAGAGGTTATACAAGCTGTTCATGACTTTACAGAATTTAACCCTGGAACTGCACTGTTGGGTCTCAGAAACCCAGACCGTTATTAATTACAAAGTGACGTGCGCACGCGTGACTTGTTTGTGTCGCCAATTTTTGTAAATTTAGTTTCAGTCGTGTTTGAGTTGGGGAGCCGGTCATTTGCCGCATTTTAGTGAAACAACGGGTAAGATATTCACATAAATACAAGCATGGGTACATCAGACCCAAGTGTGATGTTAATGGTAATTATTTTGTTTGAACTTATAATTGATTGTTTCAGTATTATGGCTTCAACTAGCAGAGAAAATCGTCATCCGCTAACTGAGGTGGAATTGCAGATAGAAGCAGATAATATATGGGCGAATGAGACTGAAAACGACATCGTTGATGATATTTTTGGAGGAGAAGAGTCGGAGGATGATTACATTGAACAGCAACTTTCAGATAGCGACAGTGAACTAAGCGAAAATGAAGAGGATGTAGTGAACGAACCAGTTAGAAATATTCCTAGTTTACTGGGGAAAAATGGTCATCGTTGGAGCACACAAGCACCATCAAGGCAAGGTCGTACAAGACGAGAAAACATAGTATTACATTTACCTGCCCTAAAGGAGAAGCCAAAACAATTCAGTCTCCTGAACAAGCTTGGAATTTATTGTTCAACGAGCTAATGATAGATGCTATTGTTTTACATTCAAATGAAGAAATTACTCGTAAATGCAATAATATTAGGCAACAGAGCTACACAAGACCAACGAATAAAACAGAAGTGAAAGCTTTTATTGGACTGTTGTTTTTAGCAGGTGCATTACGGGTATCAAACTGTAACTTAGATGAACTTTGGTCTGTACAATTTGGAAATAGAATATTTCGTGCAACAATGTCACAGCAGCGATTTCAATTTATTGCTTTATGCCTGAGGTTTGATAGTAAAGAAACTAGACAGGAAAGAAGGTTGGTTGATAAATTTGCACCTATACGTGAACTGTGGGACATTTTTATAAACAACTGTAAATCTTACTATACACCATATGAATACTGCACTATTGACGAGCAACTCGTAGGATACAGAGGAAAATGTCCATTCCGAATCTACATGGCTAGTAAGCCTGATAAGTATGGCATCAAAATAATGATGTTGAATGATTCAAATACATTTTATATGCTCAATGCAATTCCATAAGTTGGAAGAGTAACAACAGAAAACAGTGAATCAGTACCGGCATATTACGTTCGTAAACTTTCAGAACCAATTCATGGAACTAATAGACACCTTACAGTAGACAATTGGTTTACATCAATTCCCCTAGCTGAGCAAATGTTAGAACAGTATAAATTAACCCTTCTTGGGACATTGAGAAAGAACAAAAGAGAGATACCTTCTACATTTCTCAATAAAAAGGAAGTGGGTACGTTGCTATTTGCATTCGACAAAAATAAAACTCTTGTTTCTTACACTCCCAAACAAAACAAAATCGTACTTTTGCTGTCAACATTGCATTCTGATGCCTCTATAAATGCCGTTACGGGAAAGCCCAATTTCATTCATACGTATAACCAGACCAAAGGAGGAACAGATACATTTGATCAGCTTTGCCATTCGTACACTACCTCACGGAAGACTAGACGTTGGCCTCTACGTATTTTTTTCAACATACTTGATGCTAGTGGAATAAATGCAATGGTTTTGTTTTCCCTCTCCAATCCACACTGGAAGGAAACGAGAAGCAATAATAGAAAGTGTTTTCTAAAACAGTTAGGAATGGCTCTAATTAAACCACACTTACACGAACGCTTGGCCGTCGCAACTTTACAAAAAGGACTACGACAAAGAATTGCTGAAATTCTTGAAGTTGAAGTTCCCGTTTTACAAAATGCTGTGAGGTTATCAAGAAAAGCTAGATGTTGCTTTTGTGAAAAAGGCAAAGACATGAAAACAAGTTTTGCGTGTTCTGCTTGTCGCAAGCCGTATTGCATGGGGCATAGAGCCATGCTATGCTGCGAATGCAGAAACTAAACTAAAGACCTGGGTAAGAATAATTAAGCATAATATTGCCAAAAAGAGTATTTTTTTTTTTGCAGGGATTAGCATCGAGTTATATTTACAGCTGATAATTTGAATGTTATGTTTATTTCTTGTAATCAAAATGTTTTATGTTTAATGTTACAAGTAATGGTTATTTTTATTTCAAAAAAATATATCTTTTTGTAAAATAAAACACCATGCTTGAAATTTTGTTTACGTATTTCATTAAGGTTAGATATTCTCCCAAAAGCAAAAAATATTTAGATTTTTTGTTTTTTTTTGCAAAAAAAGCCTTTGGGTTTCTGAGACCCAAGTGTGAAGTTCATGTCTGAAAAAATAAGTGTGGTGTTCCAGGGTTAAAATTGTCGCATCGGTTTGTGACGGTGGCTCGTGGAACGTTGCTGCCATGCGTGCGCTTGCGACAGAATCTGGGAAAGTAGCCGACAAATTCGTCTACAATGTTGGTGGTAATGAAATTGTGCATCTTTTTGATGCACCTCATTTGCTGAAAAGCATGAGAAACAATTTCAGTACCAAAAATATTGATTTCGATGGTAAGTTGGCAAAGTGGACTGACATTCAGAAGCTGTTCGAGTTGGATGCGGCTAGCAGAGTATTTCGAGCTACTAAGCTTACAAATGCTCACGTGAGCCCTACTACCCGGCAGAAGATGAAAGTAAAACTTGCTGCGCAAGTTTTCAGTCAGTCTACTGCTGCTTTACTTCAGATTCTTACAAAAGCGAATGCAATGAATGCAACGGGTACCGCGATTTTTGTGAAGTTCATGAACGACTTGTTTGATTCTCTAAATTCTGTTTCAGATTCCCCGAAACCTTTAGGTCGGAAACTTTCTAGTGATTCAAATCACATTTCTTTTTGGCGCAATGCAAGACGTTCACTGGAACGAGTAAAATTCTTCGTCGAAGATAAGCGTGTAGCTAATCCGCCTTTTTTCAAATTATTGCTCGCGACAATAAGTAACGCAGAATACTTATGGAACTCTCTGCAGAATCTTGGCTTTAAATATCTCACTTTGAAATCTTTAAATCAAGATCCTCTGGAGAATCTGTTTAGTATTGCTAGACGGTTATGCGGTGGCAATACCAGACCATCAACTTTACAGTTCGTCGATGCGTATAAGACTGTTATTTTAAATAACACTGTCAAGTGCAGCGTCGGATCGAATTGTGACGACGGAGAACAACTTCTTCTATCCTATAAACTCCTTCTATCAACTTCCTCTGACACTACAAACACAAGCACAGATCCTTTGAACCCTGTTCCTTCTACTTCCTCTGATACTACACCACATGTTGCTGCACAGCCTTCTAGTACTGCGTTGCCTATGATTGATATTAGTAAAACCGCGTACGTTTCCGGATACTTGATAAAAAAAGTATTAAATTATGAATGCCAGAATTGTGAACAGTTTCTGTGCGCTGCCGCAACTACTGATATTCATAATTTAACACTTTTGCGTGATTTTGGCGACGATCACAATTTATTAAAATATCCGTCGGAGAATTTTACCTTTTTAATCGCCGAAGCAAAGGACAAAATTTTTTCTACCATACCCGAGATTATCCGTTCATCCAACATCCTTCCTCACGTCTCATATTCCTTGATTCCCGTCGACTTTTGCTCCGAGCATGCCATTGTAATTAACAAAAAAATATGTGAATTGCTATATTTAATTTTAATTAATCATTTTGTTACCTTATGCAACAAAAAAATCTTTAAAAGTGATTCGATAACAAATGATATTATAGAAAACTTTGTAAATAGTGTATTGTCCTAAGTTAAAACGGAGGGCAACGATTTGCAAAAAACTGATTTCCCATGTTAATCTCCTATGTATACCTTGAAAAAAATCATCCTGTATAATTTTTCTTTATACCTTATTGTTGTACTAGTAAAATATATAATACAATATATAATTGTACTTAGGCATTTAATAAAAAAAATTTTCATGAATAAAAATAACTAATATGAATAAATATATAATTTTATTGATATTTTTAATATCTTAATGTTGCACTTATTAACCATGACTTAATTACTTATTTCATTTTTAATATAGGTAATTTGTATCTGTTTGTGAAAAAATCAAGTGAAAGTATATTTTCAAATACTGCCCTGGTAAGTTTAACGGTAAGACCTGTCATAAATTTCTTTAATCCTCTTATCGTTATACATGCTGAGAAAAGCTAATGGAGCCAATCGCCAAATATCTTCGAACACTCTATACACTATTTATTAATTTTTATTTTTTAATCAAAATGGGAATATTTTTAACTTTCACATTCATAAATCCACTATAGTGGACTTTTAGATTATATTACTACAAGCGACATCTGTTTTCATAATTCAGTGTTAGTATATTTAAGGTTTGAATGTAAGAGACATCAAATCAGCTGGTGCAACATGGACTCTGCAGGTTATGAAATAATTGAACCTCGATCATTTTACGGACTGCCAAGAAAAAAGGTAAAAAAAATATTTTTTCTTATCTTCATAATGTTTGGATCCTGCCTATATTGTATTATTTGCGAATATTTATTTATTTTTAAAAAATATGATTGTTTTATAGTTGTCCACTCCGATGGACATCATGCACTTGTAGCTTAAATATTATCTAATATTTTAGAAATATTGATTACGTTTTTGGCGTAACTATGCGTGTTTTTTTTTCAAAGGTGGTATTATTTCAAGACCTTCTTGAAGCGGAAGAGTCTGATAAAGATGAAGACTCTGGAATACCGTCAACGTCTAGAATACAAAATGATGACAACTCATCGGAGGATGAACTTGAAGACTTGTTAGTGGAACTTGAGGATGAAGCACAGTCAGACATAGTACAAGATCAGAATAACGGGAACTTATTTCTGGAAGAATATGAAAACGAAGAATGGCTTAGTGAAGATGAAATGACTTTACAGCAAGTAAAAGATAGTATTAGAAACCAAACATGGATTGCTATAGATAATGAAAGAGGTCCGGCAACAATTCTACAGTTTTCAGGTATCTCAAAAATAAATGCAAATACGAACTCTGTAATTGATATTTTCTTTTCTTTGATATCTGATGATATGATGGAAGATATCGTATATCAAACAAATTTGTATAGTCAACGAGATGGAAAAGATAACATCAATCTTACTAAAAAGAATTATATGTCTTTATTGGTATAAATTTAGTAATGTCTTATATACGATACCCACGTGTTAGATTGTACTGGTCAAGTGAAGATGGATTACGAATGGATTTGATTGCGGATGCTATGTCAGTGAACGAAACAATTTTAAGAAATCTACATTTCGTTGAAAATCCGGTAGTTATTGACAGTAAAACCAAAAATGTTAGAACTAGAAGCAGTGATGTATCAAAAAACAACGACGAAGACAAATTGTGGAAACTGAGGCCCTTTTTGAATAAATTGCAAACCAATTTTGTTAGTGCAGTGGATCCGGAAGAGTACCAGTCTGTGGATGAACAGGTTATTCCCATGAAGAGTCGAATAAGTATAAAACAGTATTTGCCTAAAAAACCCCAAGAAATGGGGCATAAAATGTTGGGTAAGAGCAGGAACAAGTGGCTACATGTATAGATTTGAAATTTATCAAGGGGCAAAAAACCGAATGCCAGTAGGACCACTGGGAGCTTGTGCTGACGTACTTTTACGATTGTGTGATGACATTCACCAAAAGAATCACAAAGTCTTCGTTGACAATCTGTTTTGCTCAATAGGACTTCTGGATACACTGAGAAATAATGGAATATACGGAACTGGAACTTTACGATCTAATAGAATGCAAGGAGCCGAAAAAATATTACCTGCAGATAAAATAATGAAAAAACAAACAAGAGGAACTTCTTATGTCGCAACTAAAAAAGGTATTACAATAACAAAGTGGCATGATAGAGCACCAATGCTCGTGGCATCCACTTGTGCCGGAAAGGAGCCTCAGGATGTGGCAAAGAGATATTGTAAGTCGGAAAGAAAAATTATAGAAATCGATAGACCTTTTGCAATCAAATTTTATAACAAAAATATGGGTGGTGTTGATTTACATAACCAACATCTGGCGATGTATCCGTTGCGTAGGAAAAATAGAAGATGGTACATAAAAGTATTCATGCACTTTTTAGACGTGGCAGTTGTGAATGCATTTATATTGTACAAATACAGTGGACATGCAGACAAAGATTTTTTGCAGTTAGGTACGCTTGCCAAAACGCTAATAAGTAAAGGTACAGTAGAAAAAAGTCGAGTTGGAAGACCACGTTCTGTAACACCCCCTACCATTCTGAAAAAAAAGAAAATGAAACGCACCTCAATGGAAATACGATTTGATGGTATTGGCCACTGGCCAAAATTGACAGATGTAAAAAATGCCAATAGATGTAAATCTTCAACATGTAAGCGCAGAACAAAATATATCTGTAAAAAATGTGATGAATATCTTTATCCAGATTGTTTTGAGTACTTTCACACAATTATTTACTAGAAATAGGAAATATATTCCGGAAGCATGTACAAAAATACTTCTGTTTCTAACAATAGGATTTTGTATCTATTAGTGCATGATGTCCTCTAAAATGTACAATTTTTTTTTTCGTTTTTTTCTGCAAAAATGTATTTTTTTATAACAAAATTATTATTTTGTAACAAAATTATTATTTTGTATGTTTTATAATAAAGTTATGAAAAAGATTCTGAATTTTATTTTTATAATTAACTATTTTTTTAAAATTATGCATGAGAGGGTTAAGCTAGGATAATTTTATATATAATTTAAGTAACAACGGTGCAACTGGCCATTAGTGACTTTATTCTCTTAAAATAAATGAAAAAAATTAATAATAAATATTACATAGATCCCTTCGACACTTCAAATATTATTATTTGGTGGCTCTTGTGAAACGTAATTGTAAATTTTATAATTATTTACTTTATATACGATTAGGAATTACTAAAACCAAAACAATTCATCCAAAGTGATCATCTATAGAAAATTAATGTCAGTATAAATTTTAATAATTTTTAATTGGCACAGACCAAACATTATAATTCTCAGGTGACGAAATATAGAATTGATATGAATGATTAATAATTTTTTAACTAGTTATTTCAGTGTGCCCCCAAAATACTCGGTCCATATTATTCACTGCCAACAGTATATATTTAAATTATTATTTACATTTTTAAGATTTAATATAATAATAATAATAATAATAATAATAATAATAATAATAATAATAATAATAATAAACAATATGAATTTTCAGCATATAGATCTCTTTAGTCTCTTACAGTAAATTTAAGAATTCTTTACTATTATTAATTGTTATTGTTAATAATTCTTTATGTATAACTCGTGGAAATCTTTTATTGAGTAACTGTTGACTTCCCAAATATTCATTAATGAATAAATAAATTCAGTCTCAACATTATTTGCAATTTCTTGGTTGACATGTAGTACAACAAAATTTTTTTTAGGCAATTTCGTCACCTCGTTTACTAGATATTGTAAAGCGGCAGTTACAAAATAAGAAACGAGTTCCTTTTTCGGACGAGATAAAAAAGTTTGCTCTAACCCTTCAATATTATTCTACAAGGGCATACAAATACGTCAGAGCAAACTTCAAAAATCTACTTCCTCATCCAAGAACATTGACTCGTTGGTACCAGGTTGTTGATGGTGCAGCTGGTTTCACTAAAGAAGCATTTAAGGCCATTGAGATACGGGAAAAACAGGAATCTGTTTTTTTAAATATAACAATCGACGAGATGTCCATAAAAGAACATTTAGACTACAATGGTCAAAATTATATAGGTTTCGTTGATTGTGGAGTAGGTGTTCACGACAATCTTGAAGAAACTGATATACCTTTAGCTAGGAATGCTTTAGTATTCATGGGGGTTTCCTTGACAAATTATTGGAAAATACCATTGGGGTATTTTTTAATTAATAGTTTGGATGGACGAAGCAAATTATTATCAATGTGTCTTGAACTTACACAAGAAACCGGTGCTGTTTGCAACTCTGTGACATTCGACTGTGCATCAGTGAATAATCAATAGTTACATATTTAGGAGCCTGCTTGCTTGAAAGCAATTTGAAGCCTTGGTTTGCACATCCAGTTACGGGGAAAAAAGTATATGTATTTTTCGATGCCTGCCATATGGTGAAGCTGGTACGTAATGTAATTTCTGATTACAAAATTTTAAAACATGATGATAAAAGAATTCAGTGGTTCCATATTGAACAGCTAGTTAAGATAGAAGAAGAAGAAAGTTTACGTGCTGCCACGAAATTGTCAAACAAACATATCAAATACCACGACATCAAAATGAACGTAAAACTGGCTGTTCAAGTTCTAAGTGAAAGTGTGGGAGATGCACTTATTTTCTGTGAAAAAATGTTCCCGAGTTATTTTGAGAACGTCGAACATACGTCTGAATTCGTGATGATTTTTGATAAAATATTTGACGTGTTAAATTCACGAAAGAGATTTGGAAAGAAAAAATTTAATTTAGCAATTAGCCAACATACTTTTGAGCAATTATAGTCTTTTTCAATAGAAGCTATTGCGTACATAAAAAAACTAAAAACAATTGAAAATGTACTAATATTGAAAACAAAACGTAATACAGGTTCCTTAGGTGTAATAATCTGCCTGGAAAATGTTTTTAATTCATTTACTTTTTTCCAAGAAAGATATAATTTAGATTTTCTGTTGACCCATAAGCTTTCTCAGGATCATTTAGAATTTTTTTTTGGTACAATACGTACTCTTGGAGGATTTAACAACAATCCCACGGTAAAACAATTCAAAAGTGCCTATAAAAGAATTTTAGTACACAATGAATGTACCGGCTCCGAATATGGTAACTGCACAATTTTTAATAGTGTCGGTATATTACCAGCAACCCTAATAGACAACATCGTCAACAAAGACATTAGATTTACAGAACCGCTGGACCACGACTATATTACCACCACTTTAGCTCGTAACAAATATGTTGAAAACGTCTCAACGTATATAGCAGGTTTCGTGGTACGAAAAATAATAAAAAATATAAATTGTACATCATGTATGAAATACCTCCAATGTAAAGAAAATAAAAATGCATTACTGATATAAGAAATTGTACCTTGTGGTGTAATACCTATTAAAAATTTAATTGTATAATGGTGTTTGTAATTTGACCAACACTGCTTTCTAGTTAATAGATTAGCAGGCTTTTGTATAAAAATTTCGAAACAATCTACTATGACTGTTGTTTTGTCATGAAAAACATTTTTAAAGCAAGAAGGTATGTTTTTATTTCGATCTTCTCGTTCTGGCCATACTACTAAACTTTTAAATTTGGCATATAAAATGTCTATTGTTTTTTTGAAAGTGGAAGAAGCTGTAGAAATACTAATGGCAAATATATACGACAAATCTTTAAAAGATAAATTTAATCGTAGTTTAATCATCGTTAATAAATATGGTTAAAAATGATTTAAAGCATTATTTGGGCGACTGAGTAAATTTGGACTTATTATTTTTAATATTGCGTTAAATAAAGGATATGAAAGGCCGATGTGAAATAATGTTTTTTCATTGTTATTTTGAAATGATGTTTCTGTTAGGGACCTACGACACAGTATCAAAATGTTGGACAGACGGTACAAATGATTGTGCTATCGATGTTCCGCCTGCACAAGGTAAGAGAATTATTATTCTTCATGCCGGATGTGACCAAGGGTGGATATATGGTGCGCGATTTTTAGCTGGCCGTAACGTTAAAAATTTATGTTTAGATTATCATGACAATATGTTCGCTGATATTTTTGAGACTTGGTTTTGTGATAATTTACTGCCGAATTTGCCGAAAAATAGCGTTATTGTTATGGATAATGCCAGTTACCATTCGCGACAAAGTACGAAAATACCATCTAATTCCATGAAGAAAGCCGAGATTCAGGAATATTTAATTAACAACGATCTATACTTCGAAGATTTATATAATTTATTTATTTATTTATTTATGTACCAGGAAAACCAACAGTCAACATGACCAATTACAGGTTTCCACAAATTACTACTAATAAAAAACAATTGTTAGAAGTTGTTCAAATTAAACCTCCAGTGAAAGAGTATGTGTGTGACAATTTCGCAAAACAATTTGGACACGATGTACTTCGATTGCCTCCTTATAATTGTATTTTTAACCCAATTGAATTAATTTGGGGGCAATTAAAATGCAATATAAGACGGAACAATACATCACCGACTGTTAGTAACGATGTCATTGAACTAATTAAAAGTGAAATGAACAATATAACACCAGAAATTTGGGCTAACAGTGTACGCCATGTGATTGATATAGAAAATCAATATATTGATATTAATAATATTACTAAAGACTTTATTATAAATATTCAAGACTCAAGTGACGATAGTGAAATGAATTGTGATAGTGACAATGATATTGTCGAATGTATACCAGTGTAATATTATGTATTTATTGTTATGTATGGCACTAATGTTTAATTGCAATGTTTAATTAAATGACGAATTGTTATACAATGATATTTTTATGTAACATTTTTTTTTGCTTCATTATCATTAATAATATTTGTACAAAATTCTCTGTTTCATTATTAAAATTGAATTAAAATGGAAAATATTGTATACATACCTGTCCTTGCACCCCTATAAATCAAGCTTAAATCCCTAACAACAGTCCCGCTGAGAGAGCCATAACGAAATATCACTGAACAAGGTATAATCAGTCATATATTCAATTACAGGAGATAGATACGTCAGTACCTTTTAGGTAAAAATTGTAGCTTCAGAGGTTATATTTTTAATTTGTGTGGAATATTTGTGAAAGGGACACAACAAACGGTTATGAAAGGGCTGATAATTTTTTAAGTATTATATTAATGATTTCTCATCCTTGCAGTTTAAAAATGCCACCTAAAATTGAACTCGCGTAGAGGCTGATACAATACAAGAAGCGGTGAATGAAGTCGTTCAGAAAGGGATTTCTGTGAGATCGGCTGCCAAAACATTTAATGTAGCCAAATCGCATTTGCAAATATTGGTCCGAAAAGCTGAAGCATCTGAATCTGTGTCTTTTATATATGAACCGAACATTGGTAATAAGAAAGTTTTTACCACGGACGAAGAATTTTCGCTGGCAGATTATTTAAAGACCTCTGCAAAAATGTGCCATGGCTTGACAACTAAACAAGTCAGAGAACTAGCATATCAGTATAGTGTTCGTCTTGAAAAAAATATATTAGCTTCATGGGAGGAAAATGAAATAGATAGTCTAGATTAGTTGAAGAGTTTTTTTAAAAAGGCATGATTCTCTGACCGTAAGAAAACCCGAAAATACTTCGTTAGCAAGAACAACAAGCTTTAATAAGCACAACGTTCAAGACTTTTTTAATAACTTGGAGAAATGTTATCTGAAGCATAATTTTCCTCCACATATGATATGGAATTTAGACGAAACTGGGTGCACCACTGTTACTAGTGCTCCAAAAATAGTTGCGCAAGCAGGTATTAAGAGAGTTGGTCAGATCAGCTCAACAGAACGTGGCACGCTTGTAACGATGCTGGCTTTTGCAAGTGCTTCTGGTGGTAGTTTTCCCCCTGCGTTCATATTTCCGCGTGTTCATTTTAAAGAACATATGCTTGAGAATGGACCGACTGGTGAGTTAGGACTTGCGAATTCATGTGATTGGAGAACCGAAGATTGCTTTTTAAAAGCCTTACAGCATTTTGTTTGCTTGATCAAGCCAACTGCTGAAAAAAACAGCTTTAATAGTCCTCGACAACCATAAGACCCACATAACTATTAATATAGTGCTTTATGCCAGAGAAAATAATATAATAATACTTACCTTCCCACCACACTGCAGTCATCGCCTACAACCCCTTGATGTAACTGTCTTCGGACCCTTCAAAGCTCATTATAGAGCTAGCATGAATGACTGGATGACTTCGAACCCCGGCAAAACCGTAACGATTTATAATGTGGCTCAATTTGCGAAAGACGCTTTCTATGCTACTTTTAATATGAACAATGTGACGTCTGGTCTATTAATAAAAATATTTTCTCAGATGAAGAATTTTTACCCTTTTTCGTCACAAACCGACCGCAGTCGCCTCAAAACGTAACTGGTTCTGCCGAAATTACTGATAAAATAAGAGATAACGTGGATCTTCTAAGTAATAATAGTCAAGACGAATCTACTACCAATGAAGAGGAACCGAAGCCTGGACCTTCTATTTCAAATGAGCCACAGCCTGGATCTTCCAATACCAAAGATGCGCATTCTGAAGCTTCACATTCATCAAGTCTTGTAATAACTCCGGAACAGATTAGGCCATATCCTAAAGCTCCACCTCGAAAAACCGTGGAAAAACAACGCAAAGGCAAAAGTATAATTATAACCGAAACTCCAGAAAAATATAGATTACTTCTAGAAAACATGATGGATATTTTAAAAAAGGAAACACCCAGAGCTAACAAAGAAAGTTTAAATCATGTAAAGCAAATTTTCAAAGACAATTTAAGAATCGACTAAAGTCAAAAGTACTGTGAAGTGTAAGAAGAAAAAAATAGAATTGAACAAAACTGTCAAAATTTCTCGAAAGAAGAAGATTGCAAAGAACTTCACATTTTCAAGTAGCAGCAGTAGTAGCATCAATGATTCCTTATCAATTTCGGATTCTGACTCGAGAGGTGATATTTCTGTGCCGAAGTATTTTCTCCAAGTCTAAAACCCAGTAGCCAGTCTAAAGATAAAAGAAGAGCTGATGAACAATTTAATGTTTGTAAGAAAAAAATATTCAGAAAGCGTTGAAGATTGGTATATATGTAAAATATGTAACAAATGAGCCCATGAATCGATCATTTGAACACCACTAGGATTCAGAACTTTTATTATTCATGGAACAAAATCCAGACAAATAAGTTACTAAGGCACGCTTCAATATTATATTTACAACTGTCTGGTCTAAATGTATGACACATAATAACATAACAAGTGGTTTTAGAGCGACTGGTTTGTATCCATTTAATACGCACGCTATTCCGGAAACAGCATTTGCTCCATCTGTATTGTCAGAAACAGCAGCTCCTGTACCAGACGTTGTGGACATAGAAAATTCGCCACCCCGCGTCCCATCCACGCCAATGGCCCCTCAGACACCCCAGCTATCGACATCATTGCAAGAGCAAAGAATTGATCAAATCCAAAAAAGATCATCTGAAAGGTTTTATAGAATGGTTTATAATAGTTCCAGTTCTGATGATGAGGATAATGTACCCCTCGCTCAAGTCAAAAGAACATCGTTTAAGCAGCTCCTGCCTACACCAGCTAAAAATATCGAAAAGAGACCAACTGTCAGAAAAAGGCCATAAATTATAGAGGAACTCCGGTCACCAAAGACCTGTTTAATAAAAATAAAATAGAAAAAAGACCTTAAAAATTAAAAAGACCGGAGAGGCAGAGAGCAATAAAGAGAATAGAGAGAATTGGTACAGCAGCAAGTGGTACCACGAGGAGTGCGTTGGTTTGTCAGAGGAGGACGATGATGATTTTGAGTGTCCAGACTGTTCCTAATTAAAAAAAATGTTATTTTTAAATTTTTACTGTGATTATCGCAATACTATTATTCTATGGATATCAATTACCAAATATAAGACGTTTATTTTGTTTAATTTTATAGGATAAAGTCATAGGCCTTATTATACTACCATCGTTTAATAAGGCCTAAAGACAGTGTTTTTAAAAATGTATAATAGAAGTTTCCAAGATTTTTTGATATTTATATATGATAAACTTTAAAACAAAATATTGGACCCATATTTTTTCATTTTTCCAAAAAGTTGATAGTATACGAGAAATAAAAAATTAATAAAGTTTACGGACAATGGGTGTGACGTCATTCTCCTGACTAGAAAAAAAAAGTCCATGCGCGCTATGAGATAGAACTATAAATAGCTAAAAAACTGAAGTGAAGTTAGGCTACGAGTACCGCGTAAATTCAAACATTGTATATAAACATAACCTGCTTTCGTGATTCATGCTTTCGATAGATGCATTTACCAGTTACCACGTGTGTGTGTTCTCATATATTTTGAAATCCAGGCAGGATATAAATATCAGGTACTGAATTTATAATAATATTTAATAAAAAAAGAATGTACTTAAACATAAAGTATTTTATTTTAGTTATGAATGAATATTATTTAGATTTTCTTGCTATCGCTGCTTTTATACTTGCAATTTTCCTTGTGGCTATTATTGTTAAGTATTGTTTTATACCTGTTTGCAAAAACAATTCAAACAATAATCCGAAGAAGATATATTTATCGGTTCCTGATGATAAAAACACACGCGCAATCTGGTATAAGGCTGTTGCTCCAGGTAAAAAGATTTCAACAAGTAAAAGCCTTTACGTGTGTGAAGATCATTTTGATGTATGTAAATATATAAAAAAATCATGTGTTTATTTTTATTATATTGTCATATTTTACAGTTACCCAAAGATACTACAAATTGGATATATTACAAGACAATGGGAAATAAATTACGTTTAAAGAAAGATGCTGTACCAGTCATAAAAGATCCTGTATCACATCTTACTGATTTTGCCAAAAAAGGCGGGAAGAAAACATTGAGAAAATAAATTTAAGTCGAAGAAAACTATCTTTTGAAGAACAAGCATCAACATCTGCTGAGCAAGTTATTATTGACGTTACTCCAACAAAATATATTTCCAATTCAACATCAACATTAGATTCTCTTTCTGGAGTATTTACAATTCAGGAAGAAACTGATGTTATCATTCATGAATCCGATGAACATGAATATTCCGAAATTAAAACAAAAAAATATTTTAAAGATGCGAGTACCATGACAGAAATTAAATTAAAATCGAAGGGTACAATGTGTGTTCCTTAAAATTTTCCTGTAGAAATGCAGACGAATATGCAAGTCCGTCTTCTGTACAGTCGTCTGCTGTTTATTCTCCTTCTGTGTTATGTTCTGGATCTTCTACACAATCATTTGCTAAAAAGACTGAAAATTTGAAAGAAATTATTAGAAATTGCACTATTAATAAAATAGAGAACAACAGCAGATTCTATTTAGGTTTACCAAAAGATGAATATTTTATAATAAAATTTTGTGAAATAAATTTAAACATTAAATATGAAAAAATTTTAATAACTTTAAAAAAAATAAGAACGAATGACCAATATTCCAGATTAGCTATAGATTTTTCTTTAAGTTCAAGTACTGTTGGAAATAGTTTTACTTCTTCATTACCTAAAATAGCAGGTTTTTTCAAAATTTTATATTTTGGCCAGAAAAATGGACAATAAGACGATTTTTGCCATCTGCATTTCGCTACAGGTACAGTACAACTGAAAGTACGAGGGTAAATCAAATATGAACGGGATTTTTGTTCCTAAGCGACAATGGTTGATAGGACTGGCCCCGCACGTCTAGTATGCTTGAGTGGGGTCATTAGGAGTGGGGAGTGTCGGCCATTTCACACTTGCAACCAATTCGTCGGTAGCGCTTACGATGTCGGAACAACAGGTGCACCCCTCTGTTGCGCAACGCATAATTATACAATTTCTTGCTCGTGAAGGAGTCAAAGCGACGGAAATTTTTCGCAGATTGACTGCACAGTTTGGGGACCAAACACTTTCAAGGACTCGTGTGTTTACCTGGCATAAAGAGTTCAAGGAAGGACGAGAACGGGTGGAAAATCATAAACACGATCGCCGTCCTCGGACCAGTATTACGAGCGAAAACATTCGCGCAGTTCAAGACATTATTGAAGACGATCGACGAATGGGAATATCCAAAATTGCAGAAAAGGTCGGAATAAGTTATGGAAGCTGTCAAGCGATCATCACAAACGATCTAGGGTTCCGTAAAGTGTGTGCTAGATGGGTCCCTCGCCTTTTGACCGAAGATCAGAAGTTGAGACGTTTGGAGGTTTGTCAGACGCTTACAGCAAGGTTTGCGAAAGAAGGTGAAGCATTTTTGAATCGGATCATCACCTGCGACGAAACGTGGGTCCACCACTACACTCCCGAGTCGAAACAAGCCAGTATGGAATGGCGGAAGAAAGGGGAGGCAGCCCCAGTGAAAGCCAAGACTCGACTGTCAGCTGGCAAGGTTCTTTCAACTGTTTTCTTCGACCGGCAAGGCATTTTACTCATTGATTTTTTGCATGAGCGACGCACAATCAATGCTGGTTACTACTGTGAGCTGTTGAACGAAGTGAAGGCTGCATATCGCCGCAAAAGACCAACCGATTCGAGAGGTCATACTCCTCCACGACAACGCCAGGCCCCATACTGCAGCTCTAACGGTTTCAAAACTAAAAGAAATGCACTGGACTCCACTCGATCATCCTCCCTACAGCCCGGATTTATCGCCCTGCGATTTTCATTTGTTTGGACCGCTTAAAGAAGCTCTAGGAGGGCAACGATTTGAAGATGACGAAGGCGTGGAAAGATTCGTGCGCAATTGGCTCCTGACGCAACCAACTTCATTCTACGATACTGGGATAAAAAACCTTCCTTCCCGCTGGGAAAAATGTATTTCTAAAGCAGGAAACTATGTAGAAAAATAAACTATAATGTCTTATTATTTTTTAATAAATAAATTTAAAACGACACCAAAATACCGTTTATATTTGATTTACCCTCGTATAATTGACTGTTGTGAAATAGAAATAGAGATACCGAGTAACTCTTTTCATCAGGCAGTAACATGGAGTCAGTATAAAAAGTGCAACACCATAAAATATTTACTGTCTTGTACGCCATATGGTTTTGTAAATTTTATATCTCTGGGCTATGGAGAACGAGCTACCGACTTGGAGATTGTAGAAAAAAGTGGGTATTTAAATGTTCTTCGCGAAGTCATTTCTGTAATGGCAGATAGAGGCTTTAAAAATATAGCAGCCGAGTTGAATAAAAAAAAATCCTAATTTTTAGTTTCATATTTTACCGCTTCAGCATTATTTTGCCTCCGTTCTAACCCACGTTTCAGATTTTCGTTTATAACCGCTATGAACACATGTTTTCTACGTTGTTTTCGATTTTGTGTAACATTAGCAATGAACTTAGGGGTAACAAAACCTAAAATAACAACTTTAAAATTGTTTTAAACATTTAAAATATTCAACTTTAATGCATAAATTTAAGGATAAATTATATTGTAACCTGGTAAGCAAAAAAAACATTATCATAACAAAATACCAAACTAATGTAAACAATTTTATTAACAGTTTAAGATGTACCAATAGCCATGTATAAATAATTTTCACAAAATGTAAATTCATAATAACCTTCACATTTGTATACTAGGTAAGCCAAATATTTGTATATGTTTATATCTATTTATTGTAATTATAATAAAATGTACGGCTGAAGATGAGCCAATTGCGGCTCGAAACGTCCGCATAATAAATAACATCTACATGGAACATAAAGGCCTAACTTTATTCACACAAACAATTGAGAATTGTTCCCAAATTTACACCACAAGAAAAAAAAAAGTTGTTTAATTCGTCCGCCATTAGTTACAACTGGAGTTAAAAGCACACAGAAAGAGGTACTTGAGAGTAAAAGGATAGCTGCTCTGAGAATTCATGTTGAACACGTTATACGACCTTTAAGAGAATTTGAAATGTTAGGACCACATGCGTGTATTAACTCACACACTGTACAATATTTAGATTTAATAGTAATTATCGCATGTGCATTAATAAACATGCAAGGGGTTTTAATAAAATTAAACATTACTTTTTATTAAATAATGTTATTAAATTTCCTTTCCTTTTTTTTCTACATGTATTGGATAATACATTACATTGTTTTTTAAAATTAAAAGCATAAAATTAATTATCATATTACCATATACAAAACTATTAGAAATTTAAGAACTAGAAAAAAATTATATCTTATAAATTAACTTAGGAAATACAGCTGTTTTCTAAAAAGATTCAGCAGATGCCATTAAATTGACACAAAATTCCTCATCCAGTTTTACATTTTTTATTATTATTTCTTTATTTTCCTCAAATATGGGAGAGGCAATGCAGAATAATCCTTCACATTTGTTTAATAAAAACATTTCAAATTGAATTTGCGCATAATATTTATTATTTATTTTATCATCTTTCAAGTAATTTGAAATTGTTTTTTCACTAGATGGGCATTTAATTTCTATGTAATATTTGTCAGATACTGCATCTGTTGACGCTCCAAAAATTGGAAAACTTGGATTTATTACAAAAATAAGTATGTATTAACAATTTCCAAATTCCTTCAAATTGAAATAACCAAATATTTTAGTACTAATTAAGTAAGTCAAGTAGCAGAATGGTAGAGTCATCGGTTCGTGAACCAAGGCTATAAAATATAATATATTGATATTATCGATAGTTTCGATATATCAATAATGAATAAATGAATATTCTCTTTGATACCTTACAAGATAATGAAAACTTAATTGTCAAAATAATACAAGATAAACTGAAAATCACTTTTGAAAATAGGTAGGTACGTTCAAAAACAGGAAACAAATTCACTATTAAAAAAATGTTTATATTTGGATCCCAGATTTAAAAATAATTTTAATAGCGACGACAAAATATTAATAAAACGTTATTTAAAAGAAGAATTGTTAAATTCTTGTCTAGTGTTCGACGAACCAATAAGAAATACAAAAAAATCTGAATTGGCAGCTATTTTTTCACAAACGAAACAAGATGAGAGTAAGAATAAGAATGATGAAAAAATTTGTAAAAATGAACTAAATAAATACTGTCAAATTTTGGAAATATCTGTAGATGAAGATCCTTTATTATGGTGGCAGTTACACTGTAAAAATTATCCAAATTTAAGTAAACTAGCTAAAAAATATCCCTGCAACTAGTGTTCCGTCAGAGAGAGTATTTAGTAGGGGTGGAAAAATCGTAACGGATACAAGATGTTCGCTAACTGGAGAGCATGTGGAGCAATTAATTTTTTTTTAGCTCAAAATAAAGATCATGTCATGTAGTAGTAAATTAAATAGTATATTTTATTTACATATTTTTTTTTTGTTTATATTAACATACAATATACATACATACTTAAAATGTACGTGTTTGTTATTTACCAAAATCATTTCTTGAATAAAAATTTATTTTATGATCAAATCTTGCATAACCAATTTACCTACCAAACAACAGTGATCAGTACTTTAATTTAAATATTATATATTTAATTTATGATATTCCAGTTAAACTTTATTGGGAGAGCCTGTTACTTAGGTAGGTAAACAATTTTTTTACTATTTATCCCGTATTGATATTACTGTTATTATTGTTGTTATGATATTAAAATTTAATAACTAATATCGATAATATAAATAATTTCTATAATATCCATAGAAAAATTCGATAATATAGATAAATTGAGATCTTTTTGTCAATATCGATAATTTAGATAATATCGATAATTCCGATAATGTCAATAATATCGATATATTCATAATCCCAATAAATATCGATAATTACGATAATATAGATATTTCAATAATTCCGATAATATCGATAATACCGATAAAATCGATAACATCGATATATCGATCATTCCGATAATATCGATATATCGATAGCATTAATAATATTGATAATACGATATATCAATAATATCGATAACATCGATAAATCGATATTATCGATATTAAAATGTTATCGATATTCGATATCATTTTTTCTATATCGCGCACGAACTAAAAAAGTTTTGTACATGGGCGTTAAAAATAAATATTATTTCACGTGTGCCAGGCTAAAATATAATAACGTGGAAAACAATGAGAAGAATCATATTTGCTTTAAAAATTGGACGGGTCCTTCTACGGGTATGGAGAGCAACATAATTTTAGAAGGTTTTAAAAATTCCGTTGAAACCCATAAACTGATTTACAATAAAATGATTGGAGACAGTGATAGTAGTACGTACAGAAAAATTATTGATTCTATGCCATACGGACCTCACTTACTAATTAAAAAAATAGGTTGCAAAAATCATATTTTACGTTTGTATGTAAATAAATTAAAAGATATTATGAATACGCACAAAGAAGTACGATAACATATTAAAAATAATTTGCTACGATTTTATGGATGTGTAACGAAAGCAATAGAATATAGAAGAAGCCAGAATGTAACACTACATGAAAAAATAGTAGAATTAAGTAAAGATATCCTTAATGGACCTCGTCATATATTCGGAGACCAGCAAAATTGTTCGGAAAGGGGTTATTTTTGCAAGAGGTCTGAAAGTGAACTAAATTTGGTACCTTCAATACCCACACATGTTTTTTCGAAAATATTGCAGGCTGCTCAAAATGTATCTATAAAAGCTGACAGTTTGATAGAGAATGTAAACAATAATATGACAGAATTATACAACTCTATAGTAGCAAAATTCGTAGGAGGAAAAAAGAGTAAATTTTTCATTAAAAAATTCATATGAAACGCGATGTGACATGGCAGTCATATCAAAGAATTTGAAGGACAAATTTCACGAAACTGTTCAATTAGGGTTAGGGAGGAAAGTTGGTAAATATACACTAAAGCATGGTGAAAAAATAAAAAGGAAATTAAGCAACAGACGCAACAAATGTTATGCAAAAAAAAAAATATCGCACTATTACTCATGCAGATAGTAATTATGGCCCGTACGCTTAAAATCCAGAACCTGACATGAGTAGTGACATTTTTGAAAAAGAAAAGAATAAATATATGCAAAGTTTTCAAAATGTGGACCGAAATTATATTTTGCAAAACACCATTGGTCAATTTACAGAACAACTTTGGAAAGAAGAAAGACGTAAACGGGTGACGGCTTCTAATTTTGGGAAAATTTGTAAAAAACGGAAAGGTACGTCAACAGCAAATTTAATAAAAAATATGTTATACAGGGTGGCCCAGCGAAAATTATCAGCGCAATTTTTGGCCACTTAACATTAATTTTACTAAAAACGCTCGAACACGTCAATTTTAATGTAAAGGGGGACACCTAAATGGATTAGTACCAATGACATAACTTCAACCCTAAAATGGGTGTGGACTGCACTTCAAAAATTTTAAATGGAAAAGGGTGTCAAACATGACACAGTTCGAAAGGCCTTTCAATTCTCTTTTCAACAGTTTTTTTATTTTTTAAATCCGATCATTAGTTCCAGAGAAATATCGTTTAAAACACATTTTATCAGGTGTTCAAAATTGCCATCAAGTAGGCTAAAACAAATGACAGAAACTAAATAAACAATTCTTTCGACAAGTTGTTTGTAATAAACAAGTAATTTGTAAGTTGGATTTTTTTTGTGAGGTTATTTGAAGTCTAAAGTTTATGCCAAGCTACCCGGATTTTTAGAAGATTTACGGCAACGTACCGTATATCCAAAATTTTGAGCAAAATCTTTATTATTGTATGGAAGTTGGAAATAGTCATTTTGAACACCTAATAAACTGATACTTGAGTTTCTGTCATTTGTTTAAGCCTGCTTGATTGCAGTTTTGCACACCTGATAAAATTTGTTTTGAACGATATTTCTCTGGAACTAATGATCGGATTTGAAAAATAAAAAAACTGTTGAAAAGAGAATTGAAAGGCCTTTCGAACTGTGTCATTTTTGACACCCTTTTCCATTTAAATTTTTTGAGGTGCAGTCCACACCCATTTTAGGGTTGAAGTTATGCCATTGGTACTAATCCATTTAGGTGTCCCCCTTTATATTAAAATTGACGTGTTTGAGCGTTTTTTGCAAAATTAATGTTAAGTGGCCAAAAATTGCGCTGATAATTTTCGTTGGGCCACCCTGTATAGTTCATTTACTGGATGCAAGGCCACAGATCATGGAATACGAAATGGAGATAATGCATTATCAATACTGCAAAATAAAATTAATAAAAATATTCAAAAGTGTGGGCTTTATATTGATGAAAACATACCATTTCTCGAAGCATCGCCTGATGGGTTAATCGGCGATGATGCAATTTGCGAAATTAAATGTCCATATAATGCACAGAATATGAGTGTCAAAGATGCAGTTGAAAAAAAAAAAAAAAAAAATTCTTGGCTATACGAAATGGTGAAATTTATTTAAAAGAAAATCACGATTATATGTATCAAGTGCAAGGGCAGCTAAGTATTTGTAAAAGAAAAATATGCTATTTTGTTGTATATACCAATATTGATACATTCGTACAAGAAATTCAACGAGACAATTTATTTTGGAAAAACAAAATTCTTCCGCAAGTTACAAACTTTTTTTATAATTCATTCATAATTTTATCTTCTATTATTAATTTTATTGATGGTGTGTGATGTGGCGTATATTTATTTTCTCGCCTTTGTTGTCGTTGTTGATAAGCCTGTCGTCGTCGTCGTCGTTGTGGTTCTTGCCCGTGGCGTTCCAACTGACCCTGTCCTTGTTGTTGATCTTGCGTAAAAGTATTTATATAATGCACGCTGATTTTCTTCTTTTGGTTGTTGTAACTTACCCTGATCTATGTAGGTGCACAATAGGTGTTGCAAGTATAAGCTTCAATGTGCCAGCCATATCGAACTTAACACTTCGACGAGTAAAGACAGATTAAAGAGAGGACTGTTTAAAAGTTTGCATTTAATAGTATATTATTTAACAAGCATAATATGTAGGCTATATTACACGAGGATGTAATTAAAAATACGAGCGGTAGCGAGTATTTTTAATCATCCGCGTGTAATGTAGCCATATTATGCGAGTCAAATACTATACTTTATCTACAACTATCAGGCATATAAAAAATCTGATATTATTTGTTAAATATTCAGTTAGGTGTGGATAGTTCATATATAGCTTAACAGATGGCGCCACAGTAGCACTTAAATGTCAAAATAACTTTTCAAATTGTATTTATTATACTTTTATAAGCATATATATTGATATTTATAATAAAAAATATGTTATTAATAAATTAGCAGTTTAATAAAATATTATGTGTTAAATTATATGTCCTATTTATTACAGAAAAGTGTAGCGTGTATCATGACATTTCATATTACACTTGTGTAATATGAGTAGTATATTATATGTAGTATCACACGTATAATGTACCCATATTTCAATAGTTGTAGATAAATTTTTTTATAACATATTGCATTATAAAATTATACTGGTGGTTATTTACATAACTTCACAGATGACGCTTGCTAAAAATTGCAATGTTAATTATTGGCAAGTTTTAAAAAATAATAGGGTAGACAGAGATAATAAAAAAAAATCGTTACAATCTGCGAGTACACAGATAGAATAAAAGAAGAGTGGGGGTTAAAAATTTCAACATATAAACCTATGAGCTCTTGCTTTGAAATTAGTTCATGTCCAGACATACTCGCTCTACCAGAAAAAGATCTGCAATATGTCTGTCTTCGCAACGTTAAATAAAATAGCTCAAGATAAAGTGTCTATTCCACTCAGCGATTTAAAAATGGAGAGAAATACAAAGTAATGAATTGTCGACGAGTTACAACAACTTTTGGAGAAAAAATAGTCCTCGAATTGGAGCAAAATATTCTGTTCTTGGGAGCTCGGTTCAATAAACTCACCGCAGAAGAATTAGAAGCTGCTAACAAGCAGGCTGAAGAAGGAAAACTCTACGTTGTTTCCAACGGGAAAAACGAAAAAGTGGTGGACATTGAATTCGTGAATAAGTGAAATTAAATAATAATAATAATAATAAATTTAATTCGTGTTAAGTGAAATTAAATAAATAAGTAGTTTCTATATATTACTAGTTTGTGAGAAGATATAGTGGTAAGAGTTGGAGCTGTCTATAATTTATTCAAATCAGCTAATTTGGGGTGAGCTTTGAAAACCAGTCGAGAATTAGGCCAAAGTAATAAATTTGAATCGCCGAAACACATTTATTTTAACATTTGACCTTCTGCAGGGTCATTTATGGCCGGAAATGCTTTATAAGAACCCTTTGATTTGGACCATTAACGTATCGTAAATTGGCTTTTTTTTAGCAGCTATCACTGTATGTATTTTGTTTCGGCCACTACCTGCCAGGGATAATTTATGCAGTAGTATGCATCATTGCAGTGCCGGATTTAAGCATAGGCAACATAGGCAGTTGCCTATGGGCCGCCACCACAAGGGGGCCGCCACCACACCAAAAAAAAAAAATTAAATCGATAAAGGCTCAGTAGAAACAAAATAATACTGAGTTTTGTTACATATAGTTAGACGAAAAACTTATTAAACAATTAAACAATAAGGAAGTTAATTATTTTAATTTTTCAAATTTTATTTTTATTTTTCGTCCGTCAAATTTCGCTGATTAGTTTGTTTCATAGCTGTAATTTAATACAGTAGCTCATGACGTAGCTTTCGATGGAGCAAAAGGGCTGTAACTTCGAACTTTGTCATTTTTGAAGTTATTTCAAAAATTCAAAAAACAGGTTTTAATGTAAGCTTAACTCTATCATAATGAAAGAGGAATCAAAAAATTCAAGATAAAAGGTAGCCTATGTCCTTTCTTTAGGTCTACTCTATTTCTGTATAATATTTCATTAAAATCGGATCAGTATTTTAGGCGTGAAAGACGGACTAACAAACGAACACATTTTCACATTTATAATATATGTATGGATTAATTTGTTTCTAAAGGTGAAGCGACCTAATATGGACCGCCATTTGTCCAGTGCTGATCGCCATAGAGGAAAGCGAGAACATCTAAGTGGAAGTGAAAAACGGAAAGCTGCCGCTGAAAAAGAAAAGAAGACTCAAGAAGTTTTAGCTAAATCACGCCGTATGACTGATTTTTTTACAGCACCATCTAAGACAAAGAGTGATGTTGCAACTACTTTTCACTCTCTTAACGATGATACCGCATCTCGTTGTGCAAGCTCACTGCAGAAAGATGACTTAGTAACTGCAGACGATTGCAATATGGTAAGCGCTTACAAAATCCTGGAAAATTTTTGGAGCGAGATGATCTGTCTGTCGGTGTTTATACCGGATGTAGATACCTAATCGTTAAGTATAATGAATAATCTTTTTAAAAATAAAACGAGAATTATTCAAATTTTGGATACCTGAAACACTTCCACTTTACATTAAATATGAAATTAGTACTAAAAGGTTTCTAAGTTTCAGTCTACTTATTTAAAAATATATATTTTTTTAGATTGAGTATAATAAACAAAATTTTTATTTAGTTCTTTTAGATGGTGAGTTCAAAGTTTTTCAAGTGCCAGAAAACGCGCTTGCGACATCAACAGAAGAATCCACTGAAGCTCTAGAGCAACTGTCTGACAACATCTGTGAAAATTTTAACTTGGAAAAAGACATTGGTCTGTGGCCTGAAATTTTGACCCCCAAGACTATTGATTGTTGTATTAAAATGGACATCACCTCCCTTCAGAATTGCAACGAGGAACTATTCGATAAAAAATCAGCCCCGCAATTTTATACCGAGTCTGGAAAAACAAGTATATATACACGGAAATGCAAGAAAAGCTTTTACAATCGAAGAACAAAAAATGGTGAGGCTAAAAAACGCTGTTGGTTATGTTTTTCTCCTAGCAAAGGACATCTCTTCTGTTTTTTATGCAAGCTTTTCTCACCCGTACGTTCACAGTTTACCCATGAGGGCTTCTGTGATTGGAGAAATGCTGTCGCACGATTGATTGAACATGAAACCTAGAAAAATCATTTAAAGGCTTCAATCGATTATACCGAGCGATCCCAAATAATTGGTCGCATAGATCGAGAACTGGCGGAGCAAATGGAAAAAAGTGTTAAGTATTGGCGAGAAGTTCTTAAAAGAGTATTGCGAGTCATAGCTTTTCTCAGCGAAAGAGGATTGGCATTTAGAGGGGACAACGAAACTCTCGGATCTCCTAACAACGGCAACTACCTTGGAATATTAGAACTTTTAGCTGATTACGATGTTTTTTTTAAAAAAACATTTAGAAGAACATGGCAACCGCGGAAGTGGTCACACAAACTACTTGTCATCTACGATTTGTGAGGAACTGCTAGAAATTTTAGGAAAAGCCGTTTTAAAAAAAATTATTGATCGAGTGAAAACTGCAAAATATTTTTCAGTTTCTCTGGACTCGACTCCTGACGAAGGCCATGTTGACCAATTGACGTTAGTGGTTCGGTTCATTTAGGGACCCGCCCCTGTTGAGCGTTTTCTTATGTTTATGCCCAACCAGGGTCATAAGGCAAAGGATATGTATGAGGGCTTGATTAATTTTCTAAAACAAAACGAGCTGGACCTGAAGAACATTCGTGGACAATCGTACGACAATGCTTCTGCAATGAGTGGCAGATATAATGGCCTACAAGCATTAATACAAGAAAAAAATAGCCTAGCAGCTTGGGTGCCGTGTGTTGGGCATTCGCTTAATCTTGTTATACAATCGGCGGCCAGTTGTTGTATTACAGCAATAAATTTTTTTGATTTTTTAGAAGAGCTGTATGTATATTTTACTGCTTCAACTAACAGGTACAATACAATTAGTCGCTGTTTAAGAGAAGCGAAAACTGACCAAACTATTCTTGTGCCGAAAAGAACGACAACAACTCGCTGGTCATGTCGAGTTGAAGCCACTAAAGCACTTTTGCGGGGCTATAAAGGTTTTATAAATGCCCTCGAAGAAATTATTGAGGACGAAGAAGACACAGCTAAATCAAGAGCAACAGCTGTCGGTCTGCATGATAGGATGACAAAGTTAGAAACAGCCATATATGCAGTTTTTTGGGATGATATTTTGGGACATATAAACAAAGTCAGCGAAAGCCTACAAAATCCTTGGTTAGATTTAAATACTGCTGCAGCACTGCTTACTTCATTAAAATCAACCATTGAAAATAAAAGAGACAGTTTTAATGAATATGAAGAAAAAGCTTTTGAGCTAGTTGATTGCCGAAACTACGAAGAAGAAAAAAGGAGAAAAACAAAAAGAAACGTCCGGTTGTTTCCTTTGGATTGCCCGCAAGCTTCGGAAGTTCAGTTGTCACCCTCGGACAAATTTAGGTCTCAAAGCTACATCCCAGTTGTCGACCAGCTCATGACCGCTCTTCAGAAGAGAATGGACGCGTACTCACTTCTAAATGCACGATTTGGATTTTTGAAAAATTTAACAAATATTTCTGATCAAGAAATTTTTTCTGCCAGCCAAAACTTGGTGAAAACCTACTGCGACGACGTAGATGATACTCTTGGCAACGAATTCATACATTTCAAACTATTTATAGTTCAGTATGAAGAATTTGAAGAGAAAAAGGAGAGAAGAGAAGAGATTAGCTATGAGAGATGGATGTATGAATTGTTGTGTAAAAACAATGTTAAAGAGTGCTTTCCCAACGTTGAGGTAATTCTGAGAATTTATCTCACACTAATGGTGACAAATTGTACGGCTGAAAGATCCTTTTCAAAACTGAAGCTTATAAAAAATAAACTCCGAAGTTCCATGACCGAGGACAGATTAAATATTTTGGCTCTCCTTAGTTTAGAGAGTGATGTTTTGAGGGAAACAGACTTCGACGATATTATCGATACGTTTATTAATGTTAAAATGAGACGAAAAATAATTTAGCTTGTATGTACTTCTAGTTTAATTTTGAATAAATTTTAAGTTGGCTAACTTATTTAGTTGTTCTCTTCTTTAATTTGATCTTAATAGAAACTTTCAACAGTTAACCACAAACGATTTGAGGGCCTCCACCACATGCTCTGCCTATGGGCCGCCGAAATGTAAATCCGGCGCTGCATCATTGTTTGAAAAGTTATATCTAGGTAATAATCTATTTGTACAATTTATTTAATTGTAATGAAAACCTTTCTTTGTTATTATTTGTTTGAATTTGCTGTATAAAAAGAGTTTCGGTATATGGAGACCTGAACATTGTACCAGTAGACCTTCGCTTACAAACATCGCACTAAGTAAGTATATCTGTGAATTATTTTATATGTATGTATATTAATTATTATGTTATTTTATAGAAATGGATTTCTCCTTATTAAACGAAAGAGGGATGTTGAAAAATGATAAAACAGTCAGGAGAATATCTGAATTAGAAATAAACAACCCGTATAAACCAAATGATTTACGGAGTGTAAATACTAGCTTCGGAAAAAAAATCCTCGCCGTATGTGACAGTTTTGCAACGTATTTACCATCTCGCTTTGACGATCTTTCGGACGAGGAGATTTCGAATTTAAGAAAATCTATTACCAATATGAGTTTAAAATATATGGGTGTTAAAGAGTTTGGAAAAAACAAAAAAGCGAATCTTGTCGAATTTCTTCAATTGTAATGAAATATAATAATAAAGCATATGTACTTAAATTTTATTTATTGTGTATTATTTCATTAATGTATTTGATAAATCCCGAAGTACCTCAGTGTGAAGTTATTATTATGTTCTTTAGGTAAATAAACACACAAAGAACATTTTTATCGTGTAGGTTCTATTGGTTTTCGAAGAACTATCCCCTCCACATGCAAACGGATATGGCATTCTTGTCTTACTATAAGAAGTCAGAAAATATTTTTATTCAGCCTGTCTCTAGTTTTTAACTGAGCGTTTTATTTTTAAAAATGTTTTCTAATAATTTCGATAATTCTATTATTCCTCCTTCGGGAGTTGTTTCAAAAAGAGAAATTTAAAATAATGGAAAATATTCAAATAAGAAAACCATACGCTACATGCTACAACTTCTACGGCGTACTACAATGAGTCGATAAACGGTTTTGACTCATTGAACACTAAAATAGTGCATCGCGAATCAAGTCAAATTCATTAATCACCGATAACTGAATCTGACTTCGAGAAAGTGCTTCAGGAAATGTGTAATGATGAGGATGTTGTTTCAAACAAGAAGAAGTGTGTGGAACAAATTTCGGAACCGATATTAATTTCGTCGTCGGAATCGGAGTCGGAGGAGCCGTACGCCCAACAGTGAAAGTGTGTACAGCGACGACGGCGATGACACCCCGGAGATCATTGATATTCCAGATTGTCCGATGATGTCCGACTGGGTGAAAAATGAAATGGACCTCATCACCGGAGATGTACAAACCACAAGCTTCACGCTGCCCTGGCATCAAAATCCATCCGACAATAATGACCGGCTATTGGGTGTAATCTGGATCCCTCTAGATAGCAATCGACAGATTTTTATTGCTGTAGGTTTAGAACCTAACCCTGTACCGCGAGTGGTTGTGCTACTTGTGGGTGATAGAATTAAGAAAACTTTTATAGACATTTTAGATTATAGTAGGTTAGTTTGTTATTTAAAAAGAGTTGAATTAAAAATCAAGTGCAGTGATGGGGATATGAATAAAATATATAGTTTAGTTTGGGCTGATTTTACCATTTTGCCGCGGGAACAATTGAAGTGCAGGTTTAAGAATAAGTTTATAGTTTTGAATAAGGACCATATTAAAAATTAAATTAGGTTAGAAAACGAAGTACGCAATATAATTAATAGCAATAATTGAAAATGTAATAGTTTTAGTAATATATATAAAAAAAAATTACAGAATGTAGTTTTATTTAGTATAAGTATATGAATATATATATGAATAGTATGAATACTAGCGAATTCCCTAGAGCTCCGCTGTCAGTGTAAAAAGCAAATGCCGATCGACATGAAACAGTTTTTTTTATATCTGCTCGTCAGCCCTCGCCGAGACTTTTCATTAGATTTCTAACACGATATACTTCTATTAACTTTTGAAAAAAACAAAAGCCGGTCGACATGAACCATTTTTGTCAATTATGCATGTCAGTCCTTACCGAGACATTTTATTTGACAGCAAACACAACATACTTCTAATATTTTCTTTACATAAAACAAAAGCCGATCAACATGGAACATTTTTGTAATTCCTACAGGCTAGCCAACACCGAGAACTTTCATTTGATACCAAACACCACATACTTCTGACAACTATTTGCGAAAAACAAAAGCCGATCGTCATGGAACATTTTTGTCAATTCTGCACGCTAGCCCTCAACCACGCGTTTTGTTTGATACCAGACTCGACATACTTTTGGGAATTTCTTGCAAAAAACAAAAACCAATCGACATAGCACATTTTTGTCAATTCTGCACGCTAGCCCTCAACGAGACCTTGCATTTGAGACCAAACACGACATATTTCTAACAACTTGTTGCATAAAACAAAAGCCTATCGACATAGATCATTTTTGTCAATTCTCTACTCGAGCCCTTATCGAGCCCTTTCATTTGATACCAAACACAACATACTTCTGATATCTTTTTGCATAAAACAAAAGTCAGTCGACATGGAATATTTTTGAAATTTCTACAGGCTAGCCCACACCGAGAACTCTCATTTGATACCAAACACTATGAACTTTTGAAAACTTTTTGTAAAAAGAAAAGCAGACCGTAATGGATCATTTTTGTCAATTCTGCATGCTAGCCCTCAACGAGACCTTTCTTTTGAAACTATACTCGACATATTTCTGAGAACTTTTCGCAAAAAACAAAAGCCGATCAATAATAAGCAATTTTGTTAATTTTTCACGAAACCCTTATCAAGTCCTTTATTTTGATACCAAAAACCACATACTTCTGACAACTATTTGCGAAAAACAAAAGCCGATCGGCATGGAATATTTTTGTCAATTCTGCAAGCTAGCCCTCAATGAAACCTTTCATTTGAGACCAAACTCGACATATTTCTGAAAACTTTTCACAAAAAACAAAAGCCGGTCAATAATAAGCAATTTTGTTAATTTTTCACGAAACCCTTATCAAGTCCTTTATTTTGATACCAAAAACCACTACTTCTGACAACTATTTGCGAAAAACAAAAGCCGATCGGCATGGAATATTTTTGTCAATTCTGCACGCTAGCCCTCAATGAAACCTTTCATTTGAGACCAAATACCACATACTTCTGACAACTATTTGCGAAAAACAAAAGCCGATAGGCATGGAATATTTTTGTCAATTCTGCAAGCTAGCCCTTAATGAAACCTTTTATTTGAGACCAAACACCACACACTTCTGACAACTTTTTGCAAAAAAACAAAAGGCGATTGACATGGCGCATTTTTGTCAATTCTACAGGCTAGCCGTCAGCTAAACGTTTTGTTTGATACCAAACTCGACATACTTATGAGAAATTTTTGCAGAAAACAAAAGCCGATTTAAATGGAACATTTTTGTCAATTCTGCACGCTAGCCATCAACGAGACCTTTCATTTGAGACCAAACTCGACATGCTTCTAAAAACTTTTTGCAAAAAACAAAAGCCGATCAAAATTAACCATTTTTGTTAATTCTGCACACCAGCCCTTATCGAAACCTTTCATTTGACACCAAACACCACACACTGCTGACAACTTTTTCTGAAAAACAAAAGCCGATCGACATAGCACGTTTTTGTTAAGTCTGCACGCTAGCCCTCAACGAGACGTTTCATTTGAGACCAAACTCGACATACCTTTGAGAACTTTATGCACAAAACAAAAGCCGATCGGAATGGAACAGTTTTGTCAATTCTCCTCGCTAGCTCTCAATGAGACCTTTCATTTGAGACCAAACTCGACGTACATTTGAGAAAGTTTTGCAAAAAGCAAAAGCCAATCAACATTGATCATTTTTGTTAATTCTACACGCCAGCCCTTATCGAGCCTTTTCATTTGATACTAAACACCACATACTTCTCACAACTTTTTCCAAACACAACATATTTCTGACAAAATTTTGTAAAAAACAAATTCTAATCGACGTAGAATATTTTTGTCATTCGTGCACACCGGTCCACATTGTGTCGTTTCATTAAAGCCCAAGGACAATATACTTCTAACAACTTTTTGCGCAAAACAAATGCAGATCGACATGACACATTTTTTGTCATTTTAAAACCGGCCCTTATGTTTTTCTTTCTTTTGATATCACAGCAAAGTGTTCAATTTATTTTATTTAGAAATATTTGATTTTTATTTTGTTACCTATTTCATAATTTGGCAACACTGTTTGTATTAAAAAATAGTAGTTAATTTTTAAATTTATAAATTAATATTGTCAATTCTAATATAACTGTCACCGTCTTCATAGAAGTTAATTTAGGAATATTCGGTTTTAATTTAGTTACTTCATCACACATTTGGCAACAGTAGGTATGGGGACGATTGAGCCTGGGAAAATTTTGCCGACCGTGGGAACTTGGCGGCATCCTTTGATCCCCAAATTTCGGGGGTTTGGCCCAGCCCCTAAATTTTGGGGGTTGACCCACCCCCGCAGGGGTTTGGCCCACCTCCGAAATTTTGGGGTTTTGGGCCACCCTAATTTGCATACTGAGTGTGTTTGGCCCACCCTAATTTGCATACCGTAACCCACCTCCGAAATTTTGGGGTTTGGCCCGCCCTAATTTGCATATCATGGGGTTTTTGGCCAACCCTAATTTGCATACCGTGACCCACCTCCGAAATTTTGGGGTTTGGCCCACTCTAATTTGAATACCATAATTTGCATATCGTAATTTGCATACGGTAATTTGCTTACCGTAATTTTTGGCCCACCCTAATTTGAATACCATAATTTGCATACCGTAGTTTGCATACTGTGATTTGCATACCGTAATTTTAGATGCTTGGCCCACCCTTATTAGAATTTTGTAATTTACATACGGTAATTTGCGTAATTTTGGGATTTGGGCCACCATAATTTGCATATCGTAATTTGCGTACAATAATTTTGGGGTTTGGCCCAAATTTGAATACCGTAATTTGCATACCGTGGGAAAAAATCTGCATAACTTAATTTGAATACCGTAATTTGCATACCGTAATATGTATACGGTAATTTGCATAATTTTGAGGTTTGGCCCAACCTAATTTAGTAATTTTGCATACGTTGATTTTATATTATAATATTTTCATCATAAAACTAGGGCAATAATAGTACATAATCAGCAAAGTTAGGGCAATAGTAGTTGTTGACGTCATGCTCTAGTAATATTAAAATAAATGAAATAATACATTATCATCACATTAAACTAGGACAATATTAGTTGCTGACGTTGCACTTTAGTAATATTACAATGAATGAAATCATTGAACTAAACTAGGGCAATAATATTACGTTTTGAAATATTCACCATTGCTGGAAACAAGGTTTTTACAGTAAAATTAAATAGTAAATTATCAGCCAATTGGGGCAATAATGTTGTGCTATTGATTCCAGTACCGTAATTTGCATACGGTAATTTGCGTAATTTTAGGGTTTGGCCTGCCCTAATTTTACATACTGTTATTTGCACGGGTTTGGTCTGCCCTAATTTACTAATTTTTGCATGAAAATTTACATACCGTGGAAGCCTGTCTTCTCGTTTGATGCCACCGACCACGTTGTGCGATATAAATAAAAACCACTCCCGCACTTCCTCTGTCGGATTCCAAATCCTGACATCCTTTCAACACGAAACAAAATTATGAATAAGACAAGTTGTCAACAACGGGCTCCTGTGGAGAGGGGAGGTGCGAGACCTTGCAGAACTTGCAGGTCAGTGTCTTACTAAGGTACACGTGCAAGTTGCACCTGCGTAACTGTCTAGACATAGGGGGTGAATGTTCAGAATTGATACAGGTGTGCAAGGTCAGTTTCTGTTTGTGATGCTGTGTCAACAACCTAGCCGGAGGCTTGACTTATAGGTCAGTGTCTTACTAAGGTACACGTGCAAGTTGCACCTGTCTTTACAGATAGGTTGAATGATACACATGTGAGCAATGTCGGTTTCTGCTTGTGATGCTGTGCAACAGCCTAGTCGGAGTGTCTTACTATGCAGACTGCATCTGCTGCGAGCAAGGTCAGTTTTTGCTTGCGGTGCTCTGTCGACAGCCTGGCCGGAGTTTTACTAGACAGTAAAAAATAGTACCGGATCGGCAGTAAATTCCGAAGAAGTGGGGGATCGCGCGCCCATTATAATTACCAGCATTGTGCACAAGAATAGTCATTCTTTTAAACGAAGAAAAATAGACCGATCGACGCTACAAAAATGTTTGTTGTAGAGGCTAGTGAGAACTGGGATGAGTGTTCCGCTGTGAGTCCGCTCGAGTATATTCGAGAACGGTGAGTTAATGTAAATTTATTATAATAATAATAGTACTATTTTTCATATTTTTACAGAATGTCCAGCAGACGGGTCTCGCATCTTGCCCCAGCAACCACTGAAAATTTGGGCAAGTGATCCGCTGTGAGTCCGCTCGTGGACATTCAAACGAAGAAGAATAGACCGATCAACGCTACGAAAATGTTTGTTGTAGAGGCTAGTGAGAACTGGGATGACTGTTCCGCTGTGAGTCCGCTCGTGTATATTCGAGAACGGTGAGTTAATGTAAATATATTATAATAATTATAGTACTATTTTTCATATTTTTACAGAATGTCCAGCAGACGGGTCTCGCATCTTGCCCCAGCAACCACTGAAAATTTGGGCGAGTGTTCCGCTGTGAGTCCGCTCGTGGACATTCAAACGAAGAAGAATAGACCGATCAACGCTACGAAAATGTTTGTTGTAGAGGCTATTGAGAACTGGGATGACTGTTCCGCTGTGAGTCCGCTCGAGTATATTCGATAACGGTGAGTTAATGTAAATTTATTATAATAATAGTACTATTTTTCACTTTTTTTTTCAGCAGACCGGTCTCGCATTCACGTGGTGCACCCGAAAATTGCAGCAGCAGCCCTCTTAATAACTCCAGCGCTGTTAATTCAAGATTAATTATAAAAAGTCTTCCTATAGATATGTATAAATTAAGTAAAAAAGACAAAAAACAATTTAGGAACCAGGAACGACAGCGCTGGAATGAGATAAAAAAATTACAATTTTTGTAAGCTGTGTAATATTTAATACATATATTATATTCTTTAAATTTGTCTCTTGCTTCACATCCCCTCGTTATTCCTTGTTGATTTTAAGCTAATTTTCCTTATTTTCTAGTAATACATAACTTGATGATAGCGATTACCTCCGTATGTTCTTGAAAATTTTTCAAAATAGATCAAATTCCTAATATTTGGCATGACTAATTATTAGAAGCAAAACAGCTTTGCAAGAAAACAGCTGTAAATTCGTAATGTGTAAAGATAGGTTCACATAATCGATTATAATAAGACAATTGAAATTGAGTGTACAACATTACCCAATGATTATTTTTTAATATCCAATTTCAAATTATCATATCTAAGTACGCATGCGTATATTTTACTTCTATTCATACACACAGCTACAATTACAAACATTACACGCTGGGGTAGACATTCTTTATGTAATCTTCAAACCACAAGGTTGTTCTTAGTTAAATTAAAAATGGATATCGATAAAACTAAACTTTCTATTTTAAGCACGTTAATTTCGCGTGCTTTAATTAATGAAAATTATTATGGGGCTTGTTTACCGGCTGCATTCATATTTTGTGATGAGGCTAAAAAGTTGGGATTCACCCCGGAAATCATTATGAGGCATCAGGTGCATTATTATCAACCATTTCCGGTACTTCACTTTTGTGTAAAAGTTAATGAGGAACTATACGACCCTAATCTACAAGTACTACAAACATACTGCGGTTTAGACCCCAAATATTTTAAATTTTCCTCTTCTGAGATTCAATTACCTCCAAGAAATGAAGATGAATTTCGAATGATTGAGTACTATAATAAGTATAAACAATCGCAGAGTTCTCACGAATATTTCAATGAAAGCGACGTACCGCAAATTTTACTGAAAATAAGAAAAAATATACAACGTATAGTTAAGAAGTTGTTAAGGAAATAGGGACGTGAGGTGCGTGAAGGACAATATAAAACAATTTAACCAACAGTATATAATTTTTTCTATTTTAAAGTTCGACAAGTGTTCTTGTAAAAGAAACACACATCTGAAACAATCGTTGCAGGGGCGACAACAACAATTAGAAGAAAAACAACAACAACAATTGAAACTACAATCAGTAGGACAACAGCGGCGGCGGCGAGAACAAAATGAAGAAATTTTGAATGGTTCTTGCAGAAAAATTTTGTATTTGTGCTATATGTGCTTTAATAAAACAACACATATTTTTCAAACATAAATGGTTGTAGAATATACTGTGTTTGTTACAATTATTTGTATTATTGTGTCTGTAAATAAATAGTAATAAAACATCTTAATCTCAAATTATTCATTCGAAAATATAATTTTCATACAACATTTATTTTTTCTGGAGTATTCCAGTTGTTGATGTTATATTATAGTAATATTTCAATAACGAATCATCATCAAACTAGGACAATAATAGTACATAATCAGCAAATTAAAGTTAGGTACAATACTAGTTGTTGACGTCATACTCTAGTAATATTGAAATAATGCATTATCATCGAATTAAACTAGGGCAATAGTAGTATAAAGTAAATTATCAACCTATTACAATTAGGGCAATAATGTTATGCTATTGATTCGATTACCAGTACCGGACTTAAAATCGTAACACAGTGGCGCTACATAGGAAATTCTCCTGATTTCATTCAACGACGCCAGTCCACTTCTGGTAGTTATTATTACATAACCGTCAATAAATTTTGCTTACACTAATAAAAATTTAATTTAAATAGCGGTGGTGGTTGTTGTAATTTACCATATCTAAGCTTCAACTTAATAGAATTAGTGGTGTTTGCTGTAAATTGGTGTATTTAAACTTTCAACTCAATAAAGTTTGAAAATGTGCTTCAGCAGTAGTAAGATGGTAAAATATATAGTTTTTTGCTATCTTATTCTAATTGGTGATAGTGTTAAATGCGACACCGAAGAGTCGTTTTTAAACCGTGTGGAAGAAGTTGAAGATGACGGGTTATTTTTGGATCGTGTGGAATTTTTGGAAACATATGGATATTTGAAGGTGGGAGATAACGAAATAGTGAGCCTTAATCCATCATCGGTAAAATATCGAGAGGCTATTTCACTCTTTCAAGAATACCATGGTTTGGAGCAAACATGTGCATTAAATAGTGAAACATTAGAACTGATGCAGTGTTCAAGATGTGCGGTTTCTGATATCCCCCGTGGACTACATCATCAACATCATCAATACAGATGGAACGCCCCCGTTGTAACATGGGACTTTATAGGCGGAGATAGTAACCAGGTTCATATTGCAAAGGAAGCATTTTACGTTTGGGAGCAACATGCAAATATTACCTTTCAACACGCACCAAATCATAAAAGTAATTATTTAAATAGAGAGTTTATACAGGGTCAGTACTGTCCAAACATTTTAATTTCTCTTGGTAGAAGAATACATCATTCGTACTATGATGGTAAAATATGTTCTTCGTTGTTTGAAAATCTTTCACCGGTGTTGGGGCACGCATATTCACCAACTAGATTCAGTACGTCAGTAGACATTCATATGAATGCTAATCGTAACTGGAATTATAAGCTATCTCAAGGCCCTGCTGATGAAGGAGATAGTTTTTTTGAAGTTCTTGTGCATGAGATTGGGCATTCGTTGGGGTTGATGCATTCTAGAGTAAAAACAGCTATTATGTATCCATATAGCAGAAATTCATATTTCAAAAATTTATCACAGTTTACTCTGGATGCAGACGATATCTTCGCCATACAAAAACTGTATGGAAAAAAAATAAAACAACCTCCAACAACAACACCAGACATAACGAATAACGATGATAAAAATTCACCAACAGTTACGGTTAACGATTATGTAGCAGAATTGTGCAATTTTAATAAAATATCAAAGGTTTTAGTTGTTGACGATAAATTGTTAATTTTTTCAGATAAAATAGTTTGGGTAAAAAGTTTGTTGTTGTCGGGGGATAAAATTTCCAAACCATATTTTCTAAATAATTTGCTTTTATTTTTACCAACCGAATTTGAAAATATATCTGGGGTATACCGCCGTTCAGACGATCATATTGTACTAATAATAAAAGATAATTTTTACGAAATTGTTATAGATGGAAATATTGTTTTAAAAGAAAATGATAATTTTTTGGATATTCAGTGGCCTTTATTCAAACTCCACAGAAATTCTTACAATTTTAACAATGAAATACAAAATATTATAGGCGCACTGAGAACCAATTCGGGGAAAAATTATATTTTTTATGATTTGAGTAATTTTGTTGAGTTAAATGAATGTAATAATAGAATTATTAGGTATGGCGTAATAAATTCAGAATTTCCAGGTATACCACAGTATATTGACGGTGCATGCCAGTACATGGATGGAAACATATATTTTTTCAGAGATAATATTACGTATAAATACCGCGAGAATTTAAAATTACTTTTAAATGTTGCACCTTTCAATCTATCAATCTTTGGCATAAATTGTCAAAATTTAAATCTATTACAACAACTAAAAAAATTGTTTATAGAAAATTTAAGAAACAAAAATTAAGAATGGTGAATTTTTACATTTTCGGTGACACAAATGTCAACAACTGTGAGAAAATTTTATCCAGCTAGAGAGAGAGAGAGAGAGAGAGAGAAAGAGAAATGTTGTTTGTAATGAGATTTATTTACACAAACGAAGTAAAGATATGTGATAAGTGGTAGTGAAATAATAATATTAAAACTAAATTTGTGCAAAAACAATAACGTGTTATTGATAAACGTCGCAGAACCAATCAGCAGCTCGAAAGCAGTCAGGCCACATCTCCATGTTATCTCTTTCTACGTCGCAGAACCAATCAACCGGCAGTGAGGCTATATCTCTGGGTCATCTCTTTCCTTCCATGTCTTTAATTTAACTATATAGATCTTGTCTGTTGCATATGTTTAACAAAAAAAAATTGTTTAAGAAAAACTAGACTCATGTGTAAATATAATTGTTTATATATAAAATAGTAATATATGACTGTGTGTGTGTTTACGCGTGTGTGATAATAATTATACTAGATATGTTAATACAATTGTATGTATAATATTTGACTGTAGTATAATAATAATACCATGGTTTGTTAATAAAATTACTATTTACGAATTTTTAGTTGTTCTTTACAAAAGTTTTGCTGACGTGTAGGTACTAGATATGTTAATAAAATTGTATGTATAATATTTGACTGTAATATAATAATACCATAATTTGTTAATAAAATTACTATTTATGAATTTTTAGTTGTTCTTTACAAAAGTTTTGCTGACGTGTGTCGTCGTCGTTATGCTGACTCGATACTGGGTCATCGTCACCTCCTTTTGCCCTACGTCAGCGATATGATGACTAGGGTCAGGCCAGTCATTGATGAATAGCGAGTAGAATTTAATTTATACCTCGGAATCAGCAACCGAACTCTTTATCTTTAGAAACAGAACTGCGCCATCAGTATCAGAGCTGATTATGACAAACTGCTACTTATTAGAAACAGAACAGCTTTACAACAGCTTTACAACAGCATAGTTGTTTATCTGTAATTGGATCTGTTTTTTATCTGGTAATGAGCTGTTTTTCTGTTATTGACTCAGTTTTTTTACCTGTTTCTATATATAACACCTCTGTTTTTTATCTGGTCATGAACAATTTATCTGTTTTCACAAATAACAGTTTTGTTAGGGAAATGCTCTCGCGATATGGAGTGGAACAGCGAGTAGAATTTAAATTATACCACGGATTTAGCAACCGAACTCTTTATCTTTAGAAACAGAACTGCGCCATCAGTATCAGAGCTGATTATGACAAACTGCTACTTATTAGAAACAGAACAGCTTTACAACAGCATAGTTGTTTATCTGTAATTGGATCTGTTTTTTATCTGGTAATGAGCTGTATTTCTGTTATTGAATCAGTTTTTTACCTGTTTATATAAATAACACCTCTGTTTTTTATCTGGTCATGAACAATTTATCTGTTTTCACAAATAACAGTTTTGTTAAGGAAATGCTCTCGCGATATGGGGTGGAACAGCGAGTAGAATTTAAATTATACCACGGATTTAGCAACCGAACTCTTTATCTTTAGAAACAGAACTGCGCCATTAGTATCAGAGCTGATTATGACAAACTGCTACTTATTAGAAACAGAACAGCTTTACAACAGCTTTACAACAGCATAGTTGTTTATCTGTAATTGGATCTGTTTTTTATCTGGTGATAAGCTGTTTTTCTGTTATTGAATCAGTTTTTTACCTGTTTCTATATATATCACCTCTGTTTTTTATCTGGTCATGAACAATTTATGGGGAAATGCTCTCGCGGGATGGGCACCTCGGGTATATACAAGAATTGATTGTAATTTGACACACACATACAAAGACTGGTATGAGTAGGTTTTCTTACAAGTAAAAGACAACATGAATTTAATACATTTATTGACATATAAATATTACATATACATATACAAAGTATTAGGAGTTAAAACAGCAACCATGTGAAAGGGTGTCTGAAAAGACTAAAACAGCAACCCTATGAATGAGCATCTGAAAACATATCATCATCATGTGAAACTTAGTGCTAATATTATTTACTTGATAGACGTTTTACTCGTTTATCTAAAATAAACTATTCTAACAAAAATATGTTGTTGTTATATTATACCAGAAAAAAGATACTCGCTAATTTTGAATTTAACACGGTAAACGCCATGTCAACATCTCGTTGGGGCGCACGGTAAATATACAATTAACATTTTGTTAAATTAATAAAAAGTTAGTAATTGCTATTATTTAGCTTTTTTGTATCCATATGGAACAGAATCATATTAATAAAATTTTTGTTTACATGAAGTCGGCTTAAATTCTTTTGTTTCACTTCGTGAGATAACCTCATGTATTTTTGTTCTTCGAATGGTTTTGAATGCTATTTTTCTAGGTTTCATTTTTTCATTGTCAATAATCATCCCTTTAAGCGTACTAAAATTAACATCTTTTTCCACCTCGTGATTTATACAAATTCCCTTTACTTTACAAATTTCAGTATATTTATTTTTTGTTGGTGAATAAACTATGTAACCGTAGTTTTTCGGCCCGCCAGAGGCAAATTCTGTAATGTAACTCCCGGGTTTATAACTGGTCAATTCATTCGTCATGTCACCGATACAATTTCCCAATACAGGGTCAACATCTCCTGGTTTGGAAATAAATATTACCGAATCTGTATCATAGTACAATACCCTTTCTCCAAGTTGGTCAAGATAACTATACAATTTTAAACGAGCTTGTGTTGTGGTGTAGGCGGCTAAGCACACATTTACTGTTGGTAGAACATCGCATGTTTCTTCAGTATATTCATAATTAATTACAACGGTATTATCATTAACTGGAAGCACGGTATTAACTACAATTGTCGGGTCAGTCATCATTTTAAAAAATTCATCGGGTCTATTTATTATTTTTGTTTTTGGCTGATTTTCTCGTTGCCCCAATTTTCCCCAAAATGAGTTAAGTATTAATTTCGCTAGAGCTCTTAAGCTAGGGTTTTCAAAAATTTCTGTGTACACCAAACGTAGACCCTCCTGTTTGAAAAAATCTTCAATATATGCATTTTTTTGTTCCTCTGTGTCGCAATCTTGCGGCCACCCCGATGCCTGTTGTTTAATTTTTATAAATTGATTCATCATCTCTGTAAACAACCCCATGACATTCTTTTCTTTGTTATACTGTTCAACCTTAAATTTCCAAATTTCATAAACCTTAAGCAATTGATATCCCATCTCCTGTGCTTTTACAACTTCATCTATAACCCAAGTTCCGGTTATAGCTCTCTCTAAATCATTATGTGAACAATCACCCTTATTAAAAATTTTTGCACAAGCATGGCAGAGTGCAAACATTAATTTATTATTTATTTTTACCGGTAATACAGGATGGTATAAATTTTGAGGTGGCAAAAGCACGCATTTAATTATGCCGTCAAGACCAGAAACATTTTTTGGAAATTCATCCCCTACAAGCACTACTGGTTGACCCACAGGATATTTTCCATATTTACAAATATAAGGATATAGTGAGCAAATATCGATGTAGTGAATTTTTTCGCCATCCTTACATTTATAATAAGTTTTAGTATTTCCTGTTCTTCCTCCGTAAAACGCGTCACGCGGATTAAGCGGTATATTAGTAAGCATGGTCGATGTATTAGTAAAATTTTCAATTTCGGGGTTAGCCTGCATTTCTCGTCTAAAATCACACTCCCACATTTCTACAACTTCGTAACCAAGTGTTTTAAGTCTTTCGGTTTTAGCTACTGTCGACTCATAACGCAGGTGTAAAGTTTCATCGGGTTTGTCGTGCAGCGGGGTGTCTCTACTGAATTTTTGACACTCAGGATGTCCATGGTAATAACACCCGTGAAATTCAAAAACCTGGTTTAATTGTTCACAATAGCCATCAACTTTTAACCCCCCTAATCTAACTTCTTTTTGTTTAGCCGAATGTAATATATTTACCCCAAGAATGTGTTCCTCCCACACAAGCCATTGTGTTGCTATTTTAGATTGTATGTCACGATTGCGATAACCGTTTTTAGGTATTATACCGATTGTATTTGGTTTTAAGAAATTGCGCCTGTACACTTTGTTGCACGACGACGGTAAACGGACATACATTACTTGTGGAAATCAATTGACCCCTAAACTTTATACACGCCTGAGTGAGAATTTCCACATCAGAGATACAGTATTCGACTATATCACGTTGCATATCGAACTCGGCGTTCTTATGCTCTTCATACCATTCTAAAAAATTTGTTCTTTCTATGTCTTACATTGTGTTTGGACTGTAGTACTCTAAAGAAGGTAATGGGCCAACGTAATTTTTATTTTCCAACGTGTTAAATAAATGAGGAAAATAACCCTTTTTAAAATTATGTCCCAACCCAAAAGCTTTAGGTAATTTGGCTAGTGCCATAGGAAAATAATTTAAAGAATCGAGAAATTTTACATTTCCCAAAACCATGGATATAATTTTCGTGCCACGCATTATTAATTCAGGTATTAATGAGGTTTTTGTTAAAATATAATTCAAAATAAACTGATGATCGAACGCTTGGCCGTTATGAGCTATGACTACAATATGTTTAAATTTTTACGTAGTGTTAATAAATGAAGCATAAACCTTTCAACAACGTTGTCTTTTATGGTCTGCACTTTAATACCACAATTTTTGCAAACGAATAACTTTTTTTCATTTATGCATTTATCACAACATTGTTTAAAAACACAAAGATTGAGTTCGTGCTCGATTGTATGGTCATCAATTATTTTCTCTTGCCGCGTTTCCAAATCATAAAATATAAACAAAAAGTCTTTAGTTTTAGGTGAACCCGTATCAGGCTGCATGTAACACAAGTGATCTTGAGATTGATGAGTCATGCAAATTTTACAGTATATTTCACCGCATGTGTGTTTTCTATTATTTCTAATTGTTTTCAAACAGATAGTACAACAAACAATTTCGCTACAGATAGTATTTTTACCCAGAGAATTTGGTTTAGTGTGATTTTGAAGACACTGTGTACTTTTGAACCAGCGATTGCAATAGGTGCATTTTATTTTTATGTCTGTCTGACATGGTGGAGATTGTTGGCAGGCATAACACGTACCACCGCACCGGTGCCGATTTTTAGTGTTGTAGGGTACATGACACTTTTCGCAATAGTAACCACAGCAAAATGCTGCAGTCAACGATGTTATAACGTTGTAATGTCCTTTGTTATAGAGAAGATTCAAAGTACACTTCGCCTCACCTCCTTCAAATACAACGTCTTTACCCCTGCCACCAAACTCGTATACACATATTTTGTAAGTGTCACCGAAATACCGCTGGAACTGATGTAGTTCGGGTATTCCGGCTCCATCATCAGGAATACTTACCTCAGCATCTTCCGCAAGTTTAATAGCTCTCTTCAATTGCAGCTTACCAATATCCTTCCGCACTTTAGTAAAATCGACGTCTTTTCCAGCATTTGCAATAGCCACAACTAATGCTCGGGGTAAACACAAATTGTCTTTGTTTTGAATACTAATTATACCTCGACGCATACCACATTCTTCGTTAAATGTGTTGTATTTGTTTGATCGTTTTCCCGTTCCTTTGGGAATGCGTACAGTTGTTACGCCTAAAATGAAGTATTTTACTAATACCACTACAAAGTTGGTGTGTATTTTTAACAAAATCAAAATTACAGAGTATTTACATCTGTGTTTAAAATAATATTTCGTAATACGTATCGCTAAATATTATTACCTAGACAGAAGGTGTCGGTATTCAGTCCTACAGAATTAGATTGAAATATTCCGCTAAGCACTCGCCACACATCATCAATAGACACTTCAAACGCATCGCTAAAATTTTTTCATCCTTGACCCCTCTTGAAATCATTGCTACAGAATGTAAATCCTACTTTATCAGATAGATCTACATCTTGCGTAGCATGTATTATTACATCTGTTATAGCTTTTCGCACCTATTTAACAGGGTCTTTACCTTGTGGAACAGGTTTAATATTAAACTCGATAGTTCTTCCTTGTAAATTAAAACGTTTAACTTTCTTCTTGTAATCTTTAATTACAATAAATTTTTCCATTTTCAAAATGTTTGGTGCACTTTCTACTTTGAAGATTAAGTGAAGAATGACCGGCCTAGGATGTGTGATGTCTGTAATTATAGTAGACGTGTAAGTAGTGACCTTCTTCTTTTTCTTCTCTCTCCATCATTAAGCACATATGCCACCTGCACACCTGGTGGTTGCACGTGTGGTTTGGTGAGGCACTGACCTATAAGTCAAGGTTCCGGGTTGGTTGTTGACACAGCATCACAAACAGAAACTGACCTTGCACACCTGTATCAATTCTGAACATTCACCCCCTATGTCTAGACAGTTACGCAGGTGCAACTTGCACGTGTACCTTAGTAAGACACTGACCTGCAAGTTCTGCAAGGTCTCGCACCTCCCCTCTCCACAGGAGCCCGTTGTTGACAACTTGTCTTATTCATAATTTTGTTTCGTGTTGAAAGGATGTCAGGATTTGGAATCCGACAGAGGAAGTGCGGGAGTGGTTTTTATTTATATCGCACAACGTGGTCGGTGGCATCAAACGGGAAGACAGGCTTCCACGGTATGTAAATTTTCATGCAAAAATTAGTAAATTAGGGCGGACCAAACCCGTGCAAATAACGGTATGTAAAATTAGGGCAGGCCAAACCCTAAAATTACGCAAATTACCGTATGCAAATTACGGTACTGGAATCAATAGCACAACATTATTGCCCCAATTGGCTGATAATTTACTATTTAATTTTACTGTAAAAACCCTGTTTCCAGCAATGGTGAATATTTCAAAACATAATATTATTGCCCTAGTTTAGTTCAATGATTTCATTCATTGTAATATTACTGAAGTGCAACGTCAGCAACTAATATTGTCCTAGTTTAATGTGATGATAATGTATTATTTCATTTATTTTAATATTACTAGAGCATGACGTCAACAACTACTATTGCCCTAACTTTGCTGATTATGTACTATTATTGCCCTAGTTTGATGATGAAAATATTATAATATAAAATCAACGTATGCAAAATTACTAAATTAGGTTGGGCCAAACCTCAAAATTATGCAAATTACCGTATACATATTACGGTATGCAAATTACGGTATTCAAATTTGGGCCAAACCCCAAAATTATTGTACGCAAATTACGATATGCAAATTATGGTGGCCCAAATCCCAAAATTACGCAAATTATCGTATGCAGATTACAAAATTCTTATAAGGGTGGGCCAAACATTTAAAATTACGGTATGCAAATCACAGTATGCAAACTACGGTATGCAAATTATGGTATTCAAATTAGGGTGGGCCAAAAATTACGGTAAGCAAATTACCGTATGCAAATTACGATATGCAAATTATGGTATTCAAATTAGGGTGGGCCAAACCCCAAAATTTCGGAGGTGGGTCACGGTATGCAAATTAGGGTTGGCCAAAAACCCCACGATATGCAAATTAGGGCGCGCCAAACCCCAAAATTTCGGAGGTGGGTTACGGTATGCAAATTAGGGTGGGCCAAACACACTCGGTATGCAAATTAGGGTGGGCCAAAACCCCAAAATTTCGGGGGTGGGCCAAACCCCTGCGGAAGTGGGCCAACCCCCAAAATTTAGGGGCTGGGCCAAACCCCCGAAATTTGGGGATCAAAGGATGCCGCCAAGTTCCCACGGTCGGCAAAATTTTCCCAGGCTCAATCGTCCCCATACCTACTGGCAACATTGACTTTTAACATTGGAAACGTCAAAATTTATATTAATTTAATACGTTATGTTTTAAACTTAAATTAATTGTAACACCTTTGCTCGAGACTATTATACATGATACTGTATTTACTTCTTTAATATCAATGTTCTATAAAAAGTTATAATCGTTTAAAGTTCATAGACAGATTGTCAAAAGTGACAGATGACATCGTGACTCTTTTAAATTTAGACATGGCTACTAGGATCCATTGTTTCAAGTTATTAATTTTGCACAGTTTTTATTTTTTTACACAAAAACCACTTACAGTAAAAATATGAGACCCCCAAAAGGCAAAACTACACATTATTCCCTGCAATCTAAAAAAAATTTACAACAATCCCTTTCATGGTTCAGGCAGTTAGGCTTGTGACAAAATTTGGCGATCGTCATGATGAAAATAAATAAACATCACGACACATGCCTTTTAGTATATAGGATTTATGTTTTAAGAATTTAGATTTTAAAGTCATATTTATAGAATATTATACATATTGAGAAATATTCGATTTCCGGGAATGGACTGTGTCAATTTTTGAGTCAGAGCTCAACGTTTCGCCCGCAGTCGTATGGGGCATCTTCAGGAGCAAGAACGTTTTACTGTCGATAAACAAGGTTACTCGACGTGTCAACCACGCTAGAGGCCAAGTTTAAGCAATAAAAGCGCAAGGGACGACTCAGTTTATAAGGTTACCCGACGTGTAAACCACGCTAGAGGCCAAATAAAACCAAGTGGTTTTATTTGGCCTCTAGCGTGGTTTACACGTCGGGTAACCTTATAAACTGAGTCGTCCCTTGCGCTTTTATTGCTTAAACTTGGCCTCTAGCGTGGTTGACACGTCGAGTAACCTTGTTTATCGACAGTAAAACGTTCTTGCTCCTGAAGATGCCCCATACGACTGCGGGCGAAACGTTGAGCTCTGACTCAAAAATTGACACAGTCCATTCCCGGAAATCGAATATTTCTCATGACTCAGACTGTGGAAGCCTACGCAATTATTATACATATTACTATAATAAGTTAAATAAAGATGTACAATATGTAAAAACTTTCATATTAAAAGAAAAAAAAATATATTATATAAAGTGACAATAATTTTTATTTATACTTGTCCTAGTGTGAAAGACCGGTGAAGTATATTTATAGGTCCCGCAAATATTGAAAAAGGTAAGATATGAAATTAAATACTTAGTAATGGGGCGGTGTCTATGTTTATAAAATTATTAAGAGGGGGAAGCACGCCTAGCTCTTTATAAGGCAGACACACACGCTCGTTTTTAGTACATTTGTTTACTTGTATACCTACTGTAAGATAAAATTTGTGTGATATTAAACAGTGCAAAAAAATAAAAAATGTTTAATAATAGCACTAGTGAAATTAATAATCTAATATCTATACAGAATATCTGTGATGAAATTATTTATTTAAGAAGAAGCTGATGAAAGAAATAAACAAATAACCGATGAAGAAGAGAATTTAAAACATTTTTTCAATTTTTTGAAAGCATAATTGATGTTCCGTGCAATCATCAGATTGAACCACAACAGACGGCGTCTTTACAAAGCGGAAGCGGTGCGTCACCCCTCGAACATAACACCAGTGAAGATGATTATGAAAAATATTTTACCGTAATTTCAAATACAGAAAGCCATGTACGAAGGTTTAATCTAATAGGCAAACGAACAATGTTTCGTTTTATTGATCCTCCGGTAGATACAAATCCTGTACAATGGTTTAAAAATAGTTTGAAAAATCTAGTGAAACATATTACCCAATACTGATTATATCGGTTTGATTTTACATACACCTGCTCTTGAGAACGGTCCGATATGGGTAAGCTTTAGGCCGGCGAGTCAATTACATATCGATATAATCTGGAGTGCAGTGAGTTATATTAAGCAGAGCAATGCAAATATATTTGTTAATGGAGAATTCGAAGTAGAAATGACAAGAGTATCTGTACCAGTTGGAAGAGGTAGAAGTCTCAATGGTCGAGAATTAAGCTTTGCTGTGTTATCAAAACGTAAACTGGGTATAATTGTAATAACGAACTCTGATAATTTATGCTTACCGAGGGCGTTAGTGGTTGCCGAATCATGGGCGAAAAAGGAAGCAGATTTTAAAAGCGTATCAAAAAATAAATCAAAGATACAGACAGCACGTGCCCATGCACTTATTTTAAAGGCGGGTGTAAAAATACCTGCCGAAGGGTCCGGGTTACCTGAGTTGAAGGAATTTCAAAGATGTTTATCTGGTTATAGTATCATTCCGTACGAGTACGGTTCAGAGGGCAACGTCATTTATGAAGGATGAATGACACAAGCCTACCGCGACTTAATCTGTTATATCATAATAATTACTATAATGTGATTAACCCTTGGCATGCCTATTAGGTCCCACAGCCACTACACAAAACAACAGAATTTTATTCAAATTTGAATTTCGCACGCAACCGTTCTTAGTAGCAGCTGACCGTTACGTTTCGCTCGATGCCTTCCGCCCCCCTCCTCAGACTGGAGTGTGCTCGCTTAGTAAAAGGACGTGCATAGAAGGCGCGCGGGTCTCACAGACCCGATCAGGCATACGGCGTTACTTTTTTGTGTAAGTATTTATTATGATGTTTGTTAGTAGTTTTATGTTATTTTTGGTCAAAATGATAATATATTTTTAAATTTTTAGTTTCGAAATGGGGAGCCGTTTGTGCGATGTAGATATATGCAATTTATTACAAGAAGAACATGAAGAGGATGACGTTATATTTAATTCAAGCGGAAATGAGTCTGATCACGTCAGTCAGGGAAGTAAAGCCGATGATTCAGGCTCAGAATCTGATGATTTTGAACCATTAGCCGCGGAAGAAAGTTCCTCTGATTCTGAAATGGACGTACCGCTGTCTTCATTAGCTTCACTTCCATCTGGGAGAACATACAAAGGTAAAGATAATACTTTATGGTATAAAAATCCTGCCAGATATAACGTACGAACGAGGAGTGAGAACATAATGACGGGTACCCCAGGAGTTAAGCCCTCGGGTGAAAACGCGAAAACTGCTTTAGAATGTTTTTATCTTTTTGTCAACGAATCTATGTTACTGGACATCATGGTTCATACAAATTCAAGGATCCCAAAAACTAGAGACACTTTGAATAGTTCTAATGAATATTCTTACAAGGAAATTTCTATGGCGGAACTAAAGGCTGTTATTGGTCTCTTTTATCTTTCGGGACTGTATAAATCTGGCAGACAGAATTTAAAAGATTTGTGGTCCACTGACGGAACAGGCACCCCAATTTTTTCCATGACAATGAGCCTGAGAAGATTCGTCTTTATTGTGAACCATTTGAGGTTTGATGATGCTAGTTCACGTGAAGAAAGATTTGCACAAGACAAGTTTGCTCCATTCAGAAAGTTGTTTGATGATTTTGTCACTAATTGCCAATTGCATTACACGCCTTTCGAGAATTTGACTATAGATGAAGAGCTCGTTGCATTTCGTAGTCGTTGCGGGTTTCGACAATATTTACCTAGTAAACCAGCCAAATATGGCATTAAAATATTTGCACTTGTATATGCCAAAACTTATTATAGTTTGAATTTAGATGTTTACACTGGAACACAGCCAGAAGGACAGTTCAAATTGAGCAATAAGCCACATGACGTTGTTGATCGTGTTGTTAGACCTATTTCACAATCGGGGCGAAATGTCACAATGGATAACTGGTTCACAAGTTATCCAACTTTTGAATATCTACTCAACCATCATAAATTGACTGCCGTTGGTAATATGAAATGTAACAAAACTTGTAACCTGCGAAATTCAAAGCGGGGAATCGTGAAGAATATTCATCTCTCTTCGGTTTTCAACAGAATTTGACTTTGGTATCGTACATTCTAAAACCACGAAAAAATGTGTTTATGCTTTCTTCTCTTCATTACGATCAAAAAATAGATCATGAATCAGGCATGAAGAAAAAACCTGCAGTTATAACTTTTTATAATAAAACTAAAAGCGGCGTAAACAACGTTGAGAAACTTATTCAATCTTACGATGTATCACGAAACTCGAGGCGGTGGCCACTCACATTGTTTTTCTGGATGCTCAATACTGCTGGAATTAATTCAAAAATTATTCAAACGCTCAACAATACAGAAAACCAGACAAACCGAAGAAGTTTTATAAAAGAGTTGGGCCTCGCGCTGATTGATTTACACCTGCGCTCAAGAAAAGACAACAATCGTCTTTCTAAAAATCTTCGCAAACGAATAGCCAGTCACATGAATATCGAAGAAGGTCCACCAATAAAAAAGTCGACTCGTGGAATAAAGCGTAGATGCTTCGTTTGTCCAGTAAAGAAAGATCGTAAAACACAGTACATCTGTGAGATATGTAAGAGTCACCTATGTTTAGATCATGCAATTTTCCAATGTCCAACATGCTACCAAACCAAAAACCAAGAACATGTTCATGAAAGCGATGAAGACTGATTATTTTATTTTTAATATATTCTAATGAAAGTGTCTTAATTTTTTTCTAAGTTTGATTATATTTTATTTGTTTTGATGTGTAATAATTGTGTTAGTAGAATGAAAGTTTATTTTGATGTTACAAATGCTATCTGAGTTAATTAGTATAATATAGAAAATAAAACTTGTTGATTCAGAATTATTTTTTATTTCATCCTGTATTAATACCCTTAGCTTACCAATTTATACATTTATTTATATAAGATATAGGTTATTCTATATTTATAGAGGGCTGATAATCCGGGTCCGTTTGAAAAAGGATTCTTTCCGCATTTATTTAACACTGACGAGAACCGTTTTTACGTAGGTCCGGTACCATCTATTGAAAAATATTATGTGGATAATATGAGTATGAATATGCGGGATGATTTTCTAATGAATATTGTATTTCCGATGTTGATATCTTACGCCAAGCATGTGAAAAATTTAGGAAAACATTTATTGAAAATTGTAATGCTTGTCCCTTTACGGAAGCCGTGACAATAGCCTCCGCGTGTAACCGTGTATTCCGAACACAATTTTTACAATCTAACACCATAGGCATAATTCCAACAGAGGGTTACAGACTCACAGACAACCAATCAAAAATTGCATTACAATGGCTTATTAGGGAAGAGACTTTACGAAAAATACGTATAGAACATGCGGGTCTTGGGAAAGAAATTATCTTGGGAAATAATTTGAAAGTTGACGGGTATTATGCTCCCGATCGTTTAGTATTTGAATTTATGGGATGTTTTTATCACGGATGTAAATTATGTTACAAAACAAATCGCGATAGTGAAACAATTTATAATAATTCTAAAGAAAGTTTGAATGCACGTTTTCAGAGGACAGAAGAAAAACTACGAAAATTAAAGGAGTTGCGTTTTAATGAGATTGAAATTTGGGAATGTCAGTTTAGGATTCAATTGCTATTAGAAAATCATCCTTTAATTAGTTATTTACCATTAAACCCGTGTGATTTATTTTTTGGTGGGAGGACAGATTTCACTATATCGAAAAATTGAAAATGAGGAAAAAATTAAATATGTCGATGTATGTAGCCTCTATCCGTATGTAGGGTAGAACCGGGTAATACCGGTCAGGAGGTAATACCGGTCAATACAAAATCTCCTAAAATATATACAAAGTTTGTGCGTTACATGCACAGCGAGTGGCGTGACGTTGCCGAGCGGCAACGCCCCGGTCCCCGCTTCATTCCGCAGCCGACATCTTGGATGAACGCACGACGATTGTATTCGCGCCTAGTTGATGTAAAATTTCGGGGTAAAACAATAAGAGGTAAGTGTATATAATTTCACGTTTCTTACATTGTTACCTAGGATTGTTGCACCATAATTACTTAGCATTCAGAGTGATAATCTGTTTTTAACTTATTTGGTTAGGTTTCTTATCCAGAATTTTTTTTACTGAAATGTTTCTAGTCGGGCAATGCCGGTCATGCTGACCGGTATTAACCGCAAGTAAAATTGGTATACATGACTATTATTTATGTTAATATTACTGTTTTTTTTTATTATTTTAGAATGCCTAAAAGAAGAAGCCAACAAATTAGAAAGGCGTCGTGGAGCCAAGAGCAACTATACAGGGGTTTCAGACTAGTGGATGAAGGAAAAACTATAAGAGAAGCAGCTCGATTATGTGGCGTGCCGTTTTCAACGCTTCAAGAAAGAATCAAGAACAATAACCGTGATAGGCCACTACTAGGAAGAAACACAGTCTTCACAAGGGAGCAAGAAAAGGAAATGGCCTCCCAAGTTAAGTTTCTTGGTAAAATATTTTACGGGTGCACTTCACTTCAAATTAGAAAGATGGCATATGAATATGCTGTAAAAAATAATATTAAGCACAACTTTAATGATACTTTTGAACTAGCTGGCAAGGATTGGCTCAAAGGCTTCATAAAAAGAAATAATTTATCCATCAGGAAAGCTCAAGGCATGAGCTTAAATAGAGTAACTGCTTTTAACAAGAACGAAGTAGGTATGTTCTTCAAACTTCTTTCAGAGCTGATGGAAAAATATAAGTTTCTGCCTAGAAATATATGGAACGTAGACGAGACTGGAATTTCGGCAGTACAAGACCCTGGTAAAATTGTGACGGAGAAAGGGCAGCAACGTGTAGGGTCTATTACTAGCGGTGAAAGAGGCAAGACCGTGACAGCTGTGTGCGCTGTGAATGCTACCGGAGTCTACGCTCCACCAATGCTAATTTATCCACGACAGCGACATTCATGTGCTTTAGAAGCAGACGGCCCTCGTGGGACATTATATCGGTGCTCGAAAAATGGATGGATCAACGAAGATCTCTTCGTAGACTGGCTGAAGCACTTCGCAGATTTTACCAAACCTTCAGAAAACGAGCCCATATTGCTAGTCCTCGACAATCATTCTAGCCACATCTCTTTAAGAGCTTATGAGTTTTGCAAAAGCAACAACATAGTAATGTTATCATTGCCACCTCATGGCTCACATAGAATAAACCACTAGATGTTTCTGTCTATGGTCCGTTTAAAGCAGCGTATAAACAAGTACGGTAAATATCCGATAGGTCATCCGACAATATATTTATAGGCGACGAGTGTCATCAGCTATTTGGTTCTAATAATAATATTGATAAAATAGAGGGTCTAATTAAATGTAGAGTTTTACCGCCCGATAATTTACTCCATCCCGTATTACCGCGCAAAGTACATGGTAAATTAATGTTTTCGTTGTGCCGTATATGTTGTGATACTCTGAATCAGGCCCTTGACAGCCTTATGGGGATTTATTTTTTACGTTTGTAATATGGGAAATTGCTAAGAGTTGGCGGTACTGTGATGTTTTTGAATGTTAAAAAAACCGTCTAGAGATATCGCTACTATCGGTTATGGGTTTGTTCTCGTGTTCCTGACATGTGCTCGCCATGTGGTACGTTCATTTCGGTTTTGCAGTCGTAGAAGTACGGACCACAGACCAGAACACATTATTTGTGCGAATCTTTGATATTTGTGGAATTCATAAAGTCAACAATGATTGTGGTAAGTAAAATTGGAAATAAAAATAATATATTATGCTTCAAGTGTATATCGGCAATTAAAGCATGAGTGACAAATTTAAAAGCGCGACGCAAACCCGAGTGCTTTTAAAGGCACAAATGCTTAATGGCAATTATACACGTGTATCATGCGCTATTTTTTATTATACAAAAAATCTCGTCGATACACTTTGGATGAAAAATCTTTATTTTTAACTGTATATTAACATAGCCCTCGGTGTTTTAGATACTTACAAAAAATTTTACCATTGCCGTCGATTAAAACATTACAACGGACATTACATTTATGTATTTTAAAACTGGGTATTAATGAGGAGTTTTTTACGTATCTCCAACAAATGTCATCGACATTGACTGAAAGAGATTTACATTGTTGCTTGATGTTTGACGAGATGGAATTGTCAAAACAAATAAATTTTGTTGAAAAAAATAATGAGTGGCTTCTTGACGGTTTAAGTCCAGTAACGACACTCCAAAGATCGCTGACCATGCCCTAGTTTTTATTTTGCGCGGTATCTTTAAAAAATGGAAGGAGCCTGTGGCATTTTGCTTTACGCGTGCTACCACTAACCAATATCTTTAAAAAAATATATTAATGAAGTAATTAGTGCTGTACACACTAAAACCAAATTTAAAATTGTAGCATCGGTCAGCAATGGCGGGTCTTGGAATGTCGCAGCAGTGCGTTCACTCACTTTGGATTCAAAAAGAAGTAACAACGAATTCGTATATAATATCGGCAGACATAAAAGTATTCATTTATTTGATGTTCCGCACCTTTTTAAGTGCATGAGGAATAATTTTATGACAAAAGATATTATATACGAAGGAAAGACGGCTAAATGGTCTGACGTTGTAGAATTACAGAGACGGAATGAAAGTTAATGAAAGTTTCAAAGCCACTAAGTTGACATTAAAACAGGTGCAACCAACACATAGGCAGAAAATAAAGGTAAAATTAGCCACCTAAGTCTTTAGCCAGTCGACCGCATCGTTAATGTACATTCTTTCAGAAAACAAAGTGATGAACGCAGGCGGAACCGCACAATTTTTAAAATTTATGAACGACTTATTTGATTCGTTAAATTCTAGTGTGCGTTCCGCCAAACCGTTAGGAAAGCCACTAACTAAGAAAACTATTAAATGCCACACCCAATTCTGGAATCAAGCAGTGGGAGTTTTGGTAAATACAAAATTTTTCGACCCATCCAAAAACAAAACTGTCCCAACACCACCTTCCGTCGCTCTCCTCATTGCTACTATCAGAAACGTGTAATATCTCTGGAACTCTTTACAGACTCTTGATTTTAGTTATCTAGCATTAAGATCTCTTAATCAAGATCCTGTGGAGAATTTTTTCAGCTGTGTGCGTGGTTTGTGTGGAGCTAATACTCGTCCATCATCCTCTCAATTCTCCGATGCGTACAAAACTGTCGTTATGTCAAATTCAGTGTACGCTCGGTTCGAATTGTGAGGATGATGGTGAAGAATTACTCCTATCGTATAATATTCTCCTAAATATGTCCCAAATTCCTCAATCCTCCGACTCAAATCCTCGTTTATCCATTCCTTCTCCTTCCTTAACCCTTCCAGAGTCCCACATGCTTGATTCCTCCGACATAACTGCAGCGTATGTAGCAGGGTATTGTTTAAAAACAATTAACTTAACGAAGACTGCGAAGTATGTTTAAATTATTTTTTTTCTGTTGGAACATCCAATATTCATAACTTGACGAAATAAAAAGAATACGACGAGGAAAGAAGGTTAAAATATGTCAGTTACAATTTCACGAAAATTGTTGAAGAGCAACGGCAGTATGTTTTTCGCAACTTTTATAATTTTATAAATATGGAAAATTTAAAAACATATTTAACTACGACCACCAAATTAAACGTCGGTTACGAAAGACATACGCCGTTGCACAACAAAATAACTCTTATATAAATAAAATAAAATATGTATTATATATTTTTTAAGATTGGTCAATCAAAAATTAAAAAATAACAATGTGAATAGCTTATTGTATGTAAACAATTTTTTAAAATTTATAGTATAATTTGTATATATGTTAGTTATATGTTAGTTTGTATTTTTTGTAAGTTTTGTTAATTTTAAAATATAGTTCTATGTTCTTAATGTAAATATTTTTATGTTTTTCCCTTCCAATTTATTTTTAAAACATAAAATTATATTTGTATCAGCCACGTTTCTCGCGCACGAAATTAGTTCCAGGAAACTGGCGCGAGAGGCGCTGCGCACAACTTGAAAAATTTTGTTTACAAGATTTTTCGTATCTTTCTGTGTTCTGGTCTGTGTAGCGGCTGGACAAGCGAGTGAAGCGCTCGTGCGTTTTGTTTATTTTGTGACCAAAAAGTAAAAACCTCGTTTATCGCAAGTTTTCGTCTGTATTAGTCAATTGTTATTTGTTTCCAATCAGATAAGTGTTAATCTTTCTGAGAATTATTGTACTTTTGATATGTGGAGTTGTTCTGGGTATAATTCTTATGATTTTTTTATAACCTCGCTTTTTTTCAAATTCCGGGTTGGGGTTAGTTGAGCTATAGTTGCTCAACTTACCCCACGACTCAAACAACTAAAGTAATGAATGTTTTTTGTTTTGTTAGGATGCGGTTCTTACACTACTGAAGATTTAAAAAATGCACTACTGAAGATTTAAAAAATGCTGCAAAAGCTGTCAACGATGAAGGAAAAAGTGTTAATGCTGCCGCTAAAGAATTCGGTATCAAACGGATGACTTTAAACAAGATTTTTGAAGAAAATAAATGAAGTTGGTGATTCATCGATGGGCTATACAACACCGAGGCAAGTATTTTCTCCTACACAGGAAGACTCTCTGAAAAAATACTTGCTACAAATGGCATCAATCTTCTATGGATATTCTCCAAAAGACGTCCGTCGCCTTGCCTATGAATGTGCTGCTAAATTTGGCATTGAAATTCCACCCAGCTGGACTGCAAATAAGATGGCCGGAAAAGAATGGCTTACGATGTTTTTAAAACGAAATCCCGAGCTATCCATACGAAAACCACAACCCACTAGCCTTGGTAGCGCAACATCATTTAATGCGCAGAATGTTAAAGTTTTTTTTGAGAAATTAGCGGATGTAATGGATAGATATGGATTTACTGCAGCAGACATTTGGAACGTAGATGAGACAGGAGTATCCACTGTACTGAAGCCAAATAAAATTGTAGCTGCCAAAGGTAAGCGGAACGTCGGCGCAATGACTTCTGGGGAACGAGGGACTAACGTTACAGTAGTAACTGCTGTATCTGCTCTTGGAAATGCTGTACCTCCTATGTTTGTATTTCCGAGGAAACAGTTTAAGACACACTTTCTTAACGGTGGTCCCCCTGAATGTATAGGAGCAGGGAATGCCAGTGGATGGGTTACAGACGAAGAATTCTATCAGTTTATGCAACATCTTATAAAATATGTGAAACCATCCATTGAGCGCCTTGTTTTATTAGTGCTGAATAATCACTCCTCTCACTTGAACGTGAAGACACTAACTTTGGCCAAAGAAAATGGAGTTGTAATGTTGTCCTTTCCACCGCATTGTAGCCACAAATTACAACCGTTGGATGTATCAGTCTTTGGACCGTTCAAAAAGTATTGCGCTGCTCATCCTTACCATCTATGATATACCAAAAATAGTCGCTGATTCATTGCCGTTTGCTCAGACAAGTATAAATATTGTTAACGGTTTCCGAAAGACAGGCATCTTCCCGTATAATGCAAACATTTTTGGTGAGGATGAGTTTTCACCATCATTTGTAACCGATCGTGCTGAACCAGAAACTATCGAGCCAGAAAAAGATCATCCAGAGCAAGCTGTGATGTCCAGCACTGAACCTAATCCCACTCCTTCTGCCTCCACCAGCCAAGCTGAACCCGAACCTGGTCGAAGCAACACAGAAAACGAGACGTTCGATCTAATACAAGTATTTTCCCCGGAAATTGTACGACCATATCCAAAGGCTGGCCCTAGAAAAGCAGCTAAAACTAACAGAAGAAAGAGGAAAGCTGCAATATTAACAGATACTCCCGAAAAAAACGCTTTAGAAGAACAGAAAAATAAAACCACAAAGAAAGTTAAGAAGCCATAGAAGAATATGAATAAGAAAAGGAAGAAGGGTGTCTGTAAAAAAATACTCCAGTCAAGTGAGGAAAGTGATGATGATGATTATTCCTGTCTGATTTGTTGCGAAGGCTATGCTGAAAGTTTACCAGGAGAAAATTGGGTCCAGTGTCAGGCTTACAGGGAATGGGCACATACAAAATGTGTTCCAGGTGCTGGTCTTACTTTCATTTGTGTCAATTGCAACAGTGACAACGACGATTAAGTTGTTCAGATCTTACTAATATATTTTTATAAGATATTCAAGTCTGATTTTAAACAAAAAGACTGAATTTTATCCAGAAGTTGGTCATAAGATACGTTGATGTTTTGTTTATTATATTTTCAGTTAATTATCCAAAGAAAATTACTTGTTGTTCTGTCACTAAGAATATATAAACTTACTTTCATTTTTGTCAATTGCAGCAGTGACAATGATAATTAAGTTCCAAAGATCTAATTAATATTTTTTAAGATATAAGCTATATGAATAATAATATAAACATGTAAGTCTGATTTTAAATAGAAGAAAGGACTGAATCTAATGCTGAAATCAATTTTAAGATACGTTAATGTTTTGTTGATTCTAGTTTTGGTAAATTGTTCAAAATTACTTTAAATGTTGTTGTTCTGTCACTAAAAGACGATAAATAAAGAGCTGATTGTCAAACACATATTTTACTTCATCTCTAGTCAACATTGAACCCATGTTTTGGTTAGACATTCTTAGTGCTCAATTTGCCCCATACCCTTGCTCAACTTACCTCACCAATGGGGTACATTGAGCATACTTGTCTTCCTGCATATAAATAGCTGTAGCTCTTAAATTCGACTTCTTACAAAAGAATTACTATGGACACTTTTGATAAGGGATAAATTACGAATCCATCAAGCCGCTTAAGAACTCATTGGGACTTATCATTGAGGAGCTATATCCGTTCAAGTGAAAAATTGCTCAACTAGTCCCGCCCTACCATGGTTCTAAATTTTGTTTCTGTTTTAGAAAATTCTTTCACTTTGAGAGACATTAACTCTACACGGAGGAAGCAATTCACTCCACGGAAAGTGAAGATGTACAAAAAATTGAAGAGGACGGAAAATATGCTGCGCATTTATAAAAAAAAAGGGCAAAACGCTATCGGCGAATATAAAGGAAAAGAACGAATTGGCATACTATAGGGTGCTGGGTAAGCTGCCCAAAATTTTAAAAATGTTTGTATTGTCCATTCTAAGAAATTTTTCAAAGACAAAGAAGTCTCGACGGTATTCTACAGAAGAAAAGTCTTTTTTCCTCAGTATCTATAAACACAGCCCTCGTTACTTTCGATACTTACAGAAATTTATACCGCTCCCATCAGCTAAAACTTTACAACGAACTTTAAATTTGTGCAATTTAAATGCGGGAATTAATATCGATTTTTTTAAATACCTTAATTACATGTCAAATCAATTGTCGGAATCAGACCGGTATTGTAATTTAGTATTCGACGAAATGGAAATTTAAAAAAAATTGTTTTTTTTAGAGAAAAATTCGGAATGGCTTTTTGATGGCTTAACAACGCGCAACGACATTTCTAAGATAGCTGACCATGCTCTAGTTTTTATGTTACGCGGTTTGAGAAAGAAATTTAAGCAACCGGTTGCGTACTATTTCACACATAATGCCGCCAATAAACATCTTTTAAAAAATTTAATTAAAGAAGTTATTACTGCGGTGCACGACAATACTAATTTTAAAATAGTAGCATCGGTCAACGATGGGGGATCGTGGAATGTCGCTGCAGTGCGTTCACTTGCTTTAGACTCAGGTAGAGAAAATACCGAATTCGTTTACAATGTGCATGGTCATCAAATTATTCATTTTTTTGATGTACCTCATCTAATAAAGTGCATGAGGAATAATTTGATGACTAAAGACATTGTATACGAAGGAAAAACGACGAAGTGGACTGATGTAGTAGAGTTGCAGAAAAGGGATGGGATGAACGAATGCTTTAAAGCTACAAAGCTAACTTTAAAACATGTTCACCCAACTCATAGACAGAAGATGAAAGTTAAATTAGTTACCCAAGTCTTCAGTCAGTCCACTGCGTCGTTAATGTATATTCTCTCTGAGAATAAAGTAAAGAACGCAGGGGGAACCGCGGAATTTTTAAAATTCATTAATGAAATTTTTGATTCATTACATTCTAGTGCGAATTCCCCAAAACCATTGGAAAAACCACTTGGGAAGAAAACAAAAAAAACACTTTCAGAGTTTTGGAACAAGGCAGTGAAGATCCTAAATAATTTACAATTCCTAGATCCCATCTCCAAAAAGTCTGCCAGAACTCCTCCCTGTGTCCCTCTCCTCGTTATTACAATCAAGAATGTATAGTATTTGTGGAATTCTCTGCAGAATCTTGATTTCAGTTATCTTGCACTGAAATGTTTGAATCAAGATCCTATGGAGCAAATCAATTTACCACTGAAGAAAAATTTTGTGACGATTATTTTCGAAACCATGTTAATAGAACACCTGATGGCCAATAGTCTTATCATCATGCTTTAAAAAGATTAGAGAACAATGAACGTAGATTTAATCGGGATAAAAATCTCATACAACAATATAATGATGTTTTAAATGAGTATTTAACTTTAGGCCATATGACACGTGTCACAAAGAATTTAGACCCTGGAAATTGTTACTATTTACCACACCATACTGTTATAAAAGAATCTAGTGTGACAACAAAAATTAGAGTAGTTTTTGATGGCTCTGCAAAAAAAAAAAACAAAAAACAACCGGAATTTCTCTCAACGATATTTTATGTGTAGCTCTCTCTATCCAATCAGATCTCTTTTCATTATTATTATGCTTTCGAAAATATCCTATTCTTTCAACGGGTGATATAGAGAAAATTTATCGGCAATTTCTTGTTAGATCAGAAGATAGAATATTTCAACGAATTCTTTGGAAAGGTGATAATAATGCAACAAGCACAAATGAATTAAGTCACATTTGGTCTAGCATGCGCACCCTATTTAGAAATACGTTCTCTTCATAAACTAGCAGAAGATGAAGGGCAACCATATGCTGAAGCTGCAAGAGCTTTAAAGGAAGATTTTTACGTGGATGATGTGCTTACAGGTCCTAACACTCAGGAAGAAGCAATAGCGGTTAGGGTCAATTTAACAAATATTATTTCAAAGGCGGAATTAACAATTGGTCAGTGGGCTTCAAACGATTCAGTATTAAAAAACATTCCGAAAGATAATATTTATCTTCAAGTACAACTTGAAGAAACTTGTAGCGGCATGCTTACGGAATGCCCTGTACACCAGGCTACAACTCTACGCTGACGACACGGCATGCTGGGCAGTGGGTCGGGAACCCATCACCGCATTCAACAGGCTGCAAACCCACATTATAAGTCTGCAATCTTGGATGAGGCGCTGGAGAATCCAACCAAACCCCCAGAAAACCCAGGTTATCCTATTCCGCCATCAACGGATCAGCATTGCCACCCCGGTGAGCCTGCAACTCTGGGGGGAGCAAATCCCATCTAGGGACAACGCAACCTACCTGGGCACCATTCTTACCAAAACATTCAACTGGGCCACCGACATAAAAAAAGTGCATTCGGCAGAGACTCGGGCTACTAACGTCTTCATGGATGTCTTCGAGCATGCTCGGTTGCCGCAAAACGAACAACATACGTGGCATTTATCCGACCTGTATTCGACTTTCGAGCAAAACCCGACCGTAGTTCACATTCTCCATCCCTTGGCTTTGCGTTGGGGGAAATTTGAATGTTTCTACCTGGGTCAACACGATGTCCACATCTGGTCATCGCGTGATCGCCGAATTTTTATTGCTAGACCCTTCTGCGGAAAAGCGGACAAATATGCGTGTTCATTCCTTTTGTGACTGTGGGCGAGCGAGTGTTGTATCTTTCATTTTCGTACGATTAGTTTTTTTTTTTTTTTTTTTCATTGTTGTTATATTCTTTTACATATAGTATATTAATATTTGTGTTTAGTAATAGTAATTAGTTATTTTAATTATAGTTTTTTATATTTAAAAGATTTAGGTAATTTTTTTAGTAATATTTCGTAGTTTAGATTAAATTTTAAGTTTATAATTTAGTTATTCTTAGAAAATAGCTCGTAAGTTCTATAATATTTTTACTTTTTTAATTATTGCTTTAGTTTAGTGTAGTTGTAGTTTATTAGCATGAGTATGAGTGAGAGTGATAGTGTCCGGATGACGGTGGAATAAAAACTGTGTATGGTAGAGTATAAGGAAGCCCAAATTGATTTTGCAAGGGGCAAATTTGTGAGGTACGAAGGACGTCAAACTTTGGCAGGAATATATGATGTATTGACGAAACAATTAAATTCTCTTGGTCCCAAAAAACCAGCAGCCAAATGGAAACGAGTAAGTATATTGCAAATTAAAATGTTATTTTTTTATACTTATAAAACTTTTATATTAGGCATGGTTCGATATGAGAACCAAAACGAAGAGGAAGGCTTCAAAATTCCGCCAACTTCAGCACCGGACAGGCGGTGGTTCTCCTCCACACCCGTTGTCACCTCTGGATGAGAGAGTAATAAATGTGATGAGTGAGGAATCCGTATACGGAATAAGAAGTAGAGAGACATTTTGGAGAGTGAGAAGTCATTTCCTTCTACCTCAAGAGAGCCAGCACCAACAGCACCGTTTCCGTCTACGTCCACAGAGCCAGCATCACCTATTCCGTCAACATCCACCGATTTTGTAGAGCATGATTACTGCATACCTGTACGTATGAAAATTGTAATGTAAGTAAATGTTACATAAAATTAATATACTTTCTTAGATATTGACAGATGAAGGAGAGTCTTTAAAGACTTCAACGAGTCAAGAAAGTACTCCAGCAACCCCGCGCTCCAGCAGAGAAAGTACTCCGGCAACCTCAAGTAGAAGTAGGGACACTTCACCATGTAGTAGCAGGGGAACAAGTTAGTATTTTTGTCCCGGAAATTACAATAACAATTTTGACAATTACTTATACATAATTATTATTTTCCGAGGAGAAGATCTGTATTAAGGGGCCAAGAAGCGTTTAAGGAAAGCGAAGAAAAATTCAATAAAAAATTGATAATATTGTTCAAATGTTAGGGGAAAACAACGAATTGTTAAAAACGACATGTGTACTATTAAGAGAATTAATTAATGAAATAAAAAAAAATAGACATTTAGAAATGTTGTTTCATTATTCCTCATATACTAATATTACTTTAAAAAAAATTACAATTAGTATTTTAAAACCTGATTTAAAAATAAATAAATTTGTTTCAATTTTAGGAAAACAAAGCTTTTAGTTTCATATATTTTTTGTACATTACAAATAATATTTACTGTAATATTAATATAGGTTTTAGTTTAGAGAAGTAGTCATAAACCTATTAGTAATAATATAAGAATATAACTTTACCTTATTCATAGATTAAGACTTCAAAGCTAGATTGTTATGTGTTATGATTTCTGTTAAATAAAATATTACGATATTTATCATCTTTTAATAAACTCCTTGATTTTATTTGAGAATTATTACGATCTGTTGCTGTTACCCGCAGAATAAAATTAACTCCAAAGGCCAGAAAATTGTATGACACAGCTCTCATATTTAAGAGGCAAGGAGCACAATCTCGGAAACGTTGCTTAAGTTTCAAACAGCGTTTAGCAGCTGCTGAGAAGTTCTCAGAGACGGGGTCTTTCCAAAAAGTGGCCCAAAAACCCCATCTGCTGAAAAGTTCCTTTTGGCTCCAAATGAGGGAAACATCGAAGAAGCCAAAAGGTCGACGATTTACAGTGGACGAAAAGACGATGGCTTTGGCTCTGTTGAAACGTAGTCCAAAGGGCTACGATCTGTTAAAAGAAATGTTCACATTGTCTGGGAAAAAAACATTGAAGAACTTTCTCGGGCGATTGAAATTAAAGTGTGGAATAAAAAGAAACTTGTTTCAATTTTAAAGAAGCAAGTGGAAAAAATGCCAAAGCCACATAGATTATGCAGTCTCATTTTTGATGAAATGAGCGTGTCTTCATCAATTTCTTATGATGAGCAAAATGACTGTTTGGAGGGATTCTGCGATGATGGGAAAAATAAAACTTTGGGATTTGCCGACCATGCTCTCGTTTTCATGGCCCGAGGAGTTGTGAAGAAGTGGAAACAACCAGTATCGTTCACATTTTGTGAATCAGCTACAAAGAGCGACAATTTGAAGGCTCAAATTAAAGAGAATATACCTGCACTGCACGAAGCAGGACTCATTGTCGTCGCTTTGGTTTGCGACCAAGGCAAGCCGAACCAAAAGGCAATCAAAGAGTTGGTTGAAGAAAAAGAATTTAACATAAATGGACAACAGATTGTTCCGTTGTTCGATCCACCTCATCTTCTGAAATGCATTCGAAACAATCTTTTAAAAAGCAATTTGCACTTCATTATGAATGGCGTACCAAGAATTGCCAAGTGGGATCATGTTCGACAAATTTATGAAATGGATACTGAAGAGGAGTTTTCCGACTTAAGGGAATTACCCAAACTAACCGAATCTCATGTCAACCCACAACATAGGAAGAAAATAAAAGTTAGCTACTACCACAGTCAGCGAGTTGCTGCAACTTTAAGATCGAAAGCAAAGCAATGTAAGTGAACACATTTATTTTCATGTTATTTATTGATTACTCAATTTAACAATATATAAAAATAAATCATTTCTTTAATCTTAAGGAACTTCTATAATTATTTCAATTTTGATATAGTTATTAAACAAATTCAATCTACAGTTCAATTTACTTATGCATATAATTTATTTCCCTGCAAATATAATGTAATTTTTTATTAAAGATTGAAGATTAACCTACAATCCTTAAGAACATTGACAGTCTTATATTAATGATTTCTTTACTAATTATGTTTTATTGTTAGATCCAGAAAAGACAGATATGACAGACACAGCCTTGCTGTTTGTCTTTCTGGATAAGCTGTTTGACAGTGTGAACAGTAGTTCACTGCAAGTTAAAAGTGGTTCGGCACATACGGGATTCTGGAAGGAAGCGATAAAAATTTTATCGACAATGGAATTCGTAGACGAAACTAACAGGAAAACCAGGCCGGATTGCTTAAGGAATTGGCAATTCACAATCCGTGGGTTTCAGTTGGTCTGGAAAAATTAACAGGGGATGGGGATTAAATTTCTTTTATTAAGAAATTTCAAACAAGATCCCCATGAAATTTTTTTTGGATCAATTAGAAGCCACGGGTTGCGCAACGTCAATCCTACAACGAGAGCATTCGTGGCAGCGTATAAAACGTTGCTTATTAATAATTTTATGGCTCCTCATTCAGTTGGATCCAATGGTGAATTGGATATTTCAGAGGGTTCACTCTCAAATTTAAAAGACATATTGGAACAAGAACCCAATAAGGAGGAAGCTGTGTTATAGCACCAAAAAAATACATATAACGTAAATTTTAACGAAAACCAAACGGCATTGTTAAAAAGCAATTTTTGTTGTGAATATATTGTAAAAAAAAAATTAAAAAACTTTTTACTTCTTGCTCTGAATGCTCAGAAAGTTTAAAAGCCGCGACGATTGAGCTTCAACATAACCTAATATCAGAACGCGAATATTCGCAAAATAAGGCCTTGGAATATCCAAGTTTTTCTGCGGTAACGTGTTTCACGCATATAAAAAAAAATATGTTTTATTTACTAGACAATTACACCGTTCAGGAAAATAGTATTCTAAATACAGCAGCATTTTGTAAAGATAAGGTGAATTTTTATTTTTTATCAAGCACTAAGCATAGAAATGAAATTAGAGATAAAATAATAAAAAAAAACAGTGATGTTAATTCTATACGGGCATATCAAAGAATTAAACAGAATGATGACGGGGAAAAGAATAGGAAATATTTTAGGAAAAGAAAAATAAAAAAATATGGCAAAAAATAAGTATGTCCGTCATGAAAAATCAAAAAAAAAATGTATTGAATATTGTATAAATATATTGAATGTTTATATATATGTGTATAAATATATGTGATTATATAATAAATTAATTATGTTATAAAATGAAAGTATTATTTTTTTAAATATTGGAATAAGCTTTCAGGAACTCAAATTTTAAAATTAATTAAGAATTTAATGAGGTGAAAAAGTTCTTGGAGAATTCGGTCAATTTATTAAACTACAAATACTAAACGTTGGTGTCTTTGTATTTTAATAAATTGATTGACTTCTGCAAAAACTTCTTTACATCTTTCAAAGTGCGAAATGCCTAGTCTACAAATATAGTGTAATTCCAACCACCAGGACGGCGCTAAACGCAGCTCGTAATCAGTATAATTCAGTTACCGGTCTATATATATCTTGTCTATGACACCCGGGGGCATTTCTTAAGACTGATGGCCTCGCAGACACACAGACGTGCGACGAAACATTAGGATCGTGCACATGGCAACCCGATCTTTCGACACTGTCTCGTGGGACGCCATAGAACACGCTCTTCGAACTGTGGGTTCGCCGCCCGAGTTCATAAGTTATGTCCTGGGTGCTTATCGATCAGGCACTACAGTCTTGAATACTGGGAGCAAAGAGTGGACGCGAATACAGACGAAGTAGGGAGTAAAACAAAGTGACCCTTTATCGCCATTACGAGTACTTTTATCGGGTTATTATTCTTTGCCAAATAAAATGATATATTGGCAAGATGATCCGAACTGTCAAATTGATATTATATCAAACGCAATGCGCAGACGGAGGTTTGAGAAAATTTTACGATTTCTTCACTTGAACGACAATGCCAAAATTGATGACGATTCTTTATGTAAACTTCGCCCACTGTTTGAATACATTAACAAATCTTTTAAAATTTTGCCGCCAAATAAAACATTATCAATAGTCGAAACCATAATACCATATTATGGTAGACATCATGCCAAACAATTTAACGGAGGAAAACCTATTAGATTGGATTTAAACTAGGAGTCATATGTGATTCGAGTGGTTTTCTTTTACATGTTGAACCATACTATGGCTCCCATACAAAACTTCTTGAAACAGGATTAGGACAAGGTAGTAACGTGAAACTTGGAATTGGAAGAGTTATGTAATAAAGGATAGGGTGGTTCTGAAACATTATGAGAAAATCGAGTGGGCAGAGATATCAAACTTCCAGAAAAAAATAATTTTAAGAAAATGGACCAAGGAACTACTGCAGTCGTAAGCAATGGAAAAACGACTGCTATACTTTGGAACGATAAAGCTGTAGTTACAGTGTTATCAAATTGCGAATCAGCTGAACCTTTCAAGACTGTACAGCGGTTGAGTTGACTCAGAGAAAAAAAAAATGCATTTCAAATGCCATATTCAATGTCTGAGTACAATGCAAACAGGGGGGTGTAGATCTCAATGATCAGTTTACGTCCCAATATAGATGTGGTATGAAAAAAATGGTGGTGGCCTCTTTTCGCATGGTCTGTTGAAGCATGTGTTCAAGACTGGTTGTTGTTCAGAAAATTGGGACATGACGTTTCATTGTTACAATTTCGAAGACAAATTGCGTTGAATTTACTAAGCACATATAGTACACCGACAACAAGACCTGGACCTTCCAGATCGTCATTGACATCAATAGATGACATTCGCTTGGATAGAATAAACCATATAATAGTAATAGCCGCACCACTGATATATGTAATAAATGTAATGTACCGTTACAGCCCAAATATTGATTGATTCATTCATTCTTTATCATAATATTTAAATTATGTAGCATAATATAAAATATGCACCTAAGTGCTCATTGGCAACTAAAGTTGCCACTCATTTTTGGAAAAGGTAAGAATATGTTTTTCTTTGTCATTTTTTTCTGATTTACTGACAGGTCAATAAAACGTTATTTAGATAAAAATTTTAAAAAATGTTCTGAACACTAATGGGTTAATAGATTTAAATATTTTAAGGAGCTTGGCATTCATGTTGATGAAAAATTATCATTCAATGAACATGTATTACATATTGTAATGTTATCTTATAAAAATCCTGAATTTGTAATAGTACAAAAGTTAATATTCCTCGCCAATAGGGCGGAGTAGGTGTAAAAGAAAAAACAGACTAAAATATTAGTGTCCTACCAGCATCCAATGGGGGCCGCTCATGTATACAGGTACTCTACTTCCAATAAGTCATGGTTTCCAATTGCAAACGTGACATAAAATGAACAATATTTCTTTGTATTATATTATATTAATGAATCAGTTTAGTTTTAAAACTACACGTTTTTTTAGTGAAAAACGGGTAATTTATATAAGCTTGCTCGCCACGACAAGGCACTGATTCCTGAGCAAGAAGATGCACTACAAACTGTAAACTACTATAACATATCTTCCACTACCAGCTGTAGCCGATTTTCGGTAGCGAAATACCGCACCCGGACCACAAGTATGATAGTTTCAAATACATATGTCTACAAAACAAATGATCTACAATTAATCTAAAATAAAATATCTTCCAATACCAACTGCAGCCGATTTTCGGTAGCAAAATACCGCATCCGGACCACAAATATGATAGTTTTAGATATGTCTACTAAAGAAGGAAAGTTCTAGTCAATAAAAAACATTGAGAGTTTATGGCCGGTACTTGGAGGAACATTTTACAATAATCGTTAAAAAAATAAACAACATTTCTGGAAAAACAAAGTTAATTTATAATAACAAGATTAAGAAAAAATAACATTTATACAATTTATTTCTAAGAACTAACTTGTCCAAAACGTTCTAAATACTTGTCAATTATTTTATTGGGACGTGGTTCGTTTTTAATTAATTTTTTATTTGCTATGAATAAAAAATGTTTCAGCATAATATTAATAATTGTTTTTACTATACTTTTTGTAACTTTTTTGCAATGTGTTGTACAAGGATAATTAAAATTGAATTCATTTAAAATTTTCTCGTACAACGCATTTACAATATCTATCTTGTTTAATGCCGCGGGAATATTTTCTAATATTTTGGACCGAAGTAAATCAATTTGACGAATTATTTCCACCGAGGGATATACTAATTTTGATTGCTCCACCGTACCATAATCTCTCAATCTTATGTAGGCGTGGCTGTCAATACAAGTATTCGATGTATAAAATGTCATACATGTTTGACAGTCACGATCTAAAACACGCCGACCTACGTAACCCGCAATGTAAGCTGACGTGTAAGTCCGTATTTCTAGGGAAAGTCGAGTTTCTTCATCAGAAGCTTGTGCAGTAGGAGAAAGGAAGGGTTCACGAGATGAGGCAGGGATATTTGGAGAAGTTGGAGAAAGAAGGGAATTAAGGGCTAATAAATAATTAGCCCCATCATCTGCGCAGTTTGATGCTTTCGAATTTTTTAGTGTATTACTTACTAGTGTAGTTTTAAAAGCAGCAACAAACTGTGCACATGTGGGGCTAGTGTTGCTGCCACACAAACCACTAATAACTGCAAAGTAATTTTCTAAGGGATCTTGGTTCAAATACCCGGTTAATAAATATATAAAACCAAGTTCCCTCATACGAATCCAGAGATCCTGGACATTCCCGATTTAAATAATAAAATACTGAAGGCACGAAACGAACGGCACCCAATTTAATTTTGGCCTTCTACCAAAAAGCATGGTGTCTGGAGTTGACTGTTACGCGTCGAGAATAAGGTCGCGGGTCTTTGAATTTAGAATTTAGCGTATCAAACAAACCGTTCATGAATAAACAAAATTCTTTTGTGCTACTGTCCTCAGCAGAGATCTTCCCTAAAATAGTAAGCCAACGTAAGGCTGCATAAGTCGTGCGACTAAAGACTTGTGCTGCTAATTTTACTTTAATTTTTTCCTTCCCCTCGGGTTTTTCATGATTTTTACTTAAATTAGTTAATTTACCCCGTGGATCTAGCTTGTCAACATTATAAGCTTCAACAATATCTTCCCATTTTGCTATTTTTCCCTCAAATAAAACATCTTTAGTTAACAAATTATTCCTCATACACTTTAAGAGGTGAGGTGGGTCAAAAATAAGAATAATTTTATGACCACAAATATCATATTTGTAAGTCCCGTCACTTAATGAATTTATCGCTGTCCGATTGGCGCTCCCTAGATCGTTGACTGAGGCAATAATTCGAAATCTTGTTCTTGTATGAACGGCCTGAACGACTTCTTTAATACAAAATTTAAGATCATGTGCCTTCGCCGTGGATTGTATAAAATAAAAAGCTAGAGGTTGTTTCCAAGCTTCGTACAATCCGCGAAGCATGAAAACCAAGGCATGATCTGCTATCTTATTATTGGACTCCTGAAATTATTCAAGGCCTACCACACTTTTAGTTTTTTATCAAAAGATAAATGAAGACGAAGAGGAACTTCATCAAAAAGTAATACACAATACCGATCTAGTTCCTCTTTATTTTCGGAAGACATATTTAGAAATTGAAATATATCGTCATTTATTCCGGGCGTTAATTTTATATTACTTAATAAACTGTTTAATGTTCTGGGAGAAGGCAAAGGAATTAATTTTGATAAGTAATGATATTCCCGCGGGCTACTTTTGTACAAAGCTAAAAGAAAAGATTTTTCATCTTTAGAAAATCGACGAGCCATTTGTTTCATGAAGGAATTTCTTACCTTTTGGTGTATAGGACCAATTTCATGAATATAAATATCATAAAAAATATTTTTACTTACAAATAATTGTTTAGGTTTACCTACTTTCTTCCTTATATTTAATAAAATGTGTTTTGTCCTAACCAATTCACCGTATACCTTTCTTTTCCTAGCACTTAAATCCGACGCATTTGTTGCCCCCGTCAATCCAAGTATTCCATATGGGTCAGTTACTTTTTTGGAAGTACCAGTTTCTGCCGTAACAGAAGGCGTATAAAGTACTTGTAACGGTTTTGATTGATGGACGATATTAGTAACTACATCGGTAAAGGTCTTTGAAGTTGAAGGTTCTTCAAGCCCAAGTACCACATTCAAATTCTCAGAAGATGTACTGAGCAACAAATCTGACGGTTGTATTGCAGTAGTTTCTTTACTAGTTAAAGTTTTGTACAGTCCTATAGCAAGAAAAATAATATATATATATATATATATATATATATATATATATATATATATATATATATATATATATATACACTTATAACTTACAAATTAGCCATATGTAGCCATATTTACACTGTTATTAACACCAGAAAATGTAACATAGCACACGGCGTGTGTTATAATAACACACTAGTGTGTTATATAACCGGATATGACGATTAGTGGTCAATAGATGGAACTTTGATGATGAAATGTAACAAAATTAATGAAAATTTGCTTAAAACTACGATTTTAAAATTGGTAGTGAATTAATAACAAAAATAAAGAGTCAAAATGTACTGATAGTTTTATTAATTGTTCAAATAATACGTACTAGATTTCCAAATCAATTTCCGGTTAACTAGTGAAACTTAACCTCAAATCCAAACGTCAATGCTTTCGTGAGTTGTGTTTGACATTGACACTTTTGTATAAACCCTGTTTTTATTACAATATTTTGTGGTCGTCTGAAAAATAGTGTACATAACACGCTTGAAAGTGGATAGCAACGCTCGTGTATTAAATCACTCGGCGCTACACGCCTCGTTCTTCAATCTCTACACACGCTTGCTATTTACCACAACCCACTGAATACAATGATAAAACAAGATTTATAATTTCAAAATAATTGAAGGTTGTATAGTATATTAAGAATGATTAATTCCGTACTTTGTAAGTTATAAGTGTATATATATATATATATATATATATATATATATATATATATATATATATATATATATTGTGATATCAATATTTATATCATACTTTGAAGTAAATGATGTCAACCAACTTGTTTTTCTATATTTTTTTGTAAAAAGTAGATTCGTCATGGAGCAAATATAAATTGTCACTCGCTCGGAGAACAAACTTTAAAATATGAATTTCTTGTTTAATACTTGATTTTAAAAAGGGTTTCTTATTTTATATTTCTAATATAAATGAATAAATGGACTCCCTATTTATCTTTCTTGGCATTTTGTATTATTAAGATGAAATTTATAATATTATTCACGTAATAACCTCACAATTTTCAAATCAGAAATTGAATTCCGTTTAAATTGTATAAAAGTATGTTTTATGGTAAAATAGGGTGGTATTCAGAGGGTTATACTAAAGTCTGTATTAAGACTTGTATTAGCTAAAACACTGTTTTACCACCCATAATGTTTTAGTTAATACTAGAGTGACCATTCGTACTGAGTTTGTCAGCACAGTACTGATTTTCAGACCTTTGTACTGATAAACAATTTGTAACATATTTTGTAATGATTTTTTATATACTGTACTGCAAACAGATTTTCGATTTTTTGTAATTATTTAGTGGTAGATCTTTATACATTTTTATATAATTTAAGTTTTAATTAAAACTTCTATCTATAAACTTCAGTAATAAAACAACTGATTTAAGATTTGATTAGTAATTGATTTAGTTGCACTGTTTGATTTTGAGAACTGTAAACTTTAGCAATAACAATAAAATTATAACAATAATGTTGCTATAGTTTTTCCATTTGCCCTTACATGTGATCTAAAAGTTTGTAAAGGTTATAGAAGGGCAATTCTATTAGTTTAAGTAAAACTCAAGAATTCATAATGTCAGCAAATAATAATATAGTAATAGTTATTTTCAGACGACCACCTACGAAAGTAGCAATAACAACACTGTAAATAACAACGGAAAGTGCAACTTAACACACTAGTGCTGTTATGACTATAACACACTAGTGCTGTTATGACTTTTAGTTCCGTTAAATGATTTCAGATGGCATTTCGACAAAAAAATAAATAAAATATTTGTTAATTTACTATAACCGTCAAGTTGAATATTAATAATTATTATATTTGTTAATATTTTTGTATTATTTAGTATTATTTATTTAACGCAGTTTTAGATTACGCGCGTTTAACGAATTGAGTTGCGCTGAACGCTGAACGCCACTGGTTGAACCTAACCTCAAATGTCAGCCGTCAGCCGTTTTGTGTTTAACAGTGAAAAAAGAAATTTTGTGTTCGAATATTACATTTAACCATTTTTACAACGTCAAACATAGACGCAAGTGACGAAGATATTATTGATTGTACACCGCCTACAATTTTACAGGCTGCAAGAGAAACTACATTAAATCTTTTGCCGCCTAAATCTAAAGAACGCAAATGAATTGACTTACAACCAGTTTATGGCTTGGCGTAAAGAAAATAAAATAGATAAATCATTCTCGGAACATGTTTTATTAGTTTATGTAAGTGAACAATCTAAAAAACTGTCTCCAAACTCTCTTTGGACAATATATTCTATGCTCAATATTATATTGGTGTTAACACATTTTTTATGAATTTTTTTGTGATCGTCTGAAAAATAGTGTACATAACTCGCTCGAAAGTGTCTAACATGCTCGTGTATTAAATCACTCGGCGCTATGCGCCTCGTTCTTCAATGTCTACACTCGCAAGTTATTTACCACTTTCCACGCTCGTTATGTAATATACTATTACATAACAAGCGTGGAAAGTTCAATTATTTTGAAATTATAAATCTTGTTTTATCATTGTATTCAGTGGGTTGTGGTAAATAGCAAGCGTGTGTAGAGATTGAAGAACGAGGCGTGTAGCGCCGAGTGATTTAATACACGAGCGTTGCTATCCACTTTCAAGCGAGTTATGTACACTATTTTTCAGACGACCACAAAATATTGTAATAAAAACAGGGTTTATACAAAAGTGTCAATGTCAAACACAACTCACGAAAGCATTGACGTTTGGATTTGAGGTTAAGTTTCACTAGTTAACCGGAAATTGATTTGGAAATCTAGTACGTATTATTTGAACAATTAATAAAACTATCAGTACATTTTGACTCTTTATTTTTGTTATTAATTCACTACCAATTTTAAAATCGTAGTTTTAAGCAAATTTTCATTAATTTTGTTACATTTCATCATCAAAGTTCCATCTATTGACCACTAATCGTCATATCCGGTTATATAACACACTAGTGTGTTATTATAACACACGCCGTGTGCTATGTTACATTTTCTGGTGTTAATAACAGTGTAAATATGGCTACTTTCATATGTAGTCGTCTGAAAAAGTTATATTTGAATTTATACAATATTTTGCCTGAGAATATTAAACGCCTCGAAGAAATTAAATTCAAAAAAATTATAAAACAGTATTTGCTAAAACACTGCTTTTATACAATAGAAGAATTTTTAAATAATAATCATTATATACGACATCAAATTTCATTTTACTTTTATCACTTTTAAAATATATTAAATGACTTACTATAAATATTTCAATGTAATATAATCAATAAATAATCTAAATCTAGGACCTATCTTTTGTACTGATTTCATTAATAATAATAAATGATCACTCTAGTTAATACAAGTCTTTAATATAACCCACTGAATACCACCCAATATTTTCTCTAGACTACCTTACTTGAATATTTTGAGGATATCAAATTTTCATGTTACATTTATCTGTCCTTCATACGTGAGAGTAACAACGTAACAGGTAACCTATATTACAATTCAACCAACGTTATAAAGTACTTACCAGAATAATGCTGCTTTTTTGTAGGAACAACATGGCAGTTTAATTTTTGTGATCTGAACTCCGAAAACATTTTTCTTCAAAATGTAATCCACACACTTTTACATGATTCAGAGTGCTTACTGGTTTGTCCATATATTCTGGGATGCCCATGTTGGAAGTCCATTGTTTCAAAACAGTCCTTACTTTTGGTAGAGCAAAAAAACCAAGTTCTTCATTTTTCTTGCTGTTGTTTATACAGCCAGGAACAACACAATAATGTATTCTCATTTTCTGAAATATGATTTTCACTAATAAATAATAAATATAAAATAAAAATTAAGTTACATACCTTGGCTGAAATAAGCACCAAAATAATACGATGCAGCAAACACTATATTAAGAATTTTCGTCTTTGAAAACCAAATACTAACTTAAAATGTTAAGATCTACTCGAAGGAAAGCTCGCATAACAACAACAAGGTCTGTAACGGTTTGACGGTTATTGTGAAAACTTTTCAAATCTACGCCACCTGCGACCTGTGTGAAAACAGCAACAGCAACTGTCAAACAAGTATAGAACAGGTGTACCGTTCCATTTAAGTCGTGCGCTGTCGTGCGTAACACCGTTGCGGAAAGTAGTATTGATAACATTCTAGAGGAAATTGCAATTTTTAATCACCATAACTATACTCCGTTTGTAAACTATAGACAGTAACTAGGAATCCTAGTGAGAAAATCAAAGCCTGTGATTGGCTGCTGCGCCATTTCTTGAAGCCGCATTTAACCAGACGAAATTTCAGGTTAACCTTCTCAAACGTAATTAAAACGTCAAACTCTCAGAAGTTGTCAAATCAATTGTTGAATTTGCACGTGTTTTTCGTTTCATTGATCTTTTTGTGACATTTTACGAATAAAACCAGTACTTTTCAGAACTATTAGTATTTCACCAACGCTGCGTAAGTAGATTATCTATCATAGTTTTGGATGAAGAAAATATAGCCTGGAAAATATAAATTCTGACGTGACCTTCATTTTGACATTTCATTTCTCCCGCCAAATAAATCTAGTGATTTTTTTTGGTACCTTCTAGTGATGTAAATGTGACTTCGTCTAGTACTGTCTATAGTTTAAAAACGGAGTATATCAAATATACAATTTATCAATATGAAAATTTGTAAATTTGTTAAATATTGTTTAAACAATAAATCAGCCTCATCATTATAGGGTTCGGGTATGGTCGCAGCGTGCACATTTTAAAATCTCTTTATACTGAAATTAGCGAACGCAATTAACTCGTAGCCCTCTGGTGGTAGATTTAAGAACCCTTCAAATTTGTACTTTTCATGTCAACACGTTTAGGCTAATGGTTATGTGCTGATATTGTTTGTAGTTGTACTTGTTTCATCGTGATTTTATAGTTAAAATTTCAGTGTGTTTCTTTATTGTTATCATTTAAAATTACATATCTAGTATAAAAATTTAATTCATACTTCCATTTTCCGATTTTACTTACTTTTAACCTAACCTTCTCTTTATTACTTTTATATTATTTCCTTTATTTTTTATTTAATTATTTTCTGAACCTAGACCAAATAATATAAATTATTGTATTTACGGCTGTCATTCTAGTAAAAACGTTGTGGTAAAAACAAGAATTTAAGTTTTCATGGTTTCCCACGAATTGGTGAACGGTAGCTATGACTCAAACTTTTGTTTTTTAGGTTCATTTTTCATAATTTATTTCACACATAAAATAAAAATAAAAATTACAATATATCATCACAAAGAAACATTAAACGGGAATTATTTTGTTTAAATTAAAAAAAAATATTACTTATGTTTAGCTCAGGCTGACCCTGGATTTTCTTTCATAAATTTTTCCAATAATTTATCTTTTTTGTGTTTTGGTAAAATAGTTAAACTATTTTCCTTCTTAAAACAACTTGTTTCTAACCATGGCATTGGCTGAAAAGAATTTAATTTTATAGGTTTTTGACACAAACACAAATTTTATTACTGAAACGAAGAAAAACAACAGCAAACAAAAACAGATAATAGTAAAGCAAAGTGTAAAAAGTAAAAATAAAAAGGCACTCATTTCCTTCCTAAAAAAGCACATGCACAGGCAAAAGCAAAAATTAAAACTATTAAAATACCTTGTAAAAAAATTAATAGGGCTGCAATATGTTTACATTTACCACTTTTACCAGCTTTACAACTACAAAGAAAATTGTTTATATAAATCACATTGTTTTTTAATACTAAACAGCTATTTATTTCATATGGTGAAGCCATCAAATCACTAGTTTGTAAGCAAAGTGCAAAAGTGTCACATTTTGTATCACTAATATTTGTGACACCACATAAAACAATTAGTTCTTTATTTAGCACTTGTTCTCCTTCCAAAATATAGCGGAATTCATTCGTAGCATCCAAATATTTAAATAATTCTTGGAATGATAACCTCAAATTCTTTGATTGACAATGTCATTTTTTCTGCTAAAATATGAATTATTGGAGATCAATATAAAATATCTAAGTATATAATAATAAATCGCAGTATTGAAATTTACCTGAATGATACAAATAACAATCATTAATACGTATTTAACTTAGTAACTTTGTAGTGAAGAATGTACATAACCCTATAGGAAATAGCAACAGAATACGAATTAGAGCCGCCATATTGTAAACGCACACAGCGACGCCAACGGTAATTTCGTTCGCGAATATCCGTAAATGCCTATCTCCGTATGCCCGAAACGCCACAAAATTATATATCCGTTTGCCCAAGTGGTCACATATGTATTACACACCAATTCAAATGACCACCTTTGCATATCTCTACTTATGCATTTTGCCATATATTTTTGTCGTGTTTGTTCACCTCTGCATAATGCTGGATCAGCTGATGTGGTCTAGTTACTTTTTGTTTTGTAACTGCTATTAGTTCAATTAATGCTCGTAAGATGGCGCTGATTATTTTGAAAATATTAATTTCTCGTATTTCTAATTACTTAGTAATATATAACTTTTAAATTTATGTATTATTTGTAAATATGAATATTTATTGAGCTGTAATAAAAAAGATAATTTTGACAAATGTTGTAATAAATTTTTCGAAAAAAGTTCATTATATATTCGCGAACGAAATTACCGTTGGCATCGTTGTGTGCGTTTACAATACGGCGGCTCTAATTCGTATTCTGTTGCTATTTCCTGTAGGGTTATGTACATTCTTCACTACAGAATTACTAAGTTAAATACGTATTAAAGATTGTTATTCATATCATTCAGATAAGTTTCAATACTTCGAGTTAGCATTATATACTTTAGATATTTTATATTAATCTTTAATAATTCATATTTTAGCAAAAAAAATGACATTGTCAATCAAAGATTTGAGGTTATCGTTCCAAGAATTATTTAAATATTTGGATGCTACGAATGAATCCCGCAGTTTTTTGGAAGGCGAACAAGTGCTAAATAAAGGACTAATTGTTTTATGTAGTGTCACAAATATTACTGATACAAAATGTAACACTTTTGAACTTTGCTTAAAAACTAGTGCTTGGCTTCGTCACATGAAATAAATGGCTGATTAATATTAAAAACCAATGTGATTTATATAGAAAATTTTCTTTGTAGTTATAAGGCTGGTAAAGGGGGTAAATGTAAACATATTGCAGCCCTATTAATTTTTTGTTACAAGATGTTTTAATAGTTTTAATTTTTGCTTTTGCCTGTCCATGTGCTTTTTTAGGAAGGAAATTAGTGCATTTTTATTTTTTACACTTTGCTTGACATATATGCTAATGAGTATGATGCAGTGTTAAGAACACTGCAGGAGTTGCCACCACTTCTACAGTCTACAGTAGACTGATTATTACTAACTATAAGAGACTGAAGGGTTATCTCAAATTGCATTTCCAGCTGAATGTGGTAGAATACGAATAATGTATAGTTCTCAATATATCAAAAAAGTATCACTTCAAACAAACACCTGTTTAAAGAAGAAACAATTTTTGTGCTGAAAACATACTGTTTGCATGTAGAGGTCCAAAATGCCAAAACTGAATCATTTCTTTGCCGCAGGCAGATTTGTTTTATTTTCTACATAGTTCCAAAAAAAAATCCTGCGCTTGCAGGTATATATTTTGCCTTATTTGTTCTTGATTTCTTTGGAGATAATGGCCTTAAGTACATGTGTTTTTCCTGGTGGTTCATTGCCACTATCATTGTATCGCTTTCTGGCGGTACTTCAGGTCAATTTTAAATTAAACTTTCTGCCAATTTTATCTTCAAATTCAGATAATTCATTACATATTTTCTGCGAATAGTTCTGCATTTAGCATGTTCACAATATTCTATTCACGAAGCACCTGCAGCGAAGTCAAAAAATGGAAAATGCATCTCACTGTCCGCATCTTTAAAAGTTTAATTAATCATGAACTGTATCATCTCATCTCAGTTCAAACGGCATCAAGAACTATATCGAGTTCAAAATCTGATGAACCTATTTCTATATCTGAATTATTTGGGTCAAACTCTATTTGACCCGCAATTTCTACAAGTTTTACGTCAGTTAAACCTAAAGTAAAAAATACATATTTTTACGTCCCTAAAACCCAATGTATTATTTTTGATACCCAGAAAATAGTAACGATTTGAAGAAGAAAAATAAAAATTTTAAATGATATAATTGTATAAAAGCTGTTAAACAATCTTTAAATTAATAGTATTTGGAATAATATGGATCATGTAACGGTGCAAAAATGTATCGCACGGTCCGGACTCATTAATTATTATGATCCGGACTAAATCCGGACCCTGTTGCCATCATTATATATTATAACTAGGCTTCTCAAAATGTTCGAACCCTTTAATAACAGTTCAGGTGTTCGAATTTTGTACTGCTTGAAAAGTTCAGTCACGACAAATGCTAAGGTAAGTAAAAGATATCATACTCTCCAATTTTCAGAAATTTACGAGATTCTATGCTTCTGTAGGAATGTGTACATTGGCCAGACTGGTAGAACAATTTCTACGAGATTGACAGAACACCAGTTAGACTGAACCAAGTCTTCCGTTGCAGAGCACGCCCTTGATCAACTTCATGAAATTAAATTTAAAGATACTAAAGCCATTTGTAAACGTTCTACAGTCAATGCTCGTTTAGTTAGAGAAGCCAGTGAGATATATAAAACCTATTAATGAAAAAATCCGGACCCGTCCGAGTCCGGACCCGTCCGTATTTGGACCTGCGATAGTCCGGACCTGCGATAGTCCGGACCCGCGATAGTCCGGACCCGGCTGGTTCCATCCTAAAAAATTACCTATTTAGCATTCTTAACTTAAATAAGTAAAAGTATTATACCTCGGCCCAACTAAGGCTGTGTTATAAGGTATAATGGTTGTAAATAGGAGGATTAAGAACAAGGCAGATGGCAACAATTCTTTTCTTTTTCAATGAAGAATCGGAAAACCCATTATCTTAGGATACCTGTATACATTTTACAGTTAGATACAAATAATTCTCAGGATTTTATTATATTACCTTCCCAGTCGAAAAATATTAGTGCAATTTCGTTCATACTGTTTATTTTATTCTTCATTGAAGGTAAGAGTTTTTTTTTGTATTATTTTTATTAATTCTATAGAGTGATAAGAAAAACTTTATAATTATTAATTTGTTAAAATGTTTTATATTAGTTAAATATTATAGGACGCCGTATTACTTTTTATCATACAATATCTTATCTTTAAAGTAACATTTTAAAGTTAGTTTATTTATTTTTGTTCATTTTTCTGTTACTTCAATAAAATGATGTTTAAACTTAATTTTATTTGCTTCGTAAATTTATTTATGCACCGCACCGGACCGGACCGTGCACTGGTACACAAATGCACCGGACGGGTCCGGACCGTGAAGGTGCATTTTACACTGTCCGAAAAGTTCGGACTTTTTTAAGTCCGGACTTTTTTTTTCTTTGGGTCCGGACTCAAATTTTTCCGGACTTTGCCACCACTAGTACATAGAGAGTATTTCATTAGAAATTATGATTTTTAAATTATTTACTTGATTTTAAGTCGATATTAGTTAAAAAAAATATTTTACACTATTACTAAGTAAAATTTTTTGAACTTAGATTAATGCAAAATAATATTTTAACGAATATCTACTTTAAAACAAGTAATATATTATACATATATTAATATAATTTAATTGAAACACTTTTTGATTATTTACTTGTATTTATTTTATAATTCTGCCTTACCCAAGCTTTGAATCTAATTATTTTAAATTTATTATATTACATATTTTGTGCATTTATAATATTTTCTACATTTCTATATTTTTTGGAACCATAATTTCTTGTCTCGTCCAACAGTGTTTCTTTCGATATTCCTTTCTTTACCAATTCCCTACAGCACAGGCGCATATATTCCAGTGTTTCCTCTTCTCTCCCGCAAAGTCTGCACATTCTTTCTTCAATTTTGAGCCAGTATTTGTTATTATTTTCTTCATTCCCGCAGAGGAATCTGACGATTAGCCTATTGTATGTTAGTATTCCAACCATCCGGCTGAATCTTCATAGGGCAGCATGAAACAAGATTTCTAGTTTCCAACGAAATTTTTAGATGGCGTAGCATGTACCGTTCGGAAGTTTATATTTTTTACTGAAAATGATAGATGGTGCTGGATGTGCCTACAATATGTTTACTTTTGAACTGAGGGCACTTTTTTTATATGACTGTCATGTGTTTCAAAATGGTTTCAAATTTATTGTACATTTATTGCTGCAATTGTGTAAATTGTGTAAACCAGCAGCAGTTAGTTTTGTGGAGCCTGAGTGAAATAGTGAAATGAGTTCAGTTTCAGAAGCACACCATCAACTTGTGCTTCGTAATGGTACATCATTTTATAAAAATGGTAAACTTAAAAATGAATAACAAGGATTCCAGACCTAATGAAATTGTTGACACATTTCTTAGATCTGCGATGCCATGATTATTCATTTTGGATTACAATTTTTTTGAAATGACGTACTAACATAACCTCCTATTCCATCCTTCATCCTTTCACCTTTTATCCATTTATATTATATTATATTATTATATTTTGTAATGTAAATAGTAGCATAATAAATTTGTAATTATTTATAGAATTATACAATTTTAATTTTAAATCATATTCTAAATAAAATATTTAATAAAGTAGAACTCCTCCTTACCCCAGGCAGTCATTTAGTTACCATCGATATTCAGAGATGGCGTGATAGTGCAAACTTGGGATCACGCTTTAGTACGTATGATTCCTGTCTTGTCAGTAACTTAGTCTATGATTCCAACGGTTTTTATTTTCTTGAAATCTGGATTTTTATTTATTATTAGATTTGATTTTTCCAATCTCTCTGTTTTGCTGTCTTATTTCGATTTGACTTGTTGCGTAGACATTTCTTTCGTAATAATATTTTCTTGATTCCCCTATTTTGTTAGTTTGTTGCTATATTATATTCCCCTCTTTAATGTTTTTTAACTTAGTAGTGCAGTTTCCGGATTCTTGAATACAGGTTCAAAATAAATAGGACATATTCGCTTCATTTGATAGGTACACATGTTAAGATTCTTGTAAACGAAGAGATTGAATATTCAATATATCCAACCATAGGAGATATCAAACCATATCAGATTTCGGATTAGAAAATCTATGTCGAATTTTGTCTAGAGAAAAATAAATATAAATATTAATCATTATTAAATATTACAAAATAGTTAAATAATGCTTGACTTACCTTCGTTACTGCAATTTTCCACATAAAATTTTATGATAAAGGAACGACTGAAATTCAAATTGATTCAAATAATATTTAAAACGTACAAGCAATTCAAAATGACATTTGAAACAAGCGCGCCGACATTTGAAATTATTTGAAATAAGGATGCCATGAGCGCACTATCTAGTGGCGCAGCGCTCCAAGCGGTTGTAATCACAAAACATTAACATAACGAGAAGCGAAACTCAATGGATGAAGTGGGCAGCACGGAGTTGCTGCCATCTGAAGTGTATTGGGTAGAGTTACTCACAACCTTCTTGATCATTAAATTTGGTATATGTCACATGAACGTCAAATGTAGCTATCAATATTCATTTGTTTATTTACTACTAGATATTTTAATTTTAAATAAAAGATATAAATTAATTTTCATGAAATTTATTGCCTGCATAGGTGTTACAAAATTATTCAAATCATTTAAAATAAATTAATACGATTAGTGCAGAAACCGGAAGAGATGTTCTGTCGGCGAATTTTGTAGAAGTGGCATTCTCTTGACGAAATGAGTAGATGTTTTCTCGGAGAAATATATATGATGATTCTTCGGCGATATTCATGGAGGAGGTGTTCTCTGGGCGAATTTTGTAGAAGTGATGTTCTCTCGGCGGAATTTATTTATTTTTTTCGGTGTCCTTTATGGAAGAAATGTTCTTTCGCCGAAATTTGTAGCAGAGATGTTCTCTCAGCCGGATGAAATTTATAAGATATTCTCTCGGTGCCACTTGTGGAAAATGTTCTGTCGGCAAATTTTGTAGAACTGATATTCTCTTGACGAAATTTGTGATGTTCTTTCAGAAAAACTTATATGAAAGATGTTCTCTCGGAACCATTCGTGGAAGAATGTTCTTTCGCCGAAATTTGTGGAAGAAATGACTTCTCCGCGAAATTTGTAGAAGAGATGTCCTCTCCACGAAATTTGTAAGATGTTTTCTCGATAACATTCGTGGTAGTTATCTTTGGTCGAAATTTGTAGCAGGGATGTTCTCTCGAAATAATGTATAAGATGTTTTCTCGGTGACATTCGTGGCACAGTTCTTTGATCAAAATTTGTACATCTAGATTCTAATTCGAAATTCGATTCTTGAAAATTCAATTAAATATCCACATTTGTAACGGAGTTTAAAAGTGACTGAGAACCAGAATGAATTGTTGGCACTCCATCAAAATGATATTTACAAAAAAAGTAAATGATAAATTTTAACTTGAATTAATTTTGCGGGGGTGCATACCCAACAGCTGAATATTCAAAAACAGAATACTCATCGAGAGAATATTCATTTCCAGAATAATTCAACAACAGAATATTCAAAAACAGAATATCCCATTCGCCGAATCATTGAAAACCCGAATCATTCGAATGCCGAATATTCAGTAACAGAATACTCATTATCAGAATCTGACATCTGCAGAATCCTTCAGCAGCAGAATATTCTGGAACAGAATGCACATTCATCGAATCATGCAAAACCAGAATCATGCAAATGCCGAATACTGGAATAACCTACGCAGCTGCCATCTGTTGTGTTGAATTAGTTGTTTTACAGATTTCTACAATAATAACTTGTGTTAGTTGTAACTATTGACCACTAAGTGGCAGTACAAATATAAGTTGATTTGTTTTACTGTTAACTCTTATATTTTCTGCAAAATTTCAAATAAAGCTCTTGCGGAAGGGCACTACTATGTGTTATACCTGGAAACATTTGCTGTGCTGTAATGTATATTATTTATTTATAATAATTTCAAAGCGGCACGTGAGGCTGTTTAGGAAATAAATAAGAATACATTTTGAATTTGTGAAGTTTTGAACTTGAGGAATTTTTTTCACACCCTTCTACGGGTGGCGCTATTATGTGTTACACATGAAAACATTTGTTGTAATGTATATTATTTATTTATAACAATTTCAAAGCGGCAGGCGAACCTGTTTAGGAAATAATTAAAAATATATATAGGCAGGTTAGAGCGGGCAATCTTTATTTTTTTGTCGTACCCCTACGGGGGGGCGCTACTATGTTTTATACATGCAAACATTTGTTATTATGTATACAATTTATTTATAATAATTTGGAAGCGGCACTCGAAGTTGTACAGGAAATAAATAAATTTATTGCTAACATAACCTATAAAAAAATGTTAGGTTAGTGTTAGAACCTTTAAAATAGATAAATGTATTACTTACCAGCATCTGATAATTTCTATATCTATTATTTTAATATATCCAATCGTTTAATTTACATTTTATTGCCTTAATAAGGCAATTTCTTAATTTAAAACTATTTGATTGATCTACTTGGCCTTGATGGTTTCTGTGCTTTGTTTTATCTCAATTCCTGTAAGAAATAAACATTACTGTTTAATTAAAAATATAATATTTCCTCATTCATTTAATAAATTATTAATACAATGAAAATTTATTTTATTTAACATAAAACATTTTATACCTATTTTAGCAATATACTTAAATTATATAAGACAAGGATTTAAAGTAATTTACTTTATTTATAATATTATTTTATTGATTTTGAATTATCTACATTAAAGTTTAATATTTTATTAATTACAAATTTAAAATGTTTAAATTTGACTTTCTGCTCTTCAGCGTCATCTATTAACAGCAATAAGAACTATTTAATACCAATATAAAATTAAAAGTAACTAAACCATCAAATTAATGTAGAGGTGAATAAACATTCCCTGTATTCAAAACTTTAATCAAAAATTGTTAGCAAAATGCATAAGATCGTATACGAGCAAGATTACAGGCGTGTAAGGAACTTCTATTTGAAGGCAACATATGCGGAGTTGAAAAATGCAGAAGTCAATGTTTGAAGAAGTTCATATAGGGCACGAGAGCAACACCGTCGACCTGTGCCCAAGCCTCTCAGCTCATTTCACACCATTCCATGATTGTCTCAGTTCACACTATTCCAGGCGGAAGAGAACAAGTGGCGGAAATTTAAATCATTCATTCCATTCTGCCTCTGCGATCTCTATGTGTGGTTTATCCATTGCGCCCTTTTAGTGTTTCTCGTCTCAGTATTTGTTGTTGTTGATTTTGTTATTGTTGTTAAGTTTATTATTTTATTTATTGTTAAAATCGACAACAACAAATAACTAACACGAAAAACACTAAAATAGCGCAACTTTATGAAATTTACAGGTTAGAAAAATAAGTTTTTGTTAATATTAAAAATTATAATATAAAATGTAGTTATTTTTGTCTTAATGCATGTTAAACAGAAAATACTATATTCTAAATTATAAGAATATAGTGTTATTTTCTTAAAAACTTTCATTAATTATTAATTATAGATGTAAATAAAATTCAGGAAATAAATTATTCTATACAATTTATGTTTGTATCTCATCATTTCAATGAGGAATATAAATAATTCAAATCCAGATAAGAATTTTATCTATTTATAAGCAAACTTTTCTCATTTAAGTAATGCTGCTTTTTAAACTAAAACCTCTAAAAAGACCTACAGCTTATAGTGATTTAATCACTCAATCGCAGCTATATTTTTATTTTATTTACAGTGGTATTTGAATCTTAGAATTCCATACAATTCGAGACAGATTGTGTTCTCAAAACTTAGCTACCGCCTCCTCAAAGAAGTAGAAGGAGCCAGTAAAATATATAAAACATTTTTAATGATTGAAATTTATCACTTCATTTATTAGCATGTAATGCATATAAAAGATATAGGCAAGACAAATTAATTTCAGAAATATTTATTTGGTCAATAGCACCAAAAACTATTTATACAAGTATACGAAAGAAAAAATTATAATGTCTCCTACATTTGCTATTTTACATAACATATTTTTACACAATTTGTAATTATGTAATTAATAATTAAAACTTTTTTAATAATTATTATAGTTCATATTTATTTATTTTTAGTTATAATTTAATTAGCTCCAAGTGGATTTAAAAATGTGAAAAAGAAATGGACTCAATGTTGCTAGGGGACTATTACAGGATTCAGTCCTTTAAGATAGTATATTACGGAGTAAATCCTATAATCAACAACAACCTCGAATATCCTTTTATTTTTCATACGTTTAAATTCCCACCTAACCTTATTGGAATCTTATTTATGTTGTATCCATATTTAGATCGTTACTACACAATTTTATTTTATAGTAATTTCTAGGAATAATTTCTTAATAAAATTAGTACTGTATTTGGCTTGGAACTTTTTTTACAAAAAAAAGTATGTATCACGTACGCTAGGTAAGCTTTACTGAATTCAAAACAAGTTTATGATCATCATCAATAAGATTCCAATAAGTTTAAAAGGGAATAGTAGAGTTTGGAATAATTTAAACGTGTAATACAGAAAGATAATAATGTCATGTTCACATAAATTTTTTTATGAATATGTCTTTATATAAATTTATATTTAAGTATTTAAATTCTAATGATTAAAAAAATGGAGTAGGTAAATTCAGACACCAATGCTCACATGTTTGTATCTTTATACATAAATATTATTTATAAATAGCTACTCGTCCATAAATTAATGAAATAATTATTTCATACATTTTATTTGCACTTGTATGTATTTTTTCATATAGTTGTGTTCGCAAAAAATTGAATAAAACTGTACTTTTGTGTTTCATATAAAACACAAACATTGTTGATGGTAATGTCTGGGATGCCTCCAGAAGAAACCGCATGCACTTAGACCATTATGCTTACGTATATAATACTCGTCTAATACCACGCCGATCACATTCGTTTATTTAAGAAATTGTTCACTGAACAAATTCACGCAATTACGTAGTTTCGTTCAGGAGATAGTTCTGGTATACAGAGCTTTGGTTATCTCAAGCCCTGCAGAGTTAACTAGTACACGTGGTGTTCAAGCGCCACCCAGTTCTAATCGCTCGCTTTTATATGCTTCTGAGAGGCCGAATGCTGTTTCTGTGCTCTGCCAGGGCCTTCATGAGCCAGCGAATCAGCGTCTTCGTCCAGCACAATATCCTAGTGGGTGACCTGGTACCCACACAAACTTATCAAAGTTATGCTTAGCAAGCACGCATATATAAATATTTTCATAGAAGAATTTAAACTTGATTAGATAGAAAACATTGCTCTGGATGATTCTCTGTAGGTGCTTGCTCCAGCACCCTTTCAGAGACCAGAATGCAGAAGTCAGGGTTTGAAGAAGTTGATATAATATTATTTGTATATTGAAGATTCGACAAGTACGTAATTCAATACCTAAGCAGAGCAGTGTAAAATTATTTCAATGTTTCATGCACTCCCATATATGAAGCAAGTGCTTTATTTGAAATTTTGCAGAAACTTATACTTGTGCTGCCACCTAGTGGTCAATAGTTACAACTAACACAAGTTATTATTATAGAAATCTGTAAAACAACTAATTCAACACAACAGATGGCAGCTGCGTAGGTTATTCTAGTATTCGGCATTTGCATGATTCTGGTATTGCATGATTCGATGAATGCGCATTCTGTTCCAGAATATTCTGCTGCTGAAGGATTCTGCAGATGTCAGATTCTGATAATGAGTATTCTGTTACTGAATATTCGGCATTCGAATGATTCGGGTTTTAAATGATTCGGCGAATGGGATATTCTGTTTTTGAATATTCTGTAGTTGAATGATTCTGGAAATGAATATTCTCTCGATGAGTATTCTGTTTTCGAGTATTCTCATGTTGATGAGGTGGTCTCGAACCAGGTCTTGTAGATTATTTATGTTATGAATCAGCCCTCGTATCCACTCGGCTATGGAGCATTTTGTTTTTCACGTTTCTTATTCCAAAATATGAAGGATAACCTTCAAAATACAATTTATTTTATCAAATATTTCAGTTAGAAAAGGCCATATTACACAACATTTAGTTTTATTAGATGCAAAATTAAGTAATCTAACTAACGATACCATATACACCCGATTTTATTTAGCGGGACAGATGGAAACAGCAAAAAACTGTTTTCCCATGTTATTTCCCTATGTCAAGGTTTTCAGTATTCACCCTGTATATGAGTTGGAGGGGCATGGTATGGCTTTCTAATGTTTCCTTGTTTATCTATAATTTGTCACCCTGAAGAAGGCACCAGTTTATGATGCCGAAACGTCGGGTTAAATAAATAATATAGAATTTTAAATTTAAAGGTTTCTTTACTTATTAATCAAACAGTTTCAGTTTACTAAGTATATAATACCAAAAAAAATCTATACCTTTTATCTTCTATTGGGGGCGAATTAATATTATTAAGCTTATAAAATATGTTCATATATCTTTCAAAGATTTAGATGTATGCTCCACGTTTATGTAGCCACAAAGATGCTTCCGTATTTTTATCGCTTTAATTTATTTACTTGTATTGTAACTATAATGTATCGATTGAATATATTTCGGCTATTTTCGGATGTATAGTCTTCGAAAGGATTCTGAAAATACTTAGAACTCATATTTTAATTACTAATTTTTCAATCAGTTCTCATTTGACATGTATTTGAATTTTTAATGATACAAGTGACATCATCTGTAAATAAAGTAAACTATTTTAACAGTTGGTAATACATAATTTGAACTTGATAATTTAGTTCATATCATTTTTCATTTGAAATAACGAATATTTTAATACTTTAATAATGCTTTTCTATTTTGGTGTGTTTGTAAGTCTAAACGCACAGCATTGCAAACACGTCGTTTGGAAAGGTTTATATACGTTCAGTTTTAGGCGCTTTTTGTTTTCTAGGGATGGTATGAATATTTTCAAAATTGAGAGGTGAATGACGGGAGTGTAGAAAAATCTATAATGGAAATATCCTGCCTTGGAATTGTACTGCTTTTACAAATGCTGCTATGGAAAGAACCTGCCTTTGAAAAATTCTTAAAAATTGAATGCTGCTGTTTTCATTTGACCTCCTTAGATGTCTCCGTCATCGTTTATCAATACCTTTAGAATACAAGAGATGTCGCTAGTGATCCGTTAAAGCTAAAGCTATTTTACACTTGACGGGAAGATATTATTAAAATTTATAGTTTAATTTCGAAAAATTTACATTTAAAATTTACACAGGTCTCCAGAACAGGTAGTTAAATCAGATTACCCTGCATATTAAGATTATAAAACAATAAAAACCAACTGGATATAGCAATAATAAAAATACTTCACTGAGAAAAATAAGTTTTAGAATTTAATATAACACTCTTTTTCAATATATTTTGAACATTTTATGCGTGCAATACGAAATCAAAAATCTTTTGTTTCAAACAAAATTCAATTAGTGGTTTACTTTGAATTTAACAGGCAAAATTTTCAAGTAAATGCAAGCGAGATATGTTAGAATTTTAATAAGCTGCGTACCGAAGTAATCAATTTTTTGCTCATATCTAGTGACCTTCGAATTTTTAGGGAAAACAAATACGTGATTAAAATGGTCACATAATGCGACAACTTTGCCCCAATTTAACCGACTTTGTATCTCTTATGGTTCTCGAGATCCCAATAGATAACCTCGAAAAACGGACATTGTATATGCTATTTTTTGCAATTCCGACTATGTATTTTTCAACAAAAAATATTTTTGATAGTTTTATAATATGGATAATAGGCTTTCAGAATACTGGTTGGTAATATGAATAATAGCTAGTTTCTATCAGGTGATTAAGAAAGTAATCTTTGCTAGTTTACTAGTCACTTGCTAATTAATCACCATTCATACTACCTATTAATTACGGGCAGTTGTGGCTCATTTGATTAGCGCGGATCGACTGGGGTTCAAATACCAGCATCATTAATTATTAACCAAAAAATAAATAAAGCTGTGTCAGAGTGATTCGGAACCCACTATAAGCTGCAGATTCCCTGTTCTGTCATTGGATTTAAGCCTGTTGGACAGTGTAAATAAATAAATAAATGTGTATAAAGTAGTACCGTAACATGAGTACTCCAGCTGTATAAACCATATTTTAATGTCTCCAACATTGCTTCATGTAATAAAATTGTTGTGCTAATGACCGGTTGCACCAATATAACTTAAATTTTAAGTTTCCCCAAATTAGACAATATCGTATCCTAATAAAATATCAAATATATTATATGACAATGCGTTTAACATTTCGATTAGATTTTTTTTGTTTAATTGTAGCTTAAAATTTAAGATTTGTTGCTACTGGGCATAAGAAACATAAATATTATTTTCAACCATGAAGAAATTTGCAACACGCTTGAAGATAACGACCTATCCCATTTCCTTTCTCGATGTCCTATATTCACCCTCTAAGAAATATACATTTTAGTAAATATACTTGCAGCAGCAATTCTGAGAAGTACTACAAGGACCTACTTTTAGTTCTATTTAAGAAGAAATGCCGAAACATTTTAACTCATACTATTATATTATATTTTCTATCATAATGTATGCCTTATAATCAATGTATTTTTATAAGAATAGTTTTTCAAGTAAATATTTATTATTATTATTATATAGAAATTAATTTCTTATGATGCTTAGTGCACACGGGGAAAAGTTTCCACAAAGTTCTTGCTACAGAAGAAGTCCTGAAAACTTTCCAGAAAGTGAACGGCGCCTAAATAAAATTCAATGTTAACGGCTCCGGACCAACGTTCATTAAATAACAATTTGAAAGCACTGTAACATTGCTGATGAATCTTTTTTCCTTAAATGTAGCGCCTATACCTTTCAATGTCTACTTAAAGCTCCCGCTCTTTCTTCGATCACAACCTGTGAAGTTGTGGATCTCAAGCAGACTAAACGAAGCGCGCTCGTGTCCTTTTTTATCGACAAGCAGTAAGTCGCTCTTGAATTATTTTTCGCAAGTCAATAATTAAATTGTATCGTTGTGTATAAGATTTTATTTTTTTCTATAGCAGATTTTAAAGAACAAATAATAAGAACAATTTTAAAATCTCAATAGTGTGGGTTGTCATGGACTTTGTTGTAAACAAATTTTATTTTCATTCTATTTTAAATAAAAATTAAAGTACTTTATATTTTATCTACTCTTGCGGTGAAAGTTTTACGTGATCCACTATTTAGAGTTAAATAAAGATAAAACACTCTTTAACTTCAGCAAAAAAAATGTAGTAATAATCCCTCTTCCATAATATTTAAAACTTTTTAATATCTCCAAATCCAGTAATAAATAGTGCAATTTATGCCCATTTAGAAGTTGGAAGATAATTTCATTTATTCTTTCTTTTTATTTTTATAAATTTCTTACAACATATAATTATAAAAAAAAAATCGATCCAACGAAAGCTGATAACTTTATAGTGTGTTTTCGAACCGGAAAGTTCATTCTTCTGGTATTTTAGTGTAGTTCCTAGGCTACGAAAAATGACAATCCGGGAATATTTTTTCCGGCCTGTAACAAAGCATTCCCTTATGCAGTTCATTGTTTTCCGTATATAAAAATACAATCATATTTATTTCATAATTATTGAATTTAAACAGAAAATAGTATGTATAGTACATAAGAAAAGAGTCGTTATGGACTCCTGGTGTTACTGGCGTCGCCTACGGCTCGTCCCGTTATTTTCACCACCGTCCGGGAATAAATTGCTTTTCCTACTGGATATATAATATACTATTTTTTAAAAAGTTTTATAAAATTATACAAAAATTCTACTACATCTGAAAATGTAGTTCAAGATCTATTGGTACATTTTGTATTATCTTTTACAATTCAGATATACTACTTTAAATTTTCTGTTCTAACAAATAAATTCAATTTAATATTATTTCGGTCGTACTTAATTTCACAAATATTTCGCAAAATGCATCGCTTGTGAATACTGGCCTATTATTTTATTATATTAATATTTTACATTAAATAATAAAATTTGGTAACAATACTATTAGTTATTTTTTTAAATTAAACCTGTAGTTTTAGTAACTTTTAATTGTATATATTTTGTAACAAACTTCACGTATTATATTTACCACCAATTGTGTTAGTTATTGGTAGTTTACAAGTTAATTTGTCTTCTTGCTGTGTATTGTGAAAAATGGAATTTATGGGGTATAAATTTTTGTTACGGAGGAAAACAGGAGAATTTACGTAAGTATTTGTTTAATAAATTAAAACTGTATTATATTTTATAAGAAAACACACAAAGAGAACTTCATCTATTAATATTTATTATTATTTTAATACATCTAATAGAACATTATTTCTGTAGATACTATTATTGCGAGATTAAAAAAAAAACAAATTGCCCTGCCTCCATAAAAGTTGGCCAAGGAGGTAATATTTTAATGTTAAAAATTCATAACAATCATGAGCAGCCTAATATGAGGAACGAAGAATTCCGTAAAATATTAACAAGACGAGCGATCGGGGAAGTAAAAAGTTTGAGAGTTTTATATGACGAAGAGGCTGTTCGGTAAGTTTACACTATTTATTTATATGCACAAAAATTTAGAAATCAGTAAGCAGTAGAATTATAATCCGACGTTGTGATGTCGATTATCATTTGCTACTAAAGTGTTACTAAAAATGAAAGGTATATTGTAGTGCTGGCATTAGAGGCCGGATTTTTGTTGTCCGTACTATTAATGAAAATATCCGGACCCGTCTGTGTCCGGACCTGGCCGGTTGAGTCCTAAAAAATTATTTAGCACTCTTAACTTATATAAATAAATAAAAGTATGATACCTCGGTCGAACTAAGGCTGTGTTATGAGGTTTAAGGGTTGTAAATAAGGGAATTAAGAACAAGGCGGATGGCAACAATACTTTTTCAATGAAGACTCGGATGGATCCGGACCGTGAATTTTACACTGTCCGAAAAGTCCGGACTTTAAAACTTTGGGTCCGGACTGAAATTGTTACAGACTTTGCCACCACTTATATTGTACTTATTGCAATATTCATATGAATTAGTCAAAACACAACAAATTTACTGTCATTCATTCATTAATTAATCAATACCGCACTAATGATTTTTAATGTAAATTTGCATCGGTTTAATTTATTGTTGCTAAATTTTGTAGCTATGTCTTTTTAATTTGTTTTTCATAATAATATAGACTGAATATATTATGAATTATTTGATACACGAAGATGATAATGTGGTTCCTTTAAAAACTAGGTGCACGGTTTCCAGAGGAACCGCTAATCTCCACATAATCCCATAAGAATCCACTTGTAATTCTACAAAGTTTATAAAAGATTAAAGTTAGTTATAGTGAAGAGACTGAAAGTGAAATATATTCGGTAATCTGGATATTTCTATTGTAACAACTATAAATATTTTTTATTCGTTACAAAGTTATAAATTCATAAATTATTCTTGAAAAAAGTGTAAATTATGTACTAACTAGTGGATAATTTTAGAAATCCCGAGGCTGCCGCTGAATACTCCTTCCCTACCGCGTAGGCTACTATGTACAAGGCTCGGAGGAAAAACAATCCTCCTATTCCCCAGAGTTTGGAGGACTTGGGTCGTCTCTTCCAGGACGTGCAATGGGGTGAACGCTTCATGTGCACTATAAATAATATTACACACCCATTTTATAGACATACTATACAACTTGAAGAGGGTGTAGCTGTAATTTTTTGCAACCAAGTAGTTCTTGACGCCGTAATAGGTGGTGTAGAGGAAATACATGTGGATGGCACCTTTAAGTGCATTCCCTCTACTCCACCGTGTCATCAACTTTTTACTGTACATGTGGTGGTAGACGACAAGGTATCTCTGAATATATCTTAAATAATTCTGAAATATATTGAAATTAATATTGCAGACCATCCCTATTGTATACTGCTTGATGACAACTCGGCGTCAAGCTCTTTATGAAGCAATATTTATAAAACTACAAGAATATGCTTCCACGTTGCAACCTGCTCTCATAATTTCTGACTATGAAGTCGCTTTGAGACAGGCATTAATTGTTTCCTTTCCGCAAGCGGAAGTAGTAGGATGCTATTTTCATTTTGCCAGTGTATCTTTTTATAGCAATCTGAATAGAATTTATAATATAAAATATTTTATTCTATTTATTTTTAAATATTTTATTTCATTAGGCTGTGTGGAAATATGCGTCTCGCATTGGACTTATACAAGAAATGCGAGAAAATTTAAATTTAAAAAAAGCCATAAAACTGTTCATGGCACTTCCATTGCTTCCGGCCGAACAAATAGAAATAGGTGTAGAAGAAATAGTAAACTGGTGCGGAAGAAATAATGTATTACTTCCGGATATGTTTACTTACATTAGAAGGTAATTGATACTTCTCAAAAGGTTAAAAATAATTTACTACTACGGGGCCTATTCTGTAACTCAGTGGTTAATTTTTAACCAGTTGCTAAAAATTTTAACAAATAAAAACAAACATTACACGTAATGTTTTGATATTTTCTCAAGTGCTACTTATTTTCATTGGAGAATAAATTTAGCCAAGTGGTTAAAAATGAACCACTGAGTTACAGAATTGGGGGTTTACATGTGTTAAAAGATTATTGATATAATAAAAACTATTACAAATTAAATAGAAATTTTAAAATTTTGGTTATTTTATACAGATTTGTTTATAGATATTGGATTAGATTTGTTCGGCCAGAACATATAAGCATTTTTGGCTTACCCCGTCGCACAAATAACAATGTAGAAGCATTTAATAAAGTGCTACTTGTGAAAATGGGTATCCACCCAAACATATTCACCTTCACCGGTAAGGAATGAAATATTGTTTAAATAAAAATTAATCCATTTATTTACAGAAAAACTGGTTGCATTAAACATGCGAGCATTTACCCAAGTACAAAATTTAGCTTTAGGGCAACCTATTTCGCGCGGCATCAATTCCCGCTACTTAAATAATAACGTGCGCATTCGTAATGCCCAAGTGGGGTTAGTGGAGGGTAGATACACAATCCTGCATTTTTTAGAAATTTGCGCACATGCTGTTGAAAATATAGCAAATGACATGCGTGAGGTAAAACTAAAAATTTAACAAAAATTAATCTAATGAATAATACTTTTAGGGAATCATAGCTGGAGTGCGCGATAATGTAAGTATTAAGATATACCTGAGCAAAAAAACTATTTTTGTTATATGAACTGTTTATTTACAGTCTGTGAAGTATCTTACTCACTTAAAGTCACATTGAATTTTGAAACTGTTTTCAAGCTGGGCTTTCTTACAAAACTTTTATTATAGTATGTTACCTATTTGAAAGAGGAACGAAGCGATGATTTTAATTATTGTCTGAGATCGGAATTCTTTACCGTTCATAATGCTTATATAATTTCTCGCGCGATCAAAATTAAGTTTCTTTCAATATCTGTAAAAAAAAAATCTAAAATTAATTCAGAAAAACTGAAGTCCGTTTCCATGATATTTTCCAAACATTTGTTTCACTTTGCACAATAAATGTCAAAGTTCTGAAATTTGTGATTGTGTTTTTTGTGTAAGAAATAAATGCGAAAATAATTTGCAAGGTATCATTATTTATCAATAATTGTAGTATTAGTATCTGCACTTTTAATTTTACTAGCACTAAATGAATTTATTAAATCATATCTGTGCATTTGTACTAACCATGAACTTACCGTTCTAGAACGGTATGTAATTTTACCGTTTTGTTAGACGTAGCGGCCAGTAAAAACAACCTACTATCTTGAAAACTCTATCAATAAACCTTTTCTAATGACCGATTGTGTAAAAAATATTTTTATTTATCAACATCAAATGATTAATTTGATGTCAAGAACTCTTAACACACTCTGTCTTATTCTTAATGGTTTTGATAACTTTATTAAGAATCTTGGAAAATAAAAATATCATTAATTTATAACGTTAATAAATGTTGTAAATGACCACCATATTATTCCTAATACAAGCGTCACATCTTCAAAACATTTATTAATTTTTCCTGACCTCACGCGTATTTCTTCAGCAGCGTTTTGAATGCAATTAAATAAATGGTTCCAAAATACTGGTTTAGAATTGAACTGATTTAACTCTATCTTTCAAACAGTTTCAAAAATAATCTAGAGGAATTATGTCCAATGAGCAATGTGGCCAAAGAATTGGATTACCACGTCCAATTCAACGTTGTGAATAGGAACTCCATTAATTAAATTAATTGACACAAATTATGAATTAATAAATAACTGTTTAATGCGGTTAATAAAGTCGAAAACAATTAAGAATCGGATAGAGGTATGTTAAAAGTTTTTACTCCCAAAAAAAAGTAATCGACCCTGCAGTTTAGTCAATACCTTTCGAATCGCTCTGTGAAATTATCAAACACTATTTATTTAGTTTTAATTTTTCTTATAATGTAATACTATATGTTAATAATATTTTCAAAAAATATCATTTATATTTTATTTTCTAGGAATTTATTGTAGATATTGAAGATGTACCCATTGTACAGCCAGTAAGTAGGTTATACGAGGATTTTACTTGAAAGTTAGTGAGTACACACATATATATATATATATATATATATATATATATATATATATATATATATATATACACTCATGGACAAAATTATCGAATATTTTTTTTATCACTATTACTTGAAAATAATTTAGAATTATCGCCATAAACTTATATATGTGCTGATGTTATTTATCTAGTAGACTGATACAATCACTTGTTTTAAAATATTTTGACGTTTAATTCATATTAATGGCGAATATAGTCTCTCGCGCATTTTATCTTAAAAAGTTCCTTATATAATTTAAGAATTATAGTGAATTAAGTTATTTGTGGTGAAATTTAGTAAGTGATAGTGATTTGCGTTTGCATTTTCCTCTATATAAAACAACAGTATGCCACCAGTTCGACGCTGCAATGAAGCTGAAGCTGCACAAATTGTAACTCTATATAACGAAGGATATAGACAAAAAAATATCGCACGACGTCTCAGGAGAAGTCAATCTACAGTATCAAATATTTTAAAAAGGTATCAAGAGACTGGAAATTTCGTACGGAGAGCCGGTCAAGGGCGCAAAAGGTGTACAACAGCAATTGATGACCGTTTTTTGATACTTAATTCTACGCGAAATCGCACATTGACATCCACGCATCTTAAAAATGAGCTATTAAATGTAAGACAAACTAATGTTAGTTCGAAAACAGTCAGACGAAGATTAAAAGAAGCAGGTTTAGAGCCAAGACGGCCTGCCATAGTTCCACGTCTTCTCCAAAATCACAAAACTCGTCGATTAGAATTTGCCAGAACACATGTTCACTGCAATGTAGAGGATTGGACAAATATTCTGTTCACGGATGAGACCAGAATTCAATTATGGAAGCCAGATGGACGAAACCATGTCTACAGAAGAGTTGGAGAACGGTATGCCAGCTGCAATCTTATACAGAGTGTTAGTTTTGGAGGTGGGGGCATAATGCTTTGGGGAGGTATTAATTGGGACGGACGCACCGAACTCGTGGAAGTGATTGGACGAGTAACTGGTGACTTGTATATCGAAAACATCCTTGAAGATCATGTTTTGCCATATGTCGGCCATATTGGATACGAAAGATTCGTATTAATGCACGATAACGCTCGACCACATGCAGCTGGCATAGTGACTAATTACCTCGATGCAATCCAGATTCAAAGATTAGATTGGCCACCGTATAGCCCAGATTTAAATCCAATTGAGCACATGTGGGATCAGCTAAAACGTCGCATAAAACGAAGAAATCCCGTTCCAAATACAATAGGAGATCTGCGGATTGCGGCACAAGAGGAATGGAATGCAATTCCTCAAGAATACATTCAAACTCTAATTAGTAGCATGCCGAGAAGAATGCAAGCAGTAATTAGAGCTCGAGGAGGGAATACTCGGTATTAACTGTGATCTTATTTTAATCAAAACACTAGTATTTGGCATCCCAATAGCATTTAAGTTTAAAGTAAATATCCTTCATGTTCATAACATTTATCTTTATTTATTTTTCACGATTTTCCTCTCATAATAACTTAATATTGTTCACTTAAAATTTGTAAAATAAACTGTTCTTCCCAATTTAAAGTATCTAAGTTACTTGATTCATTAGAATTTATTTTTTTCAAAAAGAAATTGTGATAAAAAAAATATTCGATAATTTTGTCGATGAGTATATATATATATATATATATATATATATATATATATATATATATATATATATATATATATATTTATTTTATTCTAGGACTAAGGAGTCGCACAAGAATTAAATGAAGATCAAATTGTAAGTTACTCGAGAGTTTAGTTGATATAGATATTATTTGTTTCATAATTTTTAGATTCCTCAACAACCAGAACAAGCCGAGGAACCACAAGTTGTAAGTTAATTAATAAATTAATAGTGAATGGATAAAAATTACTGGATAAGTTAATAAATATGTATCAGGTTTTATTGTTGTATATTTTAGTGATCCGAAAATATATGTTGTAGGTAAATGTATGGCAAAGGATCAGAAGAAACGTGAAATAGTTATTTGTGCTGCTAGGTAGGAAAGTTGTTCTTTTCTGGTCCGAAGGATATGTATACGGCCGAGACACAGTCGAGGCTGGATACTTCTTGACTACACAACAACACAACATAATAAAATAATATAAACATCTTACGAATACTATGTAATTTGACATTTAACTTAACCTCAAAGAAATTTCTGAAATTGAATACCAACATAATAAGAACAAAAAACAAACATTTTATTTTGACATATAAATAAGGTTAACTACTATGTTCTAGTATTTACAGAATATATAATAAAAATACCTTGAATCTAACGTAAGTATCAAAATTATCTAAAGTTACAATATTTTAAAAGCATGTTCACATATTTCATTCTGATTATTAGTTCTAACACATTAAACGCCATCTGTTTGTCCGCACACGAACTGTTTTTTTTTCTTCCCTAGGGAATAGTGAGATTTTGTAGGTCTAGACCGGCAAATGTCTACTTTCTTGCGCACGCACACGCAGGAAAATCTTACTTTCAATATGTGTAGGATAAAAAATATTTTAACCAATTTTTATTGACATTGAGGACGTTTCGACGCAACCAGCGTCATTATCAACTCAGAACAAGTGGATTTACAAAAACAGCACACAATAATAAATTATTTATTTTTATGTATTTATTATTGTGTGCTGTTTTTGTCAATTCACTTGTTCTGAGCTGATGATGACGCTGGTTGCGTCGAAACGTCCTCAATGTCAATAAAAATTGTTTAAAATATTTTTCACGTTTCTTCTTATCCTTTGCCACACATTTACCTACAACGTATCGGGTTTTAAATGGGATAATTTTATGTATTTTTCATTATTTACAGCCACGTTGCAGTGTATGTTTGGGAGATGTGCCAACACATGCATGTTATCCATGCGGGCACTTGTGTTTATGTAGAAATTGCGCAATACAATTGCCCAATTTTAATAATCGTTGCCCCAACTGCCGGGCTGACATTGAAAATATTTTAGAAATATTTCTAAATTAATTTTGTATTTGTCTTTATATACAGGTGTTCCATTTAAGCGTGCCACCATTGCTATCTCGAGAACTGTAAGAGATACGAGGTTGGTTACATTAGCAAAGAATCACCATTTTACAAGACTAATACAATGAGCAAAAAAAAATTTTTTTTGACCTGTGTTTCTCAAAATACGGGACACAACTTTCTTATTTTAAATGGGAACATATGTTTATTTTTAGGTTATTGGATAGAGTATTTTTTTCTGAATTCAGCGATATAAAAATATATACTAATATAACAAAATAATTGCGAAAAATGTATGTTAGATTTATATGTATTTTCTTTATATCTGGCTGAAACAAGAGTGCTATGATTAGAAAACATAAGACATATAGTTCTGTCTAACATTGTTTGATTATTTTTTGTTAAATTTTATGTTCTTAAACTGTCAGTTTTAAGACGAAAATGAATTGCTTTCTATCCAAAGCAACATATGTTCCCATTTAAAATAAGAAAGTTGTGTCCCGTATTTTGAGAACCACTGGTCGAAAAAAAATTTTTTTGCTCATTGTATTAGTCTTGTAAAATGGTGGTTCTTTGCTAATTTAACCAACCTCGTAGCTCTTACAGTTCTCGAGATTGCAATGGTGGCACGCTTAAATGGAACAACCTGTATATATATATTTATATATATATATATATATATATATATATATATATATATATATATATATATATATATATATATATACCTCTAAATACCATATTTTCGCAAATTTCGTTATTATAAATACAAAGATTTTTTAATTTTCTACCGATCTGCATAATTACGTTTATATATAACTTATAGCTAGGTAGAAAAAAAATATATAAATTATAATAATTTTACATATCGTTTAGGCTGAGGAATTTCGATAAAACAGATGAGTTATTCATATGTTCACAAAATTTGACACATGATGTCAAATTTGTTGTAAGTAAGTGTAAAAGATAAAATAAGTAAAATTGAAGTAATTTTATTGTAAAATTTAAAAAGATGGAAGAAATATATTAGGTATGTATTTGCATGCGTGAATGAAAGTAAGTTCAGTTTCGGTTTTAGTAACGTCAAAAATAGCTGTCATATTGGTCATACAAAATTTATGAAAGAAATTTTAGGTATGAAATGAATTAAAAATATTCTGAACTGCAATAACAAACTCATTTTAAAACTACAAATTAAATGTATTGAAAAACTTATATAGAATATATTACTACAGTGGCGGGAGGTATTGTGTTGGACACACCAGATTTTTTACTATTCCAATAATGTGTATTTCTTATTGTCAGAAGCCAGGCCAATAACATTTTTTACTGGTATTTGTTTATCTTTAAGACAATTTTCAAAAGCTTGGTAAAGTTTTTCCGCACTGGCATCTTTTGCGTCAATAGTTATCAGTTCTAATATTTTGTCACAAACGTCACCTTGCGTATTAATATATTTTACCACTACACAAAATAATTTGTGTAAACTTTTGTCCGTACTTTCGTTCACTAGTAAGCTAAATTTCTTCGTTCGTAACTCCATCATCGTATCTATTTCAGCTTTCTTGGCAAGTACGTTATTAATTACACTGGTAACTTTTGTCCGTTCTAGTTGAATATCTTTTATTATGGTGGAATCGGGTGAAATTTCCTTCAGTAACGGTACTAAATGGTCTACGATACCAAAAGCTACATTGTGTTGGGCGAAAAAGTTTGATAATTTTATTTCTGCTTCAAGAACTTTAATGTTATGTATAGTTGATGTTTGGAAATAATTATTAATTGGTTTCACCCCAGCATGTTTCTTTACATTACACTTATGTTTTTCGGAAGCTGAATGTCTCTTTATTTCGGTTAAACAACACTTTAGTTCAACATTATAGGCTTTGCACATACATTTATGTTTATTTCATTCATGTTCTATTAGCCAGCCTTTAAAATTTGGGTTATTTTTCCATTCTTCACGGAATTTTTGTTTATATGTTTTTGTAGTAGTCATTTCATGCCTAATTTTTAATTTTTTTGTAGGAGTTGACGGCTTGCTAAAATGTTAGTTACAGTTGGTTAATACGAGTACAATTATTTATACATTGTAATTACTTACGAATATGAATCCATATCGGAATCTGATCCTGACGAACACATTTTTAAGGTTACACGTGGTTACAACGCCATTGCACAAACAGTCACAAAAATGTGGCGATGGCGTATAGGTTCGCGCCGCACGTCGCCACGTCGCATGCGCCCATTCGTAAATAAGAAAGAACTTAGCAATAAGAATAATTCATTTAAATATGATTCGCTAGAGGACTCTAGTAGATTTGAGTAGAACAAAAAATAATTCTAAATATATGTAAATTTTAACTATAAATATAATAGTTCGCGAAAAATCTTTATATCCTTAAACATACAAAAAAATCTTTAGTTCTAAAGATAAAATCCTTAATATGGCAACACTGTCTCCAGCCCCCTTTGAAATCAATAGTATATTCCGTAATTCAACAAAAAAAAACTTGATTCTGGGTGAACTCTGGTTCCTGAAAATTTTTACCTATGTCGGGACACTTTGACTTTGAATCATGACATTTTAAAATTGACATAACCTAACAAAAATATACGTGAATAAAATAGACGATAACGTTGAATATGACAGCAAAATTGAACAATCTTATAATTAAAGAATTAATGTTTTCATCGGTGCCTACCAATCTTTTTCAGGAATCGCGTTGCGAGTAGAAACCGGTAAATGAATTTCAGGACTATCAATCACAAACCTAGTCAAACCGGTGTATCTTGTCTATGGGTAGAACGGAACGTACTATTAAATTTCTACGTCAATCGGAGTTACTCTTGACATAACTAACGCCGTTTCCCCACAAAATTAATTTAAGCAGAGATATTATATTATCTATTATATAGAACTACTACTTTAAAATAATATGAACATATTCCAAATTTATAATATACTAAAATAAAATTTAATACGGCTCTTGATTAATAAAATTACTTGCTTTTTAATTCACATGCAGCAAATATTTTCTCTGATTATTTACACATATTTTAATTTTTTATAATTTAAAATTAAATTCTTCCATAAAATATCGCATATCTTCTTTTCTGACTTTTTTAATACAATTTTACGTTTTCACATTATTTTTTAAAAATTTGTTCATAAATATTTAACGTTTTATAATTTTTTTATTGTATTATACTTTATTTAATCATCAAATTACATATAAATATGAATATCTTCACAAAATTTACTTTTGGAAACTCCCACTTCCCCCATTGTGTAAACTGTCCTTTTTTAAAATTTGAAGAACTATAGACATCTATTGTATTTTAAAGTTATTGATAAACTATGTGAGAGACATCTAATGAAATTAAATGAAAACATCACATTAAATTTTTAGGAATTTTTCCAAGGCAGGTTTTTTCCAAGGCAATATTTGTAAAAGCAGTACAATTCCAAGGCAGGTTTAGTAAATTATAGATTTTTCATGCTACCCGCAAAAGCGTTTGGTTTTTAAACTTGTAAACTCGTCTGCTAAGAGATTGCCTTCTGAAACTTATTTTGACATGGTAACATTCATCGAAATTAATGTAGTACGATATAAATAAATATACTTCATTAAAATTTAATACGAGAATTTATTATATAATAATGACTAATAACAGTATCACTTCACCTATTAATTCAATAAAAACCCAAAATCTGAATCTACACCAGGAATACGGAACATACCATCCAAAAAAGATGGAAAGAAAAACTTATAAATTTAAAGGACATGGTAAAACAAGAAACAATGACTACGTGTATTTTTTTGTAATATAGGCCGTATTTATTTAGAAAATTTGAATACAACCCTAAACTGATCCTAAACTTACCCGTGTTGGTATCAAATAAACAACCAAATTTTGTAGTTGGTGATAATTTTAAATGGTAAATTTAAGTGATTTATTAAAATTATTTACTTAAGTTTTCCGTTTTAACCAATAAAATATATAACTTCTGACAGATATAGAAAAAGAAGCAATTTCTAAACAAACATAGAAAACAGGTTCAACTCACCAACCCAGAAAAATAGCTGGGTGAGTTGGGTCAGTTCGGGATCAGTTCTGGGTTACTTCAAATGTGCCAAGTAAACGGAATTAACCTACCAGGTTACTTAAAATGTCCCAAATAAATACGGCCATAATAATTAAAGTACATGTTAATATAATTTTGCCCTTAACTGATTTCCACCATTGTCCGTGTACGTTTATTTTGTTCTGTTCGTGTTCGTCTCAGAACTTACGCCACCTCAGTTATCTAGTCAAAATATATTTATGCGGCTCTTGAAGCTATTCTAGACAGTGTTACTAAGTTACGTAGATCACAATCACCTGCAATAATTAATGTTTATCTCCATTAAATTTATAGGTATTTTGTATTTCATTCATTTACCAACCTATCTCTGATAATTCCCTTTTGGTAGATGCCTTATACAACTTGAATTTCTATTGAAGTTATTCCGATTTTTTTATGAGCAGGCATTTCTAGATACGTGATATTACTTGTTCGATTCATTTCCTATACTCATGAAATGTTTTGTATTTCTTGACGTGAATTATCTTTGTCTGAATTACTTTAAGCAAGTATTAACTATCTTTATTAATTATTGTTGGATTACATATCCCTAGCTTGTGGGCACATAACCTGTAAAAAATATATTCTATCGTCTTGCAGGCAAGAAATATAGAATAGATAATAAATAAAATATTTGTTATATTTCATTTCATTTAATTAATACATACAAAAACAACAAACCTAGATATAACAAGCATCAGGATGTCAATAAAAGTACTCATAACCTTTATAACCAACTTATAGCAAAAGTAAATAATAATTAGATCAAATTGCCATAATTATTTTTCAAAAAATATTCAATCAGTTGCTGATATGGTGAATATTAGTGTTACACATTGGATATTATTAATAAAAATTGAAATAATTTATTTGAATATACTTACAAAACAAAAAGTAACTAGACCACATCAGCTATTATGCAGAGGTGAACAAACACGACAAAAAATATATGGCAAAATGCATAAGTAGAGATATGCAAAGGTGGTCCTTTCAATTGGTGTGTAATGCATATGTGACCACTTGGGCATACGGATATATAATTTTGTGGCGTTTCGGGCATACGGAGATAGGCATTTACGGATATTTCAGGATAAAGAGATTTTAAAATGTGCGCGCTCAATGCATTCCCTAGGGTTCATGCTGTAGGGGGTGAGAAAATTAGTAATTCATCGATATAGGTCATGAAAGTGCTTTCGTCATAATCGAGCGGGAATTACAAACCCTGAAATATAATATCTGGTTTGAAATTTTGGCTGTAGTGAACAAACCATAACCGCGCAATTTAAATAACTGTCATCTGTTGTTCACTTATGTGTAGTGTGTATGATAATGATATATATTTACGTTAATACATTAATTAATTGTATATTCATACTAAAATATGTTTACAATTTAATAGCGGACATATTTAAGATATAGAATCATCGGTGGATATCAAAATATCTGCGGGTAGTTTACATTACTTGTTTTATTTATAAATAAATAAAACTTAAATGAAAAGCTGTTTTATTATATCTACTTAAAATATATTTCATAAAAATATACATTTTTTGATTACTACGAGTACCATTATCTATAACAATAAAATAGTCAATTTCTCGCAATTTGCATTCTTTTTAGAAACAATAGAAACGTCTACAACATTTTAAAATTATAAGAATAAATAATTTACGAGATGAAAATACTTTTAGTAAGGACCGAGATATTAACTACCTAATAAATTGATTTTCTGAAAAATTTTGTATCTTTCCTTTCCTATATGTTAATAAAAAACATGCATATCTTCTTGCAAATATAAAATGCTGTAATTTACATACATATTTATAATATGCAAGTATATTAAATTAATATATTAACGTAAAATAGATTTTATTTAGGAATATACATAACGAATCACAAGTACACAGCAGATGACAGTTGTTTGAATTGAGCGGTTATGTGGTTTGTTCACCACAGCTAAAATTTCAAACCGGATATTATATTTCAGGGTTTGTAATTCCCGCCCGATTGTGACGTCACGCTTTCACGACCTATTATTGATTGAATAAATAAATAAAATATAAATACATAAAAATACAGTGTACCACTATGCAAATTGCTCACATGCCAAATAGTGTTATATGTCGTTAAGAAACAAAATAAAATATTTATATTTATACGTGCTTAATAATTTATGAAATTGTATAGCAAAACTCAGGTCACAGAACTACCCAGTGAAAGTTCGAAAATTATACAGGGAAACAATATACAAGGTAGTTTGAAAATGTACTAAGGCTTTCACACCGAAAATAAATTTAAAATTATAGGACAATAATATACAGGGTGTTCGAAAAATAAGGGACCAAATTTGGAAAATATATTAATCAAACCAAAACAAGAAAATAATCCTAATATACCCATGTCCGGAAACGAACCATTTCGGAATAAAACACTCTTTTATTTGAATTTTGAATTTTATTTTTAGTAATGTTTTTACTCTCAAAATTACAATAGTTGTTCAAAATGTCCTTCTTGCACTTGCATGCATCATTCTATACGTCTTCTCATTGATTGTCGGACACGTTCGAATATTCCTGTTTTTAGTGTTATACTATTGAAACAATCTATGATTCTTAGCCGCAAATTCTCTACGTTATTAATGGGCGTCGAATAAACTAAGCTCTTTAAATGAACCCAAAAATAAAAATCAAACGGATTCAAGTCTAGTGAACGTGGAGGCCACGTAGTTCCACCTCTGCCTATCCACCGATCACGAAATAAATTTTGAAGATATTGTCTTACTTGGAGACTAAAATGTGGAGGCGTGCATAAACCACATATGATGCCGTGTAAATAGTGAAACATTCTCTAATAAATTTGGTAAATTATTTTCCAGATAATGTAGATACAATTTTCCCGTTAATCTGGTAGGCAAAAAATAAAGTCATATCAACTCATCTCCAATAATACAATATTAATAGAAAAGCTTCAAAACAATATCAAAATTAATTTAATTAGGGTGACAACAAATTTTGACAGTTGCTAAGGATACGTGATTAAACAAATTACAAGTATTAAAGTAACTATTGTAATTTTGACAGTAAAAACATTACTAAAAATAAAATTCAAAATTCAAACAAAAGAGAGTTTTATTCCGAAATGGTTCGTTTCCGGACATGGGTATATTAGGATTATTTTCTTGTTTTAGGTTGATTAATATATATTTCAAATTTGGTCCCCTATTTTTCGAACACCCTGTATATTACTGGCTTATAAATCAATCGCAACAGCTCGAGACACTTAGTTGGCAAATTGAATTAACATTACTATGGAAATTTCTCAACTCTGGATAATTTTTCAACGGCTCTTCTGTGAAAGTCCGTTGGTAAAGCCCTTATCTATAATAAATAATGTTAATGTTTTGAAGAATCCTTGTATCAAACATAACTTAAATAAATTATATTGGAAAAAAATTACATATTAACTATAAATTGAAAAAAAAAATAATCTATCGAAATTTGTCAACATTTGCCCTAAAAAAAAGTTACATCAAAATCTGGCAACACTGTCTTACACGTAAACTATGTTTATGTCAGTTACAAGTTGATTATTTATAAATACAAATGAAATTATTACAGAAAAATAAGTAATTCATTTTATACATAACTGCTGTTACAAGGAGCTACTAAAGTTAGTTTAGAATGGGGGCCTATATCATAGTCGAAATATTAAATATTATATTATATTATTTTGCAGAAGAATATGAAAATATTCAACAATTCATGAGTATGAGTGAGGAAATTTCATTTTAATATTATTTCATTCGCGATTTTTAAGAGATTATATTTTGTTGCGATATCCCGTGACGTCAACTCTCTCAAAGAACTATCAGTTTGAACAATAACCTATAAAAAATGTCAAGAGAGGTAATATCTAATTATATTAATAATTTCAACATGAGTGCACAAGACATTAAATTACCATAGAAATTAAGGTATATGTAATTTCAATAATATATAATGTCCTTCTTTTAATCTTCTTCCTTGCTATATTCTATAATGAGATTTAATAATTACCTACTTAACAGGTTGACTGCGTTACCGGCCTCCGAGGACCGGTGACGTACTTTGTTATCTTGCGGTTGTGTATATCCAAAATTTCTCTCAAATTGCGGAACTTGTATTTTCGTTAATTTAGCCTTTCTGGAACTTTTATAAGTACGGTTTGGTTAGTTGCTACGTCTAGAATCTTGTAGACTATAAAAATATTTACCGGTTCCGGAGGACCGGTAACGCACTGATCTAATACTTTATTACTTGTGTGCTGTACCACTCGCCCGGGACCGGTGCTGTTTTCATTGTAAAGCAAGTAGCGACGTCTACGGTATGTATGTAGTATTAGAATTCACGAAACACGTGTTTTAGTGGCTCTTATTCTTTGTTATAAAATGTCTTCTCGAGCAAGAAAAATTTTGTTTTTAGCTCAATGCGAGTTAGAAAACGATACATAAAAACAGTTGACAGTGTCAAGTACATAAGCAGTGCATGTTGTGCTGAAAAGAAGCAAAGTAATGATGTCGTTCGTTTTCCTAGCCAGTGTGAAGGACCTAGTTCGTCAAAAATTATTTCTACTAACAAACCATCTCATGATGATATTAGTAATGAAGGAAATGATTCTGATATGGATGTGTTTGATTCTGATGACTCAGTACTTGACAAAAACTATGTTCCATCGTCCTCAAACTCTGAAAGTGACTCTAACGACGAAAATGATTACATAAATTTTGCGGAAAATGATAATGTCGCTTTAGATGAAATACCTCTAAGAAATTTTATGCTAAATGAAGACGAATGGCATGATATTACTGAAGATAATAGTTATGTGTACCAAAAGCAAGAATTGTCTACCCTAAATTTTGATTAAAAAATCCTATAGACGCGTATCATTTATTTTATGGTGTACAGAACGGTCCGATCAAAATTATTAAATGGATGGATAAGCGACCTGTACTAATGCTGAGCACGGATCCAACACATACCGCTACCTGTATATCCACTGGTAAGCGGACCAGACAAGGTGAAGATGTCATGAAACCAAAAGCAGTTACTGAATACAATAAAGCCAAAAAGGGAGTCGATTTGAGCGACCAAATGTCTTCGTACCACTCAGTATTACGTCGAAGTTTGAAGTGGTATAGAAAGTTGGCGTTCGAGATTTTATTTGGAACGTGTATTGTAAACTCCTGGATTATAGGTATATAATAAAATCAGTTCTTTGAAACTATCTATAACGGAGTTTAGAAGAAGATTGGCACAAGAATTAGCTTATACTCCGCAAGACACCCAGGAGAAGACCCCGAAAAGAGTTTCGCACACCTTTGTAAAGCCATCAGGACCAGGAAAAAAAAGAAGAAGGCAATGTCAAGGATGCTATAACAAACTGAGGGAAACGCATTCTAGCAGAGAAGCAAGTAATTTAGTAACTAAAGTAACAAGTTACTGCAATGATTGCCCTGGACAACCAGGGATGTGTTTGGCTTGTTTTAATATAAGACACAAGAAATAAAATTTTGTAGTATGTTTGTTTGTAGTTTGTTTACTTGTATGAATATTTTATAACTTGTTTTTTTGTTAATTCAAGGCAAAAGATATTATACTTCTTCAATGTATATTATAATTATTTAACAATAAACTTTATTTAATTTTCTATTTACGTGTATTTATATTTTGTTAAAATTTTAAATTATTAAAACCTTATTTATATATAAGTCAGAGTAACGCGATTGTAAGCATAGATTCTTGTTGAAATATAGTAACAAAACCTCCATTCCGATTTATAAATTCTTTAAAAATGCTTACGTTAAACAAAATAAAACAATTACGTCCTCGAGGACCGGTAACGCATAGAAAGATAGAGGACTTACCGGTCCCTAGGGACCGGTAACGCACACAACGCAACACTAATATTTTTAATGACGCAGTCAATCTGTTAAAGTTTCAAGTATTTTCAGATCAACTTTATTTAATACTAATGGGTTCAAAGAAATTAGTGTGAAAAGGTACACATCTATTGTACCAGAAGATTTTCGGCGAAGAATAACTTAAAAATATGGAGGAAGGTTTTGAACCAGCGGCACCATGGGCGCCCGCAGACTTTTTTACAAGGTGCGTCGAAATTTTTGAAAAAGACAAATTGTAAAGAATGTGTAGAGAATAAAAAACATTTTTATACATACAGGTGGCCCAACGAAAATTATCAGCACAATTTTTGGTCACTTAACATCAATTTTGCAAAAAACGCTCAAACACGTCAATTTTAGTATAAAGGGGAACACCTGAATGGATTAGTACCAATGGCATAACTTCAACCCTAAAATGGGGGTGGTCTGTACCTCAAAAATTTTAAATGGAAAAGGGTGTCAAACATGACACAGTTCGAAAGGCCTTTCAATTATCTTTTCAACAGTTTTTTTAATTTTTCAAATACGATCATTAGTTCCAGAGAAATATTGTTTAAAACAAATTCTATCAGGTGTTCTATCAGGTGTTTCTAAAACGATTTTGTCAATTTAAACTTAAAGTTAAAACTTATTTTTTCCCTGATGAAGTTACAAAATTAGTAACGAAATATTGGACTTTAATAAAAATTAACTATTAAAAATTTCACGAATGAATTATTAATATAATTCCTGCCTAATATCCGCCGAGAAATCCGTGAAAACATTTTTATCAGTTTTCTTATTATTCGTATGCCACTTCTTTGGTTTAGTTGTGTGTATAACACTAGCGGCGATAAAATGTTTTCCGGGGATTCCCCAACGACGTCTTGTAGCATTCATTATAGGCCGTACAGCGAGAACTGGCGGGTGAATTACCTTTGCGCAGACACACAATTTCGTCGTGGGAGGGGTTATTGAGCTCCTCTTCACCGCTCTTCATTTATTGCTACGCTAGTATGATTTACGATTCTTATTTGTGAAGAGCACAAACAACGTAGAAAATTTTGCTATAGCTCATCCAAAATAGAAAAGTACCTGTCAATCATTCTCGCGCATATAATGCAACAAACAAGTTGAAAGAGACGGCAACATATATATTATATGTTCTTTAAATCTTAATTTCGAATTTCCTAAATATTATATAATAATTTCCTAATATAGTGTCCCCATATGAACTAGGAACTAAGTACGCCACTGGTAAAAAACGCAATGGGGGGTACCTTCTCCCATTGGTTGCTCAAAATATGAACGAAAATACGACTTTCGCGGAGGTTCATTTCTATTTTGGACGAGCTATAGGAAATATTTTGGTGTGACATCATAATTACTGTGATTTTTTCTATTTGTGTTGTGATATTATTGTTGTTGGGAACGTATTACGTTTTATGACACTTGAGGACAAGAATGGGATTAATTCAATACCGCTAAATAAAGTTCAGGAACGAGTATCATCAGCTACAGGTAATTAAACTCAAATTACATACAACATAAACATGTACATGGTTATTCTACTCGAAATAGATATTGTAACGTTTTATTTATTTAGGTGAAGTGTAAAATTGATTAAAACACTAATATTTATATAACTAAGTTTAATTAAAGAAATATGAATTATAAAGAATAAATAAAAATAACTAACACTAAGAATTAACAAATATAAACACTAATTTAAGAACTAATTATTATTACTAAAGACTTAAACACTAAGATAATTTATTTAAACAATTAGAACAACGCAATATTTATTTCAACACTATTTATATCACTGTCTATTTATTTATATCACCATCTGTACACTACACGTATTAACACAAGACTGTTCTCGCGATGTTTTGGTCGGGGTATTTATATTAAAATACATCATTCTAGAAGATTCTTTGATTCCTTGGAATTCAGAACAATGGGAAGCGAACGGACGTGTTCTGACCCGCTCGCTAGCGGCCGCCGCCCGCGCCGCGACCCTGGGTTCGCTACAATATAAATTTGAATATAACCAACATAGAACTGAAGTATTTTGAAAATAATTTTTATTCTATAAATAAATTCTTAAATAATTTATTGCTTTTATACATTATTTTTTTATTATTCTGTCGTACTTGTATGTAATATTATAGATAATAAAGTATTATTATTATTATAGGTATTTCACTTAGAACAGTTCAACGTATTGCGAACCAAACGAGAGATATTAGCAAAAGTGCTAGTACAAGTTACAAAAGTCCGCAAAAAACGAAACTTAGATCAAAATCGAAAACTGATATCGACAGTTTTAGTTTTGCGCCGTTTAATTCATGATTATATTATAACAGAAAAATCTATTCCAACCGCGAAGAAAATCCTTATGAAATTCCGAGAAACAACTAATTATGACGGCCATCGATCCAGCTTAATAATTGTGATGAAGAAATTAGGATTTCGGTTTAGGAAGACAAGGAATAATAGAACGCTGTTGGTTGAAAAACATGACGTCCGTTTATTATGTTTAAATTATTTACGTAAAATTAAAGAGTATAGAAAGGCTGGTCGCCCTATTGTTTATATAGATAAAACCTATATACACGATTCCCATACTCTTCCGAAAAGTTGGTCCGATGCAACAGCAAAAGGCGTAATGTCACCTGTTTCCAAAGGTCAACGGCTTATAATAGTACATGCTGGCTCGGAAGAAGGATTTATACCCGGAGCAGGACTAATTTTTAAGTCTCAAACAAAAACTGGAGATTATCATAATGAGATGAATGCGGCTAATTTCAATAAGTACTTACAAGAAAAGCTTATTCCAAATTTACCAGCATAAAGTGTTTTAGTGTTAGATAACGCAACGTATCACAATGTGCAAGAAGAAAGATGTCCTACGTCAAATTCAAGGAAGGCAATTATGAGGGAATAGTTGCAAAGGAAACAAATTCATTTCACCGAAGATATGTTAAAACCCGATTTATTTGAAATTATGAAAGGAATAAGGCACAATTTAAAAAATTTGCAATAGACAAAATTTTAACAAGTAACGGCTTTGAAATTCTTCGATTACCACCGTATCATCAAGATCTTAATCCAATTGAAATAATGTGGGCATCATTAAAGCAAGATGTGGGTTCTAAAAATGTAACATTTAAATTAAATGATACACAAAAGTTGTGTGAAGCATGGTTTTCCGCCGAGGAAAGAAAATCAGAATGGGCAAGCAGGTGTCGTCATGTGTGCAAAATTGAAGATGAATATGCTGCGAAAGAACCGTCAATAGAAGAAGAAATCGATAGGATTATTACATCTTTGGGTGATGATAGTAGTGACACAGGAAGTGATACAGAAACTAGTGATAGCGCGGAAAGTGATGGTTTATCGGGTGTAAAAAATTTTTAGTGAACTGTTTTCTATTGTAAATGTAAATAATTTTTTGACTATAGTAGAAAGCAAATATCCGTACTTCCGACCGAAGGCGAGATTCAAATGTTCAAAGAAGTCAAATATAATTTGTGAAATATTCTAAAAAAACATAAAATGTAATATATTACTTTGTAAAACGCAGGGAAGTCAAATAACGACATTTAGAATAAAATTAAATTTTATTAAACAGAAATAACAATATCTTAAAACTCTCCATCTCTGTCATACAATTTGTTTAAACGAGTTTAATTAGTAATCGGGGTATAAATACGGCGTCCGGGGCTGAGCATGATCACTTGTTTACTAGCTTCTGATGATGACTTGTTTACTAGCTTCTGATGATGACTTGTTTACTAGCTTCTGATGATGACTTGTTTACTAGCTTCTGATGATGACTTGTTTACTAGCTTCTGATAGCGACCTAAACTGAGTTTACTAGCGACAACTGCGATTTATCTCCGAGACACACAGATCTACCGACCGACCTTTTGTAGGTAAGACCGTATTAACGTCCTAGCCGCTAACCCCGACAAGTAGAACTTTAAGCTGACGTTCAGTTTGGTGATACTCGTCGTCCTGACTCCGACCGCTGACCACCACGACGATACCTCCTGAAGCTGGCATCCAGTTTGGTAGTATTCCTCTTCCTGACACGACCGCGACTCATTCCTACAGTACAGCCTCAAGCTGGTATCTGGTTTGGCTGTACTTCCTTTCAGACCGTGATAGATTCAGACTGCAACCGCGACCGAGACTTCCCAGCGTTAACGTCGTATGGAACTGAAGGATCTACAATAAAAACTTTTTTAGTAATTCTGGGTTTTAGTGTTATCACCCTGGCCTAACCGACCTAGAGCTCCTGTGGCACATTATTTTTCTTCCAGGATCCGCTGATTGGCGCCCGAGAAAAACCCGACGTCCTAGAGGAAAACCACGACATCACGGTCCGACAAGTAGCAGCGGCCCAAGTGATCGTCACAAATTGGCGCCCGCGAACAGGGACACATCACATATTGGCGGCCCCCCGTGCAGGGACTCATCATCTTCATTCGGGTAACACTAGAATTACAGAGAAGCCGACACCATGCCGCAGGAAGGAGACTCCGAACAGCCGGCCAAGAGCGAACACACGTCCAGCTCGCCGAATACGAACCAGACGTTCATATTACCGTCACCAACATCCGGCACCAGTGCCCTCATGATACATGAGCGGAACACCGGCACCCCGGGTGCCTCAGTAACCCAACAGACCATTTCACCGTCATAACCAATCGCGACGACAGACAACCACGATGCGTCAACCAGACGCCCCGCTACCAGCAACATATGCGACGTCGTACGCAAATGGAATATTGCGTTCGACGGCAAAACCGACCCGGCCGCATTCCTGGAGAGAGTAGCCGAACTACGAGACAGCTACGGGTTCAGCGACGACCAGCTGATGCTGGCACTACCCGAGCTGCTCCGAGGAAGTCCGCTGTTATGGCTCCGTAACATGCGTCAGGATTGGCGTAGCTGGACGGACTTCCTGACCGACTTTCGCCTCATCTATATGGGCTCCGACTATACCCTATGACTAGAAGAAGAGATTAGTCAACGCAGACAACGAACCAACGAAAAAGAGCGTGAGTACCTCAACGCGATAAATACCTTAATTCGCAGACACGGCAGACTACAACACGAGGAGGCCATATATCGGGTGTACATCAACCTACTGCCTGAATACCGCCAATACATCCGTCGTCGAGACATCAGCAGCATCAGGGAGTTGATGCAAGAGATCGACGAGTATGAGCGGCTACAACAAGACCTGAAGGCAACAACAACCACACCACGCCTGCACGTAGTGTAAGCCGAGCCTCCGAAACCGATGGCAAGCACCAGCCAACCCAAGGCCGACGCATCGGTACTATGTTGGCGGTGTGGACAGCACGGGCATCTCCGACAGGTGTGCAAGAACCAACAGAAACTGTTGTGCTGGAAATGTCACAAACAGGGAGTGATGACCAGAGACTGTGGCTGCCAGAAGAGGTCGGGAAACGGGATGTGAGCTGCGCCGATACGGGGCTGGAACAGCTGTCATCTTATCAACGCCCCGCAAATTCAATTTCCCAACCGGAATTGCCTACCCAGCTGCCAGTCATTCATGGGAATGACATCACCGACAATAGGCTTTTCCTGACGGTGGAAATAAAAAATCAAAACATAAGAGCACCAGTGGATACCGGCGCGATGTATTCTTACCTGGACGCCACCATTGCGGCAAAGCTGCGTGACCGGAAGAATCCCTTGCAGCAAGCAGATCACCAGCAGGTACAGTTGGCCAATGGTGCAACTGTGACAACCACAGGGACGCTCCAAGTGCGATGTATACTAGGTGGAGTTTGGCGACGGGTCAAGTTCCAAGTACTTGAGAATCCCACGTGTCCGGCAATCCTGGGGATGGACATAATACAATTGTACGGCGTGAGTATAAATATCCAGCAACAGGCCGTCACATTTAACACACCAAGCACAGGAGCCGCCTGGCTTAATACCATGACGTCCACAGGTCCAGAGGCAACCCTAGCCACTTTCCTCGAGGAGGAACTAAGCAAGTTCGCTGATGTCACCTGTATCACACCTTACATAAAACATCAAATTAAGCTAAAGGACAAAACGCCAATAAAACAGCGATATTTACCTCGCAATCCTAAGATGGAAATCATCAACAAAGAGGTAGATCAAATGCTGACGGATGGCATCATCGAAAAGTCCCAAAGCCCGGAGAGTTCCCCAGCTGTCATCGTGCGAAAAAAGGACGGGCGGCGCCGTTTCTGCATCGATTTCCGGCAGCTCAACAAGGTGTTTGAGAAAGACGCATACCCTCTCCCTTACATCACGGCGATTTTGGACAAGTTACGAGGGGCCGCGTATTTCTCCACGCTGGACCTGAAGAACGGCTACCTGCAGGTCGCACTCACGTAGTAAAGCAAGCCGCTGACCGCATTCACCGTTCCAGGGCGCGGCCTCTTCCAGTTCCGAGTCATGCTGTTCGGGCTACACGCGGCCCCCGCCACGTTCCAAAGGCTGCTGGACACCATCATCGGCCCAGAACTGGAACCGCACGCATTCGCCTACCTGGACGACATTGTCGTGGCCAGCACTACTCTGGAAGAACATATTGCGCACCTGCGAGAAGTGTTCATAAGATTGAGGGCAGCTAACCTAAAAATCAACCCAGATAAGTGCCAATTCGTTAAACAATCTATCAAGTACCTGGGACATGTGGTGTCGTCCAAGGGCATTGAGACCGATCCCGACAAGGTGCAGGCGATCAACGACATGCCACCGCCATCAACGGTCATGGAACTGCGACAATTCTTGGGTGCTGCGTCGTGGTACCGGCGGTTCGTAGAACACTTCTCCACCGTGGTCGCGCCGTTAACGCTTCTGCTCCAGAAAAAGCAGCCCTGGATCTGGGGAGTACCACAAGAAGAAGCGTACCGACAACTCCAGCGTGCGCTGACTACTGCGCCCGCTCTTGCCTGTCCCAACTTCGAGGAACCGTTGATCCTCCAGACGGACGCTTCCAACGTCGGCATCGGGGCGGCATTAAAACAAGGAAGCATGGACGAGCCAAGGGCGATAGCCTACATCAGCCGGTCACTCTCTGCCGCCGAGAACTACGATGTATCGGAAAAGGAGTGTCTGGCCGTAGTGTGGGCCATCAAAAAGCTGCGTAGCTACTTAGAGGGCTACCACTTCACTGTCGTCACGGATCACCAGGCCCTTAAATTCCTAGACCGACTAAAGGACCCAACCGGTCGTCTAGCTCGATGGGCAGTCCTCCTGCAACAATATGATTACGACGTCGTATTCCGCAAGGGGAAATTTAACCATTTAGCTGACATGCTAAGCCGGAAACCCTTACCGGCACTGAACGTCGTTGTTGCAAGATGCCCATGGTATGACCGTATGCTCCAGGAGGTCAACACACGCCCAGGAGAGCATCCCGACTTCCGGGTGGAGGACGGCAGGCTCTACCGACGGTTCTGAGACCCCGCCGATCTATCAGACACTGAGCCGCACCGGGAGTGGAAGCTGTGCGTACCCACAGCACAGCGCAAGCAGATCCTGGCCGAGAATCATGACTATCCTACAGCAGGGCACCTAGGGATTGCCAAAACGTTGGCAAGATTAGCCCTGCGGTACTATTGGCCGGGGATGTATTGCGAGACTACCACTTACGTCCGGAGATGCAGTAGCTGTCAGCGATTTAAGGCAGACCAGCAGGGCCCCGTCGGTCGCATGAGTCCTCCAAAAGTTGGACAGCCGTGGGAAACAGTAGCCGTCGATATGATGGGGCCGTTGCCTCATCCTGCAAAAGGATATCAGTACATTATCGTGTTTCAGGATCGACTCACCAAATGGATTGAATGCCGACCATTGCGACAAGCCAATGCATCCGCCGTGGTTGGTAATGTGTCGCTATGGGTGTCCCAAAACATTGATCACGGACAACGGCACCGAGTTCGACAACCGCACCCTGCAGAAGTTCTTGCAAGAACACGCCGCAGGCCAACCCAGTGGAGCGTGTGAATAGGGTACTAAATCCTATGTTGGCCCAGTTCTGCCAGGCCAACCAGCGAAACTGGTATTCGCTATTACCAGAATTTGTCCTGGTCATCAACAGTAGCCGACATAGTTCTACTGGTTATTCTGCGGCATGTCTTAATTTCGGTCGGGAGTTACAACTCCCCAGCCAACTGACCGACAATAAAGTAGAAAAAGAGAACTCACCGGCCGTTTTCGAGGAACATCTTCGACGTCTCCAGGCGATCCGTGACGCGCAAGAACTGGCCAAAATCAACATCGCCCACGCCGCAACGAAGCAGGGGCACCATTACAACTTGCGGCGAAGAGACATCGAATTCCATCCGGGCCACAAAGTCATGCGTCGTGAGCACCCACTGTCCTCTGCCGCTAAGGGCATCGCTGCGAAACTTTGCCCAAAGTATTCCGGCCCGTGGATCGTACAATCCCGAGTTTCTCCGTCTCTTGTAGTTTACAGATGGAGAAGCAAAAGACGAACCTTCCACGTCGGGTACGACAACTGGGTTCCAGCCGCCATCGACCAGCTCAGATCCGTCCTGTGGGACTTCCGCTGGTGCTCGCCCGCCGACCGGACCCGGTACAACTGGCCGCCGCCGCGGCCGTCCACGTCGCATCCCGCCAAGTGACACCGCCGCCGTACTGCTTGCCAGCACATTCGAAGGTGTCTTCCCCAGTGGCCAGGGACATGCCCCTTCTGGAAATCAGTCCCAGTCGAGAGATACCGCTTTCGACACCGGCAGAGACATCTATCGGCGACTGGGAAGCGCTGCTGCAAGACCTCTTCGGCTCTGTGAGTCCGGAGAACTCTCCGCCTTCGTCTCCCAACAGCCTGGCAGCAGCACTTCAAGAGGCAATTCACCCACCTGCATTGTCACCGCTGCCCGACACGCCGCCTCGCAGGTCGCGTCCCAGGTTGATCCAGCCAGCAGACAGTTCGGTCCCGTATGTGCTGCGACCCGTAGCAGATGTGAAGTTGGGGTATGCTACCGTCAACCGCAGTCGCGTCCATCCGGCAGATTCACGACTTCCTGCCGTGCGTCGAGCTCATGCCAGCTGCTTCACGGAGCTGCAGCAGCTGCGAGCCGAGCTGGCGATGGCAATGCTGCCAGAGACATCGCCCCGAAGAACGGCGTCCATAGCGTCGCCGCCGTCACCACCAACGCGGCCAGACCCGTCTGAGCTGCTGAAGACGCCGCCACGGCGTCCTGCCGTGCCTCCGCTGGAGGCCCGAACACCTGGCCTTGCTTCCGTGGAGGTTAATCCTCCACCAGCACACCGACATCCGCCCTCGCCCTCGCTTCTTATACCGGATGCGTCCCCCATCCAGATGACACCGGAAAGCCCAGAGACACCCAGCGCACAGGTCGTGGAACACCGGCCGGTCGTCCGTCCGCCGAAATGGTCGCCCCCAGACTACGTGTCGCCGGTGCTGGCACGACCGCCGTTTTCAGCGCCGTACCGTACCGCGAGTGCAGTACGGGACACACCTGGAGGGACCACACCGCCGCAGTTGCCGACCGAGTACACCACGGCCACGCCTGCGCTCTCTTTCCGCCGGTGTAGGGTACTGGCACCTCGTCCCGGAGGTGAAGTGATGTGGGTGACAGAGTACTCCACGAGCGCTCCCAAACGGCGTCAGAAGACCAAGAAGAAGCAGAGGGCAAGGCAAACTGCATAAACAAACGAAAAAGACACTTACGTTTCTTTTATTTCACTCCCGGAGTAAGGGGAGGGTGTTACGATGTGTCACTAACCTGGTTTCCTTTTTGCAACCACGTGCACTCCCGATTACTCAACCAACACCGTTCCGTCATCTGTTCATCCGATCATCATCATATCAAGCCTTCCAAACTACGGGGAGGCTGTTCAAGCCGTTTTTTTCACCAAGCACATGGTCTAACTTAACTCCGAGACCACGTGCCCGGACAAGTGACAGTTCCAGATTCACCTACAAAACCATGTTCATAAAACATCACCCTGTTACCAATAATCATAGTCACATTAAACATGTCTGCGTAAAATGTATATTTTCACAGTTATACAACTTTGTCAAGACACCACCAAGATGCCACTGTGCAGATGCGTCAAATATCCGTACTTCCGACCGAAGCCGAGATTCAAATGTTCAAAAAAGTCAAATATAATTTGTGAAATATTCTAAAATAACATAAAATGTAATATATTATTTTGTAAAACGCAGGGAAGTCAAACAACGACATTTAGAATAAAATTAAATTTTATTAAACAGAAATAACAATATCTTAGAACTCTCCATCTCTGTCATACAATTTGTTTAAACGAGTTTAATTAGTAATCGGGGTATAAATACGGCGTCCGGGGCTGAGCATGATCACTTGTTTACTAGCTTCTGATGATTTGTTTACTAGCTTCTGATGATGACTTGTTTACTAGCTTCTGATGATGACTTGTTTACTAGCTTCTGATAGCAACCTAAACTGAGTTTACTAGCGACAACTGCGATTTATCTCCGAGACACACAGATCTACCGACCGACCTTTTGTAGGTAAGACCGTATTACCGTCCTGACTGCTAACCCCGACGAGTAGAACTTTAAGCTGGCGTTCAGTTTGGTGATACTTGTCGTCCTGACTCCGACCGTTGACCACCACGACGATACCACCTGAAGCTGGCATCCAGTTTGGTTGTATTCTTCTTCCTGACACGACCGCGACCCATTCCTACAGTACAGCCTCAACCTGGGTATCTGGTTTGGCTGTACTTTCTTTCAGACCGTGATAGATTCAGACTGCAACCGAGACCGAGACTTCCCAGCGTTAACGTCGTATGGAACTGAAGGATCTACAATAAAAACTTTTTTAGTAATTCTGGGTTTTAGTATTATCACCCTGGCCTAACCGACCTAGAGCTCCCGTGGCACATTATTTTTCTTCCAGGATCCGCTGATTGGCGCCCGAGAAAAACCCGACGACCTGGAGGAAAACCACGACATCAAGGTCCGACAAGTAGCAGCGGCCCAAGTGATCGTCACAAATTGGCCCGCGAACAGGGACACGTCACAATATTTAATAAGAAAATGTTTGAATGTTCATACGTGTGTAATATGTGAGACTTATGCAAAAAGTCAAAAAAATATGGATAGTGCTAATCTATATTCACACTTTCGGGCATGTGAAACAGCAAGTGGGGATCCTTTTGGTAATTTATGTATGCCAGCTGATAATTTTGTTACTCATATAAATACTTTAGAACAATGGTTTCTTTCAAATTTCGAATATGTAACTCTTCATAATGATGTTGTTAAAACTCTAATTACTAATATAACACATAAATTTCAGGTAATACATCCATGTCCTGACTTTCCGCATAAATATTTAATTAAATTGTTTTGTCGCATGCGATGATTTTATGCTTTGATATTTATTAATAGAAAATTTAAATCGGAAAAAGGAAAAAGAAAAAAACATATATTACAAAACGTGTAATTTTGTTATAAATAAAAATATCTTGATTTAGAAAAATGTAATTTTTATTACTCCTAATATATTTGTATTTATTATTCACAAAATAATACCTACTTCATCCACTTATAACTAAATATATTTTTAAATTACCGCCATATGCGCAAATGCCAAAATGGCCGGTCGACTTCAAGGTTATCGTTCGATGCGACACGAAGATCGAAGGTACCGACAGAGAGTGTCGCTACTGGTTAAGAATTCTTATACTGTGCCTTCTTTGTAACCATGGTTTTACCCCCCACCGACGTTCTCTTTTATTATTTTGTACAAAAATAATTGAAGTCATAGCCATTACAATGGCAGCAGCTTTACGCCTCTTTTGAATTTCAAGCATATTTGCTCTTTTACGATTCATTTTTGTTTTTTTGTTCAAATTTACAATCTTACACGAAGATCAACAACTGTTACGGACTACCAACTTTCCTCGGATATATGTTGGTATAAAATTTAAAAGAACTAGTAAAGTTACTGAAATATGTTTTCAAATGTGATACACAAGAAAATTGTTCAGCAACAAGTTGCACAACTTCGTGTTGCAAAACTAGTTGCGCAACAAGTTGCTGAAAATGTTGCTGAATGTAAAACGGGCTTGAGAGTTATGAATGGTCATTATTGACCGTCAGGATTCTTCTTAAAGATATTTCATTCAATAACTGGACACTTACAAAAGTTACTCTATAAAAGATTAGTGAAATAATGGTTCTTTGTTGACAAGTGTTTCTTTTGTTATATATGAATCTTTTGAAGCCACGCATTTCATTCAAAATATTTACATGCACGTGTGAAAAGGCAAAAGTTACTCTAAATATAAAAGAAAAGGCACACAGAGATTTTTGGAAAAGATTTTAAACCTGTAAGAATTGACAAAAGCCGAAAGTTATGTAGGAAATGTATTTGTATCGAAAACATGCAGGTGTACATGCACAGTTTTATACAGTGAGAATTTTTAGAGACTTTACGATGTACAGTCTTTTGAGAAGTATTTAATTATTGGGGCTGTTTGATATTCGAAATATTTTTTTTATTTTCTGAAAGAGATAGATATATTTCTGAGGGAGTTAGGGATATTTTGATGGAGATGAATACATATATATATATATATATATATATATATATATATATATATATATATATATATAAAGAGGAAAAATATCGGTCTCTCTAGTATACAGCACTTGTGTATGTGTGTTAATATCATGGCTTCAGCATCCGTTTTTGAATTCGACCTCGATAATCTGGTCCGAGCAGTAAGGAGAAGATTATAGTACACTCCGACATTCAGCTCCGAGGACCTATGGAGGAAGTTATAAACCTCATCGACGATGACGACGACGACATCTGGGCATCATCTCCAGTGGGAACCGAGCTGGTCATTGCTAGTGCATCATCTCCAACGACATCCATGACCTCTGAAAATACAACCTCTGTCGTTGATGAGATACTTGATAAGGCAGTATCTTTAATATGGTCAGAGGATACAAAAACTTCAAAGAGACTTCCAGATGCAGAGGTTTATTCGGAGGAGTTGAAGCAACCTTCTTTGTCTGCAGCCGAGTCTAGTGAGCCGTACGGTCAGTCACTCGCTTATAGTGAGAAAAATCCCCAGGATGATGATGACGTCGATTTTCCTGAGTTATTTCCCGACAATCAACTTGATGTCCTCGTTGGAGCAGCAACAACTGTAGATTACAAATATCTTATTCCGCCAAACAAAGATATCCGCAACAACAACGACAGGTTGCTGGATGTCCTTGCTATTCCTCTAGGCAAGAATAGAAAATCTTTCATATCCATAGGTCTTGACCCTAATTATGGTATACAGGTAGTAGTGCGAGTGCTCGGTGATGTGAACAAAAAAATTATATTTCAATGTTCCTGATTTCAATAAATTTATAAATTTTTTAAAATTTGTTCAATCCGGAGAAGCTCCCCTAAATAAAAAATATATGATGTGCGGTAAACAATTCACAGTAATTCCCAAAGGACAGCTGAAATATCAAATAAATAACAAATATCTAGTGTTAAACAGAGAATATATAGAGAATTTAATTAGTTTACAATTAGTAATAACTCAGAATTTTTTAAAATATAATGTTAAGTACTTTAATATATATAATATTTATAAAAAAATAATTCAAGACATAGCAGAGTATATAGTATAAGATTTAAGTATAAGTTAGATGTAAGCCTATACAAATATATATACATATAGAAAATGTAGTTTTTCAGAATCTTTGTATTGAATTATTTACGTATTATTATTATAAGTCTTATAAAGATTTGCTATGTATACATGAATTTATTGAAACAGAAAAGAAATATATTATTTAAAATTTAAATAAATTAATTTTAATATCTACAACCTTTCAAACTGTCGTGATTATTTATAATAATATTGACAACTTACTTAGTAACCTTTATAGTTCCTATTCAATTAATTCAAATAAGAATTTTGTATAATATCCCCAAGTTCGGTGAATCAGGTAAGGAAATCTTGTACTGTTAGCGGACAAAGGACTAAGGGTAACAGAACTCACACAATAGCCTCACTCAGGTAGTTTTCTGTCCCATTCATGCGATATTAAGAATATTTATACGGGAAACAAATAAATAGAAAGCGTAAGTTTCTCTATAACATTGAAACGGTGACAAGATGGACCCGCAATATACCTTCTTTAACATCTGTGAAGAAATTATTGAGACTTCTGTAAGAAGAGATGAGGTTCAAGAGAATTTTAATGCATTCTTTCAAACGTGTGAAGCCATCATTGATGAGAGTCTTAATCAGAGTGAAGCCGGTGCTGTCCGCTATACAATAGCTTTGGATCAAGAGAGCCATTGCCGAAGGTTTAATTTAAAGGGTCGAAAAGTGACGTTCAACATTAACGACCCTCCAAGAGGTGAAGACCCTATACAATAGTTATATGACTGTGTAAAAAGTGTTACAGAATTTGTAATGGAGTCTACAGAACCATCGGATTACGTGGGATTCGTTTTTCATACGCCCTTATTAGAACATGGACCTGCATGGTTGAGTTTTCGACGGGCAGATTAACTACATATCGATGCTGTGTGGGAATCTCTAGAGAAAATCTTACAAAGCAATAAATAATTTTTTTCTGACGGAGAATTCTCCATAGAATTTACCAAGGTTTCTATGCCTACAGGTCTAGGAAAACGTCATGGTTTTTTATTTTCTGAAGCTAACCGCAGAAAACATGGGGTTATAGAGATTATGAATAATGATAATTCATGTCTTCCACGAACACTCATAGTTGCAGAAGCACTGTGTAATAAAGAACAATGTTTTAAAAACTTAGTAAATAACATACAAGGTATTCTAAGCTCGAGGGCACGTGAATTATGTTTAAAAGCAAATGTACATATCCCTGAAAACGGAGCAGGCATAGATGAACTTACAGAGTTCCAACGATATTATTCTCAATATAACATTTGTGTATATGAGTATAATAGTCGCGGGAAGGTGATATTTGAGGGATCAAAACATAAAAAACTTCCAAGATTGAATCTTCTGTACCATCAAAATCATAACAATGTTATAAAAAGTTTAACAGCAGCGTTTTCTTGCAAATATTTTGCGAAGAATGTCACGTAGCTTACAACGTAACAGCCCGGCACTCGTGTGAAAATATTTGTTATTTATGCAAACATTCTCCGCAATGCTCTATTATTCTTGAATCCATTAAATGTGATATGTGTGGAGGAAGTTTTCGGGGACAAAAATGTTTCGATAATCATAAAATTTCAATATGTAAAACAATAAAAAATGTGATAAATGTTTAAAAGTGTACCTTAATGAAAAAAAATATCGTCAACATGTTTGTGGTGAGATATATTGTAATATGTGTGGAAATTATAAAAAATCTGGACATATATGTTATAAGCTGAAAGATAAAAGAATAGCTAGAGACAATAGCTTGTTTATTTATTATGATTTTGAAACACGACAAGAAAAACCTACCGATAATGATAATTTTGAACATGAAGTAAATTTATGTGTAATACAACAATCGTGTACCGCTTGTTACAATAATTTCGACTTAAAAAACATTTGTAGTTCATGAGGCATACGACAACATATTTATACAAAAGATCCAATTAAACATTTTTTGGAATATGTATTTCTCCCTCGAAATTCGTTTTCTTCAGTGGTATGCATCGCACATAATGCAAAAGCCTTCGATAGTCAATTTATTTTGAAATATTTAGTAAAAGAAGAGAATATTAAACCGAAATTAATTTTAAACGGTTGCAAAATTTTAATGATACAATACAATCACATCAGATTTTTAGACTCAATAAATTATCTACCGATGCCTCTATCTTCATTACCTAAAACTATGGATTTATCATCTACAATAAAAAAAGGTTATTTTCCTCATTTTTTTAATAAACTGGAAAATAAAAATTATGTTTAACCATTACCTTCTACTGAATATTATGGGGTAGACAGCATGACTACTTCTATACGTCAGACTCTAAGGTATGTCCATTCTCGGAATCTGTTACTATAGCATCAGCCTGCAATAGAGTATTTCGTAGAGTATACTTGAAAACCGATACAATAGCTATGTTACCGTATGAAAGATAACCAGTCTAAAGTAGCGTTATCATGGTTAATAAATCAAGAAAATGTAAGAGGTATATCTATACAGCATGCAGGAAATGGAACGGAGGCTATAATTGGTAACTTATTTAAAGTTGATGGTTATTGCGCATCGAATAAGCTAGTGTTTGAATTTCTCGGTTGTTTTTGGCATGGGTTTACTTTGTGTTATAAAACAAAAAGAAATCAGCCAGTATTTAATACGTCAAAAGAAACACTGGATGATAGATATGATAGAACAATAGAAAAATTGAATAAAATTAGAAATTTGGGTTACACTGTTATTACAATATGGGAATGCGAATTTCGAAAAGAGTTAAAAAATGATAAAAATTTAAATGAAATGTTGAATAACCATGAAATTTTAAATAATGTACCGTTACAGCCAAGGGATGCGTTATTCGGGGGGAGAACAACAGGCTGCACTGTATTGTATAAAAAAGTTAAAAATAACGAGAAAATAAAATACGTAGATGTTTGTTCACTTTACCCGTATATTTGCAAATATGGCAAGTATCCTGTAGGTCATCCGAAAATTTTTAAAGGGGCTGAATGTAATATTTTGTGTCCTGTTAATAATATTGACAAAGTTGAAGGGTTTGTTAAGTGCGTTGTATTACCGCCTACTGATCTTTTTCACCCCGAGTTACCGCGAAAAGGACATGGAAAACTTATGTTTGTTTTATGCCGTACATGCTGTGATAAACTACAACAAGACATCTGTAATCATAATGATATAGAAAGACAATTTCTTGGAACATGGGTAGTGGATGAAGTACGTTGCGCTGTGTCTATGGGTTATAAAATTATAAAAATATACGAGATTTGGCAATATATGAAGTGACAATGTACAACCGAGATACTCACAACAATGGGGAGCGGATGGACGTGTTCTGACCTGTTCGCTAGCGGCCGCCGCCCGCGCCGCGACCCTGGGCTCGCAACACTATTAAACCAAAGTATAGATATTCATGCACACGAGACTATAGAAATTTAAATACGGCATTTTATTTCGAAGTAGAAGGACTTCGTATTCGAGTATGTAAGACTTTATTCAAAGCTACTCTCGACATAAATGATAGACCTATTCGTACTGCTTTGAAAAAGAAAACTGATTCTTACATTGTTATCTAGGATTGTTGCACCATAATTACTTAGCATTCAGAGTAATAATCGGTTTTTAACTTATTTGGTTAGGTTTCTTATCCAGAATTTTTTTACTGAAATGTTTCTAGTCGGGCAATGCCGGTCATGCTGACCGGTATTAACCGCAAGTAAAATTGGTATACATGCCTATTATTTATGTTAATATTACTGTTTTTTTTAATTATTTTAGAATGCCTAAAAGAAGAAGCCAACAAATTAGAAAGGCGTCGTGGAGCCAAGAGCAACTACACAGGGGTTTCAGACTAGTGGATGAAGGAAAAACTATAAGAGAAGCAGCTCGATTATGTGGCGTGCCGTTTTCAACGCTTCAAGAAAGAATCAAGAACAATAACCGTGATAGGCCACTACTAGGAAGAAACACAGTCTTCACAAGGGAGCAAGAAAAGGAAATGGCCTCCCAAGTTAAGTTTCTTGGTAAAATATTTTACGGGTGCACTTCACTTCAAATTAGAAAGATGGCATATGAATATGCTGTAAAAAATAATATTAAGCAGAACTTTAATGATACTTTTGAACTAGCTGGCAAGGATTGGCTCAAAGGCTTCATAAAAAGAAATAATTTGCCCAACAGGAAAGCTCAAGGCATGAGCTTAAATAGAGCAACTGCTTTTAACAAGAACAAAGTAGGTATGTTCTTCAAACTTCTTTCAGAGCTGATGGAAAAATATAAGTTTCTGCCTAGAAATATATGGAACGTAGACGAGACTGGAATTTCGGCAGTACAAGACCCTGGTAAAATTGCGACGGAGAAAGGGCAGCAACGTGTAGGGTCTATTACTAGCGGTGAAAGAGGCAAGACCGTGACAGCGGTGTGCGCTGTGAATGCAACCGGAGTCTATGCTCCATCAATGCTAATTTATCCACGACAGCGACATTCATGTGCTTTAGAAGCAGACAACCCTCATGGGATATTATATCGGTGCTCGAAAAATGGAGGGATCAACGAAGATCTCTTCGTAGACTGGCTGAAGCACTTCGCAGATTTTACCAAACCTTCAGAAAACGAGCCCATATTGCTAGTCCTCGACAATCATTCTAGCCACATCTCTTTAAGAGCTTATGAGTTTTGCAAAAGCAACAACATAGTGATGTTATCATTGCCACCTCATGGCTCACATAGAATACAACCACTAGATGTTTCTGTCTATGGTCCGTTTAAAGCAGCGTATAAACAAGAATGCAACCTTTTTATAAAGAACCAATTGGGAAAAAAGATAACCCAAAATGATCTCGCGTCACTGTTCAGGAAAGCTTTTCAAAAAATAGCAACCATTCCAAAAGCTGAAGCAGGCTTTGCTGCTACAGGAATATATCCTTTAAATCCGGACGTATTTACAGACGAAGATTTTGTGGCTGCCGACATTTTAAATAGCAACGAAGTGGTAGTTTCAGCAGAAGACATACGAGACCGAGATAACAAGATCAACTCAAAGTCAGTCCAATTCATCTAAATTGCCATCTCTAGTTGATGTGGTAGAACCAGTCTCAGCAAATAATGCAACAACGATTTCCACATTTGAACAGCTGCCTAACATTTATGACAACCCCGTTCCTTCTACTTCAGGCGATGGTAAAACTGTCACTGTTAAGGATCTTTGCCACTACCGAATAAGTCGAGAGACAAGAAGAAAAACATACTATCTCGCAAACAGCATGCAACAGTCTTGACAGGATCTCCTAACAAACAAGCTTTCATCGAGAAAGAAAACAGAAAAATTACAAGAGAGAAGAAAAAGACAACTCTGAAAATAAAAACTGAAAGAAAGACAGTTAAAAGAAAAGGAAAATCGATGGAAGTAGAAAAAGCTAAAAGGAGAGTAATTCAAGATGAAAACAAATGTAATGAGAGTACATCGGACTCGGAAGTAGAAATGACAGACCTGCGTGAAGATGAAGACACCGATGCTGACGAGGACTACGAAAACAAATGCATAATTTACGATGATTATGGGCATAATAACGAGCTCTGGTATAGATGTGTGCTGTGTGGTCTCTGGGCACACGCTGAGTGCTCTGGTTATGACTCTCCTGAGGGTTACATTTGCGACTTATGCCTGAACAAAGCTTGACCAGCATTAGCAACCTACTGACAATTTTACCCGCCAAGGTGTCTAATACCAGTCAAACTAGATTTTTTTTTAAATGTTGTTTATACCAGAGTTTTTTTTTAATTATTGATCTCAATTAATGTGATTTTGTTAGATGAATACCTATAGTTTGATTGTTAAAAGGATAAATAAAGAAATGTTTATTATTATCTGACTTGTAATTATTTCGCCTTAAGTGACCGGTAATCCCCATTCTTACCCTAAAGTTAATGGCGTGTTATGTTCAGACTGATTAGGTTGTGCTATTGGCAGTAAAAATAATATTTAATTGTGCGGAATTTGTTTATAACATGAGGTAAGTTCCTATTACCTATTACCTTGCTAACGCTAACACAATTGGACTTTCGGCTTTTTCTTGAATTTAATGTTATACGTTTTATAAAGCTAATTTGAAGTTACTTATTCTTCCAATGTACTAATTTCACACAATTAGTACTTGTTTAACAATTTTTTTTGTTTATTCTGCAGAAAATATGGACAATTTTGGAAACAGAACCCTTTAAATAATAGGTATGCTACAAACCCAGCCAAAAGCAGATCAAAATACTGTTCAACAACCTTCCAATCTCAGTAGCAACAATTCTTTGAGCCCTTCTCCAACACTTTCTTTTAGTACACAGGATGAATCACTATTATTAGATATTCCTGAAATAACTGGACCACTATTTAATATTAAAGCTGATACACCTAATGTAAATGTTGTACGTGAAAATTCATTAATTATTGTCGATTCTACGGGTATTTTAACTACTGAAATCGAGACTGAAATACTATAACTGTGATCAAATAAAAACCATTATTGATGAAAACGTTACCAATGACTTACAATATTTGCAAGATATTAACCAAAATGAATGTGATATAGCTATTGAAAATATATTATTAGACAATAATGGAATAATAAATACTAAAGGAGATAGTAAAAATTTAATAGATGATATCAATATTGAACTAAATAAAAACTCATCATATTATGATGCAACAGAAAAAGCAGAAATATATAAAGATCCTAACTATGTACCTGAAGAATCTCAAGAACAAAGTGAAAGCTCCTCTTCGGATGAAGAAAAAGAAAAAGAGACTTATCTACCTTATGTAACAGGTAATATAGATACAGAAGAATTAGATTATACGCTAGATCCCGAATTAGCTAAAGAACGCCAATTAGATGCACCAAAAAGAAATAAAAGACATTTTGTTAATAGAAAGAAATAGAATGAAAATAAGAAAAAAATTTGTCGCGAGAAAGGAAAGAAATACTATGGTAAAAGATATATTAATGGAAAATGGATTTATGACGTTAGAAGAGAAGAAAGGAGACTACAGGAACCTTGCAACTGCAAACTCTCGTTGCGAAATACGTCTGTCTTAAGATGACGCGATTATTCTGAAGATGAACGGAAAAATATATTTAAAACCTTTTGGTCAGACATGACTTGGCCCGACCAATGCGTTGCGTACAGAGCTAAAAATCTGTCGGATGAAATCTTTAATCTACATCAGGAAAAAAAGAAAGAAGTGAGGGAAGAAAAGAGTAGAGATAAAGCGTCGAAAAATCTTGTGATTTGCATGGATCTGCAATCAGTTCTGTTAGCACCTAGCACCTAAATCGAACAGATCAGCCCTTTCTTTTAAACAAAAGCTAGATCTGCAATCAGTTCTGTTAGCACCTAGCACCTAAATCGAACAGATCAGCCCTTTCTTTTAAACAAAAGCTAATGGTGAATAACTTTACTTTTTTTTATCTAAAGACCAAATATGGTTACCGTTACCTATGGCATGAATCATCCGGGGGTGTATCAGCCAATGGCTATGCTACCATTATATGCAGATTTATTAAAGATCATATTTCTGACAAACATAAACGGGGTCGTGAATGAAAAATAGAAATTGCACCCTAGCTAATGCACTTATTAATTTATCGATGACTTTAGGTATAATCATTGAGCAAAAATACCTTAACAATAGAAAGAAAAATCCGTAACACTGATATTAATGTATCAGCTGACTATGTGAACATATGCATTCAAGCTCGTTAGAAGCCTAGACCATATATAGTTATTTGTGCATCAAGGTTCTAAAAGTAATCTTTTTGGGCCGAAACCGAAGTTTGCAGCCGAGGCAAAGCCGAGGCTACAAATCAGATGAGGCCCAAAAAGAACTTTTAACCGAGGTGCACACAACATTTTTTAGGCGATTACAACAAGAAATTATGAATTTTCATTCAAAATCAATTTTTGACATCTGTCAAAATTTACTTTACGGCCGCATTTACTTTACGGCCGCATTTACCTTACGGCCGCATTTACTTTACGGCCGCTATTTTTACTCGCAAATTCATTACTTTTTCATTAATATTTGTAAAGGAATAGTTAAAATTTTACTTACATTTGTTATTATATTCTAAAATAATTAATCACATTAATATGAACTATGTAAATCAATAATGAACAAATAAGCGGCCAGAAATTTTGACTTTGATAGATGTCAAATAAAAATTGATACTTTAAGGTTGCCAGCAGATACGAAAAACAACAATTTATGTACCAGCCGCCTAAAAAAGTATTTTACTTAAACCAAACCATACGACAAACTCTACGAGAACATGAGGTAAGGACAAATATCAATAGAAATAATAAATTCATTTCAAATAATAATATCAAAACAAACAATAAAATCAATAAAACCATTAAATCCATAAAACATAAAATGAAAGAAAACAAACTGACAATAACAAAAGCAGACAAAAAAAGCAGGATTAGTAATCATAAACAACGAAGATTATATTAAAAAAAACACCGAATTTTTCTCTCAAAATAATATAACAGAACTAACAAAAAATCCATTAACTCTTTACAACAAAACATAGTCAAACAAACTATTGAAAAAGCCTATGAATATAACACCCCTCTCTATATGTGTTTTATAGATTTGACAAAGGCATTTGGCCGAATAAAATTAGAAGATGTATTGAAAATTATGTCAACGAATAACATTCCAGAAAAAATTATAAACATTATCCATGGATTAAACACAGACTGTAAAACAATAATAAAAACCAATAATGAAATGACCGAAGAACTAGATATCTCGACAGGTATTAGACAAGGGGACTCGATGAGTCCCACTTTATTTAACGTAGTCATGAACAAAATAATAGAAAGTTTACCACAAGAAAAAGGGTTCAAAATGACAAACACAAATATTAACATTGTATGTTTTGCTGACGACGCAGTATTACTCTCAGATAATGAAGACGATTTACAAAGATTACTGCTTCAATTCAATAAAGGTGCAAAGGATCATAATATGGTCATCAATATAGATAAAACAAAAAGCATGACTATATCTAAAAATCTAATCAGATGTAAATTAGAGATAGAGGGGAAAATGATAGAACAGGTATCTAGATTCAACTACTTAGGCACAGAAATTAGAAATGACAGAAACCTTTTTGAAGAAGTAAAAACACAAGTAAACAAAGCCGCAAAAGTCGCAGGAAACCTTAAAGATCTAATATGGAAAAATAAATACATCAAAACAGAAAGCAAAATAAGAATCTACAAAACAGCAGTAAGACCAATAATGACCTACGCAGCAGAAACAAGAGCAGACACAAAGAAAACAAGACAACTAATGAACACCTGTGAAATGAAAATCCTACGTATGATCCAAAACAAAACACTTCTGGATAGATGTAGAAGTAGCGACATTAGAGAAAAATGTAACATCCAAGAAATCTCAAAATTCACAAAACAAAGAAGAAAACACTGGAGTAAACATGTAAACAGAATGAACTCCAACAGACTAGCTAAGAAAATAAAAGAAGACAAGCCGAAAGGAGCAAAAAGGACAAAAGGCAGACCACCTACAAGATGGAGGGACTGCTTGACATCATCGTCAGAAGAGAAATAATGTTGGTAATAAACAGGCTTAAAGCCTATTACAAAGAAGAAGAAGAAGAAGAACAAAACAGTCAAAAACTGCTCCAACACATTATCTAAATTCAATATCCATACAAGAAATCACAACTCCCAACCCAAAATTACCATTACTCTACAGCCTAATCAATCTACATAAACCAGACAAATCCATCAGACCAATCACTTCCTCCATATCATCACCAGCTCATAAATTAGCAAAATAACCTAAACCACTTGCTTATTAATCTATTCAACTACAAATCCAACACTCAATCAAAAATTCAATAGATCTAACAAACACTATCACAGAAACACCTTTAACAAATACTAACTTCAAAATGATATCCTTCGACATAGTCAATCTGTATACAAACATCCCTATCCAAAAAACTTTAGACATCCTCTCAAACCTGCTTCAAACTAATACAGAATTTCAAACCCAATTTAATCTCGATAACAAAGACATTTCAAATATAATCAATCTATTTAAATTAACTATAAAACAAAATTTCTTTCTGTTCAATAATAAAATATACAGCTTAAACGATGGTCTCCCAATGGGAAGTCCCATTAGCGGCATCTTAGCCAACAAGTATATCTTTATTATATCAGACTATTTTAATAAAATAGCAATATTCATATTTTTATAAATAAAAAAAATCCAAATATTTAATAGAATTATTATTTGCTGTCTGTCAAACTTAACAATTAATTCGAATTTAGTTTTTGGTGTATAATTTTGTATTTCATGTTTCGAAACATGATATTTTAAGTATAATTTAATTTAAAAAAAAATAGGGCCGAGGTGGTCTCGAACCAGGTCTTGTAGATTATTTATGTTATGAACCAGCCCTCGTATCCACTCGGCTATGGATCATTTTGTTTTTGACGTTTCTTATTCGAAAATATGAAGGATAAACTTCAAAATACCATTTATTTTATCAAATATTTCAGTTAGAAAAGGCCATATTACACAACATTTGGTTTTATCAGATGCAAAATTAAGTAATCTAACTAACGATACCATATACACCCGATTTTATTTAGCGGGACAGATGGAAACAGCCAAAAACTGTTTTCCCATGTTATTTCCCTATGTCAAGGTTTTCAGTATTCACCCTGTATATATATATATATATATATATATATATATATATATATATATATATATATATATATATATAATTGTAGGTTATTTATATTATGAATCAGCCCTCGTATCCACTCGGCTATGGAGCATTTTGTTTTTGACGTTTCTTATTCAAAAATATGAAGGATAACCTTCAAAATACAATTTATTTTATCAAATATTTCAGTTAGAAAAGGCCATATTACACAACATTTGGTTTTATTAGATGCAAAATTAAGTAATCTAACTAACGATACCATATACACCCGATTTTATTTAGCGGGACAGATGGAAACAGCAAAATACTGTTTTCCCATGTTATTTTCCTATGTCAAGGTTTTCAGTATTCATCCTGTATATATATATATATATATATATATATATATATATATATATATATATATATATATATATATATATATATTCTCAGTTAGAATTTGTTATTTCGCCGGATAATAGTCAAAAACGAAAAATTCATTTTGAAAATTATTCTCCTTGTAAAAAAATAAATTTCATAGTACACCGTCAACTGATAGCGATTTTAAAACGAATAATTATTTTGAAAATATCTCACCAATTTTTAAAAATGAGAACAAAATAGAAATTTCTAAAATACATAGTTACAAAACAATTCAATTTCGGTAATGATGTCGTTACACCTAAACCTGAGAAACCTTGGTCAAAACTTCGGTCAAGTTTCAATACAGCAATTCCGACAAGTAAAGTGAGTTATATTATTGGAGGTCATTGTATAACTGAAAATAATATATCCACTCTACAGCCAGGAGAATGATTAGATGACGTAATAATTAATTCATTTTTATTAATTTTAGAAAAAACTGCGGAGGAAGAACAACATATGAAAGTAATAGCGTTTGATACTTTAATTGTGACAAAATTATTAACATTAAATAATATGTACACATTGAACACTTGGGCAGCCAATAAGAATATCATGCAAGCAGATATATGGCTTCTACCAATACACATTAACAATAATCATTGGGCGTTGTAAGTAGTTGTTTTTAAACATGAATTAATTTTCTATATAGATTCGTTGCACAATATTCCAAATTTTATTCACTTGCAGTACATTCAGGCTTTTATACATTTTCATTACAGTAAAACATATTAAAGAAACATTGATTTTTCGGATTAGGTAGTTTGCCAGTGCAATGATATTCCTCTACAAAATCCCAATAGTGGAAATTGTGGAGTACATGTGTGTATTTGGTCGTACATTATTTGCTCGGCAAAACAATTTTCTTTCACCGACAAAGACTTAACAGAAGTGCGGTTTTGGATATTGAATCAAATACAAATTAACAATAACAAAATTGACCGTTACACAGTCTCTAGAAATGACGATGATATTTTAAAAGACACTAATGTGCAACAAAATTTAGCTGGCGATTAGAATTACGGTGGCTTGTGGTTATGTGGCTTGTAGGACGCTAGCATTTGAGTCATTTCAGTTGTGTTCACGAAACATTTTTTTTATATTTTAAAATATATAATAATAATTTGTGCATTTCAATGATGGATTCTTCAATATGTTCGTCATCATCGGCAACTTCATCAAAGCAGATAGGGTAGAACCGGGTAATACCGGTCAGGAGGTAATACCGGTCAATACAAAATCTCCTAAAATATATACAAAGTTTGTGCGTTACATGCACAGCGAGTGGCGTGACGTTGCCGAGCGGCAACGCCCCGGTCCCCGCTTCATTCCGCAGCCGACATCTTGGATGAACGCACGACGATTGTATTCGCGCCTAGTTGATGTAAAATTTCGGGGTAAAACAATAAGAGGTAAGTGTTTATAATTTCACCTTTCTTACATTGTTATCTAGGATTGTTGCACCATAATTACTTAGCATTCAGAGTGAGAATCGGTTTTTAACTTATTTGGTTAGGTTTCTTATCCAGAATTTTTTTTACTGAAATGTTTCTAGTCGGGCAGGCAATGCCGGTCATGCTGACCGGTATTAACCGCAAGTAAAATTGGTATACATGACTATTATTTATGTTAATATTACTGTTTTTTTTTATTATTTTAGAATGCCTAAAAGAAGAAGCCAACAAATTAGAAAGGCGTTGTGGAGCCAAGAGCAACTACACAGGGGTTTCAGACTAGTGGATGAAGGAAAAACTATAAGAGAAGCAGCTCGATTATGTGGCGTGCCGTTTTCAACGCTTCAAGAAAGAATCAAGAACAATAACCGTGATAGGCCACTACTAGGAAGAAACACAGTCTTCACAAGGGAGCAAGAAAAGGAAATGGCCTCCCAAGTTAAGTTTCTTGGTAAAATATTTTACGGGTGCACTTCACTTCAAATTAGAAAGATGGCATATGAATATGCTGTAAAAAATAATATTAAGCACAACTTTAATGATACTTTTGAACTAGCTGGCAAGGATTGGCTCAAAGGCTTCATAAAAAGAAATAATTTGTCCAACAGGAAAGCTCAAGGCATGAGCTTAAATAGAGCAACTGCTTTTAACAAGAACGAAGTAGGTATGTTCTTCAAACTTCTTTCAGAGCTGATGGAAAAATATAAGTTTCTGCCTAGAAATATATGGAACGTAGACGAGACTGGTAAAATTGTGACGGAGAAAGGGCAGCAACGTGTAGGGTCTATTACTAGCGGTGAAAGAGGCAAGACCGTGACAGCTGTGTGCGCTGTGAATGCTACCGGAGTCTACGTTCCACCAATGCTAATTTATCCACGACAGCGACATTCATGTGCTTTAGAAGCAGACGGCCCTCGTGGGACATTATATCGGTGCTCGAAAAATGGATAAATCAACGAAGATCTCTTTGTAGACTGGCTGAAGCACTTCGCAGATTTTACCAAACCTTCAGAAAACGAGCCCATATTGCTAGTCCTCGACAATCATTCTAGCCACATCTCTTTAAGAGCTTATGAGTTTTGCAAAAGCAACAACATAGTGATGTTATCATTGCCACCTCATGGCTCACATAGAATACAACCACTAGATGTTTCTGTCTATGGTCCGTTTAAAGCAGCGTATAAACAAGAATGCAACCTTTTTATAAAGAACCAATTGGGAAAAAAGATAACCCAAAATGATCTCGCGTCACTGTTCAGGAAAGCTTTTCAAAAAATAGCAACCATTCCAAAAGCTGAAGCAGGCTTTGCTGCTACAGGAATATATCCTTTAAATCCGGACGTATTTACAGACGAAGATTTTGTGGCTGCCGACATTTTAAATAGCAACGAAGTGGTAGTTTCAGCAGAAGACATACAAGACCGAGATAATAAGACTCCAGAAGCCCAAATAACATTAGATGAATCAATAACACATGACCCACCAACTCAAAGTCAGTCCAATTCATCTAAATTGCCATCTCTAGTTGATGTGGTAGAACCAGTCTATTTCGCAAACAGCATGCAACAGTCTTGACAGGATCTCCTAACCAACAAGCTTTGATCGAGAAGGAAAACAGAAAAATTACAAGAGAGAAAAAAAAGACAACTCTGAAAATAAAAACTGAAAGAAAGACAGTTAAAAGAAAAGGAAAATCGATGGAAGTAGAAAAAGCTAAAAGGAGAGTACTTCAAGATGAAAACAAATGTAATGAGAGTACATCGGACTCGAAAGTAGAAATGACAGACCTGCGTGAAGATGAAGACACCGATGCTGACGAGGACTACGAAAACAAATGCATAATTTGCGATGATTATGGGCATAATAACGAGCTCTGGTATAGATGTGTGCTGTGTGGTCTCAGGGCACACGCTGAGTGCTCTGGTTATGACTCTCCTGAGGGTTACATTTGCGACTTATGCCTGAACAAAGCTTGGCCGGCATTAGCAACCTACAGAGTGGTTTTACCCGCCAAGGTGTCTAATACTAGTTTTTTTTTAAATGTTGTTTATACCAGAGTTTTTTTTTAATTATTGATCTCAATTAATGTGATTTTGTTAGATGAATACCTATAGTTTGATTGTTAAAAGGATAAATAAAGAAATGTTTATTATTATCTGACTTTAATTATTTCGCCTTAAGTGACCGGTAATCCCCATTCTTACCCTAAGTATTAAAAAATTTATTCTAAATTTTATATTGTCCCATTCTGATCATTTTGATGTTATTAATCGGCTTAATGACGAATCATGGCGCATTGATAATGGTATACCGGGTGTCCCAGCTCGACCGACACATGGGAGTTTTACATGGGAAATCAGTTCATTATGAATAGTATCGCCCCAGTGCAACATATTACGCACTGGGGAGATAGTATTCATAATTAACTGATTTCCTATGTAAATCTCCCATGTGTCGGTCGAGCTGGGACACCCGGTATACCATGATCTATGCGTCTATTGTAATAAAAAAAGCACAAATAAATGCCTAAAAATGTTTAAGGAAAGTTGGAGAAGAAACAAGAATGGTCTACGCCAACAAGTACAAGAAAGGCGACAGCAGAAAGATATAGATGTAGCAGAGGAAAGCCCTGGAAACCAATTGCCAGTAGAAGATTCTGCCGAAACCATCCAACCAATAGAAAATTGCTTCGTTGTTCCTGCAGATTTTTGGAAAACTTATTATCGCGGAACAAATAAATTACGGCCATTTGTAACTTAAAATGATATCAAAATTTACTGGACCGATATTTTTAATGAATATTTTTCTTCGGTTAATCAAAAATGTGTTTTGTCGATTAAAACACATAAATGTAATAGAACTACGCGTGGTGCGGGTGTTACATTTAGATGTACAGCTTATTGCAAACATACTGATTGTAATAAGTACGAATTTATAACGACAGATGAAATTTTCGGGAACAATGATGTAATTATAAGTCTTTTACAAAAGGGGGAAATTCGTCACGTAGAAGACGAACGGCATCGATGCTTTTATAAAGGGCACCGAAGGGCAGAATTAGCGAAAGAATTATTATTAGAAAACCCCAGTGAGGTTGAGCTGAAACATTTAAGTACCGATTCAGCAACATTTTCATTGGAAGCAGGAAATTTAAGTGATTTGCCTCCGTGCACAATTTTGAGAAAAATTTCTAGTGAGAATATAAAACATTTGGATTTAGACGTAGATTTATAAAAAAAAACTTTTAATTAAATTAAAAGAACTATTTAATAGAAATTTGGCCGGGTAAAAAAGTTCAAGGGTATATTCAAAATTTAGAATATGAACCTTTTAGTATCATTTTATATACAGAGGATCAAATTAGATTATTATTAAAATTAAAAAACGATATTTTCTGCTATTTGGACGCAACTGGAAGCATCGTTGCAAAGCCCCCTTGGATTAGTAAGAAAATATATTATTATTGTTTAGTATTGCCCGGAGGTGACAAGTCGCCAATTCTAATTGCAGAGTATATCACTTCGCAGCATGATATACCAAGCGTTTCAAATTTCGTAACAAAATTTGTTTGGAGTATAAAATCAATTCGAAGATAGGGAACTCCAAAAATTAAAAAAAATGAGACAAATTTTAGTTTTGTTTTGATGCAGTCGGCATTAAAATCTTTTAATGACACGGATTTATTGCAATATTTAATTAAAATGTGGAATTATTGCCGTGATCCAAAAGGCAATACTATAGATCATTTGACCATTCTGCATGTATGTGCATCACATTGCTTCAAAATTTTTTTGAACAATATTAGTAAATTGCATATAAATAAGAAATGTAAATCGTTATTAAAATACATTGTGGCGCGAATTGTAAATAGTTCCGATTTAGAAAAAGTTACAGAATATTGGAAAAATGTTGTTAAAGTTTTAGGGAGCGAATATATTTTTAAAAATTTTGAACAATTTTTAGAGAGTGTAAACAGTATTCCAAAATCTGCCATGGAATTTGTAATTTCTTTTAAATATGAATTTCAAGGAAAATATCCTTTAAGAAAAATGTCTCCATTTTTTCAATTTTTCGACCATGTCATGCACATAGCATTAAGGGAGTGTAGTGCCAACGTAACTTCTTAAAAAAATATATATTTTGCTCCGGATGCTCTAAATATTATTTTAAAAAATATTTTAACATTTTATCCCATAGTATCGGGATGCATTATAAAAGAAAAATTTAATTTAACTCGCGATAGTAATTCTTCGGTAGAAAATTGGTTCAAAATAGTAAAGAAAGATACTTTTAGGGGCAAGTTAAGAAGGCAAGCTCCAAGATTCATACGAAAAAACGAATCATTATTAAGAGGTCGCCTAAATAAGCATGTTTTCTCTCTTCATGCTACAAAGAAGAAGAAAACGAAACAAATGATTAAAACAAAGAAAAATTGTTCAGGCAAACAAAATTTAAACGATTCGTTGAATACTACAAATTCTTTAGAAATTTGGAAAAAAAAGAAAGTCCTGTAATAAAAAATAAATATTTTTTCAAATTACAAAAACCTCTTAGTAACGAGAAGATGAGGGATTCTCAGTTAGAATTTGTTATTTCGCCGGATAATAGTCAAAAACGAAAAATTCATTTTGAAAATTATTCTCCTTGTAAAAAAAAATAAATTTCATAGTACACCGTCAACTGATAGCGATTTTAAAACGAATAATTATTTTGAAAATATCTCACGAATTTTAAAAAATGAGAACAAAATAGAAATTTCTAAAATACATAGTTACAAAACAATTAAACAATTAAATTAACAAAAGATGTTATATAAGATATAAAGTTAGTTGCTCTGTTGTAATTGTTGCTGGAACCTAAAGCCCATTAACTTGTTATATATATTAGCTGGTTCCCTTATAAATTCATTTTTAAATAATTTGGTAGTCGGCTTAATGTACCACTTTTTCCTTAGCTTGTTTTTCTTTAATTTTGTAAATTCTTTTTTTTAAATTTTTGTAATCCCTGGATAGGGAGGTAGATGGATCAAATTAAGAGACTTACGTCTCTAGACCATCTACCATTGAGAATCTCCTTAGGGGGATTGCCATGGCACTCAGTCACTACAGCTCGGAATAGTATTCATACACTCCGGCTGTTAGTTATACTACGCTGATGAGCTCTAATAAGAGCGAAACGCGTCCGTAGTTACTGACTGAGTGCTAAATGGCCGGCTATAATGTTAGTTGCTCTTTTGTAATTGTTGCTGGAACCTAAAGCCCATTAACTTGTTATAAAATACATAAAGTTACAAAACAATTAAATTTCGGTAATGATGTCGTTACACCTAAACCAGAGAAACCTTGGTCAAAACTTCGGTCAAGTTTGAATACAGCCATTCCGACAAGTAAAGTGAGTTATATTATTGAAGGTCATTGTATAACTGAAAATAATATATCCACTCTACAGCCAGGAGAATGGTTAGATGACGTAATAATTAATTCATTTTTATTAATTTTAGAAAAAATTGCGGGGGAAGAACAACATATGAAAGTTATAGCGTTTGATACTTTAATTGTGACAAAATTATTAACATTAAATAATATGTACACATTGAACACTTGGGCAGCCAATAAGAATATCATGCAAGCAGATATATGGTTTCTACCAATACACATTAACAATAATCATTGGGCGTTGTATGTAGTTGTTTTTAAACATGAATTAATTTTGTATATAGATTCGTTGCACAATATTCCAAATTTTATTCACTTGCAGTCCATTCAGGCTTTTATACATTTTCATTACAGTAAAACATATGAAAGAAACATTGATTTTTCGGATTGGGTAGTTTACCAGTGCAATAATATTCCTCTACAAAATCCCAATAGTGGAAATTGTGGAGTACATGTGTGTATTTGGTCGTACATTATTTGCTCGGCAAAACAATTTTCTTTCACCGACAAAGACTTAACAGAAGCGCGGTTTTGGAGATTGAATCAAATACAAATTAACAATAACAAAATTGACCGTTACATAGTCTCTAGAAATTACGAAGATATTTTAAAAGACACTAATGTGCAACAAAGTTTAGCTAATTTACCTCGTTTACCGGTTATAATTGATTGTCCAAATGGTCAAAAATCAACGCTGAATTATTGCAGAAATGTTAGTCAAAATTTATTTAAGGCAACTATGTCATATTGCGCATCAGATAACTGTAAAAACCCTAATGAGGATGAACATTTTTGTGAAATTTGCCGCGATTTTTATCATGCTAGTTGTTTAAAAATTTATACTAAAATTCCGGATATTTTCATATGTTCTAAATGTTCCCAGTAACTTTCTCATCTAATATATATTAGAAACTCTCATACGTGTTTTACTGTAACAGTTTTCTTTAATTTATTTTCTTATTATATGTATGATTTATTATATTTAAAAATATCATACGTGTACATTGAATTTGTTATTTGCTACTAATATCGGTTGATAATAATAGTGGATGAGAGATTTTAGTGTTTGACTATTTTACTTTTTTATGTTTTCGTAGATACATATTTGAAGCTACTCATTAGTTGCTGCAGCTGCACTTCGGGGCGGAAACGCAGTTTCTACTGATAGTGGAAAATATGTTTTAGTGTATTTGTTTTTAATATAGTGCATGATGCATGTTCTTGCTCATAAATCAGTGCCTTGACGCGGCGAGCAAGCTTAATAGGAATTATGATTTAATTAACTCAATTATATTTTACAAAATAAACATATGATATCTTAACTAAACTGATTAAATGATTAATAAATATATTCCTGTATAAAATTCTAATTTCTAACATGTTAATATTTATTTTTTCAGGTAGTACTCAAAAAGAGGCAGATCATCGTTTCCAACAACTACCCATGCAGCAGCATAGTTGGACATTTTGAAGAATATTTTCCTCAAATAAATGTTTTTTATACACTGTCAATAAATGTAGACAATTGTGCATAAATTTTGAAGTGCAAAGCACAAAACGTGCAAAGTATGTCTTTTTTTCATGTTTATGTTTTTAAATTTGCCAACCGTGAGAAAAAAAAAAATTTTATTATTTAGTTTTATATTTTAAGGTGGGTTTATGCTCACCAGATTTAAGAATAAGGAATAAGAATAGGAATAGTCTTAAAGTTAAAACAGTTAAAACATATGAGTCGGTTTATGCTGCAGAAATAAGAATAAGGAATAAGGAATAAGAATAAGGCGTAAGAAAAAGTTGGCCAACTTTTAACTTTACACCTTATTCTTAAACCTGTTAGCGAAGGGCGCATGCGTGACAAACATATTTACGTCGGACATAAACATAACCAAGGAGTATCATAACCAAGAAAAAAGTATTAAGCAGCTTGTGTTACAAATATATATGTACATATATATAAATATATAAATATATTTTAACTTGCAATGGATGCACAATTATCCACTTTAATTGAGCTTGTTCAACAATATCCTCAATTGTGGAACAAAAAGGATCCAGCATTTAAACATAAGATAGCAGTTGAAAATGCGTGGATAACAATTTCAACAATATTAGCTTGTACAGGTAAGCATTTTTAATTTTTAATTGAATTTAATTGTTGTTACTCGAGTATTATTTAATTATTATAGTGGACGAATGTCAACAAGCGTGGAATGGCCTTCGACTAAGATTTATTAAGGAAAGGAGGGTTATGAAAGACTTGCCATCAGGCTCAGCACAATATGAGTGCAAGTGGCCTTATTATAAATTATGTAGTTTTTTAGAAGTTGCCATACAAATGAGAAGGTAACATACAAGTAATATAAATGCTGCAACAATTTGTTTTATAACAGTACATACTTTATTATAGATCAAAAGGGAATATTTTAAAAAGCAAAATTGCTACAACGTTCTCTGCCACACCACTTGCAACACCATCGTCAGCGCTACCAACAGCATCGGAAGAAGATGAAGAATGGACGGAAATGCAAGTGTCAACAGACGGTTCGCTGCAATTGTCAGACACTCCATTTTCTCCTGCAGAAGTCATCACTTCAGATATTGTAGAAGAGCAGCCTACAACGAGTAGGCAGAGGCAAGAGGAGATATTTTCTCCTAGATCCTCAAAAAACAAAAAAAGGAAAGCCGAAGATACAACCCTAGAGGCCTTAGTGCAATCTTGTACTAATTTAGGGCAAGGTTTGTCAAATGTTTTGGGACAGTCTTCTGAGGAAAAGAGTGAGGATATTTATTTTGGGTTATCCATAGGGAAACATTTAGAAAAAATGAAAAGTAAAAAGAAAAAAATGAAATTAAAAGCAAAAATAATGGCTTCATTAGCCGATTTTGAAAGTGATTGTACGTGCGTATTCTTGTTTGTCGCCAAAGGAGCCGCGCCGAATTTTTCTTGGAATGTCCAATTTTTATTCTTATATTGTTGTATTGCTCTAGTGTTGTTCTTTCGTGTATTGTTGTATTAGTTTGTTATTACTTAGGCCGATTTAGCGTCTAAGTTTTATGGTACGTCCAATTTTAAATATTTGCCGTTCCGAGAATTTCTACATTTCTGGAATCTTTGAAGTTCAGGTACCAGGCGGATGTCTTGTCCTTGAGCACTTCACTTGGATTGGTGCCCCCCTCTAGAGGGTGATTTTAATTTTCATAATGATGGTTTCTTCATAGTTAAAAACGAGAGTCTTCATTTAGCTTTGCTAGACATAACATCAAGCCTGACGTATCAGTTCAGTTGATGTTGAATTCATTTTGACTTGTAAATAGCTGTAAATAAATGTGTAAATAGCCATCAGTTTTTTATATTTTTTAATACACACAACAAAAACAGTCACACAAAGTTAAGTCGGCGTGTGACGATGTGAACCTATTCATCTGGGAACTTCAACAAGTCGACCACCGGAGGTAGGTGATCATCAATTCAAAACATTGGTCCTTCGAGCCGGATAGTCAGCAACTCCGTGGTGCAGTCCGGTACAATCATCATTGACTTTGTCCACGAGAAAGTCGTGCATTCCATCAGCAGCAGCTGATACATCACATCAGTCGTCACAACAGTAGACGACACTCTTCATCACCAAGTCCAGCAGCATTAAGTCCTGCCGAATCAGCAACCAGAGAATTATCTGGTAAGTTTTCTTGATAGTCATTTATCCATCTGTTCCTTTCCCATTTTTTATATTTTTCTCTCTCAATTTCATAATGGCTGAAGTTTTAAATTCCTTAATAAAAAAGCGCGGTGTAGTAAAGGGTCAGTTAACACGTATGCTTTCGAGATTAAATACAGAAAATTTTGATGTTGATGAACTACAATCACGCAAGGAAAATTTAGAAAAACATAATAATGCCTTTTTGGAGCATCAATTTTTAATAGAAAATTTACAAACAGATGCTGATACAAACGAAGCAGATCGTGTTGAATTTGAAGAGACATATTATGAATGTTCAAAAATTATTAACAAAAAATTGCGAGAATTAAATACACAAGCGTTATCACCTGATTTTGTTTCAATTGCTAATTCAGATTCTGATCGCATTTAAATGTTGCCAGAAATTCTCATTCTTTATTACCAAAAATTGAGATTGTCCCTTTCGATGGTACACCTACTAACTGGCATACCTTTCATGACACTTTTAAATCTGGTGCATGACAATCAAAATTTACAATCAGTTGAGAAATTTCATTACCTAAAAAATGCTTTAAAGGGAGAGGCGGCAAATGTAATCAGTTCATTAAATGCGTCCGAAGAAGGATACACTGTCGCGTGGGAATTGGTAATACAGCGATTTAATAAGCCAAGAATTATTGTTCAAGCACATCTAAAGTCATTGTTAGAAACACCGGAAGTTGTTAGAGATTCACCCGCAAATCTTCGAGCACTATTAGAGAGAACACAACTGCATGTAAACGCTTTAAAAGCTTTAAAACTAGATATCACAAATTGGGATCCATTTCTTGTATACGTTATAACATCAAAATTTGATAAATTCACGCGCAGAGCCTGGGAACGTAGTTTAGAGAACGAGGATATGCTTACATATGTGAAATTGTTATCATTCTTGCAAAAACAAGCACGTGGTGAAGAAGGAGATAGTTCAGAAAAGATTAGACAAAAAAATAGTTTTCAAAATACCAATAAACGAATGTAGGTACTAATCAAAAATGTCCGATGTGTTCAGGAATTCATGCTATTTACAATTGTTCTAAATTTAAATCATTATCACCCAGAAGTCGTGCCGATGTAGCACGTAATGCTCAACTTTGTCTTAATTGTTTGCGAAATAATCATAAATCAAATAATTGTCGATCAATCGGTTGCAAGATTTGTTCAAAAAAACATAACACGCTGCTACATTTTGAATCTAATAAATCCGATAACCAATAAAATATAAATTCAAATGATAAAGATAGCGATCCGAATCCTACAATTGTTACGTTACCAGAACGAACAGCAATGACTGTGTCTTTTGATTCTGAGATATTATTGGGAACGGCTTGTATAAAAATAATAGACGTAAATAATAAAGAACAAGATTGTCGCGTATTACTAGATGAAGGTGCTCAATCGCATTTTATAATATGTTAAACGCTCCATTTAATTGTTTAGGTCAAATTAAAGTCAGGTCACAATATTATGTCAAGGCACATATCAAATCACGAACGTCTAATTATAATATCGATGTTGTCTTTGTAGCACTTCCAACAATTACTGGTCCACTACCTTCGCGAAATATAGTACGTAAATCTATCGTAATTCCAAACAATATTAAATTAGCAGATCCCGAATTCCACAAATCGAATAAGATTGATGCTCTAATAGGAAGTACTATATTCTATAAACTCTTACAAATTGGTCATATCAGACTATGTAATGATTCGATAGTTTTGCAAAAAACGCTAATGGGCTGGATAGTTACAGGCGAAGCAGAAATTTCAAAAATAAATAAGCAATTTTATCCAGTCTCTGCATGTCATTTAAGTACCAAATTAGAAACGAATTTGCAAAAATTTTGGGAAATTGAGGAATTAAGTAATAAAACATTCCTGTCAGAGGACGAATTAGTTTGTGAGACACATTTTAATAAAAATACTAAACGGGATCATAGTGGTAGATATATAGTTCATTTGCCATTTAAAGATAATGAAATTAAATTTGAAGGTTCGTTTAATATCGCAGCAAAGCGCTTATATTCGTTAGGAATTATACCATTTTCTGAACAGAATTGTTTGAAATTTTCAGAAGTTAACTGTGGGCCATTATCAGTAACAATGAACTGTGGAAGTCCAAATCTGGCAAAAATTGCTCGTAAAGCTATGATCGTACGATAAGATGTTATATCCTTCATTGGTATAATTTCTAGCCAGCGTGTGTACGAGTCTACAAGTACCAACCACATCTTTCCTTCGAAAGGACCAGCAAAATCTATATGTAGACGGCACCATGGTTCTGGCGTAATTCCCCATGAGTATAAGGGCGTATTTTTATCATTTTCTTTTGATTGTTGACAAGAGTGACAATTTTGAATCTCATTAATAATATCATTATTTATATTTGGCCAGTATACATGTAGCTTTGCCAAAGATTGCATTGCGGTTACACCTGGATGTCCATCGTGTAGCATTGCTAAAATATTCTTTTGTAGGGCTGTTGGTATACAAATTCGACCTTTCCATAATAAAATATTTTCTTCAAAAGAAAGTTCAGTACGTTTTTCGTAAAATGTTATTATTTCAGGGTCAATGTCCTTTTTATCCGGCCAATATGTTTGTATGTATCTGATGATTTTCTGTAATTTCTTATCCTTAATAGTCTGATTTTGGAGTATCCTTTTTGTAACAGGTAGTTTAGCTATTCTTAAATGTAACAATTTAGAATGATCGGGCAATATTTCTTGGTTTGATTTGGAAAGAAGTCTAGATAATGAATTTGCAGGATAATTTTCTTTACCGGGTTGATAATGTACCTCAAAGTTATAACTATTTAGTGTCATAGCCCAACATAAAAGCCGGTTACTTGCAATTTTTGGTGTATGACGATTTTCTCCAAATATTCTTTCTAATGGTTTAAGATCCGTGTTAAGTGTAAAACGTCTTCCGTAAAGATATTGGTGAAATTTTGTTACTGCATAAACTAGTCCTAAAGCTTCTTTGTCGATAGTAGAGTAACGTTTTTCAGTTTCGCTAAAAGACCGTGATGCATAAGCAATAGGTCTTAGTGTACCATCTGCAAATTTATAAGAAAGAACTGCTCCAGTACCAACATTACTAGCGTCACTGGACACAACAAGCTGTTTACTGGGATCATAATGTACCAAAGTATCAGACGAAGTTAATGTTTCTTTGAGACTATTGAATATCTCTGTATCTTCAATACTCCAATTCCATTTTGCATTTTTCTTTAGATGACTATGCAGGGGCACGCACTTCACATGAAGATTCTCAATGAATTTTCCGTAATAAGTAATAGTACCTAAGAAAGAACGAAGTTCCATTGTATTCTGAGGTACTGGCATATTCTTAATAGCTTCAATTCGTTCTTGAGTTGGATGTAACCCATGTTTGTCAATCTTATGACCAAGGTAAATAATGCAACTTTTTAGCCAGTCACATTTGGATTTTTTGAGTTTTTAACACGTTGACTGCCACGGCAATTTTCAGAATTCCGGTCTAAAAAGCCAATTTCATTTAATCATATTATATTATTAAAAACTCTAATTATAGTACATAGTTATCATTAAAAAGCATAGAAAATGTATTTTTTTTTTATAAAAAAGGTCTTACGAATTGCTTGATTTTGAATAAACTTTTTATAATTATATTTTCTGTTCATTTTTAATAAATTTTCTGTTCATGTAAGCCAGCATTGATTTTTTGTTCTCTTCCCAGAAGCCATCTATCCATGTTACCACTGATATACTACGAGTTTAATCGTAGCTGCACGAATATGGCAAGTAAACACAGTACGAGATAACTCGTAGTCGGCGTCCTAGTAAAGAACGCAATCTACGAATTAACTCGTAGTTGGCAGTCAACGTGTTAAACCAGATGCTTGTAGTCTTCTTAATACTTCTTGAAGTCGTAAAATATGTGTATTCAAATCAGGTGCAGTTATTAATATATCATCAAGGTAGCAGACTACTCCTTCGATATCAGTTAAAATTTGATCCATGGTGCGCTGGAGAAGAGCAGGTGCAAATGATATTCCAAAAGGTAGACGTTTGTAAGTGAAATATCCTTTGTGGGTAGCAATGACCAAATATTTACGAGAATCAGGATGCATTTCTAATTGTAGATAGGCATCTTTAAGGTCGATTTTAGAAAAGTATTTCCCTCCAGAAAATTTTGCGGTTATATCTTCAAAGCGTGGTAGAGGATAGTTGTCTACTTGTACATGTTTATTAATTGAAACTTTAAAATCAGCACAAATTCTGATTTTTCCATTTGCTTTCATTGCAACTACGATAGGGGATGCCCATGAAATAGGTGTATTTACGGTGTCAACTGGCTCTAGAACTCCTTCATTTACTAAGCGGTTTAATTCAGCAGTAACTTGATCCTGTAATGCTATTGGCACATTTCTAGGACGAAAACTTTTTGGTATAACGTTATCATTGATATAAATTTTTGCCTTATGTCCTCGAATGCTGCCGAGATTGTCATCGAAGAGGTTCTTGAATTCATTTAATAATTCTTCAATTACATTTATAGCCTCCTCGCCCTTTTTCTTAGTCATTGAATGTAATTGATCGTTTATCCTATTTGTAGACATATGACAGATTTTAGCGCCCGGTGGTAAAGGTAATTTGAAAGCCAAACACCAATCAAGTCCAAAAAGCGGTATGTCATTTTGTAGTGTCACATATAAGGGTAATTTAAGTTCCTTATTAAAAGCTTGTACTTTAACCACAGATCTACCAAGTGTTTCAATAGGTTGTTCACCATACGCAATTAAATTTGGGGTTTTATTCAATTTTGGACGACCAAATTCTTTCCAAAGCTTTTTTCCAACTACTGCATGAACAGAGCCCGGGTCATATAACATCTCTGTGTCTGTGTTTATTATTAATGCAAGCTGAAATTAGTACTTTACTTGAGGAGCCTATGTTTCTATTGTTCATAATTGATTCGTCGTGTGATGAACTGTCAACTGTCAATGTCACTTTCGATTTCATTTTTCCCTTGTATACATCGCGTTGACCGTTTTTCATTATTAATTCTTGCTGACTGTTTTATAATCGCGTTTCCTGACATAATACACACACGAGAGAAATGATTTTCTTCGCCACAACTACTGCATACTTTTCCAAAAGCAGGACAGTTCTTATTATTATGTCTTGTGTCACCACAATATAAACAGTCTGTATCCGGGTGTAACTGACGTATTTTAGTTTTTTGATCATTAGAAAATCTTTTCTTTTCTATTTTGCTTGTAGTAGATTTTGACTTCTTAATATGATTTAAATGTTTATCAAAACCTTCATCTGTATATTGTATGTTTGGTTTTAAGTAAGTTAGTTGTCTGGCTTGTATTGATGCTTGTTCTAGAATGATTGCTGTGGCTTCGACGTCTTCAAAGGTTGTATAATTTGTAGGATGTTTTTGAATTAGTTGTTCTTGCCAATCTCGATGACTTATTCCGAATATTAGTTGATCACGCATTCGTTCATTCAGACTGCTTCCAAAACTACAGTCTCCTGCTGAAGCGCGTAAACGGTTTACGTACTCAGTTATGGATTCGTTATCCTTACGAAAACAACTTGCAAAATTCATTCTTTCTGCAAGAATATACACTTTTTTTTCCATATAGTCGATGCATAACGTTGACTATATCTGTATATGATTTTTTTGTTACTTTAATTGGTTTAAAATAGTCCATTAAAATTTTTAAAATATTTGGCCCCACTTTTGACAAAAGTAGATTTTTTCTAATCGTGTCATGTTCGTCTGTGTTTATTTCACGCATTTCGAGTTCTAATTCGAATCTTTGTATGTAGTACTCCCATTGCTCTGCTTCGGGTTGAAACTTATCAAAATGAAAATTCTTCATATAATCCTCCATTTTTTTATGAGTAATGCAGATGTATATGCTTGTAAGCCTTTTTTTTCTTTTCACTGCACTCCTCGTCGCCAAATGTAGTATAATGTGGATTCATTCAATGAAAAGAATATTATGTATTTGAATACGTTTATTGCTTTACGAATAATCTTACATATGTTTATGTCATGCTAATAATGGCTACTGTTTTCCTGTCACCGTCCATAGCTACCTGTGCATTAATACCACGTCGATAGTCAATAATATCGGTATATTCATAATCCCAATAAATATCCATAATTACGATAATATAGATATTTCAATAATTCCGATAATATCGATAATACCGACAATACTGATAAAATCGATAACATCGATATATCGATAATTCCGATAATATCGATATATCGATAACATTAATAATATCGATAATACGATATATTAATAATATCGATAATATCGATAATATCGATAACACCGATAAATCGATATTATCGATATTAAAATGTTATCGATATTCGATATCATTTTTTCTATATCGCGCAGCCCTAGTGTCGAGGACCTAGGCAACGTCTTACGGACCTAGCCAATGTCTTAAGAACCTAGCCAACGTCTTAAGGACCTTAGCCAACGCCCCAAGAACAATATTTGTTATATACGTTTATTGAAAAAAAAATATTTTTAGCCAGGACCTTCGGTGTATGAAGCCACAACGCTATACAGATACACTGTGCTATTTGGCTGCTACTGCGCGTCGCGTGTCGGTGTGTATAATAAGCAACGGCTCGGCCAACGTCTTAAGGGCGTTCCGGAGTCAGATAAAATATCGGTTTTACGCCTAGATTTTATACAACCCCGTATATTCAAGAAGCAAGTTGAAATGCCTACTCACTAAACTACCACTGAGTCAACCAATGTTTACGTATAACTGCGATAAACCCTGTTTCCCAGAATATGCCCACCTTGTATGTCAGATAAACCATACAATCGACACCATGACAAAATATCTTCAACCGTAAGGAAAAAGAGTAAATTTTTCATTAAAAAATTCATATGAAACGCGATGTGACATGGCAGTCATATCAATGAATTTAAAGGACAAATTTCACGAAACTGTTCAATTAGGGTTAGGGAGGAAAGTTGGTAAATATACACTAAAGTATGGTAAAAAAATAAAAAGGAAATTAAGCAACAGATGCAACAAATGTTTTGCAAAAAAAAAATTATCGCACTATTACTCATGCAGATAGTAATTATGGCCCGTACGCTGAAAATCCAGAACCTGATATGAGTAGTGACATTTTTGAAAAAGAAAGGAGTAAATATATGCAAAGTTTTCAAAATGTGGACCGAAATTATATTGTGCAAAACACCATTGGTCAATTTATAGAACAACTTTGGAAAGAAGAAAGACGTAAACGGGTGACGGCTTCTAATTTTGGGAAAAAAAAAAACGGAAAGGTACGTCAACAGCAAATTTAATAAAAAATATGTTATATAGTTCATTTACTGGATGCAAGGCCACAGATCATGGAATACGAAATGAAAATAATGCATTATCAATACTGCAAAATAAAATTAATAAAAATATTCAAAAGTGTGGGCTTTATATTGATGAAAACATACCATTTCTCGGAGCATCGCCTGATGGGTTAATCGGCGATGATGCAATTTGCGAAATTAAATGTCCATATAATGCACAGAATATGAGTGTCAAAGATGCAGTTGAAAAAAAAAAATAATAAAATTCTTGGCTATACGAAATGGTGAAATTTATTTAAAAGAAAATCACGATTATATGTATCAAGTGCAAGGGCAGCTAAGTATTTGTAAAAGAAAAATCTGCTATTTTGTTGTATATACCAATATTGATACATTCGTACAAGAAATTCAACGAGACAATTTATTTTGGGAAAACAAAATTCTTCCGCAAGTTACAAACTTTTTTTATAATTCATTGTTGCCTGAAAAAAAAAAATTAGTAATTTTTATACATGCAAATAATTTTATCTTCTATTATTAATTTTATTGATGGTGTGTGATGTGGCGTATATTTATTTTCTCGCCTTTGTTGTCGTTGTCGATGAGCCTGTCGTCGTCGTTGTGGTTCTTGCCCCTGACGTTCCAACTGACCCTGTCCTTGTTGCTGATCTTGCGTAAAAGTATTTATATAATGCACGCTGATTTTCTTCTTTTGATTGTTGTAACTTATGGTGCTATTCTGTATTTTTCCTCTATAGCACTGTAACCTTATAGACACTGTAAGCTATAGAACTCTATAACTTGGGTTCGTATAGAATGTCATTTTTCATATTCTGTAACTCATTCTATAACCGACCTTTCTATAGCAAGAACTTTATAGAATGGCTAACTTCAAGTATATTGTGACAGGTTAACCTCAAAATTAATTTAACACTTGTTCCTCTCAACATTTATTTTAAATAAGGTAATTAAGAAAGTTATATTATATAATAGGATAATTTAAATAAAATATGAAAAATTTCTTATTATATTTGTCCATTCCTTTATTTTTCAATGACTTTATGAAATCATACAAAACAAATACATATATAAATTATTTAATTTTAGAAACATGAGTGATTGTAATGTAAAAAGAAAACGCTTGGCAAATACGACGGACGAACAGTATGAAGAGTATTTAACTCTAATGGAAAATGATTTCGTTTTTCGTAGTGGGATCGTAAATCCTACTTTAGGAGATGATTATGTTGCAAACAAATGGAAAGAATTAGGCAGTAAGTTAAACAGTCTAGGAAATGGACCAACTTTGTCTACAGAAGTTTGGAAAAAGGTAATAAAGAATTGTTCAAATTATTTTATAGGATGTATACATTGCTATTTTCGTATTTATAAGTTCTAATAATTTTTCAGCGTTTCAATGATTGGAAAAATGCCACAAGAAGTAAGCAAAGGAGAATACAAGAACATAGATACAAAACAGGAGGTGGATCAGAAACTATTATCAAATTGACACCGTTAGAAAAAAGAGCCATAAATGTGTGGGGAAAAGTGGCAGTCACAGTATCATGTCAAGTTTTGGCAACGGGTGGACTTCCAAGTTCGTGTAGAACAGATATGGATATGGGTATACTAAAATTAAATGCAAATGATAGAGTTAATCAAGACCAAATGACATCAACTTCCTTGTCCTGTCTCGCACCCTCCCCAACAGTATTTTTTTTTGAAAATGAGAACGGCTCTATATCTTCAAATGAACAGCAAGAATCATCTATATTTATAAAAACTCCGCACAAAAAAAAAACTCCACAGAAGACCAGATATCCAAGACAAAATAAACCACTAAATGACGTAGCAGAATCTTTACTCACTGTTTACAAAGATAATGTCCTTATCAATAAAGAATTGAACAATAATTTGACACGATACGGAGATTTGTACAAAGAAATTGAAGAACAAAAAATAATGCTTCAATCTAAACGACTGGAATTCGATATAGCAAAATATAAATATGAAAACAAAGATTTCGTATTTAATTAATTTAAATAATAACAAAACTATAAGTTAAAATTAATTTATTTTATTTATATTGTCATAAAGTTTTTTTTTAATATTTACTTATGTATTTAAGTAATAAGTTTTGTTTTGTGCCATAATAAGTTCTTATGCATCAGTAGGTATACTTTAGGATTATTGATATTATATTATAACTGAGTTAAAAAAATAAAACATATTTCTCTGAATATTTTTTTTGCATGTTTTACATACAATCACACTGATTCAATAAGAATGAAAAAAGTTTTTTGCCTAATTAAAAATTTGAAGCAATGAACTCTGCTCTAGCTTGGCGTCCCAGAGTCAATAAATTTTGATTCATATTTCGGCCTATAAAGTAAAATTGTAGTGTAATAGGGACAGTGGTAGATGTAATTTTAATTTACCTAGTCCTGCAGGTTCTCCATTGTCATCATTAATAATTTCTTCCTCTATATCTACTTCGTTCAGTTCTTCATTCCATTGTAATTTTGCTTTAATAGCTATATTATGTAAGACACAGCATGAGTAAATAATGTAGGCAGCGGTAGCAGGGTGGTAGTTTAAAACCCTGTGTCGCGAAAGGCATCTAAATCTTCCTTTTAATATTCCGTTCGTTCTCTCTATTACATTTCTAGCAGATTTTAACATATTATTAAATAATGCTTCATTACTTTCGTCTTCATAATTTAAAAATGGAGTGAATAACCATGGTTCTAATGCATATCCGCTGTCACCTATGTAAATAATATTATTTATAGCAAAATGTAGAAAATGAGTATTTTATAAATACCAATTAAATGAGAAGTTCTGTCACCGTTTTCATATTCAGTTCTTAAATAATTTCTAATATCAGACATCTGAAAAATAGCGGAATCATGTACCGATCCTGGGTACCTGGCATTTACAGCTAGGATGCGACAATTAGAGTCTGAAATCTAATTAAAAATATATGCATATTGTACCGTTAATATTTACTAAATTATTTAAATTACAAGCTTCACATTAATCGATTGTTTCCCTTTCCTGTTTATATTCACGAACGGGGGATGATCTTCGTCCGTAACTGGCGGAGCTATAATATCAACATGAGTTCCGTCGATCGCTCCTAGTACTCCTCGAAAACCCCATTTATTATAAAATCTTAGAAAAACGATGTTGCATTACCAAATATATGACATTTTTTTTCTCATATTTACCCATGTTTCACAGCATTTTTTGTAATTATTGTTGTGGGGAATTCGATCCATTCTTGCATTAGGTGTGATGATATTAGTACACATATTTCACTTACAGCCCTACTAATAACTGGTTGGCTTAAACAAGCCCAACAAGAATTTCCAACTGACGTTTGATAAGAGCCATTACCCAAAAAATTTAACGTTGCCAAAAACTATAACAAAATAATTATTAAAATTTTTTTAGAAACAAGTGTATATTTCTATGGAGATTTTAAAATATTACCTTCAAGTGAAACGGGACAGCAGTAATTCTCGATGGAGGAAAGACATGTCGTTGCAAATTATTTATTAACCCTGTTACTAATGGTTTACTTAAACGATAATAATTTTAAAAAAATATCTTCAGGTATGTCAAAAGGATTTTGTTGATCCCTTAATAATCTTCGTTCTATTCGCATGTAATTCCTATCATAAAATAATTTTTATAAGAAATATAATATTTTACACTAATAACTAAAACCATGCCTTCGGTCATTTTCTTCCATCAATAAATATATAAATAAAGGTATGGGATTATTCATATTCATATTTTCTAGGTTAGAACTACAGAACTCTATAACGAGTTATGGCCAGAATTTTGTCGCCGTAAGACTTATAGAAATTCTATAACACTATAGCAGTTACAGACGCATACAGAATCGCATTTCGTCTATAGTCTATAACAAATTAAAGTTATAGAGCTTACAGTGCTTGTAGGGACATACAGAATAGCACCATTACCCTGATCTATGTAGGTGCACAATAGGTGTTGCAAGTATAAGCTTCAATGTGCCAGCCATATCGAACTTAACACTTCGACGAGTAAAGATAGATTAAAGGGAGGACTGTTTAAAAGTTTGCTTTTTAAATTTTTTATAACATATTGCATTATAAAATTATACTGGTGGTTATTTACAGTGGCGTAGGCAAGGGGGGGGGTTACGGGTCCGGACCCCCTCCTTGACGAATTTAAAATAAAATATTCATATATATCCATTTATTTACATTTTTCCAGAAGTTTATTACAGAGCATCAATATTCATATCATTTTTAGATTCTTTTATTATAGAAATAGATAATAGATTTTTGTCTCATAAAACTATATTAAGTGGATTTCAGTGTTTAATAAATGGTATAAATAATACTGAAGATCGTTTACTAGCTTTAATAAATTTTTACTCGATGGACTTAAATGACAAAGATATTGTCATTGCAGAATATAAATTATGGCAGAGACATATATTGCAGTTACAAGAAAGACCAAAAATGGAATAGAAGCAATATGTCACTGTAACAAAACTATATTTCCAAATATGTATAAATTACTGAAAATATTTGTGACATTACCAGTAACAACTAGTACTGCAGAGCCTACATTTTCAATGCTAAAGAGAATTAAAACATATTTACGGAATTCAATGTCAGAAAATAGACTAAATGGTCTGGCAATGTTAAATATACATCGTGAAATTCCAATTACGGCTGACAAAGTACTGAGTAGTTTAACAAAAAACACCAGACGACTTAAATTTAAAATACATTTTTTTTATAACATAATTATTTGCTATTTATTTGAAACTATGAAAATTATTGATTTAACAATTGTTTTTGTTTTTGTATAGATAAGAGGTCTAAATTATTTTATTTGTAAAAATGTTTTCTTAATAAATAAATAATTAATAAATAATAGATATATAAATTGGCTTTTTTTTAGCAGCTATCACTGTATGTATTTATTTTCGACCACTACCTGCCAGGGATAATTTATGCAGTAGTATGCATCATTGTTTGAAAAGTTATATCTACGTAATAATGTATATTACAATTTGTTTAATTGTAATGAAAACCTTTCTTTGTTGTTATTATTTGTTTGAATTTGCTGTATAAGAAGAGTTTCGGTATATCGAGACCTGAACATTGTACCAGTAGACCTTCGCTTACAAACATCTCACTAAGTAAGTATATCTGTGAATTATTTTACATGTATGTAATTAATTATTATGTTATTTTATAGAAATGGATTTCTCCTTATTAAACGAAAGAGGGATGTTGAAAAATGATAAAACAGTCAGGAGAATATCTGAATTAGAAATAAACAAACCGTATAAACTAAATGATTTACGGAGTGTAAATACTAGCTTCGGAAAAAAAAATCCTCGCCGTATGTGATAGTTTTGCAACGTATTTACCATCTCGCTTTGACGATCTTTCGGACGAGGAGATTTCGAATTTAAGAAAATCTATTACCAATATGAGTTTAAAATATATGGGTGTTAAAGAGTTTGGAAAAAACAAAAAAGCGAACCTTGTCGAATTTCTTCAATTGTAATGAAATATAATAATAAAGCATATATACTTAAATTTTATTTATTGTGTATTATTTCATTAATGTATTTGATAAATCCCGAAGTACCTCAGTGTGAAGTTATTATTATGTTCTTTAGGTAAATAAACACACAAAGAACATTTTTATCGTGTAGGGTTCTATTGGTTTTCGAAGAACTATCCCCTCCACATGCAAACGAATATGGCATTCTTGTCTTACTATAAGAAGTCAGAAAATATTTTTATTCAGCCTGTCTCTAGTTTCTAACTGAGCGTTTTATTTTTAAAAATGTTTTCTAAAAATTGCGATAATTCTATTATTCCTCCTTCGGGAGTTGTTTCAAAAAAGAAATTTAAAATAATGGAAAATATTCAAATAAGAAAACCATACGCTACAACTTCTACGGCGTACTACAATGAGTCGATAAACGGTTTTGACTCATTAAACACTAAAATAGTGCATCGCGAGTCAAGTCAAATTCATTAATCACCGATAACTGAAGCTGACTTCGAGAAAGTGCTTCAGGAAATGTGTAATGATGAGGATGTTGTTTCAAACAAGAAGAAGTGTGTGGAACAAATTTCGGAACCGATATTAATTTCGTCGTCGGAATCGGAGTCGGAGGAGCCGTACGCCCAACAGTGAAAGTGTGTACAGCGACGACGGTGATGACACCTCGGACATCATTGATATTCCAGATTGTCCGATGATGTCCGACTGGGTGAAAAATGAAATGGACCTCATCACCGGAGATGTACAAACCACAAGCTTCACGCTGCCCTGGAATCAAAATCCATCCGACAATAATGACCGGCTATTGGGTGAAATCTCGATCCCTCTTGATAGCAATCGACGGATTTTTATTGCTGTAGGTTTAGAACCTAACCCTGTACCGCGAGTGGTTGTGCGACTTGTGGGTGATAGAATTAAGAAAACTTTTATAGACATTTTAGATTATAGTAGGTTAGTTTGTTATTTAAAAAGAGTTGAATTAAAAATCAAGTGGTGATGGGGATATGAATAAAATATATAGTTTAGTTTGGGCTGATTTTAACATTTTACCGCGGGAACAATTGAAGTGCAGGTTTAAGAATAAGTTTATAGTTTTGAATAAGAACCATATTAAAAATTAAATTAGGTTAGACAACGAAGTACGCAATATAATTAATAGCAATAATTTAAAATATAATAATTTTAGTAATATATATAAAAAAAAAATTACAGAATGTAGTTTTATTTAGTATAAGTAACCAGTTAGACATAAAGAGTAGTTTATATGAATATTTATTTTTTAAGAATTTAGATTTTAAAGTTATATTTATAGAATATTATACATATTACTAAAATAAGTTAAATAAAGATATACAATATGTAAAAACTTTCATTTTAAGAGAAGAAAAAAATATTATATAAAGTGACAATAATTTTTATTTATACTTGTCCTAGTGTGAAAGACCGGTGAAGTATATTTATAGGTCCCGCAATTATTGAAAAAGGTAAGATATGAAATTAAATACTTAGTAATGGGGTGGTGTCTACGTTTATAAAATTATTAAGAGGGGAAAGCACGCCTAGTTCTTTATAAGGCAGACACACACGCTCGTTTTTAGTACATTTGTTTATTTGTATACTGTAAGATAAGATTTGTGTGATATTAAACAGTGTAAAATAAAAAATGTTTAATAATAGCACTAGTGAAATTAATAATCTAATATCTATACAGAATATCTGTGATGAAATTATTCAAAGAGAAGAAGAAGAAGAAGCTGATGAAAGAAATAAACAAATAACCGATGAAGAAGAGAATTTAAAACATTTTTTCAATATTTGTGAAAGCATAATTGATGTTCCGTGCAATCATCAGATTGAACCACAACAGACGGCGTCTTTACAAAGCGGAAGCGGTGCGTCACCCCTCGAACATAACACCAGTGAAGATGATTATGAAAAATATTTTACCGTAATTTCAAATACAGAAAGTCATGTACGAAGGTTTAATCTAATAGGCAAACGAACAATGTTTCGTTTTATTGATTCTCCGGTAGATACAAATCCTGTATAATGGTTTAAAAATAGTTTGAAAAATCTAGTAAAACATATTACCCAATACTGATTATATCGATTTGATTTTACACACACCTGCTCTTGAGAACTGTCCGATATGGGTAAGCTTTAGGCTGGCGAGTCAATTACATATCGATATAATCTGGAGTGCAGTGAGTAATATTATGCAGAGCAATGCAAATATATTTGTTAATGGAGAATTCGAAGTAGAAATGACAAGAGTATCTGTACCAGTTGGAAGTGGTAGAAGTCTCAATGGTCGAGGATTAAGCTTTGCTGAGTTATCAAAACGTAAACTGGGTATAATTGAAATAACGAACTCTGATAATTTATGCTTACCGAGGGCGTTAGTGGTTGCCGAATCATGAGCGAAAAAGGAAGCAGATTTTAAAAGCGTATCAAAAAATAAATCAAAGATACAGACAGCACGTGCCCATGCACTTATTTTAAAGGCGGGTGTAAAAATACCTGCCGAAGGGTCCGGGTTACCTGAGTTGAAGAAATTTCAAACATGTTTATCAGGTTATAATATCATTGTGTACGAGTACGGTTCAGAAGGCAACGTCCTTTTTGAAGGAAGAATGACACAAGCCTACCGCGACTTAATCTGTTATATCATAGTAATCACTATAATGTGATTAAAAGTTTAACTGCTGCTTTTTCCTCCGTATACTTTTGTGAACCATGTCATAAACCGTATAGGGAACGCGGTAGACATCGTTGTGCTAATATATGTGCCTACTGTCACCATACACCTCAATGTTCACCTGCTAATGATAGTCTCTTATGTACTAAATGCAACAGACGCTTCCGCGGAAAACAATGTCTCGATAATCTAATCTAATCTAATCTAAAATCTAATAATACCATTAAATCTTTATTAGGGAACCCTAAAGATAAAACAGACTTTAACAAAAAATCCGGTATTTATAAAATTAGCTGAAAAGATTGCGATAAAGTATACATCGGTCAAACTAAAAGATAAATAAACACTCGTTTTAAAGAACACTTTTACCATTTAAAAAACGGGAATCCGGAAAAATCCAGTGTAGCTCAAAATATCTTCATAAATAATCATAATGTTAACAATTCTAATATTTCACTTGTAAAACATATTACTAATGAGAGATATTTAGATTCTCATGAAAGTATAATAATAAATAAATTTAAAAATAACCTAATGAATGCAGATCTCAAGCCTATACCTAACTCTAAATTGTTTGAGTTATTAAAAACATAATTGTTAACTCTTATTGGACGATTTAAATTTTAATGATTTTCTATTGGTCAAATAATCTTAGTTTTAATTAAGTAATTATTCACCTAAAACTTCAGTCCCTATATAATTCCAGTTCCCTTCCCTTTCCATGAGAGTTGTTAGGACCTCTGTCATGGTTGACATGTTGAGTAATCTTAACTACTCTGTTTAACCTTTTCAGTTTCACTACTGATGATGAGAACTTAGTTCTCGAAATACGTATATAGTGTTTTATTCTAATTTTAAGGTTAAGGGGTATTTTTATTAATTTTAATTGTAATTTAACCTTAAACTCCAAATAGTTTTTATTGTTAAAATACGATTTATCGATTCAATCAATTATTTACCGATGTCTTTGTCTTCTCTGCCTAAAGTAATGAATTTGCCGGTTTCTTTTAAAAAAGGATTCTCTCCGTACTTATTTAATACTGACGAGAACCGTTTTTACGTAGGTCCGGTCCCATCTATTGAAAAATATGATGTGGATAATATGAGTATGAATATGCGGGATGATTTTCTAAATTGGCATACAAACCAAATTCATAATAATGTTGTATTTAGAATGGAACAAGAGATAGTTGAATATTGTATTTCCGATGTTGATATCTTACGCCAAGCATGTGAAAAATTTAGGAAAACATTTATTGAAAATTGTAATGTTTGTCCCTTTACGGAAGTCGTGACAATAGCCTCCGCGTGTAACCGTGTATTACGAACACAAATTATACAACCTAACACCATAGGCATAATTCCAACAGAGGGTTACAGACTCACAGACAACCAATCAAAAATTGCATTACAATGGCTTATTAGAGAGGAGACTTTACGAAAAATACGTATAGAACATGCGGGTCATGGGAAAGAAATTATCTTGGGAAATAATTTGAAAGTTGACGGGTATTATGCTCCCGATCGTTTAGTATTTGAATTTATGGGATGTTTTTATCACGGATGTAAATTATGTTACAAAACAAATCGCGATAGTGAAACAATTTATAATAATTCTAAAGAAAGTTTGAATGCACGTTTTCAGTGGACAGAAGAAAAACTACGAAAATTAAAGGAGTTGCGTTTTAATGTGATTGAAATTTGGGAATGTCAGTTTAGGATTCAATTAAAAGAGGAGCGTTTGCTATTAGAAAATTATCCTTTAATTAGTTATTTACCATTAAACCCGTGTGATTCATTTTTTGGCGGGAGGACAGATTGAGTTTCTCTATATCAAAAAATTGAAAATGAGGAAAAAATTAAATATGTCGATGTATGTAGTCTCTATCCGTATGTATGCAAGTACGGTAAATATCCGATAGGTCATCCGAAAATATTTGTAGGCGACGAGTGTTATCAGCTATTATGTTCTGATAATAATATTGATAAAATAGAGGGTCTAATTAAATGTAGAGTTTTACCGCCCGATAATTTACTCCATCCCGTATTACCGCGCAAAGTACATGGTAAATTAATGTTTTCGTTGTGCAGTACATGTTGTGATACTCTGAATCAGGCCCCTGACAGCCTTATGGGGATTTATTTTTTACGTTTGTAATATGGGAAATTGCTAAGAGTTGGCGGTACTGTGATGTTTTTGAATGTTAAAAAATCGTGTAGAGATGTCGCTACTATCGGTTATGGGTTTGTTTTCGTTTTCCTGACATGAGCTCGCCATGTGGTTCATTCATTTCGGTTTTGCAGTCGTAGAAGTACGGACCACAGACCAGAACACATTATTTGTGCGAATCTTTGATATTTGTGGAATTCATCAAGTCAACAATGGTTTTGGTAAGTAAAGTTGGAAATAAAAATAATATATTATGCTTCAAGTGTATATCGGCTATTGAAGCATGAGTGACAAATTTAAAAGCGCGACGCGAACCCGAGTGCTTTTAAAGGCACAAATGCTTTAATGGCAATTATACACGTGTATCATACGCTATTTTTTATTATACAAAAAATCTCGTCGATACACTTTGGATGAAAAATCTTCATTTTTAAGTGTATATAAACATAGCCCTCTGTGTTTTAGATACTTACAAAAAAATTTACCATTGCCGTCGATTAAAACATTACAACGGACATTAAATTGATGTATTTTAAAACCGGGTATTAATGAGGAGTTTTTTACGTATCTCCAACAAATGTCATCGACATTGACTGAAAGAGATTTACATTGTTGCTTGATGTTTGACGAGATGAAATTGTCAAAATAAATAAATTTTGTTGAAAAAAATAATGAGTGGCTTCTTGACGGTTTTACGTCCAGTAACGACACTCCAAAGATCGCTGACCATGCCTTAATTTTTATGTTGCGCGGTATCTTTAAAAAAGCAGCCTGTGGCATTTTACTTTACGCGTGCTGCCGCTAATCAATATCTTTAAAAAAAAATATTAATGAAGTAATTACTGCTGTACACACCAAAACTAAATTTAAAATTGTAGCATCGGTCAGCGATGGCGGGTCTTGGAATGTCGCTGCAGTGCGTTCACTCACTTTGGATTCAAAAAGAAGTAACAACGAATTCGTATATAATATCGGCAGACATAAAAGTATTCATTTATTTGATGTTCCGCACCTTTTTAAGTGCATGAGGAATAATTTTATGACAAAAGATATTATATACGAAGGGAAGACGGCAAAATGGTCTGACGTTGTAGAAATACAGAGACGGGATGGAGTTAATGAAAGTTTCAAAGCCACTAAGTTGACATTAAAACATGTGCAACCAACACATAGGCAGAAAATGAAGGTAGAATTATCCACCCAGGTCTTTAGCCAGACGACCGCATCGTTAATGTACATTCTTTCAGAAAAAAATGTGATGAACGCAGGCGGAACCGCACAATTTTTAAAATTTATGAACGACTTATTTGCTTCGTTAAATTCTAGTGCGCGTTCCACCAAACCGTTAGGAAAGCCACTAACTAAGAGAACTATTAAATGCCACACCCAATTCTGGAATCAAGCAGTGGGAGTTTTGGTAAATACAAAATTTTTCGACCCATTCAAAAACAAAACCGTCCCAACACTACCTTCCGTCGCTCTCCTCATTGCTACGATCAGAAACGTACAATATCTGTTGAATTCTTTACAGAATCTTGATTTTAGTTATCTAGCTTTAAGATGTTTTAATCAAGATCCTGTGGAGAATTTTTTCAGCTGTGTGCGTGATTTGTGTGGAGCTAATACTCGTCCATCATCCTCTCAATTCTCCGATGCGTACAAAACTGTCGTTATGTCAAATGCAGTTAAGTGTACGCTCGGTTCGAATTGTGAGGATGATGGTGAATAATTACTCCTATCGTACACTATTCTCCTAAATATGTCCCAAATTCCTCAATATTCCGACTCAAATCCTCGTTTATCCATTCCTTCCCCTCCTTCTCCTCCCTTAACACTTCCAGAGTCCCACATGCTTGATTCCTCCGACATAACTGCAGCGTACGTAGCAGGGTATTGTTTAAAAACAATAAACTTCGAAGACTGCGAAGTATGTTTAAATTATTTTTTTCTGTTGGAACATCCAATATTCATAACTTGACGAAACAAAAAGAATACGACGAGGAAAAAAGGTTAAAATATGTCAGTTATAATTTCACGAAAATTGTTGAAATGCAACGGCAGTGTTTTTCGCAACGTTTATAATTTTATAAATATGGAAAATTTAAAAACATATTTAACTACGAGCACCACGTCGGTTGCGAAAGACATACGCCGTTGCACAACAAAATAACTCTTAATATAAATAAAATATGTATTATATATATTTTAAGATTGGTCAATCAAAAATTAAAAAATAATAATGTGAATAGCTTATTGCATGTAGACAATTTTTTAAAATTTATAGTATAATTTGTATATATGTTAGTTATATGTTAGTTTGTATTTTTTGTAAGTTTTGTTAATTTTAAAATATAGTTCTATATTATTTTCTTGTTTTTCCCTTCCAATTTATTTTTAAAACATAAATTTATATTTGTATCAGCCACGTTTCTCGCGCACGAAATTAGTTCCAGGAAAATGGCGCGAGAGGTGCTGCGCACAAGTTGAAAAATTTTGTTATACAGGATTTGTCGTATCTTTCTGTGTTCTGGTCTGTGCTCTGAATTAAAACGATTGTTCACATACTATAGAAGAAAAACAATTTGACGGTACATGGGTGTCAGATGAACTACAGCGAGCTGTACAACATGGTTATAAAATTTTACATGTATGTGAAATTTGGCAATATAATATAACAATATACAACAAAGAAACTAAATCTGGTGGATTATTTGTAAAATATATAGATAATTTTATGAAAATGAAACATGAAGCTACAGGATATCCTCCAGACTGTATTGATGACATCAGTAAAATACGTTAAGCTACGTTTCCACCTCTTAACATAGTCATAGTTTTAAGTTTTTGTCTTTGTCATAAATTTCGACCGTTTCCAGCTCTTAACATAAGCATAGTCATAATCATAATTTTGGTAGTGTTCGTTCACAAGTATGTAAAATACGAAGTTAAAAATAAGTTTGAAGTACACTAAAAATTATTTGAATTTTAAATTATATTAGTAATTAGTAATTGTAGACGGTAATAACAGTATGTTGAAATATAACTGGTAAATATGGTTTTCATAAATTGTATTTTTTGTAGTGAACTAGCTAAAATTGACAGTTTGAGACTTGAAAGACTCTATTTGTATTTTATTTGCTGTTTGTTTTGCTTTTGTACGTATTGCTCTTTTTATTATTTTCGATTTAAAAATAGAAACTGAGGAACATTTTGTGTCCCTAGTCGAAAAAACCGTCTTTTGTGGGATAAGGGACAAAAAGACTACAAAAATACTAAAATAAAAGAAAATTTGTGGGCTGAAATTGGCGAACTATGTAATATATCAGGTTAATCTTTTATTAATATGATCATAAAGAGTAATATTCGCTATGAGTGTGACTGCAGCGCCAGACAAAATATGAACTACGGGAGGCTGTCAGAGTATGTTTTTATACGTATGTCAATAGCAAGAAACGGAAAAATAAAAAAATATTATAAATAATAATAAAGAAAATAGTTATAAAAAAATGTGACCGTTAAATGGTAATTACAGTTTTGTTTTTTAGTTAAACGAATCAACAACAAGTAAGTATAATGATAAAAAATAAAAAGGAAAGCAGTTAATATTAGGTTAAGTTGTTTGAAATTCATATCAAAGTCAAAAAATGATACTAAGTAAAAATCAAAATGAAAAATAAATAATTAAATAGTTGTCTCAATGGAATATATGAATATTTATTTATTTAACTAATATAATATTTTATTTTTATTTAGTAACAAAGAAGCCATGGATATTATAATAAAAACTGGATTTCAGTCTATCACTCATCAAATAGATTTTCAGCCAGCAACACTCACCAAGGGCAAAAATCTTGCTCTTGCAGAGCATGTAAGAGATGTCGAGGAACACAGACGGAACAATGACAGCTTTTTAATAAAATCTCGTATTATCGACAAGCCTCGGTCCACAGTACACCTTATATCACTTCATTAACCGTAATTTAAAATTTGATCATTTATTTTGTAATGGTAAATAATGTTAGAGTTTTGTAATTAACAGGTTTTTTCTATTATTTTGTTTTAGATAAATTCTGAACGCTATGTGACGGATGTACACTGTAATTGTGTATATAATCAGAGTAAAAAGTGCAAACACGTCGCGGCGTTAATTTATTTTATTAACAATGAGGAAAGCGCTTCAAAGACGAGTCATGAACAGCAGTGGGGCAAGCCGAGCCCACGTCAATTTGCGAAAAGAAAATATTCCAAAGGAGAATATTTTAAAAATATGGTACCACACAAATATATCCAATTACATGAACCTAAAAAAGTTTCTGTCACTGAATTAAAAGTTGATTCACCCTTAAAACTAATAATGCAAGCACAATTAAAAAAAGATAATAAACGTACAGAGAGGAATGTTATGAATTCTTTATTAGCGCAAGTTGAATTGAATTTGGAAAAAGAAGACTGCGCTGTGTGTATTGATAATTTATTAATTTTCTCTGAGGAACATTTTATTTACAAAAGTGAGTATGACATGGACAGTAAAATACGAAAGTTTTATCAGAAAAATGTGCAATTATCAGAACAGGAAATCGTCAATTTGTCTTGTGAAACAGTTAAGCAGTCTTCTAGTAATAAACTTCCATTCCACATATATATATATATATATATATATATATATATATATATATATATATATATATATATATATATATATATATATATGGAATGGAAGATTTCTTGACTGGACGTATATTTAAAGGTTTCTTAAATTTTTGTAATACCATTCTTAACACTTAGTAGAGGGAAGTGTATATGAACAGAAAAGGCAAATTAAGGAAATCAGTCGTGGTTAAAACACAGTTCGATATGGAGAGTGATAATCAAGTAAATTTTGATAACTTTTTTCGTATTTGTGAGGAAATTAATATTTCTTCGTTAAGTGAAGTAGATGAAGTAGAAATACAGCAAGAAGATTATAACGCTTTTTATGAAATATGCGAAAATTTGATCAGTGAAAGTGTTCAAGTTGATAAGAGGTGGTATGGGTGCTGTACACAGGGAACGTTGAAAACATTGTAAACAATTTAAATTAACTGGAAGGAAAATAACATTACAATAAGATCCTGTAATATGGTTTTATGACAGCTTAAACAGCGTTATAGAATTTGTGTTGGAAACAGTTAATCCACAAGATTATGTTGGTTTTATATTCCAAACTCCGTGTGTGGAACTTGGACCAGCTTGGCTCAGCTTTAGGCGTGCTGATCAACTTCACATTGATGTTTTATGGGAAGCATTAAGTAAAATAATGCAAAGTAATAAAGAAATCTTTTCTGATGAGCAGTTCTCAGTTGAGATGACCAAGGTAACTGTACCTTCTGGTACAGGAAAATTAAATGGACATAGATTAACATATTCGGAATTTTGTCGTCGGATACATGGTGTATTGGAAATAGATAATACCGACAATTTATGTTTACCTCATGAATTTGTAGTTGCAGAATCTTTGGTGAAAAATGATCCATGTTTTAAATATGTTGTTAAAAACACCCATGGAATACAATCAACAAGAACACATGAACTATTAAAAAATGCAGGAGTTAAAATAGGTGCTAATGGTGCAGGTATTCCTGAATTAATTGAATTCCAACGTTATTATTCTAATTACAACATATGTGTATATGAGTATAATAGCCGCGGAAAAGTAATATTCGAAGGTGCAAAGGAGACAAATTATTGAATCTTTTGTACTATCGAAACCATTACTCTGTTATAAGAAGTAAACCTGGGACATATTCGTGCGATTATTTTTGAGAGTAATGTCACGTTGCTTACAATGTAAAGGGCGGCCATTCTTGTAAAAATATTTGCTCTTATTGCAAATATTCTCCTGCATGTAGCATAACTTTTCAACTAATTACATGTGATCACTGCCAAAGAGAATTTCGTGGACAGTAGTGCTTAGACAATCATTTAAATTTTGAGTGTAAAAGAGTTAAAAAATGTAAATAATGTTTAAAAATATTTAGGTGTAAAAAAGACAGGTTACATGTGTGTGGTGAAGTTTACTGTAAATTTTGTAAATCTTATAAAATTCCGGGACATATGTGCTATATCATTAAAGACAAAAAATATCGATTTATCTATAATTATCGAGTCCGATATTTCAAAAATTTTATATCGATAAATCGATATTTCGATAATTATCGATAATTTCGATAAAAATCTACAAATATCGATTATTATCGATAAATATCGATTATTATCAGGAAATATCGATTATTATCGATAAATATCGATAAATAGAAAAAATATCGATAAATATCAATTATTATCGATAAATATCGGTTATTATCGATAAAATTCTAATTATTGATAAATATCTGTAAATATCGATAAAAATCAATAAATGTGATAATTATATGAAAAAGTGTCAATAAGTTTCGATAAATTTAAATATTTGGTATGTATGAATGGGAGCGTACAGGCAAAATTTTTCTAGATGGTGGCATTATTTCTCCAACTTATTTCTTTAAGTTAATAGTGTAACTGTAGTCACTGTTATGGAAAAGGTCTAGCATGGCTCTCTTATTTGGGCAAGATTTCTAAAAAAATGAATAAAAACAATTTGTAAAATAATAAAATAATTAATACATTTATATTTATGCCGTACGATAAATAAATAAATAACAAAAACGCCTTAATCTCTATAGTGTGCTTGCGCATATAGAGTGAAGTTCAACCAATCAACCATTGAAAATTTTATTATAAAATGTAAATGTCAACGTGAAATTGGTATAATTTTGAATAAGTCATAATGAAACATTTACTTTCAAGTTCTATTTTAATGTTACAAAAAAATCTTTTACAACCAAAATTATTGTTTGGAAATCAGTTCTAAATTTTGTTTCTGTTTTAGAAAATTCTTTCACTTTGAGAGACATTAATAGATAATACCGACAATACACTGTACTGTACACGGAGGAAGTAACTCACTCCACGGAAAGTGAAGATGTACAATAAATTGAAGAGGATGGAAAATATGCTGCGCATTTATAAAAAAAGGGGCAAAACGCTATCGGCGAATATAAAGGAAAAGAACGAATTGGCATACTGTAGGGTGCTGGGTAAGCTGCCCAAAATTTTAAAAATGTTTGTATTGTCCATTCTAAGAAGTTTTTAAAAGACAAAGAAGTCTCGACGGTATTCTACAGAAGAAAAGTCTTTTTTCCTCAGTAGCTAAAACTTTACAACGAACTTTAAATTTGAGCAATTTAAATGCGGGAATTAATATCGATTTTTTTAAATACCTTAATTACATGTCGAATCAATTGTCGGAATCAGACCGGTATTGTAATTTATTATTCGACGAAATGGAAATTAAAAAAAAATTGGGGTTTTTAGAGAAAAATTCGGAATGGCTTTTTGATGGCTTAACAACGTGCAACGACATTCCTAAGATAGCTGACCATGCTCTAGTTTTTATGTTACGCGATTTGAGAAAGAAATTTAAGCAACCGGTTGCGTACTATTTCACACATAATGCCGCCAATACACACCTTTTAAAAATTTTAATTAAAGAAGTTATTACTGCGGTGCACGACAATACTAATTTTAAAATAGTAGCATCGGTCAGCGATGGGAGATCGTGGAATGTCGCTTCAGTGCGTTCACTTGCCTTAGACTCAGGGAGACAAAATACAGAATTCGTTTACAATGTGCATGGTCATCAAATTATTCATTTTTTTTGATGTACCTCACCTAATAAAGTGCATGAGGAATAATTTGATGACTAAAGATATTGTATACGAAGGAAAAACGGCGAAGTGGACTGATGTAGTAGAGTTGCAGAAAAGGGATAGGATGAACAAATGCTTTAAAGCTACAAAGCTAACTTTAAAACATGTTCACCCAACTCATAGACAGAAGATGAAAGTTAAATTAGCTACCCAAGTCTTCAGTCAGTCCACTGCGTCGTTAATGTATATTCTCTCTGAGAATAAAGTAATGAACGCAGGGGGAACCGCGGAATTTATAAAATTCATTAATGATATTTTTGATTTATTACATTCTAGCGCGAATTCCCCAAAACCATTGGGAAAACCACTTGGGAAGAAAACAAAAAAAACACTTTCAGAGTTTTGGAACAAGGCAGTGAAGATCCTAAATAATTTACAATTCCTAGATCCCATCACCAAAAAGTCTGCCAGAACTCCTCCCTGTGCCCCTCTCCTCGTTATTACAATCAAGAATGTATAGTATCCGTGGAATTCTCTGCAGAATCTTGATTTCAGTTATCTTGCACTGAGATGTTTGAATCAAGATCCTGTGAAGCAAATCAATTTACCACTGAAGAAAAATTTTGTGACGATTATTTTCGAAACCATGTTAATAGAACACCTGATGGCCAATAGTCTTATCATCATGCTTTAAAAAGATTAGAGAACAATGAACGTAGATTTAATCGGGATAAAAATCTCATACAACAATATAATGATGTTTTAAATGAGTATTTAACTTTAGGCCATATAACACGTGTCACAAAGAATTTAGACCCTGGAAATTGTTACTATTTACCACACCATACTGTTATATAAGAATCTAGTGTGACAACAAAAATTAGAGTAGTTTTTGATGGCTCTGCAAAAAAAAAAAAACAACCGGAATTTCTCTCAACGATATTTTATGTGTAGCTCTCTCTATCCAATCAGATCTCTTTTCATTATTATTACGCTTTCGAAAATATCCTATTCTTTCAACGGGTGATATAGAGAAAATTTATCGGCAATTTCTTGTTAGAGCAGAAGATAGAATATTTCAACGAATTCTTTGGAAAGGTGATAATAATGCAACAAGCACAAATGAATTAAATACGATCACATTTGGTCAAGCATGCGCACCCTATTTAGAAATACGTTCTCTTCATAAACTAGCAGAAGATGAAGGGCAACCATATGCTGAAGCTGCAAGAGCTTTAAAGGAAGATTTTTACGTGGATGATGTGCTGACAGGTCCTAACACTCAGGAAGAAGCAATAGCGGTTAGGGTCAATTTAACAAATATTATTTCAAAGGCGGAATTAACAATTGGTCAGTGGGCTTCAAACGATTCAGTATTAAAAAACATTCCGAAAGATAATATTTATCTTCAAGTACAACTTGAAGAAACTTGTAGCGGCATGCTTACGGAATGCCCTGTACACCAGGCTACAACTCTACGCTGACGACACGGCATGCTGGGCAGTGGGTCGGGAACCCATCACCGCATTCAACAGGCTGCAAACCCACATTATAAGTCTGCAATCTTGGATGAGGCGCTGGAGAATCCAACCAAACCCCCAGAAAACCCAGGTTATCCTATTCCGCCATCAACGGATCAGCATTGCCACCCCGGTGAGCCTGCAACTCTGGGGGGAGCAAATCCCATCTAGGGACAACGCAACCTACCTGGGCACCATTCTTACCAAAACATTCAACTGGGCCACCGACATAAAAAAAGTGCATTCGGCAGAGACTCGGGCTACTAACGTCTTCATGGATGTCTTCGAGCATGCTCGGTTGCCGCAAAACGAACAACATACGTGGCATTTATCCGACCTGTATTCGACTTTCGAGCAAAACCCGACCGTAGTTCACATTCTCCATCCCTTGGCTTTGCGTTGGGGGAAATTTGAATGTTTCTACCTGGGTCAACACGATGTCCACATCTGGTCATCGCGTGATCGCCGAATTTTTATTGCTAGATCCTTCTGCGGAAAAGCGGACAAATATGCGCGTTCATTCCTTTTGTGACTGTGGGCGAGCGAGTGTTGTATCTTTCATTTTCGTACGAATAGTTTTTGTTTTTTTTATTTTTGTTATATTCTTTTATATATAGTATATTAATATTTGTGTTTAGTAATAGTAATTAGTTATTTTAATTATAGTTTTTTATATTTAAAAGATTTAGGTAATTTTTTTAGTAATATTTCGTAGTTTAGATTAAATTTTAAGTTTATAATTTAGTTATTCTTAGAAAATAGCTCGTAAGTTCTATAATATTTTTACTTTTTTAATTATTGCTTTAGTTTAGTGTAGTTGTAGTTTATTAGCATGAGTATGAGTGAGAGTGATAGTGTCCGGATGACGGTGGAATAAAAACTGTATATGGTAGAGTATATGGAAGACCACCTTGATTTTGCAAGGGGCAAATTTGTGGGGTACGAAGGACGTCAAACTTTGGCAGGAATATGGGATGTATTGACGAAACAATTAAATTCTCTTGGTCCCAAAAAACCAGCAGCCAAATGGAAACGAGTAAGTATATTGCAAATTAAAATGTAATATTTTTATACTAGGCATGGTTCGATATGAGAACCAAAACGAAGAGGAAGGCTTCAAAATTCAGCCAACTTCAGCACCGGACAGGCGGTGGTTCTCCTCCACACCCGTTGTCACCTCTGGATGAGAGAGTAATAAATGTGATGAGTGAGGAATCCGTATACGGAATAAGAAGTACGCAGGGAGATATTTTGGAGAGTGAGAAGTCATTTCCTTTTACCTCAAGAGAGCCAGCACCAACAGAACCGTTTCCGTCTACGTCTACAGAGCCAGAATCACCTATTCCGTCAACATCCACCGATTTTGTAGAGCATGATTACTGCATACCTGTACGTATGAAAATTGTAATGTAAGTAAATGTTACATAAAATTAACATACTTTCTTAGATATTGACAGATGAAGGAGAGTCTTTAAAGACTTCAACGAGTCAAGAAAGTACTCCAGCAACCCCGAGCTCCAGCAGAGAAAGTACTCCGGCAACCTCAAGTAGAAGTAGGGACACTTAACCATGTAGTAGCAGGGGAACAAGTTAGTATTTTTGTCCCGGAAATTACAATAACAATTTTGACAATTACTTATACATAATTATTATTTTCCGATGAGAAGATCTGTATTAAGGGGCCAAGAAGCGCTGCAATATTTTAAGGAAAGCGAAGAAAAATTCAATAAAAAAATAGATAATATTGTTCAAATGTTAGGGGAAAACAACGAATTGTTAAAAACGACATGTGTATAAGAGAATTAATTAATGAAATAAAAAAAAATAGACATTTAGAAATGCTGTTTTATTATTCCTCATATACTAATATTACTTTAAAAAAAATTACAATTAGTATTTTAAAACCTGATTTAAAAATAAATAAATTTGTTTCAATTTTAGGAAAACAAAGCTTTTAGTTTCATATATTTTTTGTACATTACAAATAATATTTACTGTAATATTAATATAAGTTTTAGTTTAGAGAAGTAGTCATAAACCTATTAGTAATAATATAAGAATATAACTTTACCTTATTCATAGATTAAGACTTCAAAGCTAGATTGTTATGTGTTATGATTTCTGTTAAATAAAATATTACGATATTTATCATCTTTTACTAAACTCCTTGATTTTATTTGAGAATTATTACGATCTGTTGCTGTTACCCGCAGAATAAAATTAACTCCAAAGGCCAGAAAATTGTATGACACAGCTCTCATATTTAAGAGGCAAGGAGCACAATCCCGGAAACGTTGCTTAAGTTTCAAACAGCGTTTAGCAGCTGCTGAGAAGTTCTCAGCGACGAGGTCTTTCCAAAAAGTGGCCCAAAAACCCCACCTGCTGAAAAGTTCCTTTTGGCTCCAAATGAGGGAAACATCGAAGAAGCCAAAAGGTCGACGATTTACAGTGGACGAAAAGATGATGGCTTTAGCTCTGTTGAAACGTAGTCCAAAGGGCTACGATCTGTTAAAAGAAATGTTCATATTGCCTGGGAAAAAAACATTGAAGAACTTTCTCGGGCGATTGAAATTAAAGTGTGGAATCAAAAGAAACTTGTTTCAATTTTAAAGAAGCAAGTGGAAAAAATGCCAAAGCCACATAGATTATGCAGTCTCATTTTTGATGAAATGAGCGTGTCTTCATCAATTTCTTATGATGAGCAAAATGATTGTTTGGAGGGATTCAGCGATGATGGGAAAAATAAAACTTTGGGATTTGCCGACCATGCTCTCGTTTTCATGACCCGAGGAGTTGTGAAGAAGTGGAAACAACCAGTATCGTTCACATTTTGTGAATCCGCTACAAAGAGCGACAATTTGAAGGCTCAAATTAAAGAGAATATACCTGCACTGCACGAAGCAGCACTCATTGTCGTTGCTTTGGATTGCGACCAAGACAAGCCGAACCAAAAGGCAATAAAAGAGTTGGTTGAAGAAAAAGAATTGAACATAAATGGAGAACAGATTGTTCCATTGTTCGATCCACCTCATCTTCTGAAATGCATTCGAAACAATCTTTTAAAAAGCAATTTGCACTTCATTATGAATGGCGTACCAAGAATTGCCAAGTGGGATCATGTTCGACTAATTTATGAAATGGATACTGAAGAGGAGTTTTTCGACTTAAGGGAATTACCCAAACTAACCGAATCTCATGTCAACCCACAACATAGGGAGAAAATGAAAGTAAGCTACTACCACAGATTTTCAGTCAGCGAGTTGCTGCAACTTTAAGATCGAAAGCAAAGCAATGTAAGTGAACACATTTATTTTCATGTTATTTATTGATTACTCAATTTAACAATATATAAAATAAATCATTTCTTTAATCTTAAGGAACTTCTATAATTATTTCAATTTTGATATTGTTATTAAACAAATTCAATCTACAGTTCAATTAACTTATGCAGATAATTTATTTCACTGCAAATATAATGTAATTTTTTATTAAAGATTGAATATTATTAATTATGTTTTATTGTTTCAGATCCAGAAAAGACAGATATGACAGACACAGCCTTGCTGTTTGTCTTTCTGGATAAGCTGTTTGACAGTATGAACAGTAGTTCACTGCAAGTTAGTTCGGCACATACGGGATTCTGGAAGGAAGCGATAAAAATTTTATCGACAATGGAATTCGTAGACGAAACTAACAGGAAAACCAGGCCGGATTGCTTAAGGAATTGGCAATTCACAATCCGTGGGTTTCAGTTGGTCTGGAAAAATTTGCAGGGGATGGGGATTAAATTTCTTTTGTTAAGAAATTTCAATCAAGATCCCCATGAAATTTTTTTCGGATCAATTAGAAGCCACGGGTTGCGCAACGTCAATCCTACAACGAGAGCATTCGTGGCAGCGTATAAAACGTTGCTCATTAATAATTTTATGGCTCCTCATTCAGTTGGATCCAATTGTGAATTGGATATTTCAGAGGGTTCACTCTCAAATTTAAAAGACATATTGGAACAAGAACCCAATAAGGAGGAGGCTGTGTTATGGCACCAAAAAAATACATATAACGTAAATTTTAACGAAAACCAAACGGCATTGTTAAAAAGCAATTTTTGTTGTGAATATATCGTAAAAAAAAATAAAAAACTTTTTACTTCTTGCTCTGAATGCTCAGAAAGTTTAAAAGCCGCGAAGATTGGGCTTCAACATAACCTAATATCAGAACGCGAATATTCGCAAAATAAGGCCTTGGAATATCCAAGTTTTTCTGCGGTAACGTGTTTCACGCATATAAAAAAAAAATGTTTTATTTACTAGACAATTACACCGTTCAGGAAAATAGCATTCTAAATGCAGCAGCATTTTGTAAAGATAAGGTGAATTTTGATTTTTTATCAAGCACTAAGCATAGAAATGAAATTAGAGATAAAATAATAAAAAAACAGTGATGTTAATTCTATACGGGCATATAAAAGAATTAAACAGAATGATGACGGGGAAAAGAATAGAAAATATTTTAGGGAAAGAAAAATTAAAAAATATAGCAAAAAATAAGTATGCCCGTCATGAAAATTCAAAAAAAAAATGTATTCTATATTGTATAAATATATTGAATGTTTATATATATGTGTGTAAATATATGTGATTATATAATAAATTAAATATGTTATAAAATAAAAGTATTATTTTTTTAAATATTCGAAAAAGCTTTCAGGAACTCAAATTTTAAATTTAATTAAGATTTTAATGAGGTGAAAAAGTTCTTGGAGAATTCGGTCAATTTATTAAACTGCAAATACTAAACGTTGGTGTCTTTGTATTTTAATAAATTGACTGACTTCTGCAAAAACTTCTTTACATCTTTCAAAGTGCGGAATGCCTAGTCTACAAATATAGTGTAATTCCAACCACCAGGGCGGCGCTAAACGCAGGTCGTAAGCAGTATAATTCAGTTACCCGTCTATATATATCTTGTCTATGACACCCGCCAAAGGGCATTTCTTAAGACTGATGGCCTCGCAGACAACTTGTTTGTTCTGCGAGCTATCCTTGTGGACGTGCGACGAAACATTAGGATCGTGCACATGGCAACCCGATCTTTCGACACTGTCTCGTGGGACACCATCGAACACGCTCTTCGAACTGTGGGTTCGCCGCCCGAGTTCATAAGTTATGTCCTGGGTGCTTATCGATCAAGCACTACAGTCTTGAATACTGGGGGCAAAGAGTGCACGCGAATACAGACGAAGCAGGAAGTAAAACAAAGTGACCCTTTATCGCCATTATTGTTCAACTTGGTGATTGATTGTGTATTAGCCAAGGTTTCAAATTCAGTTGGATACAATATAAACGGTGCGAACGTAAACGCTTTGGCGTTTGCTGATGACGTCATCTTGCTATCAAGTACGGAAATGGGACTGGAAAAGAACCTGAAAGCCTTCTCTGAGGAAGTTGGAAGGTTTGGCTTGCGGCTAACCGTAGCCAAAAGCTGTGCCCTATCGTTGGTTGCTTCAGGCCGAGAGAAAAAAGTTAAGCAGCTAGTAACTGGCAGGTTTGTAGTAGAGGGCCAGATGCTGAGACAACTTGAAGTATCAGAGGTCTGGCACTACCTTGGCTTGGATTTCCGTGGGGCGGGAGTTAGAAAGCGCGCCCTTAAAGCTATGGATTTAATATTAGGATCGGAAGTAAGTGAGTTCACAACTAATTACGTAGATGATTTACTCATAGCCTCACCAGATTTACCAACACATTTAAAACACCTAAATTTAGTTTTAAGTAAATTAGAAAAGGCTAATCTAACAATAAATATTGAAAAAAACGCATATTTTACAAAAAGAGGTAAGATTTCTTGGTCACGTCCTGTCGTCTGAGGGTATTCGTCCAGAGCCAGAAAAAATAGAATCAATACAAAATTTTCCAAAACCAAATAAAGTAAAACATTTAAGATCATTCCTTGGACTATGTAATTTTTATCGACGTTTTCACCAAAGTTATAGTGAATGTACCCGACCATTACTTCATTTTCTCCACAAAGGAGCTAAGTGGCAGTGGGGAACGAGTGAGGAAAACGCCTTCAATAAGATTAAACAATTATTTTTGGAAAAAGTATTATTAGTACACCCCCGGTATGACCAGCCATTTATTTTACAAACAGACAGTTCCGGATACGATATCGGGGAAGTTTTGGAACAGGATTATGATGATAACGGGCAAAAGGTAATAAGTTTTGCAAGTCGATTTTTAAATCATGCAGAATTGAATTATACTACGACTGAAAAAGAATTACTTGCCATTATATACTGTCTGCAAAAATTTAGATCACACGTGCAAGGAGTCAAATTAATTATTCGTACCGACCACCAAGCATTAACATTTCTCAAACAATGCCGACTTTTGAACGAACGTCTCACAAGATGGGTACTCTTTCTGCAACAATTTGATTACGAAATACAACATATTCCAGGTCGGGAAAATATTGTTGCAGATGTATTATCTCGATTTCCTTCCGATAAACCAGTTATCATTAAAAAAGTCACACGAGAACCAATTATAGCACATTTTGAAATTGAGGGATTAAAAGAAACAAGGAGAAATTTAAAGGACATAAAAAGATATTAAGATGAGGATTCTATACTCGGACCAGTGAAAAATTATTTAAATAATAAACAAATTTTCGAATCATTACCAAAAATTTTAAGCGAGTAGCAAAAAATTTCCGACTGCATCAGGGCGCGCTGTTACACATAAATCACTTCACGGCTCGCACGACCCTTGAGATACCAACAGTGCTTGTCAAACAATTTGTACTGCACTATCATCAAGAGCTGGGACACTTCGGTTCCGGAAAGGTGTATGAAGTAATGAAAAATTATTTCCATTTTTCAAACATGGATCGTGTGATTAGACGAATAGTGAGTGAATGTGAATTATGCCAGAAAACTAAATGGCCAAATAGACATTATGAAGGACCGTTACAACCGGTCATCTCAGATAAAGTGGGTGACTTAGTGGCGGTGGATTTATTTGGGCCCCTTCCAATGGGTCGGGGAGGTGCGACATATTTATTTGTGGTCTTAGATGTATTCTCAAAATATGTAAAATTATATACATTGAAGAAAGCAACTGCCTGGTCTTGCGTCCGGAAAATAACTGAAGAGTTCTGCAAAATAATTACACCAAAAACTATCTTAAGTGACCACCGGACTCAATTTATCGCATCAGTGTGGCGAAAACAACTCGCATTAAAAAATATACGTTAAGTCCATTCATCAGTTCGTCATCCAGCTTCAAACCCGTCGGGAAGGGTTATGCGGGAATTGGGAAGAATTTTTCGGACATACAGTCACAACCAACACACTAAATGGGTGAATATGATACCCGATATCGAAGATTGCTTTAATGCCATACCCCATACGAGTATCGGTGTTACTCCTTATGAAATTATTCATAAATAGTCACCACCTCGAATCTTGGATACAATAATCAAAGAATTCCTCCCAATTGGAACGAATAGTAAAACTTCGGACAAAGATATTCTTGAAAAATTAAATTGTTCAGGACAAAGGCGAAAAGAAAATCAAAATTCAAAATTTCTATACAATTATAAAATCGGCGATTTGGTTTTGTTAAAAACCAACCCAATTTCTAATCCATTGAATAAAAGGATTTCAAAATTCGAATTACTGTATGAAGGTCCGTACCGGGTTAGTGACATAGTATTTCCAAATGCTTATAGATTATGTAATCGGAAAACAAATAAGGTAAGAGGAAATTTTAATACTACTAATTTAAAACCTTTTATTGAGAACCACTGATGCGGAAGAAAACATAACAAACCAGAAATGAAGAGTGGGGACACTGAAGAGATAGTTTAAACTAGGTCATTATTGCAAAAGGGGAGTAATATAATTCGAACCACCAACCATGACCGACCGACCACCAACCCCGGGAAACTCCATAGATTGGAATTCCCTCTACAAGGAGAAGGTAAAAATTTTGGCTAACGTCATCATTCAACACTCGAACCGGACAACAAAGAGTCACCCCTCGACGGTCATAAAACCGGTGACTTATATCCTGAAGAAACCATCAACACCAGACCACACACCCAAACCAGTAGGACCAGTCGCACCACCCAAACAGGTCCACCGTGGAACCATCGTCGGCCTCCGTTCCGCCACCACCAGGTATCGCGACGGCCGCATTACCGCGAAAATCACGTCGTGGTAATGAGGCTCGACGTAAATACATACAAAATCCAGGTCTGCGGCGCCAGAAACGTATGTTTAAAGATTTATTTTAAATAGATAAATATTTTGTAAGTTAGCGATAAAAACCTATTATGAAATGTTTAAGAATTGTGAAATGAGTTTATCAAATTAGTAATAAAAAGATTGCAAATCAAATTTTCGATTATTTAAACATGTAATCCTTAATAGAAACCACAAGAAAATGAAGGTGGGTAAGAATTATATTATATTATTAATATTATCCAATAAGTGTGTTACACACAAAAATATCGGATTACTGACACCAATTGGGAAATTATCACCCTTAAGGAGAACGTCGACCCCAAACACTTGAGCAGGTAGTTCGTAGTAAAAACAACCATTACAACCGAAGGAAGCATGAGATAAAATAGGTCATGACTTAATAAACAAATTTTGGAATGAAGTATGGTGCATGGTAGTCAGTGTAGGTAGAAATAAATAATTATGAGAATAGCGAATGCCTGGAAATGAGTATAAACTAACAAAATAATAATGCATGAGATATTTAATGTATCCGCTCACCTGATTGTTGGCATACAATTAAATATCTGGGGGAGTTTGAAGCAGTACTGCTAGCATGTATAATTTTGTTATTAATAATATTAGGAATAATCTTTATTAAGATAAAATATTTTTGTGAATAATTATTTTCTTTGTATCTGTTTTCATTTCTAAACTAGTCAAGGGTTGGATTTGTTTACATTTCGTAGGCCAGGTCAAAAATATTGTATACATTCCACTATCTGTATTTGGAGCATAGGCGAAGATTTTACAAATTTCTATACCTTATTCATACTTTCGTAGATTATGATATAAAATTATATCGTTGTTTAAACATGTTCGGATGTGCAGATCAAGTATTTTAAATAAAAGGAATATCGATTTCAGTATCATATTAGTAAAAACCATGTCCTTTCAGTTATCATTTAATTACAAATAACTTCAACAACATAAAGTTGGTAAATTATTATGTATTTGAATCATTCTTAAAACCTCTAAAATGATGTGTCATTGCAACACAGCAGTCCAAATATTCCATAATAAAATACGCCCTAAATAAATAAGATATTAGATTTTTACTAATATAAATTTACCTATGTCACGCTAGGACAGGTGTCACAATATAATCTTTGCAGATGGTACTGCTAACTTAAATACATAGGTAATATAGTAGAGAGTATAATGTTTTTGTTAGATATTTGGAAATGCACAAAAGTACTCAAGGGATCATCCGCACGCCCATGGACTGTACCTGCAGTTTGATAAACAAATTCTAGAAGATTCCACGATCACGCGTCTGGATCGTGGTGGTGAGGGAAGTCACTACCCCCGAAACACCCTAGTTCTGAAGGAATTAAGAGGAATATTTTTGTATATAACCCGAGTTCAAAGCTGTACTCGAGGAGTCTGATCCAGGACTCCACGTATGCTTGGCTTGTCCGAGGTATGTTCTCCTGAGGCTCCTTGACTACACTTCTCTACCTCCCCACTATGACCGTCAATATGGCGCTCGAGGCAGATGTCTGGCGTATAGAGACGACCTAGTGCACCCTATGAACCCGCTGTCGTGGCGCTCGAGGCAGATGTCTGGCAGCCACGAAAGCTATTCCTCCCCACTATGACCGTCAATATGGCGCTCGAGGCTGATGTCTGGCGTATAGAGACGACCTAGTGCACCCTATGAACCCGCTGTCGTGGCGCTCGAGGCAGATATCTGGCAGCCACGAAAGCTATTCCTCCCCACTATGACCGTCAATATGGCGCTCGAGGCTGATGTCTGGCGTATAGAGACGACCTAGTGCACTCTATGAACCCGCTGTCGTGGCGCTCGAGACAGATGTCTGGCGGCCACGATAGTTTTTCCCCACTCATTGTCACCTTACCGAGAGATTACTTTGTCCTGGCCAACTAGTGACTGAATATCCCGTAATCCGATCACTGAAAATCCTATTAGATTGTCACTCGCTTCCGTTCAGTCCATCTGAATTATATACTTATTTAATATCTGCCTGTACAGGATCACAGCCGTACCTTTGAAACTTTGACGAGCTTAGAACAGCGGTACTTTACAAATTAAAGAATTTAAGGTAGAGTAATTACTATTTTATGGTTGATGATATTACTTCTGAATTAAATATAATCAATCTGATATTGACTGACTAACAATTGTAAATCTGTGTGTCTGCCACATATCAAACTATCAATAATTATTTCTGATCTCTTTGACTGTGACTCGCCGTGGCCGGTTCGTTTGACCGAGAGCTCTTGTGGCCGGGAGAACTGTGAGCTCAAGGGCCAGTCATTGCGATTCGGACCATACCAAATATAAACAATTGCCCTCTGACAAAACAGAGCGCCCTATAAACGAAAGAACCAACAAATATAATTATACAAACCAGCACACACAATTACAGTTGTGAGCAACAATATCAGTCTGGATCTCAGTCATATAATTTTATCAAATATGTTTATAATAAATTATTGGGACAACCATTATGAATAAAATGCAAGCTATATGTATATATTTGTCAATTTGCTCTACTTGGGGTTTTGGCTGTGGTTTCCCCCAGGTTTATAAGGTGAATACCGGAGAGCGTAATATTCCACAGCACTCTACGAATTTCTTAATTATAAATAAATGCACAAGATAGATTTTTTGTCTGTCTTTTGGAGTGAATATCATTCTTTTATTTTATCAAATACCTGTTTAACAGCTACTCTGTATTACGGCGATGAAGGGTTACTTATTTAAATAAACACAACGTAGGGTAAGTTAAACCTTCCATTAAGCGATCTTTGGCTAAAATATAATTGTATGTACGGAGGAGGTGGGTACGTACTGTTACAGTATCTAGCAACGGATGTTCATTTGTTAGCAGATGTATTTGAAAATTTAGAATTAACTGTTTGGAGACATATAAATTGGATGCTCTACACTATTATACCGCCCCTGCTTTGTCGTTTGATACAATGTTAAAATACACAAATGTAACGCTTGAACTGTTAACCGACGTAGAGAAAATATTGTTTATTGAAAAAGGAATTCGCGGTGGACTAGTTCAATGTTCAAAACGATATGCAGAGGCTAATAATAAATATATGAATGAATAAATGATATATACGATGCCGAGAAAGATGATTCTTATCTTATGTATTTTGATGTTAACAATTTGTATGGAGCTGCAATGAGTCAATATCTGCCTTATGGAGAATTTAGCTGGGTTGATAAATCTGAATATTATAATATAATAAACATTTCAGAAAATTCTGACACCGGTTACGTTTTCGAAGTGGATTTAGATTACCCCAAAGACTTGCATGAGATACAAAAAGATTTGCCTTTGTGACCTGAAAATTTTATCCCACCTACATCGAAGCAATCCAAACTAATTGCTAACTTATATAACAAAAAGAACTGTGTTATTCATTACAAACATTTAAAACAATGCATAAATTTAGGATTGCAAATACGGCAAATTCAGAGAATTCTAAAATTTAAACAGAGCTCCTGGTTGAAGTCTTACATTGATCTAAATACTGAGTTGAGGAAAAAATCAAATAATGAATTTCAAAAGAATTATTTCAAGTTAATGAATAATGCAATCTTCGGAAAAACCATGGAAAACACAAGAAAACATAGAGATGTCAGGGTAGTGACTCAATGGGGCGGTAGACATGGAGCAAAACATCTTATAGCTAAGCCCAATTTTCACAGCTGTACAATATTAGACGAAGATTTAATAATTGTAGAAATCAATAAAAAGTCAGTAGTATTCAATAAACCTATTTACGTTGGATTTTCGATTTTAGATATTTCTAAAACTTATATTTATGATTTTCACTACAATTATATAAAACGAAATTTCAATCAAAATGCTGAACTTTGTTATACTGATACGGACAGTTTAATTTATTTCTTCAAAAATGTTAACATTTACGAAATTATAAAAAGAGATATTCAAAAATTTGACACTTCCGATTATCCTTTAGATAATATTTATGACATACCTTTGCCTAATAAAAAAGTTGTCGGTCTGATGAAGGATGAAAATAATAGTAGTATAATGACACATTTCATTGGACTTCGAGCAAAAATGTATGCTTACAAAACTCTAAATAGTATTAAACCTGAGGTAAGTATGAAAGCTAAAGGAGTCACAAAAGCTACGATGAAAAGTATAACTTTTAATGATTATTTTAACTGTCTTTTCAATAATGAATCTGTAGTTAAATCCCAAACATTGATTTCATCAAACGAACACAATGTATATACTGTTAAACAAAATAAATTAGCATTAAGTGCATATGATGACAAAAGAATTATTAACTATCTTTTTCCAGATACCTATCCACATGGCTATAGTTTTAGTTCATAAGTATAAGATAATAGTTTAATATTTTATGTAATGAACTGTGTAATATACTTTTAAATAAAGAATATAATAAAAATTGTTCTTATTTTTGTAAAAAGCCTACACAACCCATTCCTATATCCACTAACATATGTTTTCACAATAATAAGTGATTAATTGAATCATACAAAGTTCGTTATTGGGGTGAATAAAATTAAATCAATGGCTCATCGACAACGCCACATCACACACCTTCCATAAAATTAATAATAGAAGACACAATTATTTGTAAATGTTGTCCATGTAGTGAAATAAACTACTACATGGATGACATTTTGAATTCATCATACACCTAAGGTCCTGGGTTTGAATCGTTGTCAGGCAATATTATTTTTTTTTCAATAAACGTATATAATAAAAATTGTTCTTATTTTTGTAAAAAACCTACACATCCCATTCCTATATCCATAAACAGATGTTTTCACAGTGATGAGTGCTTAATTGAAAAAATGAATTATACAAAGTTCGTTATTGGTGTGCATAAAATTAAATCAATTAGTGAGTAATTAAATAATTACAAACTGCAATGCGCGAAATTAAAACTTGCGCAAGAGATGAGTCATCATTTTGGGTGTACCTACCATCCATAAGACCTATGCTGAGATCCTTAAGACGTTGGCCGAGTCGTTGCTTATTATACACACCGACACGCGTCGCGCAGTAACAGTTAAATAGCACAGTGTATAGCGTTGTGGCTTCCTAAACCGAAGGTCCTGGGTTCAAAACGTTGTCAGGCAATATTATTTTTTTCAATAAACGTATATAACAAAGATTGTTCTTGGAGCGTTAGCTGAGGCGCTGGCTAGGTCCTTAAGACGTTGGCTAGGTCCTTAAGACGTTGGCTAGGTCCTTAAGACGTTGGCTACGTCCTTAAGACGTTGGCTAGGTCCTTAAGACGTTGGCTACGTCCTTAAGACGTTGGCTAGGTTCTAAAGACGTTGGCTAGGTCCTTAACAGCAGCTGGCGGCACATGACGTCACCGTTGGCAGCTGGCGGCGCATGGCGTCACCCCCTCCCGCTTGACCCCTCCACACACCCCTGCCTCACCTTCCCCCCCTCGAGCACCATCAAGTTATTTCGAACTCTCATGACTATACTACTAGAATAATAGTAATAATACAATGGTAAATAAAACGTTTAAACAAATATGCGAAGAAATAAAACTAATTCTAGTAAAAATAGAGGAATTAAAACATTATATGGAAGACTTTAATAAGAATAATAAATATAAAAAACAATTGTAATAAAACAAAAAATCGTAAAAGAAAATGTGAACATAATGAACGTATAATAAAAAAACAAACGTAAAAGAAATTATTAAATATTACATATAAATATTTACAGCTTGTTAAAAATATTAGAAATTTGCGGTTCATTAGGTTTTTTCATCTGATTAACACGTGTTCACACCTAACTTGTAAACAGGAATTTATGGTTTTGATAAAGTATTTATAGAAAAAATATGGTTAGTTATTTTTCTCTACTGATTACCATAAATTGATATAAAATGTGTACATAAAGCAAAAATATAATAAAAATAAAAACTAAAAGAAAATACACCATACTTTATTAAAGAATCTCGCTATGTATCTACAAAATTTGGGCGCTCAATACTACTTGACATGGGAGATTTCATAACGTTTCTACCGAAACATTTCAACACGTTGGAGATAGATGAAGTGGAGTCGTTCCCAACACAATATTTATTTATAAAAAAAAAATGAACATGATTACATTGAGATTTTCTTTAAAACTCGAAATTAAATGGAATATAATAAAATGTAATGTTTTTAAAAAATATATTTATATATTTACATACATATAAGTATATTATGTAATATTTTCATAAAATAATAAAATATATATACATACAATTTATTTATTAATATTTTTGAACATCTTCCTTTTGAATAAAATCAGTAGCGTCTTTAATTTTAAATAAATTAGTTACTAAAATATTTCTAATTTCATTAATTTGAATTTGAATTTCTTTTTAATTTGATTTGTTACAATGACATTTCCTTGCCTAGATTTATTAATATTTTGTGGTAAATCATTCATATTATGCAGGTTAGTTTCTAAAATATTTGTAATTTCATTGATTTTTTTTTTCTTTTTTTTTGATTTGGTGATCATTTTTGTTAATCATGTGCATGTTTCTTTTATAGTGTTTTGAATTCCATTGATTTGGTTTTGAAATTTTTCTTTTAAATCATTTATATATTTGTTAATCATGCGCATGTTAGATTTAAAAATGTCTTCAATTCCATTGATTTGATTTTGAACTTCTATTTTTTTTCTGTAGCTATATTTTTGATAATCATTTCCATGTTAGTTTTAATTTGATTACAAGTTCATTGATTTGATTTTTGAACTTCTTCTTTTATTTTAATATTTACCAAAGAGAACTGTCTAATCGTGAGTATGTTATTATTAAAATATGTTGTTCATAAGTTTTCTAACCCAATAATATTTTTATTTTTATTTAAATTATTTATATGTGCTAAAAATTTGCTTTGTAAGTCTGAAGATAACGTAGTATACGTTAGTTCAGTATATTGTTGAAACTTGTTGACACTCATTTTTGTTTACTAATTCTTACAAAATCACCTTCTTTGTATTTACCTTTGTAAACAAATCATAATAAATATTTTTTAATAAATATTTCCCAACTTTCTTGGTAACATCAACAAGTTTCATATGTGTTGTTCTATGTACTTGATTGTTATAGTTATTAATTAATTTTGATAGTATCCTTAACCAGTTATAAGATCCCTGATAATTAAAATGACACTACATATTTATTTTGATGGTTCGATTAAACCTTGCACAAGCAGATGCGTTTAAATTATTATACGTTGAATAATAATTTGTATTTAATTTGTTTTAAACTTAGTATTATAAAATTCTTTCCCATTATCTGTTTGTAAATTTTTTGAACTACAACCTTGTTTAAAAATTTTACTCATTGCTAAGAACCATATTGAAGTAAAAAAAAATGTTACAAAGGACTTAATACGAGTTTATTCCATCACTTTGTGCCTCTGATAACACCAACCGCAAAAGATATTGTTTGCTTAAAAAGCGCAGATTTTCTCCTCCCATTCCTCATTACAATTTTAAAACTTTTGATTGTATGTGTGCGTATGTGACAACTGTAAGTAGATTTTTTTTAATTTAAGTTATATATTAAAACTTTAATTAAAATATTTTAGTTTACTAGATGGATCAATTAATCCAATCCGAGCAACATTCAACATTTTACACGACGAATTCATACAACGAACAGATATGTGCTCTGCATCCTGTTCAACCATACTACGTTGAATCAACAGAGAATTGGGATACTGAATCTTCAGAGCCAATACAAACACTGCCTTCTACTACACTAATGCTACACCCCGTTCAGCCGTACTATATTGAATCGATGGAGAATTGGGATACAGAATCATCAGAGCCGGTACAAACACTGTCTTCTACTACACTAATGCTACACCCCGTGCAGCCGTACTATGTCGAATCAACGGAGAATTGGGGTACGGAATCTTCAGAGCCGATACAAACAGTGTCTTCTACTACACTAATGCTACACCCCGTTCAGCCGTACTATGTTGAATCGTTGGAGAATTGGGATACAGAATCATCAGATCCGCTACAAATACTGTCTTCTACTACACTAATGCTACACCCCGTTCAGCCGTACTATGTCGAATCAACAGAGAATTGGGATACAGAATCTTCGGAGCCGATACAAACACTGTCTTCTACTACACTAATGCTACACCCCGTGCAGCCGTACTATGTCGAATCAACGGAGAATTGGGGTACGGAATCTTCAGAGCCGATACGAACAGTGTCTTCTACTACACTAATGCTACACCCCGTTCAGCCGTACTATGTTGAATCGTTGAAGAATTGGGATACAGAATCATCAGAGCCGGTACAAATACTGTCTTCTACTACACTAATGCTACACCCCGTTCAGCCGTACTATGTCGAATCAACAGAGAATTGGGGTACAGAATCTTCGGAGCCGATACAAACACTGTCTTCTACTACACTAATGCTACACCCCGTTCAGCCGTACTATGTTGAATCGTTGGAGAATTGGGATACAGAATCATCAGAGCCGGTACAAATACTGTCTTCTACTACACTAATGCTACACCCCTTTCGACCGTACTATGTCGAATCAACAGAGAATTGGGATACAGAATCATCAGAGCCGGTACAAATACTGTCTTCTACTACACTAATGCTACACCCCGTTCAGTCGTACTATGTGGAATCAAAAGAGAATTGGGATACAGAATCTTCGGAGCCGATACAAACACTGTCTTCTACTACACTAATGCTACACCCCGTGCAGCCGTACTATGTCGAATCAACGGAGAATTGGGGTACGGAATCTTCAGAGCCGATACAAACAGTGTCTTCTACTACACTAATGCTACACCCTGTGCAGCCGTACTATGTCGAATCAACGGAGAATTGGGATACATAATCTTCAGAGCCGATACAAATAGTGTCTTCTACTACACTAATGCTACACCCCGTTCAGCCGTACTATCTCGAATCAACGGAGAATTGGGATACAGAATCTTCGGAGCCGATACAAACACTGTCTTCTACTACACTAATGCTACACCCCGTCCAGCCGTACTATGTCGAATCAACGGAGAATTGGGGTACGAAATCTTCAGAGCCGATACAAACAGTGTCTTCTACTACACTAATGCTACACCCCGTTCAGCCGTACTATCTCGAATCAACGGAGAATTGGGATACAGAATCTTCGGAGCCGATACAAACACTGTCTTCTACTACACTAATGCTACACCCCGTGCAGCCATACTATGTCGAATCAACGGAGAATTGGGATACAGAATCTTCAGAGCCGATGCAAATAGTGTCTTCTACTACACTAATGCTACACCCCGTTCAGCCGTACTATCTCGAATCAACGGAGAATTGGGATACAGAATCTTCGGAGCCGATACAAACACTGTCTTCTACTACACTAATGCTACACCCTGTGCAGCCGTACTATGTCGAATCAACGGAGAATTGGGATACATAATCTTCAGAGCCGATACAAATAGTGTCTTCTACTACACTAATGCTACACCCCGTTCAGCCGTACTATCTCGAATCAACGGAGAATTGGGATACAGAATCTTCGGAGCCGATACAAACACTGTCTTCTACCACACTAATGCTACACCCTGTGCAGCCGTACTATGTCGAATCAACGGAGAATTGGGATACAGAATCTTCAGAGCCGATGCAAATAGTGTCTTCTACTACACTAATGCTACACCCCGTGCAGCCATACTATGTCGAATCAACGGAGAATTGGGGTACGGAATCTTCAGAGCCGATACAAACAGTGTCTTCTACTACAGTAATGCTACACCCTGTGCAGCCGTACTATGTCGAATCAACGGAGAATTGGAATACAGAATCTTCAGAGCCGATGCAAATAGTGTCTTCTACTACACTAATGCTACACCCCGTTCAGCCGTACTATGTTGAATCGATGGAGAATTGGGATACAGAATCATCAGAGCCGGTACAAACACTGCACACCCCGTGCAGCCGTACTATGTTGAATCGTTGGGGAATTGAGATATAGAATCATCAGAGCCGGTACAAACACTGTCTTCTACTACACTAATGCTACACCCCGTTCAGCCGTACTATGTCGAATCAACAGAGAATTGGGATACAGAATCTTCGGACCCGATACAAACACTGTCTTCTACTACACTAATGCTACACCCCGTGCAGCCGTACTATGCTGAATCGTTGGGGATTTGAGATAGAGAATCATCAGAGCCGGTACAAACACTGTCTTCTACTATACTAATGCTACACCCCGTTCAGCCGTACTATGTCGAATCAACAGAGAATTGGGATACAGAATCATCAGAGCCGGTACAAACACTGTCTTCTACTACACTAATGCTACACCCCGTTCAGCCGTACTATGTCGAATCAACAGAGAATTGGGATACAGAATCATCAGAGCCGGTACAAACACTGTCTTCTACTACACTAATGCTACACCCCGTTCAGCCGTACTATGTCGAATCAACAGAGAATTGGGATACAGAATCATCAGAGCCGGTACAAATACTGTCTTCTACTACACTAATGCTATACCCCGTTCAGCCGTACTATGTGGAATCAACAGAGAATTGGGATACAGAATCTTCGGAGCCGATACAAACACTGTCTTCTACTACACTAATGCTACACCCCGTTCAGCCGTACTATGTCGAATCAACAGAGAATTGGGATACAGAATCATCAGAGCCGGTACAAACACTGCCTTCTACTACACTAATGCTACACCCCGTTCAGCCGTACTATGTCGAATCAACAGAGAATTGGGATACAGAATCATCAGAGCCGGTACAAACACTGTCTTCTACTACACTAATGCTACACCCCGTTCAGCCGTAGTATGTCGAATCAACAGAGAATTGGGATACAGAATCATCAGAGCCGGTACAAACACTGTCTTCTACTACACTAATGCTACACCCCGTTCAGCCGTACTATGTCGAATCAACAGAGAATTGGGATACAGAATCATCAGAGCCGGTACAAACACTGTCTTCTACTACACTAATGCTACACTCCGTTCAGCCGTACTATGTCGAATCAACAGAGAATTGGGATACAGAATCATCAGAGCCGGTACAAACACTGTCTTCTACTACACTAATGCTACACCCCGTTCAGCCGTACTATGTCGAATCAACAGAGAATTGGGATACAGAATCATCAGAGCCGGTACAAATACTGTCTTCTACTACACTAATGCTACACCCCGTTCAGCCGTACTATGTGGAATCAACAGAGAATTGGGATACAGAATCTTCGGAGCCGATACAAACACTGTCTTCTACTACACTAATGCTACACCCCGTGCAGCCGTACTATGTCGAATCAACGGAGAATTGGGGTACGGAATCTTCAAAGCCGATACAAACAGTGTCTTCTACTACACTAATGCTACACCCCGTGCAGCCGTACTATGTCGAATCAACGGAGAATTGGGATACAGAATCTTCAGAGCCGATGCAAATAGTGTCTTCTACTACACTAATGCTACACCCCGTGCAGCCGTACTATGTCGAATCAACAGAGAATTGGGATACAGAATCTTCAGAGCCGATACAAATAGTGTCTTCTACTACACTAATGCTACACCCCGTGAAGCCGTAATATGTCGAATCAACGGAGAATTGGGATACAGAACCTTCGGAGCCGATACAAACACTGTCTTCTACTACACTAATGCTACACCCCGTGCAGCCGTACTATGTCGAATCAACGGAGAATTGGGATACAGAATCTTCAGAGCCGATACAAACAGTGTCTTCTACTACACTAATGCTACACATCGTTCAGCCGTACTATGCCGAATCAACGGAGAATTGGGGTACAGAATCTTCAGAGCCGATACAAATAGTGTCTTCTACTACACTAATGCTACACCCCGTTCAGCCGTACTATATCGAATCAACGGAGAATTGGGATTCAGAATCTTCAAAACCGATACAAACACTGTCTTCTACTACACTAATGCTACACCCCGTTCAGCCGTACTATGTTGAATTGATGGAGAACTGGGATACAGAATCATCAGAACCGATAGAAACGCAACCCCTTACGCCGCTACATCCCGATCAGCCGTACTACATGAAATCCAGGGAGAATTGGGATACAGAACCTACTAGTACGTATAATCCGCCGATGAACTCGTTTCAAAATTACAAGATAGAATCCCAAGAGAACTGGGATGGCTGTGATGAGCCAACATATAACCCCATATCGGTTATAAAAAATATATTTGTTTTAATTCCACCCGAAACAAATGCTTCCAAGACTGTTAAAAGAACATTTCGTGATAATGAGAGAAGAAGATTGCAAGGAATAAAAAACCAATCGTAATTATACGGATAGAAATTTATTATTTATTTTATGTATTCCTGTATATTAATATGTTTTGCTGAATAAATGTTATAACTTTATTCAGGTATCCAAATATATTTTTCTCATATTTATTAAGTCCAAGATTTTGAACATAATTAACTCTATTATATTTTAGGAATATATTTTTAATGTTTATATTTAGTTAATAAAATGCTTTATTTACAATTATTGTCTTTTATTGATATAATAACGAAATATATACTTTACAAACAGGTCATTTTCTTGTTTCTTAAATATATTGTATTTTAGGAATGTATTTATAATGTTTATATTTACATAATAAAATAGTTTATTTACAATTGTTGAGTTTTATTAAGTAATAACGAAACAAATATCTTGCAAATAGGCAATTTTCTTGATCATTAAGTACAAAATTTGAAACAATTAATCCGAGCTGTCTTGTGTAATTAATTTACAATTTGAATTTTACTCATTATTTGAAATGAAGGTATGTGTAGCTTAGAAACTAAAAGAAAAAAAATACTAGTTTCCTCATATAATTAGAGATGTATACTAATAATATATTTACTTTGATAATGTTTATCAAGATTAAAAATAATAAACCAACAAAAAGTTAAAATAAAATTATCAAAATCACAAATTCCTATTTACAAGTTAGTTGTGAACACGTGTTAATCAAGAGTAAAAATAATGAACCACATACAATGTTCCGTCACATGCATGGTTATTATAGATTTATTTGTATTATTTATTTTTATGTTTGTATAATTTTTGTATATCTGTACCAAAACCTTTCCTTTCCCATCGACAAAAAAATTAATTGCTTAGCGAATCTTGTTCCTAATATTTCCTCTTAGTCCTTGTTTACAAAATGCATCTGGCAAGTGTGAACTTATAAGATAACGCACCACGCACCCTTCAAATATTCCTTTTCTAACAGTCTTGTTGTAGCAGTCACGACTAACTCGCCTTACTGAACACTTGTTGCAATCCATTCTCACAGTTATTTGTATTATATTTCGTGTAAATAAATAATACATAGTATAAGTTTATTAGACTTATTATTTATATATCGCTTAGGAATTTCAATCTCGTTCCTGAATTCACAATAAACCAATTGTGAATCAAAACATTGGTCCTTCGAGCCGGATTTTATTAAATCTATCGTAATTGTTTATTTCGAATATTATCTTTTATTTCGAATAGCTCGCGGTCTTAATCGTAGACAGTGCGACAAAATGCAAAATAAACCATTACTGTGAATTTGTGCATCGTTTTAATTTCGTTGTGCTCATCATCACTAACCGATATACTTCGGCATCAACGTGTTCATCAAATCATCTCCATCGGAATCCAACATCATCATCGCTCGCCTGCTGATCCATCTTCGCATTCATCGTACGGTTCCAATACTTCTTGCCACTCAACCTACATTTCGCAATCGGCAAAGGTTAGTAAAGTTTTGTACCACCAATTTTGTTTATTCCTTTCTATTTGCATCAAGAATCGCTTCTATATGCTTATTACTCAAATATTAAAACATGACTCGCGATCAAGTAGATGATATATTAAAAACTCAGCGTGCAATTGTAAAACGCTCGTTGACATCTTATGATACTTTTCTCAAAAAATTTGATCCTGCTAAAGATTTTCTGATCCTAGAAAAGCGTTATGCTGAAATGGAAATAAATCGCCAAAAATTTGAAAACATTCAAAATGAATTAGATATGCTTCTCTGTAATTTGGAAGAGTCTGTGGAATATCGAAATGAATTTGAAGAAAAATATTTTGAGACATACGGAATAGCTTCAAATCTTTTATCGCGTCGTTCTCTAGATAACACACAAAGTTTGCTTACACAACAATTACCGCCGATATTAGTAACTAATTCCGACTGTCCTAGCTCAACCACACCATTGTTGTCATCGTTAAATACTGTCGCTAATTTACCGAAAATAAATTTACCGACATTTAGCGGATCATATGACTCTTGGCTAGGCTTTTATGAGTTATTTAATTCTCTCGTTAACAAAGATTCTCGTATACCTAAAATTCAAAAATTAGTTTATTTAAAAGGATGTTTAATTGATGAAGCGTCTGACGTAATAGTTTCTATTGAATTGTCGTCCGAAAATTATCAAATTGCATGGAATTTGTTAAAAGAACGTTATGATAACAAAAAAATAATTAGTCAAAAACATGTAAAGGCCCTGCTAGATATACCGTACGTATCTAAAGAATTTCCAACGCGGTTACTAGTAAATAACATTCAAAAACATTTTCGTGCGCTAAAAGCTTTAGGAGAACCAATTGACTCCTGTGACACTTTACTTATTGAAATTGTACAGCGCAAACTCACTAACTTCACACGTGAAAAATTGGAACTGGACGATCTTTATAAATTAATAAGTTCTCCCGCGCACAACGACTTGGTACAGCACTATCTCGAAACGGAAAAAATAACTTGGAATTTTATACTCCCCAGAGCTCCCCATTTTGGCGGATTATGGGAATCTGCTGTCAAGTCATTTAAATATAATTTTTTGCGCACTGTAGGAAACACTTTATTAACATTTGAATAGTTAGAAACTTATGTAATTGAAATAGGAGCTATTCTTAACTCCAGACCCATATCACTTATGTCCTCTGACCCAAAGGATTTACGCCCCCTTACTCCCGGTCATTTCCTCATTGGTGGTCCATTAACTAGCTTTCCTCAAGCCGATTTTACTGTGACTTCGGAAAATCGTTTATCTGCTTGGCAACATGCTCAACAAATGAAACAACATTTTTGGAAAAGATGGCAAAGAGAATATCTAAATCAATGTATAATGTATACCAAACAACAAAAGACTTCCATTCCCCTCCAAATTGGAACTCTCGTCTTAATAAAAGAAGAAAATCTCCCCCCTTTACAATGGCCTGTTGGAAGGATCATCGCCGTACATCCCGGAGAAGATGGAATCATCAGAGTTGTAACATTAAAGACAATTACTGGTGAATTTAAACGATGCGTCAAAAAACTTTGTCCCCTACCAGTTGAATAACCCTCGAAAACAATTAACCCCCAGTGGAAGTGCTCCCAAAAATAATTAACCACCAGTGGAAGTGCTCCCCAAAGCAATTAACCAATTTACCCCTTCTTTTACTTGTGACATTAGTGCTTTAAATTAATACTTCGTGATTAGTGTATTAGTGAACTTAGTAATAATCCTGTGTTATGCTCTTATGTCTTAGTTGAATAAGTAACCATATATATGTATCTGGAAATGATTATTTTTGTGCATTTGTTTAGAAATTAACCTTTTTTGGTAGCGACGACACCCTTTCATTTTATTGAACTCTTAATTAGTTCAAGGGAGGCAGTATGTTCCGTCGCATGCATGGTTATTGTAGATTTATTTGTATTATTTATTTTTATGTTTGTATAATTTTTGTATATCTGTACCAAAACCTTTCCTTTCCCATCGACAAACAATTTAATTGCTTAGCGAACCTTGTTTCCTAATATTTCCTCTTAGTCCTTGTTTACAAAATGCATCTGGCAAGTGTCAACTTATAAGATAACGCACCACGCACCCTTCAAATATTCCGTTTCTAACAGTCTTGTTTTAGCAGTCACGATTAACTCGCCTTATTGAACACTTGTTGCAATCCATTCTCACAGTTATTTGTATTATATTTCGAGTAAATAAATAATAGTATAAGTTTATTAGACTTATTATTTATATATCACTTGGGAATTTGAATCTCGTTCCCCAAGTCACAATAAACCAATTGTGAATCAAAACATACAAGTTGATATAAAATTATCAAAACCATTAATTCCTGTTTACAACTTATATAGTGATATTCACAGTGAATTCTCGCAAACAAGAACAATTGTTCTGAAAATTATACACAATATATACATAAATTTAAAACTTATCCAAAATCGAAATACAAGATGTATTCATATAAGTAATAATATTAACAATAATAAAATAATATAATGTTGTTCTCTCTGCTTATTAGCAGGTGAAACCTGTTCAAAGAATAAACAAAAATCATCAAATTCAAGATTAGAAGAAGATAGCAAATAACGTTAGATTATAGAAACTTATCTGATATTATTTTATACATATAAAAAAACAAACACCTCACAGTTTTCATCAATTATTTGAAAACATTGTTCTGAAGAATAATTATTTTGTATAACGCTAAACAATGAATAGTAGTCTATGTTCACTAACTGATCAAACAATAACTCATATTCGAAAAGCAATAAAGATAAAATTAATAGATGGCGTAAAAATTTATATAAAATTTCCTTACCAAATATAAATAATATTACAGGTATATTCAATTCATATAAAGGTCATACATTTATTTTTTATAGTAATACATTTTGTTCTGAATTAAACGAATGTAATTTAGCTATTTCCAGAAATACCTAGTAATATTGATGGAGTATTTCGTTATATTGATGGACTAATCTTTTTTTTCAAAAACAAAAATTACTATTCGTTTAGTGAATTTACAAATAAACTTGTTAAGGCAGGACAATTTGATTTATCTTTGTTTATTATAGAATGTGCTAAAATAAGTGTGTTTAAACAACTCCAAAATTTGTTACGTAGAATAAGTCATTTACATAATTTTTTTAATAAATATTTTTATCAAACATATGTATGTATTTATAAAGTTATACCCTGCTTAAATACTATATATTCTAGCAAGGAAACAAATAAAAGTCAGTTGATATCTAATTACACTATCCAATAATTATAATAAATCTGATTTTTAACAGAAAAATTATAATAAATTATAAAATTAAGTGGAAAGTGCACCCCAAAGTGCACTGATAACTAAAGTGAAGAGTGCAACCCCGAAGGGCACTCATAACTAAAGTGGAGAGAGCACCCACGAAGATCACTCATAACCAAAGTGTAGAGTGCACCCCGACGAGCACTCGTAAGTGAAGTGGAGAGGACACCCCCGATGGGCACTCCTAACTGAAGTAGAGAGTACAACCCCAACGGACACTCCTAACTGAAGTGGAGAGTGCACCCTGACGGGTACTCCTATCTAAAGTGGAGAGTTACAATTTTGCTAACACAATGGATTTATCCTTTGATGAAATAGAGAAATTGTTAAGTACCAGTGATTTTAACTGGTTAGAATCTTCCAACTCAGATATGTTTAATCAATATCTGAGTTTTTTGGAAGGGAGTTCTTATCAGTCACAACAACAACAACAACAATCGCAAGGACAATGTCAAGAACAACAAATGGGTGCTTATACCACAGCACAAGCCCGGTTAAAATTATATTAATTTTTAGAACCCGTAGGTAGAAATATATTATACTATGATACTGATTCTATCTAAAGTGGAGAGTTACAATTTTGCTAACACAATGGATTTATCTTTTGATGAAATAGAGAAATTGTTAAGTACCAGTGATTTTAACTGGTTAGAATCTTCCAACTCAGATATGTTTAATGAATATCTGAGTTTTTTGGAAGGGAGTTCTTATCAGTCACAACAACAACTGTAACAATATGGAATGTTTTCCATATGTTACTGAAAACCTGAGCGTAAGGAAATTTGATCTCTTGCATTCAGAATCGACATGTGTTAGTTTTTGATAATAAAGTTGAAAATTTATCGTTTCACTGTCATTCTGAATGCGTGAGAACTGTATTTTTAAAGATTAGTTTTACAAGATCTGGTAAGAAGGGCAGAGGGATGATTTCCTCTCAGCCCTCGATCTTAACAGATTTTGTAGAAGACTCGCGTATCCACGTCTCATGAAGACGCACGTTCATCGGAGCACTTCGCTCTGATCGCGGTATGAACAATCCGTCTGATTGTTCATACAATATTTAGTCCGGCGGAAAATGTAACCGTTTTATTTGTAATGTCTAGTCTTTAGTAATACGTTTAGTATAATTTAGTTTATTTATTAAAATGTAAATAAATTTTATCTTAAGCAAAAGTTTGTGTGTTCGTCCAAAGTTCTCCAATCGAGTTCTTTAGTGTGTTGTGTTGTGCATCATCGTCATTCTTGGAAGTCATCATCGTAAGTCATCATAGCATCATTTCGTTCACCCCCCCTGTTACACAACAACAACAATCGCAAGGACAATATCAAGAACAACAAATGGGTGCTTATACCACAGCACAAGCCCGGTTAAAATTATATTCATTTTTAGAACCCCTAGGTAGAAATGAATTATACTATGATACTGATTCTATTATATACTGTTATTCTCCTGGCGAATATGAGCCACCTATAGGTAATTACCTTGGTGATTTGACTAATGAGAAAGAAGGATATGGTACTGACTGTTATATAATAGAATATGTTTCAGGGGGGCCAAAGAATTATAGCTATCGAGTCTTTTCACCACATACTGGTGAAATAAAAGAAGTTTGCAAAGTCAAAGGAATAACTTTAAATTATAAAACAAGTAAAATTGTAAATTTTAATTGTTTAAAAAATTTAGTTCTTAATAAAGATAGAAATAACATCATGTTAGAATATAATAGAATTAGATGTACAACGGATCATAAAGTTTTAACAAAACAGGTATTAATTTTATGAAACGACGTCTAGTAGACGATATAAATAGTCAACCATATGGTATCAAAAAAAATAAATAAAGAAATAAATATATATATATATATATATATATATATATATATATATATATATATATAATACTGCAAATATAAGTATCAATAAGTATTTTAGTTGTAAGGTTAAAACTGTAAGTAATCATATTTAGTTTATAATTTTATTACTTTAAATAAATGTATGTTTAACTAATCATTTCATTATTACTGAGAAGAACTGAAACCTTGCCCGTAATTTCAGATAATATTAATAATAATAATAATAAATAGACAAGTAAGTAAGGTATAGTTAAAATATTTAAACACAAGTTTGTAAAACACAAAGAAATCGCTTTCACGTTTCTATGAATGTGGAGCTTCTTTGTTACCCCTACTGAACTTTTAATATATTTACAGCAGGCCAAGTCAGAATACTCTGAATTCATTTGCGACCCGGCATTTCTTTTGAAATTAGCTTTTCTTTCTGACTTATTTGACCATTTAAATATCTTGAATAAAAGTCTTCAAGGGCGAGATGAAAATGTCATCACTGCAAAAGACAAAATACATGGCTTTACAAAAAAAATTGACTTGTGGTCGCCGTCTATAAATCAAAATAACTTCGAATTATTTTCGACGACACAATCTTTTGCCGAAGAAGTTGGATGTGAGATAAATATCAAGGCATATATACCTAGTATGAAAATGGTGTTAGATAATTTGAAAGAAGAATTGTGTAATTACATTTCAGTGCATGAGATATCGGACAATACTGGGCAAAGGTGGATCTTAAATCCTTTTTTAAATGCAGCTATAAATGAGGCTAATTTGTCAACAAAGCTCAAAGAGAATCTGCTAGAATTATCTACCGATGGGATGTTACACTTGGAATTCAAATCTGTTAATTTGGATACCTTTTGGTTAAAGAGAAAAACAGAATAGCCGGAATTGGCAACTGAGGCTTTGAAGTGTTTGATTCCATTTGCCACCTCGTACTTATGCGAGCTGACGTTTTCATCAATGGCCCAAATAAAAAGTAAGCAAAGAAATCGCTTAAATTTGGAGAACGATTTAATTCTATGTGTAGCAAATACAGATCCACAATGGGAGAAATTGATTAATCAAAAACAAGCACAACCTTCGCATTAACATGAGTCGTAGGATTTATTTTTTTGTTAATTTGTTTGTATTAACATACAATGATTATGAGTATATCCTTTTGTTAAAATTCTCTTAATAAATAAATATTTTTAATCTTTATTGTTTTTTTACTGAAGTTCTTTCGACTTCTGGCAACTTCCCTACAGAAGCTTCGCGACCCCCCAGGGGGTCGCGACCCACAGGTTGAAAGACACTGCTCTAGAACCACAACCTTCCACCGGCGTGCCATTGACTGACATGAATGAGACACATATTCGTGGGCAGTCGCCTTCTTTGCTCCAAAGTCCTCAAGACATTGTTACCGGAACTGGCGAACCTTCCACCTCTGCGGCTGAGGCACAATCTGAACCCTAGTTCTTATCTTCCCATAACACCAGAAGTCATAAGACCTTATTCTACAGTTGTTAGAAACAGAAAAACCAATAAAGGAAGAAAACTGGGTAAATCTCGTATATATACAGATACACCTGAAAAAACTTAACTAGAAGAGAGACATGGACAGAAAGAATTGAGAAAAATAGAACAGGAAAGGAAAGCCAGAGCCAAAGCAGTGAAACGTAGTTTGAAGGAACTTAATTCAAGACAAAAGAAAAAGAAAGCTAAGAAAATAGAAAGCAATGAACATTCAGAGGAATCTGAAGGATCGCAATTTAGCTTGCGGGAGAGTTCAACATCTCCAGTTGATTTAGAAATGGACGAAGAGACTGATGATCGTAGTATCAATGAGAATTTGAATGTGACACCAGAGAAAATCAAAGATAATTGTTCTGTTTTGGTAAAGTTTGAAAAAACGACTTCTGTTGTTTATTACGTCGGAAAAGTTCTCAATCATTATTCGAGTACAGAGATGAAAATATCTTATCTTCGAAAGAAACCGGGATTATCACGGTCATTCTTTTTCCCTGATGTAGAAAACATACATACTCTGTATATCAGCAATGTCGCCATGATTCTCCCTGATCCCCAACCACGAACGGGCTGTACAACTAGAATGGCAAAACTTTTTACTTTTGCAGTTAATTTTAATAATTATAATTTGCAATAAGTTCCAAAGTAACAACCAAATCCTATAATTACCTACTTTAAGTTTAAATTGTCAAAGACTGTACATCGATGTCATACAAAATGATTGTAAACATCTCATTTAGACTGATTGTAAAGCTTAGAATTATTAATAAGTAAACTAAGGATGAACGATTTTATTTTTGTTATTTTTCTAAAGAAAGATTTATCGACTATGAGTCAAGTCACATATTATTAAGTTAGTTCTTTGATAAGTAAATATTTTTATAATGACAAATAAAAATGTAACGACTTTAATTGGCTTTTTAATTACCCTGTATGAATCTACCCCATGGCGTACGAAAACACCCCACCTACTGTACGAACGTACCCCGTTCGTGGGGTACGTTCGTACAAATATCGTATCGTAGAAAAATGGCTACAACCCTTTAACCTTTTGACATCATAGATTCGGCCTTTTTTATAACAATATATTTGTTACACTTAGGTACATAAACTAGATAAATCCGACATTTAATCATAAAGTAAAAAAATAAAATCTAAAAAGTGTACGAAGGGTGACCACTTTCCCCTACATAATAAAAGAAACACTTGTCAACATAGAACCATTATTTCACCAATCTTTTATAGAGTAACTTTTGCAGGTGTCCAGTTATTGAATGAAATGCCTTTAAGAAGAATCCTCACGGTCAATAATGACCATTCATAACTCTCACATTCAATACTAACCTAAAATTTCTATTGTAACCAAACTTCAACCCAGCCCTTTGTATCACCAAACAATATCTAAACCTACGACAAAATACTACACGAAATCATTTTCTAAACTGTACTATATGCAAATTAAACAAATCATAATCTATAAATGAGCAATATGCAAATTTGAGACTGGGGTCGCCAACTTGGGGCTCACAACTACTTAGGTGAGTGTTGCTATATCACTATGCAAATCTCTTCCAGAATCTATGAGCATGACAGTATATTTCGATAATTATTTTTCAAGTTTACCTCTTTTCCTGCATTTGAAAAATAAAATGAACATACTCAGCTTGGGAACAATGAGATCCAATAGAATAGCAGGGTGTCCAATTGAAACTGATAAAGTTTTGTGAAAAAGAGAAGAGGATCATTTGATTACAAAGCAGATATCGAGAAAGGGGTAATAGTTGTGAAATGGGTCGACAGAAAATGTGTTTTATTAGGAAGTACTTTTTTTGGAGTGGAACCAACCAGTAACGTGAGAAGATACGACAAAACAGAAAAGAAAAAAGTAAATTATCCTTGTCCGAATATAATAATGAATTATAATAAGCATATGGGAGGTGTTGATAAAGCAAATGCTCTCGTGGGACTGTACAGGACACCCAGTAAAGCCAAACGTTGGTATTTTCCAGTATTCACTTACCTTTTAGATATTTGCGTCGTAAATGCTTGACTTTTATACAGACGACATTGTACCTCTAAAAATTAAAAATAAACCTCTAAAAATATTTAGAGGCGAAATTGCTGAAAGCCTAGCAACTACATTTAAAAATAATAGACGTGGTAGGCCAAAATCGACTGATACCATCCCAAAAATTACAAATCCGGTAGTAGCCAAACCTTCTGACACGTCAAGGTATGATTCTTTCGCGCATTTTCCCATACACACTTCCAAGGGCAGATGTAGAAACTGCCTGAATGGCACAAGTCGCTTGATGTGCGAAAAATGTAACACAAGACTCTGTTTCACAGAGAAAAAAATTGTTTTATTTCTTTTCATAAAAACTAATTACATTATTTTATAGATATTTTATTTATGTTAAGTTTTGAGAATATATTTTTTTTTATTATAAAATAATATATAATTCTGAATATATTATATTTGTATATGTATGTACTTGATTATACCATAAATTTCCAATATTTGTAAATTATTATTATTACTTTTCTCTTTCCCTTATCGTGCAATGTAACCATATGGTTACAATATCAAACTCCTAATTTATGCTAGTTAAAACAAAGCAGATATCTAAAATAGAATATTTAAGTCACTAGGAGACCATATTTTAAATTAAAAAAAATTCGGACTAGTATTTTATTCTTAATGTTAAACGAGTGTTATTAACAAAGGACCAAAAAATAATAGATTTGAAACTGTCAATGTTTGTTTTAAATCATACTTCAATTGGTGCAATTGACCATCTGTCCGAACTACTGAAAGGTGTAACTCAGCATGTTGGAAATATTTTTTCAAATCTCAAATTACATAATACAAAATGTGGAAGTCTTATTAGAAAAGTAATTGGTCCATCCATTTTACAGGATATTGTAAAAATTATAGGTCAGTCTAGATATTCTGTAATACTAGACGAGTCAACGGATGTATCAGTAAACAAATATTTAGCAGTGTGTGTTAGGTATTTTACTGGTTCAAAAATTGTGACTGATTTCTTAGGGTTAATACAAGTACAATATGCCACAGCAGAAGATTTATATATTTCTTTAACTAAATTTTTAAGGGATATTTCCTTGCCATTGCGAAATATGTTAGCAATGGGAACTGATGAAGGTGCAAACCTCTGTGGTAAAAATAAATCGTTATTTACATTATTAAGAGATGATGTACCTGATTTAATATTAGTAAAGTGCACATGCCATGCGAAAAATTTGTGTGTTTCAAAGTCATGTGCAGAGCTTTCAAGCTGCTTAGACTTTTTAGCACATGAAGTTTACAATTGGTTTAGCCATAGTCCTCTTAGAAAAATGCAATACAGGAAAATTTATGAATTAATCAATATTAATGAAGAAAAATGTTTTAAAAATTTAATCCAGCTCTAATCTAGAACACTGGATTGAATTAAAAACTTTTTTTTAGCATGATGGGAGTAAATGAAAAATGTTACAAAAGCCGAATGATACATGATATTTTAAGTGATAATAAAATTAAAGTGTATTTTCAAATGCTTTTACCCATTTTAGAAGATACAAACGCACTTAATTTACGGTTTCAAAGTAATGACTGTGATATAGGTAGTGCATACACACAACTTTTTATAACAATTCAGTCACTGGAAAGAAGAATAATAAAAACCTATATTTTTTTAATAATATTGGTGAACCAAAGTCAGATTTAAAAATTATTAAAAAAATTGAAGAATGTGTCAACAATGAATTGTCTTATCTACCTGTTGATATTGTTGATTTAGGTTACAATTTTAATAAATTAATAAACGATTTAAATTGCAGTAATGCAGACAAGCTCGAAATTAAATAAAGATTTTTTAATTTTATGCTTAAATTACTAAGTGAATTTGTTAATAGAATGCCAAAAAGTTATAATTTCAAAATTGAAATATGGACATACGAGTTCCAGCTCATTGAATTTGTGCCACTCAGCAAAATATTTTTTATTTTTAGCAGTAGAAAGATAATATTTCTTATAACATAAATTTTTTAATAACTATACTGATTGTTTATATATATTTTTTTAGAGACATAAACCCTATGGGGTGTTGAAGGATTTGGGGATCAAATCGAGACACGATTTGACCCCTAGAAAACGGAAAATATACGGGGAGTATTTAAGAGTAAGGAGGATGATTAAAAATGTGAAACAAGGTGGACCAAGGAAACTTTTTAATTTAAAGCAGCTTGACTTCTCCGCAAAGGACCTTAATTGAGGCTATCATCAAACATTCGGAGAAGAAGCCTGCAGCAAGGCGGTTCAGCACCGAAGAAAAAGCGTTTTTCGTGGCGCTGTATAAAACGAGTCCAAGGGGTTACAAACACCTTTCTTCGATCCTCCCAATGCCCTCTCCGAGGACATTACGCCGATGCCTCCAGAATATTACATTGCTGCCGGGGATAAACAATAAACTTTTTGAGTACCTAAACCGGAGCTCCGAGAAGATGAAGCAGTGGATAGGTATTGCCACATTTGGCGTACAACAAAGGATCCGACGAGGTAGATGGATTGGAATCAATCACGGAGGAACGAAGCTATAGACTTGCTGATCACGCCTTGGTATTTATGATCCGTGGATTGCACAAATCGTGGAAACAACCCGTTGCTTTTTATTTTATGCAATCTACGGCTAAATCATGTGTACTAAAGATACGGATCCAGCAAGTTGTCCAAGCTGTTCATGAGCAGACAAAAATTTGTTGTAGTTGCGTCCGTGAGTGACATGGGCAGCAGTAATCGGACGGCACTACGCTCTTTGAGTGCGGAGAACGGGCGACCAGACGAGTACATTTATAATGTTGGTGGTTATGAAATTATTCACATTTTTGATCCGCCGCATTTACTTAAATGTATGCGGAATAATTTCTTAACCAAGAACATTATATTTGACGGGAAAGTGGATAAATGGAGTGATTTGAAAACATTGTATGATTTGGACGGTGTCACCGTGGACAGCAAAATCACTAAACTGACAAGTGGGCATATTGCCCCTGAAGGCAAGCAGAAAATGAAGGTGAAATTTGCTGTCCAAGTTTTCAGTTGCTCTATTTATGCTGCTCTGACACCCTTTTCCATTTAAAATTTTTGAGGTTCAGTCCATACCCATTTTAGGGTTGAAGTTACGCCATTGGTACTAATCCATTTAGGTGTCCCCCTTTATATTAAAATTGACGTGTTCGAGCGTTTTTTGCAAAATTAATGTTAAGTGGCCAAAAATTGCGCTGATAATTTTCGCTGGGCCACCCTGTATATATATAGGTATATTGCGGCCCTAGGTAATAAACCGATAACACTTTATGGCCCTTTATAGAAAAAGTTTGGCCACCACTGGGGTAGAAGTTAGTTTTTTGCAGCACCCTTTAGGTACTTTTGTAGAATATTTGGCAGATAGTAAAGATAAGATTTTTTCAAATATTCCTAATATCATCCATCTATCCAATTTATTATCCCATATTTCCCATACTCCCATCCCTCAACCTTTCTGCGCGCAGCACGAGATAGGTATTATGAATAAGATGAATCAATTATTGCATTTAATTATGATTAATCATTTTATTAAAATTGTCAATAAAAGGTTAAATGTTAAAGACAATATTATATAGTCAATTATAATAGATGATTTTTTTTTAAAATCTTTGTAAAATAAACATAATTCAAACTTCTATTCTATTTTTATTTAAACCTGTCTTCTAATTAATATCGTAATATATATTGAAATTTGAACCAGCCGCAACAAATTTTTCGCCGTTTTAGTTCCTCCCCCGATACTGTAGGTGGCGCAGAGAACCGTGTAAATCAGCATTGCCAGATGCATGATAATTATGTATTTTGTACGATATTTATGCCATGTGTACGATGTACGATAGCTAGGTGTACGATGTACGATAATTTTAAAATTTTGTATAATATTTAACACGTTCGCGGACAAGACGGCATATGCCGCTCCATGTCTAGGGACAGCGCGTGATATGCCGTCCAACTTTTTGTCGCTCTGTACGTGCAAAGCGTTATATGCCGACAAAATTGTATGGGGATTCCATTTACTATAAGTTTACTGTCCCTGTAGAAAACATAAAATTTCCATGCATGTCCCTGCATACCATTTTATGTACCAGTGTACCTAACCTGAAAATTAAGGTTAACACGTGTTATATGCTGAGTGTATTCTATTGTTTTCTTTTGTTTGTAGTGTTTTCAAATTTGTGAAAAGAGTGTAGTATATAAAGGTAAGCATCTTTTTACTATTACATAAGAATAGTAGAGTGCAATATCATTATTTATTGTGTTTCTAATTATTTCTTATATATGGGATGTTTTCATTACATTGTTTTTTTATTTTTTTGTACAGGTCTCATGGAGAAAGAAGATGAAAGACTTCTCAAACTTATGGATGAAGTTAGTACTCCCGAAACCGACATATCTGGAACTGAATCTGAACCATTTAGTGGTGATGATTATGACAAGGATTCGACTTATACTCATGACAGAGTGACTACGTTTACACCGTCCGTACTATACTGGTACGCGTACCAAATATGTACTAAATTTTATTTTAGTACGGTATGTTTACACCGTTGTATAAAAAGTAAGACCAAATATTGCTGGTACACTCTTTGGTCTCTTTGGCATCCTAACCTAAAATTATTTAATTATAAAGTTCCTATTGAACTCGATCGATATAACCTAAGTAATGTTATAAATATTATTTAAAATACTTCTCAGTAGCCTGACACCGTCAAATAAAGTTTTGTAATAAATGTCACTAAAATTAACCTAAATATTACTACATAATTTTACTTCAATTGCCTATCACAGGTGGCAACATAATCGGTTTAGTACGTTTGCTGTTTACACCGTGTGTGAGAAGGGTCTGGTACATCCCCCTTGGAACGTATTAAAGTTGTGTACCAATTGCGTACCAAAGGTTTGGTACGGAGTGTTTACACCGTCCGTCGCCATCTTGTGACGTCATTTGGTACTGGGACCAAACGCTTGGTACGCACGGTGTAAACGTACTCAATGAGTCCAGTAGTGATAATTCAATTCATTCAGTATCGTCCTACACAAGCAATAATGGTTCCGATACAGCAAATGTTGATAGTAATACTAATTCTGAGGGATCATCTGACGAAGAATGGCAAGACGATATAGCTGATATTGAAGATTTTAGATTTGATGACACCAAATCAGGAATTCAGATTGTCTTTGAAAATTCACCCAGTATGATAGAATGTTTTGAAAAGCTTTGGAACAGTGAAATTATGGACACCGTACTTACATCTATGAACACTTATGCAGAATTATTGCAAAAAAAAGGGCGACCACACACAAAATACGCTCGATTATCATCAATAAAACCAATAACCATGACTGAATTAAAACAATTTCTAGGATTATGCATTCTGCAAGGTCAGTTGAAATTCCCTTCGATTAGAAAAATATTCAGCATTGATCCACTTTACTATTGTCCCGTATTCCATTGTACTATGTCTGGTAGGCGATTTGAACAGTTACTGAGATGTTTCAGTTGTGCCTATGGGCAACCAACAGATCCTAAGGATAAGCTGGCCAAAATTCGTCCTTTGTTGCAAAAGTTGCTTCTCAATTTTAGACTGTCCTATTTTCCGAATGAAAATTTATCACTTGATGAATCACTATTGCTTTTCCGTGGTCGTCTGAGTTTCAGACAATACATAAAGGGCAAACGAGCTAGATACGGAATAAAATTTTATTCATTATGTACAACGGATGGCTACGTTTTGAATCTACAAATTTATTCAGGAAAAACTGAAGAAGTAGCAGGAGTCTCTAAAATTGAGTCATTGGTAACATCTTTAATGGAGCCTTACTTGAATCATGGGCACCATCTTTTTATGGATAATTTTTATAACAGCGTGGCACTATCCAAACAACTTCTAAAGCGTAAAACTCATACTACCGGTACTCTACGTTCAAATAGGAGAAACAATCCGGTCTCAGTGACAAAATTGAAACTACGGAAAGGTCAACACAAATGGAAGAGATGTGGAAAAGTATACGTATCTAAATGGAAAGACCGACGAGAAGTTCTTTGTATCACGACAAAATACCACCCTAGACTTATTCCCGTAAAAAACCGATTCGGATAAGAAAAAATCAAACCAGAAGAGGTCTCAAAATACAACGACAATATGTCAGGCGTAGATCGGAACGACCAAATGATTAGTTATTATTCATCACCCAGAAAAAGCATAAGATGGTACAAAAAAAGTTATGTTCCATCTACTAGATATAGCTGTTTGGAATTCTTTTTACATAAAAAAAATATACACCAATAAGCTCACTTTTCTTGAATATCGCGAACAGTTGGTCAAAGAATTACATGGTATACCTATCGATTTGAAAGACGGTAGAAAAATTGTGAAGGAAGGACCACTACGTGGAGGAGGCAAGCGTATGACTGACTTAGCCGAAGCTGTCACTCACGAACAAATGCACTTCCCTGACAAGATACCCAACCCAAAATTTCCTAACAAGAGCCATCATATGAGATGCAGACAATGCGCGAAAAGTGGAAAGTGCAAAGAAACTAAATATTTGTGTAAAACATGTCCAAGCAGACCAGCACTCTGCATCGAGTCATGTTTCGAAGAATATCACAAATAATAAAATTTCTTGTGTTTGTACTTTATTACATAAGACAATAAATAATTCTTGAAACACATTTAACTTTTTTTGACCTGACGGCAATTCACGACATTGCCCCAGCATGAAACAAAATATTTTGACTAGGACAAGACGGCTATTACCGTCTACCCTTTTTTGGCAAAATATAAGCCTAAAATGCCAAATCGACCTAATATCTATTTTTATAAATGATTAATTTTATCAATTTTGCAAAAAAATCAGGTATGTTTTTAAAAGTCCAAAAAATTTATAACTGTCCACGAACGTGTTAACTTTATAACATTTTTATTTTATATTAAATACAAATTTTATGTAGGTGTTAAAAATTAATATTAGTAAAATCAACGAGATGGCTGGTAACAGTGGATACATTCTAACTTGTTGAGTTTTGCAGCGTGGCTGTCATAAATTTAAACCAACAAATAATATGGTATAATATATGACATCAGATAATCTGTACCGAAACGAAAATAATGATATCGAATGTGATACAGAGACAGACCTTGTTTTCGCCGAGCAATAAAAGAATGATTCTGTAGATGTATTCCATACATTTTTTGTTTGTATATGTAATTTTTTTAATAACGAATTGTAATTTGTATTTATAAAAGTTCTTATTTTCTAGTAGGGCCTATATTATTTTATTTCTAAATATCCCTATCCCCATACCATACAAGCATTTGATTTCGAAATTATAAGAAAAAAATGTACGATATTATTTTTAAATGTACGATATTTTTTTTCCAAATTCGATAATTTTAAAATGTTGGTACGATAATTTTATTTTCAAATCTAGCAACACTGGTGTAAATTATTATAGTACGTACTTGACCAGTCTGATATGTGATGGTCTGTGGTTCACACCTAGCCAGACATCTACCAAGAAAACATGCTTTACTCTTAAAAATTTTGTTATACTAATATCTGCAGTTAAAAGAATTGTAACGTGGTTTAAACAATGTGTCGCCGCTAGTGATGAATTGAGGCGAGAATCTGATTTGAAACTCATACAAGATGTGTCCACTCGTTGGAACTCAACATTGTATATGATTAAAAGATTTTTAAAACTGCGCCCTGCAATCAATAAAATTATTAATTGCCACACTAGTGCACCAGAAATGTTGAATGCAAAACAAATTATTGATTTAACTGAAGTTTGTGAGATTTTGCGACCAATAGAAATAACTACTCGTGAAGTCTGTGGTGAAAAATATGTAACCTGTAGTAAAGTAATACCACTTACTAGATTACTTACTATAAATGTCAGGTTCCCAAACAAAACAGTTAATCGGAGAAAATTTAAAAAATAACGTAATTGAAGAAATTAAGAAGATTGCTACAAACAGAAAATGTTAATATTCTTGCGGTCGCCACTCTCTTGGATCCTCGTTTTAAAAATATACATTTCCAAGATGCATTAGCCTGTTCCAGAGTCATTCGGAGTATCAAGGAATTGATTTCAGATATTGAGCTGAATCAAACTGAAAATGATCAATTGACGGAGAATTTTACAACTCAACTGGAAGAAGACCAAGATGTTGATATATGGAAGGATCATTATAAACTTGCTAACGAAAAGAATAATATTTTGTCTGGTCAACGTGACACAAATATACCTATGGAATTACAATTTTATTTAAAAAGCCCGGTAGCTGATTTAAAACAAGAGCCATTACTCCTATGGAAAATGCTATAATCCACCTATCCAAATTTAAAGAAAATAGCTCTTAAGTATTTGTGTTGCACAACCACATCCACAGCTTCAAAAAGGTTTTTTTCTAAAGCTGGGCAACTCCTATACCAGCAACGTAACCGATTGAAGGAAAAACACCTGTCAAAGTTAATTTTTTTACAAAGTGTGGCTAAAAAATACTGTGATTGTTAATATTTTTGTTATGTCAAGTACAATAAATAAGTTTCATAAATATAATAGACAGTTTTATTTTTACCGAAAACATCGATGTTTTTTACACATATCGATGATTTTGAATCGATATTTATCGTACATCGATAGTTTTGATTCGATGTTAACATCGATGTCAACATCGATGTTTTTCTAATATCGATCATCCCTACAAAATAGCCAATGTATAAGTAAAGAGGTAAGTTTAGTGGGGGTGGTTGCAACCCTGATCAACAACAGGAACTGTTGGCTCGCGCTCTTGCATCCCAACCTCGAAGAGAAGAAGTTGTATTTTTAAAACTGGTGTGTACGAGTATTGTTGAGACGGCTTGACCACGTGTTTTAGCATGCTCTTCTTAAGTAAGTAACGCTCTGATTATTCATTCATGTATTAGTTTTGTTATATTAATTGTACGTTTAGTTAATTTCATTATAGATTTATTTTATTTTAACCCTTTGGGTACTAGTGGTTACATAGTTCAACCACATTTTTGTGAATTTTTATCTACGCTCCTACTGGTGTTACAGCGCAACCACTGCCTGAGTTACGTTGAATATGACGCCATCTATCAGATGTAATTTAACTCACATGTTTTTCTTGCTATAGAAGCTAAATATGTTCACTGTAATATCAGGCCCCTGTCACTTAAGTTGAATTTCGGGTGCCTTATAAGTTAGTTCCATAATACATTGGCAGAGGCGCTGCTGTTGCTGCGCCATGCGCACAGTCATGTGTATAAATTTCAAATTCAAAAGGGCATCTCGTCATTCGAGACTGTCAACAGTCAACAGTGAAGTACACGAACCACCCTACACTGCAGTACTAAGTTTTCTTGTTTATAGTTACAAGTTTGTTGTGTTTTGTGTAAAGTGAAGCAGCTATGAAACTTGTAAGTACAACTTCAATATTTTTTACATTAAATTAGTATCAAATTATTGTATTGTATTCTTGTTCTTAAACTGTGTGATTGATATATTCACGTTACTTTAAATATGATGGTAGTATTTTGTGCAAATTATAATGCTATAGTGCTATTCTGTAACTCTGTAACAAGTATGAATAATTTTGCATCATATTTAGTACCAAATGAAATTCAATTTGATTGTGTTTAATATACTCGTACATAGTTTTATAGATCGATATCGATCTTCGTGGAACGTTGCTGCCATGCGTGCGCTTGCGACAGAATCTGGGAAAGTAGCCGACAAATTCGTCTACAGTGTTGGTGGTAATGAAATTGTGCATCTTTTTGATGCACCTCATTTGCTGAAAAGCATGAGAAACAATTTCATTACCAAAAATATTGAATTCGATAGTAAGTTGGCAAAGTGGACTGACATTCAGAAGCTGTTCGAGTTGGATGCGGCTAGCGGAGTATTTCGAGCTACTAAGCTTACAAATGCTCACGTGAACTCTACTACCCGGCAGAAGATGAAAGTAAAACTTGCTGCGCAAGTTTTCAGTCAGTCTACTGCTGCTTTACTTCAGATTCTTAAAAAAGCGAATGCAATGAATGCAACGGGTACCGCGATTTTTGTGAAGTTCATGAACGACTTGTTTGATTCTCTAAATTCTGTTTCAGATTCCCCGAAACCTTTAGGTAGGAAACTTTCCAGTGTTTCAAATCACATTTCTTTTTGGCGCAATGCAAGACGTTCATTGGAACGAGTAAAATTCTTCGTCGAAGATAAGCGTGTAGCTAATCCGCCTTTTTTCAAATTATTGCTCGCGACAATAAGTAACGCAGAATACTTATGGAACTCTCTGCAGAATCTTGGCTTTAAATATCTCACTTTGAGATCTTTAAATCAAGATCCTCTGGAGAATCTGTTTAGTATTGCTAGAGGGTTGTGCGGTGGCAATACCAGACCATCAACTTTACAGTTCGTCGATGCGTATAAGACTGTTATTTTAAATAACACTGTCAAGTGCAGCGTCGGATCGAATTGTGAAGACGATGGAGAACAACTTCTTCTATCCTATAAACTCCTTCTATCAACTTCCTCTGACACTACAAACACAAGCACAGATCCTTTGAACCCTGTTCCTTCTACTTCCTCTGATACTACACCACATGTTGCTGCACAGCCTTCTAGTACTGCGTTGCCTATGATTGATATTAGTAAAACCGCGTACGTTTCCGGATACTTGATAAAAAAAAGTATTAAATTATGAATGCCAGAATTGTGAACAGTTTCTGTGCGCTGCCGCAACTACTGATATTCATAATTTAACACTTTTGCGTGATTTTGGCGACGATCACAATTTATTAAAATATCCGTCGGAGAATTTTACCTTTTTAATCGCCGAAGCAAAGGACAAAATTTTTTCTACCATACCCGAGATTATCCGTTCATCCAACATCCTTCCTCACGTCTCATATTCCTTGATTCCCGTCGACTTTTGCTCCGAGCATGCCATTGTAATTAACAAAAAAATATGTGAATTGCTATATTTAATTTTAATTAATCATTTTGTTACCTTACGCAACAAAAAAATCTTTAAAAGTGATTCGATAACAAATGATATTATAGAAAACTTTGTAAATAGTGTATTATAGTTAGTTAATAAAAATATTGTATATAAGTAGGAATTATTTGTGTATTTTTTAAATAACAAAATATAAATTTAATTTCAAATCTACTGGATCCCGCCCGCCTTATTCAAATTTAGTTCCATAATACATTGGCAGATGTTACTTGCGTACAGCGTTTTAACGTCTTTTAAATTAACATACAGTTGACCAGTCTGATAGTAAGATGGTCCGTGTGTAATATGTCAGTTTTTTCAATTGTGGACACCGCTGTAGTTTTAAGTATATAAAATTAAAATAAATCATTATCACCATAAAATACAAAAAGGTCTAAATAAAATATTTAAAGATACTAATATACATTTAGCCAACAACAATTTTGTTACAACCAATAATTTGTTCACCCAACTCAAAGATAAAGAAGAATTTAAAAACAAAAAAGATATCGTGTACCAAATTGAATGCAAAGGTAGCAATAAAATTTATATATGCGAAACATCACAACCGTTACATAAACGACTTTACCAACACAATTACCATTGTAATTTATTAAATCCACATCATAATGCCCTCACTAAACATCACCAAGAAACAGGACATAAGTTTGATTTTGAAAATACTAAAATTATTACTAATGAACAAAATAAATATAAACGATTAACTTTGGAAACTATTCATATTCAATAGTAAATTTCTTAAATGTCGTAGTTGTGTTGGGACCAGTTTATTTCCTGCGTTAGATTTTTAATCAATTTCACTTTGCAAACCTCCACCGTGGAGGACAGTTCTGCGCTACGTTTTCAAGTATGTTCTTACTTTATACATTTATATATATTTTTGAAACTAATAATATTCTATTTTTTCTAGTTATTACCAAAACATGTAACATTTTATTATATAAAAAAACCTGGATTATTTATATCCCATAGGATGATTGTTTTAACCCATTTGTGCCCATTGTACTTATATGAGTACAGTGTAATAAAACTTAATTGAAATGCCATCTATGTGTTATATTTCTAATCTCTAGTTCTTAACCTTCAATTCTGTGTACTACAATACTGCTTGATTAAATTTGAGTGTGAAAGTCTTGTTATTACCAGCAATTAGTGGCTTCATTTATTGGTAAGTATGACAACAAAATACAAATGAAGTAATTCATCAAATTTTATATCTGTTTGTTTGCCAATTTAGTTGCAAATTCTAATTCATATTATCAGATTCCTACTGAACACTATAAGTGATACATTGTTGCAAAATCATGTTTTTAAATACAGGGTGTTCGAAAAATAGGGGACCAAATTTGGAAAATATATTAATGAAACCAAAACAAGAAAATAATCCTAATGTACCCATGTCCGGAAACGAACCATTTCGGAATAAAATACTCTTTTGTTTGAATTTTGAATTTTATTTTTAGTAATGCTTTTTACTGTCAAAATTACAATAGTTACGTCAATACTTGTAATTTGTTTAATCATGTTTCCTTAGTAACTGTCAAAATTTTTTGTCACCGTAATTAAATTATTTTTATATTGTTTTGAAACTTTTCTATTAATATTGTATTGTTGGAGATGAGTTGATAGGGCTTTATTTTTTGCCTAACAGATTAACAGGAAATTTGTATCTACATTATCTAGAAAATAATTTACCAAATTTATTGGAGAATGTTTCACTATTTACACGGCATCATATGTGGTTTATGCACGCCTCCACATTTTAGTCTCCAACTCCAAGTAAGACAATATCTTCAAAACTTATTTCGTGATCGGTGGATAGGCAGAGGTGGTCCAACTACGTGGCCTCCACGTTCACTAGACTTGAATCCGTTTGATTTTTATTTTTGGGTTCATTTAAAGAGCTTAGTTTATTCGACGCCCATTAATAACGTAGAAAATTTGCGGCAAAGAATCATAGACTGTTTTAATAGTATAAGACTAAAACCAGGAATATTCGAACGTGTCCGACAATCAATGAGAAGACGTCTAGAATATTTCATGCAAGTTCAAGGAGGACATTTTGAACAACTATTGTAATTTTGAGAGTAAAAACATTTCTAAAAATAAAATTCAAAATTCAAACAAAAGAGTGTTTTATTCCGAAATGGTTCGTTTCCGGACATGGGTATATTAGGATTATTTTCTTGTTTTGGTTTGATTAATATATTTTCCAAATTTGGTCCCCTATTTTTCGAACACCCTGTATATATATTTGATCAAACATATTACCGTACTCATTTGAGTACAGCGGGCACGAGCGTGAAAATAATGTAACGTTTTATTTATTTAGGTGAAGTGTAAAATTGATTAAAACACTAATATTTATATAACTAAGTTTAATTAAAGAAATATGAATTATAAAGAATAATGAAAAATAATTAACACTAAGAATTAACAAATATAAACACTAATTTAAGACTAACATATATCAATAAAGACTTAAACACTAAGATAATTTATTTAAACTATTAGAACAACGCAATATTTATTTCAACAATATTTATATCACTCTTTATTTATATCACTATCTATTTATTTATATCACCATCTGTTCACTACACGTATCGATACAAGACTGTTCTCGCGATCTTTTGGTCGGGGTATTTATATTAAAACACATCAGTCTAGAATATTCTTTGATTCCTTGTAAATCAGAACAATGGGGAGCGAACGGACGTGTTCTGACCTGTTCGCTAGCGGCCGCCGCCCGCCCCTCCTCCCGCGCCGCGACCCTGGGTTCGCTACATTGCCCCCTTCTTAAGACTGTTTCGTCCCGGAACAGTTCGTTATGACGAAATCTGCATGCATCACCCTTGGTGCATCTGGAAGTCTTGAAGAAGTAACAGTCGACGGTCCGTTTGAGCTCTTCTTGCCCGGTAGAGTTGAAACTGCAGACTAGAATTTCTACTCCGGTAAAGCGAAAGACTGTCTCTAACATGCTTCTAACAATCCTCCAATCTAAACCATCTAGTCCACAGCCTATCTTCGGTACTGCCAGCTTCATGATGTCGTTCTCCAACAGATGGTTCTTCATGTCACACAGCGAGTCCCATAAATTGCGGTATGACGGCTTCTGATATGAGAATTGTTTCGTAACGAGATAGTAAATGAACCGCTTGTGTTCTTCGTTATCATCCTTCAGTTGTAGCGTTTTCCCGACAGTTGGACGTTGGTTGGCCAGTTCTTGTACTCGTCCAAATTTTCTTTTAAAAACTGAAGCGATGCCGCGGGACATTTTAATGTCTTTCGCTACACAGTGAGCGAGGGAATATTCTGGGGACACGGTGAACAGATCTCGTTGTTCTTCTCGTGTCACGCCATACCGTGCTTTGTGACCAGTAGAATGGCTTTCCATAAAGTCTTCAAATGTAGGTTCCTCAGGTACAACCTGGCGAACCGTCGCTCCATGATGATCGTCAAAGTTATCACCAGCGAAAGGGGCTAACCGATTGAAGTGGACTACTCTCGGCTTTCCATTAGGTGTTTTCCTAATTCTGTAGACCACATCATTTATTCTCTTTACGATCTCGTAGGGACCTTCCCAATTCTTTTGTAGCTTCGGTGATAAGCCACGACGTCTTTGTGGATTGTAAAGCCACACCAAATTCCCAGGTTGAAAACCACCTTTTTCAGCCTTGACGTCATACTGGTCCTTCATCCGATCGCTGGCACCTTGAATGTTTGTGCAGACTTGTTCATGGATGTCATTCATTCTTCTCCGTAAGTCCGTTACGTAGTCCTCCCCGGCTAGATCTTCACCGGGTTTACTGCCAAATACCAGGTCGCATGGTATGCGCAACTCCCGTCCGAATAAGATGTTACCTGGTGTCTGCCCTGTTGTCTCATGCACGGATGAACGGTAAGCCAACAAGAACAGATGAAGATGTCGATCCCAGTGTCGTTGATGGTTAGAGACTACCTTTGACAAATACCGATTTATTGTTCTATTCATCCGTTCAACCATGCCATCAGACTGCGGGTGTAATGCAGTAGTTCTGGTTTTCTTTATTCCTAATATCTTACAGATATTTTGAAACAGAGCAGACTCGAAATTCCTTCCTTGGTCGGAATGTATCTTCTGCGGTACTCCAAATCGGCAGATGCATTCTTTTACCAAGACTTCAGCGACAGTTACGGCTTCCTGGTCGGGTAATGGATAGGCTTCGACCCACTTAGTAAAGTAGTCCATTACTACTACTATGTATTTATTTCCATCATCAGTTTCGGGGAATGGTCCGGCCACGTCAATCGCAATGCGTTCAAAGGGACTTCCAACGTTATATTGGCGCATAGGAGCTCTTCTTTTCATATGTGGCCCGTTACTTCCCGCGCAGACCACACATTTCTTGCACCACTCTTTAACATCTTCTTTGCAATTTACCCAGTAAAATCGTTGGCGCAATCTCTCGAGGGTTTTATTTACTCCAAAATGTCCAGATCCGTCGTGGATCTCTTCCAATACTTCCGGTACTCTATTCCTAGGGATTATCAGCTGGGTTCTACTCTCAGTACCTTCAGTATTCTCTATGATACGTTTCAGGAGGCCCTCTTCAACAACAATAGAGTCCCACTGCGCCCAGTACGATTTTACACTTTGTGAGTGTCGTGCAACCTCTTCCCAAACTGGTCTGCTTTCGCCACGTTTCCAATCCAGTATGATTTTTAAGTCCGAGTCATTCTCTTGGTCCTTGCGAAGGTCTTCCGTTTGCCAACTATCATTCACTACTGTTGTTCTGGCGATGGTAGAGAGTTTTTCTTCTAGACGACTGCAATGCTTGCATTCGTCTTGGCAAGGTCTTCTTGATAATGCGTCAGCATTACGATGGCTTGTACCTGCTCGATGCTCAATAACAAAGTTATATTCTTGCAATCTTTCAATCCATCTAGCTGCCTGACCTTCAGGATTCTTAAATTGTAGCAGCCATTTGAGAGCAGCATGGTCAGTTCTTATAAGAAATCTTCTACCGTACAAATATTTGTAGAAGTGCTCCACGGATTTCACGACTGCCAAAAGTTCTTTTCTGGTAACGCAATAATTCCTCTCTGGTTTTGATAAGGTCTTACTAAAATAGGCAATAATCTTCTCTTGTCCGTCTTGTATCTGGGAAAGAACGCCACCAATTCCAACGTTGCTGGCATCTGTATCTAAAACGAATTCTCCTTTTGGTAAAGGATAACTTAGGACAGGTGCGCTTGTCAAGGAATATTTAAGTTGTTTGAATGCAGCTTGACAGTCCATCTCTCAGATAAATCTTCTACCTTCTTCAGTAAGCCTTGTCAATGGCTTCGCTATGTTGGCAAATCCAGGTACATAACGTCGGTAGTATGTACAGAGACCAAGGAAACTCCTCAATTCGTGTTTATCTCTCGGTACTGGCCAGTCACTCACAGCCCTTATTTTCTCCGGGTCAACTGCAATTCCCTTACCAGAAACTACGTGTCCAAGATAATGAACTTCTTTTTGAAATAAGTGACACTTCTTTGGACTGAGTTTCAGGTTAGCCTTCCTCAATCTTTGGAAAACCTCTTCCAAGTTCTTCATGTGGTCCTCGAACGTTTTTCCTACCACAATAATATCGTCGAGGTAAACCAAACATGTTTTCCAAGACAGTCCAGCCAACACGGTTTCCATAAGTCGTTCAAACGTTGCAGGGGCATTGCAGAGCCCAAATGGCATAACAGTAAATTGCCAAAGACCGGTACCTATGGTAAATGCCGTCTTTTCTTTGTCTCTTGGGTCTAAATCCACTTGCCAGTATCCGCTCTTTAGATCAAGAGTAGAGAAGATCTTTGATCCTGCCAATGTGTCCAGTGTATCGTCTATTCGGGGTAGCGGGTAGCTATCCTTCTTCGTCACGTTGTTAAGTTGACGATAATCGACGCAAAATCTTGTAGAGCCATCCTTCTTCTTCACTAGCACCACTGGTGAAGCCCATGGACTGCTTGAAGGTTCAATCACACCTTGCGTTTTCATATCCTTTATAATTTCCTCAGCTTCTTCCCGCTTCGCCAGTGGTAATCTTCTTGTTGTTTGGCGGATGGGTCTTGCGTCTCCGGTGTCTATTTTATGATGGACAACATTGGTTCGTCCTTTGTCCTTCTTGTCAAATTGGAACACATCTTGAAAGGTCCCAATTAAGTTCTTAGCCTTGGTTTTCTGGTCGGCAGTCAAGTCCTGGAACGATGATGACAGCTCCTTGATTAGAATATCTGGAACTTTACAGGATGCGTTGTCTTTGGCCTTTACAGTTCGAATAATTGATGATACCGCTGAACATTCACCTACTACGGTCCCTTTTTTAGTATAACGGGATAAAAATTAATGTTCATTACTCGAACTGGGATTATCTTGTCGGTTTTGAGCAAGGCTTTCCCAATTACAACTCCAGTCCCAGTTTTAGCATCATCATTTTTCGGGTGGAGCATGACAATGTTTCTCTCACAGAAGCTACCCTCTATCTGTGCTTCCACGATTGATTCACTCCGTTCTGGGAGGGTTACATCTTCCGTTATTAATACCCGGATGGCATTGTCGTCTCGTGGATTTAATACCAGTTCTTCATCATTGACCATCATCACTCCATTCTTCAGGTCAAGTTTAAATCCATGCTTTTTCATAATGTCCATGCCGAGAATGAATTCATCTTCTACATCAGCTACCAGCACACGATGTTTAATGCACGTTTTTCCAACAGTGATGCTCAAATCTATTTCTCCAGATGCAGTAGCTTGTTCTCCGGTAGCTGTGCGTATCTGCCACTTTGTTGGAAGTAGATGTTTTCTGCACAGTTTTCTTGCTATGTCGGGTCTGATTATTGTTTTTGTCGCACCCGTATCCAGCAACATTCTGAACGGCCTGCTGTCGATAGAGCCGTCTACATAGACACTGTTTGCTTGATGATGAAGGGATGCGACATAAGTAATAGATTCTGGGGCTACTGGATTACGGGTCGACGATTGCCCCTTCGCATCAACCCGACTTAGTTTTCCGACTCCTTTTCTTCCTTTCTTGGTTCTGCTTTCCTCTGTTGTTTTCTGCAGAGCCTTTGCGGGTGACCTACTTCACCGCAATTCCAACAGCGGAGTTTCTTTCTTCCAGAAGCATGAATTTCGGATGTAATACGTCTTATCCTATCATCTAGGTCCTCGATACTCTCAGCATCTATATTTCGCACTCGCGACTGGTTACGTGAAGCTTGTTTGGCTGCTTCATGATCTAAGGCATATGAAAGTGCGTCAACCAGAGTTTTTGGTCGAGCCAATCGCAGTGCTTGTTGAGTCTCATTGTCACGGACCCCATAGATAAATGATTGAGTTGCCAGACATTCCAAAACACTGTCAGGAGCTGTGGGATGTGCAAGACGAACTAAACGGGCTATATCAGCTTCGAATTCTTGAAGGTTTTCTTTAGAACTCTGATATCGGTTCCTCAGTTGCGTCTGGTACACTTGCTCCAGATGCGCATTGCCATATCGCATATCCAGTCGTTTAACAAGTTGTTCGTAATCTTCTTGTTCATCTTCTTTTAGCGTTTGTAGGATATCGATGGCTTCTCCACGCAGCGAAACTGTCAACGCTGTAGCTTTTTCTTTGGAAGTCCAGCCATTCGCTTTGGCAGCAGCTTCAAACTGTTTTACATAATTCGGCCACGAAGTCTTGCCGTCAAATTCTGGTGTTTTTACATGCAGTCTAGAACTACTTTCTGGTTTCTTTTCCTGAGTTTCATCAGTCTTAGCTGTATTAAAATTTGCAACCGATGGTAAAGTAATTTTGGAGAAATTTTGCTGTAACTCTTCAAGTTTCTTCTCATAAGTTTCTATTCTCTCTTCTAATATTCCCGAACTTTCTTTCAATTGTTCTTTAAATTGTTCGTTTAGTTTGTCCTCCAAACTTCTAGAATTTTCCATTAGTTTCTCTTCTAAAATTCTAGAATTTTCTTTTAATTCTTCTTTTAATGTTTGAGAATTTTCCGCCAACTTTTGTTCTAAACTTCTAGAATTTTCTAGCAACTCTTCTTTCAATGTTCGAGAATTTTCTTCAGATTTTCTAGAACTTTCCTCTAATTTTTGATCCAATGTTTTAGAACTTTCTTTCATTTCTTCTAATTTTTGTTCTAAAGTTCTAGCATTTTCCATAATTTTTTTAACAAAATCATCAATTTCGAATAAAAACTCATCTGGATTTTCACCAGCTTCTATTAAGAATTGGCGTAGACGAAGTTGTAGAACAGACTTGGGTCCCGATGTCTGCAAATCTCGTTCTTCCAGTTCCCACTTGAGATCGGCCACTTTTAATTCACTTAATTTTACTTGTTTAGTCGCCATTTTATTTATTTTTAGTTACACTTCACAGTTTATTAACCCCACACCTGACACCAATTGTAACGTTTTATTTATTTAGGTGAAGTGTAAAATTGATTAAAACACTAATAATTATATAACTAAGTTTAATTAAAGAAATATGAATTATAAAGAATAATGAAAAATAATTAACACTAAGAATTAACAAATATAAACACTAATTTAAGACTAACATATATCAATAAAGATTTAAACACTAAGATAATTTATTTAAACTATTAGAACAACGCAATATTTATTTCAACAATATTTATATCACTCTTTATTTATATCACTATCTATTTATTTATATCACCATCTGTTCACTACACGTATCGATACAAGACAGTTCTCGCGATCTTTTGGTCGGGGTATTTATATTAAAACACATCAGTCTAGAATATTCTTTGATTCCTTGTAAATCAGAACAATGGGGAGCGAACGGACGTGTTCTAACCTGTTCGCTAGCGGCCGCCGCCCGCGCTGCGACCCTGGGTTCGCTACAATAAATTAAAATTATTTATTCTAGAAAAATCTTTACATTATGGAACCTGAAGCAATAAAACCAAACATATTTTATGGACAACGATACAAATGTCTTGGGGCAGCAATTGATGTAATTGGAAGTAATAAAAAACCTGCTGATATTGTTGTATTGCCACCTGATACCGATTATATACTGACGAAGAAGACTTCGACGAGGACAATATCCAGGCAAATGGATTTCCCAATGATGTAGCTGGCGAAGTTGAAGTACGTTTTAATGATGATGAAGATTATCAATTAGATGATAACATTCCATTATCATTACTACGTGATAAGGATAATGGTGAACCAACAAGCAAAAAACAAAGAAGTATTGAAAAAGACCCAATATGGACTGATGATGCAATAGATATAAATATGCAAGGAACTAATAATTATATTCAAAGACAAAATATTGTAAAAACTGATATTGCTGGACTAAATCCAGTTGAATTGTTTGAGAAGTTTTTTGATAACAGCTTATTTGAATATATTTGTGAACAATCGCAATTGTATGCTCGCCACAAAAATAATCACAACTTTTACGTAAATAACGGCGATATGAAAATTTTCTTCGGAATTTTATTATTCAGCGGTTATCACCAGTTGCCAAGAGAACGCCTTTATTGGTCTCTGGATGAAGTGTAACAACCCCGATTGTTACGCACCGTATGTCTCGCAATAGGTATATCGAAATAAAAAAGTATCTTCACTTCGCTGACAATTCTGATATAGACAAGGACGATAAAATGTTCAAATTGCGACCTCTGATTGATGAACTAAACCAAAATTTTTTACAATGGGGAGTTTTTCACCAAAAATTATCTATTGATGAAGTAATGGTGAAGTATTTTGGACACCATTCGTCCAAACAATTTATCAAAGGCAAACCCATTCGATTCGGATTTAAAGATTGGATGATTTGTAGTTCGAATGGATATTACTACAGATTTGAAACTTATTGCGGAGCGAAGAAACGGAATAATGCAATGGCTGACGAAAACTTAACGTTAGTTCTCAAGTCGTACTAGACCTAGTGCAAATTGTTACGGAACCTACTGATCATATAATTTTCATAGATAATTATTTTACGAGTCACAATCTCTTAAAAACTCTTAGAAAACATAATATTCAGGCAACAGGAACTGTTAGAACAAATCGCACAAAACGGTACCCATTTCGTCCGCCTCGAGAAATGAACAAAAAAGATAGAGGTGCGTTCAGAACACGATTACAAATATGATAAAGAAAATAATATTCTTATTTCACAGTGGAAAGATAATAGTATTGTGACATTGGCGACAAATTATGAAAATATAGAACCAGTTACAAATGTTAAACGATGGTCTAAAGTGCGACTAGAAAAAATTGATGTACCTCAACCGCATCTAATTTCTAATTACAATAAAGGAATGAGTGGCGTGGATCAACTGGATCAAGCAGTGAACAATTATAGAGTAAGCATACGTGGGAAAAAATGGTGGTGGCCTTTTTTCACTCATGCACTAAATGTTGCTGTTGTAAACGCGTGGAGACTACATTTGATGGCCAATGATGACAAAATGGACTAGCTATCTTTTGTTAGGGAAATTTCACGGTATTATTTGAGAATACATGAAAAATCCATATTTTCAAAGAAAAGACCTACCGGAAGCGTACCGCAAAGCATTTTGAAAAGTGAAGGTGGACATTTCCCTAAAAAACTCGATAGTCAACTTAGATGCAGACATTGTCACATGCGATCCAGATGGAGCTGTTTAAAATGTAACGTAACATTATGCATTGAAAGAAATTGTTTTATAAATTACCATTCATAAATATAAAATAAGACCATGAAAATACATGTACTTTGAGAAATAAGTTTTTATTTATTTTCCCCTACTAGCGCCCATTGTACTCATTTGAGTACACCAATTTTTCTTATCCGGTGTACTATATTTTTCATTTATTTTTTCTTTTTCATGTTCCTAAAGCATGTTCTGTCTCAAAAATAAATTTTTACTAAAAATTTCGAAAAAAAAATGTCGTGGGCACAAATGAGTTAAGGTAACATGTGCTATTTCATATAATCACTTGTCAATATTTGTAACAAAAATAATTTTTTATATAGCTGAAGATGGTGAATGTTTAAATCACTGAAACGCCCAAATGAAATAAAGGATTTTTCCATTACAAAAAAAAATAGCTTTTTGATCCAAATAACCTACACATCACAATTTACAAAAATTAAAATAATTAAATAAGAATGTCAGGTATGTGTATTTTCTTGTTTAAAATGTATCTTAGAAATATAGTAATTGTACTTATATCTAATAATTCTTTTATAAATTCATGTAATTGATGTGTAAATATTGTGGTTATGTATCGATACCACAAGTGCCTAAATGACTTTATTTTTTTTTTTAGGTTATATATTTTCTGATTTGGAAAACTTATCTTATGATAAGTTTGAAGAAATTTTGGTTGAAATTTTATCAGACTGCTTACTGCTTACTGCTTCCGATAATATTTCAGAATATGATTTTGAATGCACAGAAATTCCAAAAGGCAAATCTAATGAATTTGATATTAGGAACATGGAAATTATTTTTATGGATAATGCGAACAGTGATTCAGAGTGGGATGAAGAGGACAATGTTCCTATATCTGAAATAAGCAAAGAGTTTCTAAGAAATAATTTTGAGTGGACAGATAAAAGTAGCTACAAACCACCTATTCCGTTTACATCAAACTCTGGTGTGAATGTTCCTGATTCGGCAGAAACACCTTGTGAATTATTTTTACAATTATTTCCTGAAGAATTGTTTAGTAAAATTACGTTTGAAACAAATCTTTATGCGACACAGAAACACGGAGGAAATGCACAAGCTTTCATAGCTGCTACCGTTTCCGAAATATTTTTTTTTTTTTGCAATAAATCTTATGATGGGAATAAAAAAAATGCCCAGTTATAAAGATGTTTGATCGTCTCAACTTGAATTACGAGACCAATATCTTTCTTCTCTAATGTCTCGTGATAGATTTCGGTGGATTTTAAGTCATTTACATTTTAATGATAATTCTCTGCAACCTAAAAGGGGTGAGAAAAATTACGATAAATTGTATAAAAACAGGCCTCTGTTGGATACTTTAGAGAAGACTTTCGCGAACTGTTTTGAACCTAATGAATATCAGTCGATTGATGAATCCATGGTGAAATTTAAGGGGCGATCTTCTTTTCGGCAATATATGCCTTTAAAGCCTGTAAAACGTGGTTACAAGGTATGGATAAGAGCAGATGAGTCGAGGTACGTATGTCAATTTCAAATTTATACAGGAAAAGTAGAAGACGCATCAGAGAAAAATTTGGCAACTAGAGTTACTGATCTAACGAAAAGTCTTCAGGGTAAACACCACAAAGTATTTTTTGATAACTTTTTTAATTCTCACGTTTCCGACGTGCTATTAATTTCATCGGCGACGCCTTTAACTGGTGTTGCGGCGTCATGACGGAGACCAAGATGAAGTCATTCGTAATGAATGAAAAAGCTTTGGAACAGCGGATAGAACTACTACAACAGGGAATGCATGAGGAGTACAAACATCTGACCCTAGTGTCGGAAAAATTCAAACGATACGATACACAAGTGCAAACCGCTTTTAAAGTCCTACAAGAACGCGTCCGAATTTTGGAACACGTAGAAGAAACAGAAATCAAAGCCAATGAAAATCTTCAGAGAACAGTTAATCATTTAATGCGTCATGATGTCAGCGCATTAAAACGCACGATTAACATGTTAAGAATTATTCGACAAAATGAAATAATTCTGAGCGCATGTAAAGCCATGAATATTCCCACTGCAGTATTGACACCAGGAGTGCTGGCGGCCGATTTGGACAGATTATCATCAAAATTAAGGAATTACGGCTTACAATTGGCCATTCCGCGGGATCAACTGTCGCAATATTACAAATTACCTATTGTCGACTGTGGGATCGGACCATCAGCTATTGTAATACATGTGAAGGTGCCCGTCATACAGCTCGGCAAATCATGGAAACTAGTGGAGCTACTAACAACCCCGTTTGGATGGGATAATGACACGTGTGTGATAATACACGATACAATGTATCTAGCGGCCAGTGGAAAAAACATGCGACCAATATCCGGGGCTGGATTACATCAGTGTCAGCCTTATCATGACCGTCTATGTTATCTATCACGATTCTCGTCAGATGCAGTGTACGGACCGCAATGTGCATTTAAAATGTATGAAGGAGCTACGGTGAAAGACATTACAAAGCACTGCTCCTTCCGCTGTTATCAATCCCAACAAATGGTAATTTCCGAAGTTCGGCCTGACACATACGTGATTACCCATCCGCAGCCCAACATGAAAATCCACTGTCCCCGCGATATACAGGAAGTCAACCCGCTACATATAGGCCAACCCGGAGCACTACAAGTTCAATTACCGTGTAACTGTGCTACAAATTATACACGTACTTCCAGCTACGTGGTCAACTCTAAAGTCGCTAAGGATTAATCCGCTAGCACCAGAAACTCATCCAGAATATAATAATCTGTCTGAGTGTCTTAACAAAAACTGGACTTTACATGTGCCGCACTTGAATTTATCGGCCATTAGCGGCACGTAATGGTAAACTTCACACAGCCAAGAATTTGAGTGATGCAGATCAACTATTAATACTAAATAGACTTTTCTTCCAATGAACAAATAAATTACTTAAAAATTCCAACTAAAGATGTTCAAGTTATAAGTTAATGTTGTGAATTTTTTTCAAACGATTTTAAAAATTACATTTATAAAATTGGCATAAAAAATATTTATATGAGAAATTAAATTAATTTCGAAACAAATGACAACAGGGTTTGATGAATGTAAAATCCATAAGGAATATATTATAATGTATGGAATTCATTCTGTAATCATGAAACATGTAAAATGGCTAAATAATGATTTAAAAAACAAAATAGTTATTGACAGAACAATAAACATTTTGAAAAGAAATAAGAATTCCAATAGCTTGTATTTTTTTATATTATATATTTTTTATTACCATTTTATATTATATTATACATTTTGTTATTACTTCTGTTATTTTTTTTTTAACTATTAAATAAATATTTATTTGATTTGTAATTACATGTTAGCATCGAATAAGACACATAGATAAATCATGAACGGTTTATTATTCATATAGTATACGTTTCTTAGTTTTTACTGTTGTTTGTGTTAAATTCGCTCACTGTTACATTTTACAAAACTTTAAACTTTCCTGGCGAGTTTAGTTGCCACAGAGCACTTGTATATAATAAAATGTAAAAATAAATTTTACAGGTCTGAAGATAATCTTTTTACCGTTGACGAAATTATTAGTACCTAAAAGGAAGTTTATGGACGTCGCAGTATATCAACAAATATATAATCAATCAGAACAATTCCAACAGTTGAACCTGCGGATGCTGACACCCATGAAGACTCTGATTTATCAGACAATGAAGTGTTAGGATATCTACATCATTTACCTGGAAGAATATTGAGGTCCGCAGCACAAGTTGAAATAGTGGAATCAGAATAACAACATTCTGAAGAAAGCAAGGGTTAACCAAAAATCTTCCAGTACCAAAAAAATTTGGTTAAAAAATTTAAATAATACTTGGACTTTACTCAATGTTGAACCTTTATATAACCCATCTACATTTGACTTTCTAAAAAATACTGTCAACACTCCTTTAGAATCCTTCAAGTGTTTCTTTACAACAGTACTTATGGAACACATTGTTGAACAGACAAATTTGTACGCTGATCAGAAAGGAAATCATAATATAAAATTGTCATTTAAAGAATTCAATACATTCTTAGGTATATTACTTTAATCGGGTTATTATTCTTTGCCAAGTAAAAGGATGTATTGGCAAGATGATCCGAACTGTAAAATTGATATTATATTCGTATCAAACGCAGTGCGCAGACGGAGGTTTGAGAAAATTTTACGATTTGTTCACTTGAACGACAATTCCAAAATTGATGACGTTTCTTTATATAAACTTCGCCCACTTTTTGAATTCATTAACAAATCTTTTAAAATTTTGCCGCCAAATAAAACATTATCAATAGACGAAAGCAAAATACCATATTATGGTAGACATCATGCCAAACAATTTAACAGAGGAAAACCTATTAGATTTGGATTTCAACTATGGGTCATATGTGACTCGAGTGGTTTCCTTTTACATGTTGAACCATACTGTGGCTTCCACACAAAACTTCTTGACACAGGATTAGGACAACGTGGTAACGTGGTTCTTGGACTTGTTGATCGTGCGAAAATTCCTCAAGGAACTCGTTTATACTTCGATAATTGATTTACATCTGTTGCTTTATTGGAAAAGTAATAAAGGATAGTGTGGTACTGAAACATTACGAAAAAATCATGTGGACAGAGACATGACACTTCCAGAAAAAAATAATTTTAAGAAAATGGACCGAGACACTGCTGCAGTCGTAAGCAATGGAAAAATGACTGTTATACGTTGGAACAATAATGCTGTAGTTACAGTGTTATCAAATTGCAAATAAGTTGAACCTTTCAAGACTACACAGCAGTTTAGTTGAGCTCAGAGAAAAAAAGTTCAAATGCCATATCCAATGTCTGAGTACAATGCAAACATGGGGGGTGTAGATCTCAATGATCAGTTTACGTCCCAATATAGACGTGGTATGAGAAACAAAAAATGGTGGTGGCGTCTTTTCGCATGGTCTGTTGAAGCATGTTGTGTTCGAGGCTGGTTGTTGTTCAGAAAATTGGGACATGACGTTTCATTGTTACAATTTCGAAGACAAATTGCGTTGAATATACTAAGCACATATAGCACACCGACAGCAAGACCTGGACCTTCCAGATCGTCGTTGACATCAATGGATGACATTCGCTTGGATAGGATAGACCATATAATACGAGTAGTAAGAGGCAAATCAAAATATAGAAGCTGCAAATGCTCATTTTTGGGAAAGGTAAGAATATATTTTTTTTCCAATTTTTTCTGATTTACTGTCAGGTCAATAAAACGTTATTTATAGAAAAAAAATTAAAAAATTGTTCTGAGCACTAATGGGTTAATAGAGTTAAATATTTTAAGGAGCTTGGCATTCTTGTAGATGAAAAATTATCATTCAATGAACATGTATTACATATTGTAATGTCATCTTATAAAAATCCTGAATTTGTAATAGTACAAGTTAATGTTCCTCGCGAATAGGGCGGAGTAGGTGTAAAAGGAAAAACAGACTAAAATAGTATTGTCCTAACAGCATCCAATGGGGGCCGCTCATGTATACAGGTACTCTACTTCCAAAAAGTCATGGTTTCCAACTGCAAACGTGACATAAAATGAACAATATTTCTTTGTAATATATTATATTAATGAATCAGTTTAGTTTTACAACTACACGTTTTTTTATGAAAAACGGGTAATTTATATAAGCTTGCTCGCCACGACAAGGCACTGATTCCTGAGCAAGAACAAGCACTACAAACTGTAAACTACTATAACGTATCTTCCACTACCAGCTGTAGCCGTTTTTCGGTAGCGAAATACCGCATCTGGACCACAAGTATGATAGTTTCAAATATGTCTACAAAACAAATGATCTACAATTAGTCTAAAATAAAATATCTTCCACTACCAACTGCAGCCGATTTTCGGTAGCGAAATACCGCATCTGGACCACAAGTATGATAGTTTCAAATATGTCTACAAAACAAATAATCTACAATGGGGGTTTCCAAGATTTTTTGATTTTTTTATATGATAAACTTTAAAACAAAATATTGGACCCATATTTTTTTATTTTTCCAAAAAGTTGATAGTATCCGAGAAAAAAATTAATAAAGTTTACGGACAATGGGTGTGACGTCATTCCCCTGACTAGAAAAAGATAGTCCATGTGTGTTGGAGACCCAGCCATTTACTATTATTATTTGTCAATATTTTTGTATTTATCTATGTATTTCTGTATATCTGTATTTCTATTGTTATTTACACGTACTCCGTATCTCTGTTTTCCCTTAAAATATTTAGTACGTGACTCATCTGTTTTTTCCAAATATCATAATCATCCCTAAGTCACGTACTACTCCCACCTCAAGGTCCAAGATCTTATCAACCTCCATGTTCCGATTCCCATGACTGGGTAGGACATAACCACCCGACCTCCGAGTCAGCCACTCTCCATCCAGGAACAGAGATACGAGACGGTCTTCTCCTGACTTAACAATAAATATATTGTGACCATTGCCGGGTTTTATTTCCAACTCCCGGGTCCACAACACAAAAATTGGCGCAGTCGGGCAGGATTTGTTTGGCGTTCTTCATCACGCATCCTTTCCATCGACTTGGGACAGCTGGATTGCCGTGCAGAACTGAAGACGACGATTTCAATTGTGAAACCGAACAAAAACCTACAAGTCAAAGGTGAGTGCAGACTTCAATCTTGTTATTTCCTAATTCCTTTTTGCAACCAATTTTTATCAATTATTATATATATATCATAAATATATTATATACACATATTATCTAAATAAAAACCATAATGGTTGAAACTAGAAATACGCGTACCACAAGTAATTCAAATTTAAATAGCACACCAAATGAGGCAAGCGACAATACCGCCGCTTGTTCTTTAGAATTTTTAACAAAATTAATGCCTGAGAAATTCGACGGAAATCCTCTTTACTTGCGTGCTTTTATTAGACAAGTAGATACCGCCTTCGAACTTGCAAAACCAAATCAAATAAAACCATTATTAGCGTATGTAAAAAATATAATAACTGGTGACGCACGTGATCAAATCGATATACACTACAATTTAACTAGTTGGGAAGAAATTTCTAAATTACTACTAAGTTTATTTCAAAATAAAAAATCTATTGATCAATTATTAGAAGAACTAAATTTAATAAAACAAGGATCAAATGAAAATGTTTCTAAATTTTACCAAAGATTAGAAGAATTAAAATCAAAAGTGTTAGCCGTATTATATACATCATGTGATGATGATGAAGAACAATTAAAGGGTCGAACACTAATGATCACTGACATAGCATTGTACAGATTTGTATACCATACACACCCATTGATCTCACAAATGTTGCGTTATCGTAATTTTTCAAATTTATCTGATGCACTTTCTGCAGCACAAATTGAAGAAAAAGCTTTACGAATCGATTATAAAAATACATATTCTTCAAAATGTAAAATTTGCGGTCTAAATAATCATTCTACAAATAATTGTTACAAAAATAAAAATGCGCATCATTCAAAAACAATTAATTTTACTTCTCAAGCCTCTAGCTCTAACACTTCTAAAAATAATCAAAAAATCTGTCGCTATTGTAAAAAAACAGGACATACTATCGAAGAATGTAGAAAATTACTTTCCAAAAACCAGAATAAAACAAATTCGAAACCAAATTACAATTCAAATCAAAACCATTCTGGAAATGTGCACTATCATCAAAATTTTCCCACGGCTCAAACTTCACCAAACCCTCCAATAACAAGCCCTAATGAATTTCAACATCCAGTAAAAACAATTTCGAATTCTCTTTTAATTAGTAACGATTTAACATATGTCTTATTTTACACAAATCAATCTAAATGCCCAGACAAAACTCTTAAACTTTTAATAGATACCGGGGCATCTGTTTCACTAGTAAAATCAAGTAGTCTAAAAAGTTTTACAACAGATAGTAACAAATGTATACAGTTAAACGGATTATCTGTAAACGCACCCGTATTAACATCAGGAGAAGTAAATGTTAATCTTGAGATCCATAATAAAACAATGGATGTAAAATTTCAATTATTAAGTAATCCCTCAAACATTCCTTTTGACGGTTTGATAGGCGATGACTTTTTTCGAATGCAAGGTGCTAAAATAGATTATCATAATTCTCTATTATATTTAAAATCACTTCCATTTCCAATACATGTTTATAGGAATACTCCTCAACATGTTTCTAATTCTTTTACAATTCACCCCAGGACAGAAACAGTTATACGCATAAAATTGGAAAATCCACTCAAATTGAATGAGGGTATTATCTGTGCAAATAAACTTAATGATAATATTCTTATTCCAAACGCATTAGTTAGTATAAATAAAAATAACGAAACACTCGTTACAATTGTAAATACTTCTACAGAAAAACAAACTTTGGAAATTCCCAAATTATTCGTAGAGCCAGTACCAAAAGAAAATTTTGTTTTTAATACCAAAACTAATCATGAAAATAATATTCAAAATAGGACTAAATTATTACACGAAAATTTGCGGTTAGATCATTTAAATAACGAAGAAAAACAATCAATTCTAAAAATTTGTGAAAATTTCAATGATATATTTCATTTACCTAAAGATATTTTAACTGAGACAAACGCAACTACCATGGAAATTCCCACAATCGATAATAATCCTGTAAATATAAAATCATATAGATTTCCCCAAATACACAAGAGCGAAATAGAAAAACAAATTCAAAAAATGTTAGAACATGGTATCATTAAGCCATCTGTAAGCCCATGGTGCAGTCCTCTCTGGGTTGTTCCAAAAAAGCTCGATGCGTCTGGCGAGAGAAAATGGCGGATAGTCATAGACTATCGAAAATTAAATGAAAAAACTATCGGTGACGCGTATCCACTTCCAAACATCGAGGATATTTTAGATCAATTAGGACACGCGCAATATTTTACTACTTTGGATCTTGCAAGTGGATTCCACCAGATTCGTATTCATCCAGATCATATACAAAAAACAGCATTTAGTACTCCAAATGGACATTACGAGTTCAATCGAATGCCCTTCGGACTAAAAAATGCCCCATCTCATTTTCAAAGAATGATGAACAACGTTTTGTCTGGATTAACAAATAATCAATGCTTTGTTTACTTAGATGATGTTGTTTTATATGGATCTACTTTAGACGATCACAATATTAAATTAAGAAACGTGTTTTTGAGATTGCGTGAAAACAATCTAAAATTACAGCCAGATAAATGCGAATTTCTAAAAAGATCTTGCGAATATTTAGGACACATAATTTCAGACAAAGGTGTAGAACCCAATCCTAGAAAAATTGAAGATATAAAACGTGTAATTCGGCCCGAAAATCAAAAACAGATTAAAATATTCTTAGGATTAATAGGATACTACAGAAAATTTATCCAAAATTTCTCTACTTTAGCAAAGCCATTAACAAAACTTTTAAAAAATGACGTTTCATTTACTTGGGGAGCAGAGCAAGAACAAGCATTTTTAACTCTAAAACAAAAATTAATTGAAAAACCTATTCTACAGTTCCCCGACTTCTCTGAAAAATTTGTCTTAAGTACCGATGCTTCAAATTACGGTATAGGAGGCGTACTTTCACAAATTAAAAATGGAAATGATCTACCTATCGCATATTATTCGAGAACTTTAAATAAAAGCGAAGAAAATTATAGTGTAACCGAAAAAGAACTTTTATCTGTTATCAATTCTGTTGAACATTTTAGGCCATATTTATATGGAAACAAATTTATTATTTATACTGATCATAGAGCACTACAATGGCTATTTAACTGTAAAAATCCTTCTTCTAAATTACTTAGGTGGCGATTACGACTAAATGAATACGAATATGAAATAAAATATAAACCGGGACGAGTAAATTCTAATGCTGATGCTTTGTCAAGACTAGAGAAATGCAGTATTGCGGAAATTAATTTAACTATTACAAATATAAGAAGTTATAAAGATTTCCTTGAATTTTATGCGAACAATCAAAGTAATAAATTAATCGAAAAAATAAAATTTCCGCTTCAAAAAATCAATGACCCAATAGTATTAACTTGGTCCCAAGATCTCGACAAACAAAATAGTCATTATGAATACATAAATAAAAATTTCGACATTAGTAAATTAAAACCATTTAAAAACGGAATATCTAGATTACAAAATGACAAACAATTAGTCTATATTATTTTTCCTTCAGAAAATATTTTTGATAAATTAAATAAACCAGATTTATTCGAATGCTTGCAAAATTTAAAAGGATACTTAAAAAATTCTAAATTTATTCTTGTACCCGCAGAAAAACACCGTAATGTAAAGTCAGTATACCTGTATAGCATGTTGCAGTTTTTATATCCGAATAATGATATCAACTTTTTAGATAAGAGATATATTCCAGAAAATGAAAAAGAAATTAAGGATATTTTAAAAGAAAATCATGACAGCAAACTAGCCGAGCATAAAGGATTTTATAAAACTTATTTAAGGATAAAGAAAAATTATTATTGGAAATCAATGAAATCTGATATAAAAGATTATGTAAAAAAATGTGTTTCATGCCAAATTAACAAAGCAAATTTTAAACCTACTAAACAGCCCATGGAGATAACGACAACAGCGGAAACCCGTTTGAAAGATTAGCTTTAGATATAGTAGGTCCCTTTCCCATTAGCGAAACAGGTAATAAATATATTATGACAGCACAAGATGACCTAACAAAATTTAGTTTCGCAGTAGCAATTCCAAATCACGAAGCTATAACTATAGCTAAATCTTTAACAAAAATTATTGTTCAGTTTGGCATTCCAAAAACAATACTGTCAGATCAAGGTGCAGATTTTTTGTCAGAATTAATAAAAAAATTGACTAAATTATTCCAAACAAAACATATCACCACTAGTCCATATCATCCTCAAACAAATGGTGGTCTCGAACGTTCGCATTTGACACTAAAAGAATATCTTAAACATTATATAAAACCTACCCAAATAGATTGGGATGAATATTTAGAGTTTGCAATGTTTAGTTATAATAATTCCATACATATATCAACAAAATACACTCCATATGAACTTTTATTTGGGAGAAAAGGATATTTACCCTCCAGCATATTAAAAGAACCTCAATTATTATATACATATGACGACTATGTTAAATCCTTACAATATAAATTAAACGTATCATTTAAAATAGCCCGTGAAAATCTTATTCAATCTAAAATTAAAAGTAAAAATTATTATGACAGAAAAACGAACGATCGCGAATATCAAATTAATGATTTAGTATATATACACAATAAACAATCAACTCCAAATTTGTCTAAAAAACTATCTCCTAATTTCAAAGGTCCTTACAAAATTATTAAAACCTTTCCCAATAAAACTGTAGAACTCCAAATAGGAAACAAAAGGAAAAAATATCATACTAATATTTTAAAACATTTTGTTTCAGATGATAACACATAAAATCCTTCCATTTCTATTCGCACTATTTACCTGTTCCTTTTGTTCGGAATATCAGATCACCCCTATTAATAAGTCTAGTGGATTATTTTATAATAACCTTGGGCAAGCACAACTAACAACATCAAAATTAATTCTTTTAACAACGATTAATATTTCACACATAACAGACAGTTATAATACTGCAAAATTTTACTATGAACGATCATCAAATTTATGCAAACTAGCACTAAAAAACCAATCTGAGCACAATCATGTCAGTTATTATTGTGAACAAGCACTACAAATTATTGGCGAACAACTAGTTGAAATCGAAACAAATTCTGACATTGTATATCATATATCAGGACTAAACTTTAATACACGTAACCGTCGTGGTTTAATAAACGGCGTGTCATATGCATTAAAATGGTTATTTGGTACTCCAAGCTCTGCAGACGCCGAATTCTACACAAAAAGTATTAATGACATACTAAACGATAATAAACAAACTGAAACGCTTCTCAAAGCACAAATTCAAATAATCTCTAGCACAATCAAAAATTTTAATAATTCCGTTACGTCCCTACAAGAACGCGAATTTTTGCTAAATAGAAATTTAAAATTAATAAATAAAATTAATATCGATAATAAAATAAAATTTGATAAATTAGAATTAGAATCAACTATAACACAACAAATTACGACAATTTCAGCATTAACTAACAAAATTTTAAATGATTTAGAAAAAATTATTAACCCGATAAATTTAGGCAAACATGGAATTTTATCTCCTCATGCTTTAACTCCAAAAATCCTTTATGATGAACTCAAAAATTATCACGGCCATTATGATTTGCCTATTACAGTTTCAGAAAATAATATTAATTTATATTATAAAATTATAACGTTAGAAATATTTGCTACAAATAATATAATCTTTTTTGCGATGAAAATTCCATTAGTAGAGAAAAATGTGTATAAAATATATAACCTTATTCCTCTCCCTGTCCAACATCTAAATTCTTCCGTATTTTCATATATAGAACCTAAAAAACCATACTTACTCCTTTCCCAATCTAAAACCTATTTTTCCTTACAACAAGATTTGAAGGACTGTACTAGCTACGACAAAAGGAAATTTATCTGCGGCAACATACACATCAGCAAAAGGACAGATGAATTAACATGCGAAACACAATTACTGATGCAGCATATCCAGAAGATACCCGAAGATTGCGAAACAAGAAACATAATAGAAACTTGGAAGTACATAGGAAACAACGAATGGATATATGTACTTCAAAAGCCCATTTCTTTAACTCTTTTATGCGATTCAACGCCAGGTCATACCGAGGATATTATCCTGCACCAAAGTGGTTTGATTAAAATCGCAAAATCTTGTAAAGGATACACCGACTTGTTCGTACTTAACAGCGAAGGTGAAGTTGGCAACAATTCAACCCATATTATACCAACAATCGACATTAGAGAAGATGATTGTTGTAGATGGCGGGCCAATATCAACCGTACGGAGGCGATTCAACTTTCACCTGTAAAATTGACCAATATCGACCTCACGGATCTAAGATATGCCACCAAGAAGTTGGATGAATTTGACCAGATTTTAACCAATCAGTTGAACAAACCGTTTATTGTTTCTCACACTCAGTGGTATACCGTAGGATTATCCACCACCGGGGCAATTGTTTTACTTTTCCTGCTCTCCAACTGTTGCAAACGTTGTGGGGCCTTCAATTTATTGAAAGGCTTCTGGTATATTTTCAGGAAACCATTAATCAATACATCTACACCTGGTGTAATTAGTTCTCTTACCGATGTCAACTCCAAACAATCTAGCAATGTAGCGAACTATCCCCAAGAAGAAGTCCACATCGAGTTGGAAGAAAAGAGCCAACCAGTCCGCAGCAGCCAACCTAAAGGAGCCCGCACTTTCCACCGTCCTAGGACTAGCACTACCCCCTTGTAAATCATTTTCAAACTTTTTAAATAATTTCCAATTTTGCATGGGAGGTGTTGGAGACCCAGCCATTTACTATTATTATTTATCAATATTTTTGTATTTATCTATGTATTTCTGTATATCTGTATTTCTATTGTTATTTACACGTACTTCGTATCTCTGTTTTCCCTTAAAATATTTAGTACGTGACTCATCTGTTTTTCCCAAATATCATAATCATCCCTAAGTCACGTACTACTCCCACCTCAAGGTCCAAGATCTTATCAACCTCCATGTTCCGATTCCCATGACTGGGTAGGACATAACCACCCGACCTCCGAGTCAGCCACTCTCCATCCAGGAACAGAGATACGAGACGGTCTTCTCCTGACTTAACAATAAATATATTGTGACCATTGCCGGGTTTTATTTCCAACTCCCGGGTCCACAACATGTGCGCTATGAGATAGAACTAAAAGTAGCTAAAAAACTGAAGTGAAGTTAGGCTACGAGTACCGCTTAAATTCAAACATTGAATATAAACATAACCTGCTTTCGTGATTCATGCTTTCCATACATGCATTTACCAGTTACCACGTGTGTGTGTTCTCATATATTTTGAAATCCAGGCAGGATATTAATAGCATGTACTGAATTTATAATAATATTTAATGAAAAAAGAATGTACTTATACATAAAGTATTTTATTTTAGTTATGAATGAATATTATTTAGATTTTCTTGCTATCGCTGCTTTTATATTTGCAATTTTCTTTGTGGCTATTATTGTTAAGTATTGTTTTATACCTGTTGCACTGTCATTTTATCACATGAAGCTAGCTATCGGGGGCAGTGTTGCGAACCGGTGAAATTAAAACTTATATACTTATAGTTGGCAACACTGATCAGGGGAAAGACGTCACAAGGTCATTTAAATAAAATTTTAATTTCAATTTTTAAATAAAGTATTCAACAATTACATATTATTTTAGTTTTATTACAATATACTCACGACCAAAATTGATATGCAGAATATATATTTTAAAAAGGCGTTGTATTGGAAACCCCCATTGGTCTAAAGTAAAATATCTTCCACTACCAACTACAGCCAATTTTCGGTAGCGAAATACCGCATCCGAACCACAAATATGATAGTTTTAGATATGTCTACTAAAGAAGGAAAGTCCTAGTCAATAAAAAGCATTGAGAGTTTATGGCCGGTACTTGGAGAAACATTTTACAATAATCGTTAAAAAAATAAACATTTCTGGAAAAACAAAGTTAATTTATAATAACAAGATTTAAAAAAAAATAACATTTATGCAATTTATTTATAAGAACTAACTTGTCCAAAACGTTCTAAAAACTTGTCAATTATTTTATTGCGACGTGGTTCGTTTTTAATTATTTTTTTTATTTGCTATGAATAAAAAATGTTTCAGCATTATATTAATAATTGTTTTTACTATACTTTTTGTAACTTTTTTGCAATGTGTTGTACAAGGATAATTAAAATTGAAATCATTTTAATTTTCTCGTACAACACATTTACAATATCTATCTTGTTTAATACCGCGGGAATATTTTCAAATATTTAGGACCGAAGTAAATCAATTTGACGAATTATTTCCACCGAGGGATATACTAATTTTGGTTGCTCCACCGTACCATAATCTCTCAATCTTATGTAAGTGTGGCTGTCAATACACGTATTCGATGTATAAAATTCCATACATGTTTGACAGTCACGATCTAAAACACGCCGACCTATGTAACCCGCAATATAAGCTGACGTGTAAGTCCGTATTTTAAAGGAGAGTCCAGTTTCTTCATCAGAAGCTTGTGCAGCAGGAGAAAAGAAGGGTTCACGAGATGAGGCAGGGGTATTTGGAGAAGTTGAAGAAAGAAGGGAATTAAGGGCTAATAAATAATTAGCCCCATCATCTGTGCAGTTTGACGCTTTCGATTTTTTTAGTGTATTACTTACTAGTGTAGTTTTAAAAGCAGCAACAAACTGTGCACATGTTGGGCTAGTGTTGCTGCCACACAAACCTCTAATAACTGCAAAGTAATTTAATAAGGGATCTTGGTTCAAATACCCGGTTAATAAATATATAAAACCAAGTTCTCTCATACGAATCCAGAGATCCTGGACATTCCCGATTGAAATAATAAAATACTGAAGGCATGCCGACACTGCCATCCACGAAACGAATGGCACCCAATTTAATTTTGGCCTTCTCCCAAAAAGCATGGTGTCTGGAGTCGACTATTACGCGTCGAGAATAAGGTCGCGGGTCTTTGAATTTAGAATTTAGCGTATCAAACAAACCGTTCATGAATAAACAAAATTATTTTGTGCTACTGTCCTCAGCAGAGATCTTTCCTAAAATAGTAAGCCAACGTAAGGCTGCATAAGTCGTGCGACTAAAGACTTGTGCTGCTAATTTTACTTTCATTTTTTCCTTCCCCTCGGGTTTTTCATGATATTAGTTAATTTACCCCGTGAATCTAGCTACCACACTTTTAGTTTTTTTATAAAAAGATAAATGAAGACGAAGAGGAACTTCATCAAAAAGTAATACACAATACCGGTCTAGTTCCTCTTTATTTTCGGAAGACATATTTAGAAATTGAAATATATTGTCATTTATTCCGGGCGTTAATTTTATATTACTTAAGAAACTGTTTAATGTTCTGGGAGAAGGCAAAGGAATTAATTTTGATAAGTAATGATATTCACGCGGGCTACTTTTATACAAAGCTAAAAGAAAAGATTTTTCATCTTTAGAAAATCGACGAGCCATTTGTTTCATGAAGGAATTTCTTACCTTTTGGTGTATAGGACCAATTTCATCAATATTTTGAAGAGTTCTCCGATATATATCATAAAAAATATTTTTACTTTCAAATAATTGTTTAGGTTTACCTAGTCTCTTCCTTATATTTAATAAAATGTGTTTTGTCCTAACCAATTCACAGTATACCTTTCTTTTCCTAGCACTTAAATCCGACGCATTTGTTGCCCCCATCAATCCAAGTATTCCATATGGATCAGTTACTTTTTTGGAAGTACTAGTTTCTGCCGTAACAGAAGACGTATGAAGTACTTGTAACGGTTTTGATTGATGGACGATATTAGTAACTACATCGGTAAAAGTCTTTGAAGTTGTAGGTTCTTCAAGCCCAGGTACCACATTCAAATTCCCAGAAGATGTACTGATCAACAAATCTGACGGTTGTATTGCAGCAGTTTCTTTACCAGTTAAAGTTTTGTACAGTCCTATAGCAAGAAAAATAAGATATATATATATATATATATATATATATATATATATATATATATATACTTAGAACTTACAAAGTATGGAATTAATAATTCTTAATATACTATACAACCTTCTATTATTTTGAAATTATAAATCTTGTTTTATCATTGTATTCAGTGGGTTGTATAAGCGTATTTTAAGGTCTGTATTAAGACTTGTATTAAATATACAATTCAGTGGGTTGTTTTAAGCAGTTTTTGAGTTATTTTAGTATTCTTGTATTTGTTGTTTTAGTACTTAGTGTACTGTCTTTAAACAGGGATGGGGCTGTTTTAAACTTTTCATACACAGACCTGACAGATAAGTTTTACATTTTGTCATTTCAAATTAAATTTTTATTGTATTGGGCAGAATTGCACGTGTTCAACAAGTTATTAGAGTTAGAAGGCGAAGAATGATTCATATTTAACAATATAATAATATTTTTAAAACACTTTGTAGGTCGGTTTTAGACTAGTTATATTGTATAAATAATCCATTCTTGAATATTTTTTTGGTTGAATAAGCAAGGATGTATTTAGATTTATTTTTTTATGATTTATTTATTATTCAGATATCTTCAATTCATTTATAATCATTAGATTAATCCCAGACCGATAATCAACACATGTCATATCTGTCACTGGTAAATTGTTAACAATCTATATATCAATCACCCGGGTGAAACTTGTATAGGGAAATTGGCAGTAGCAGTAGCAGCATTTAAGTAGACTGGGAATAATTCTACAGTTTATATGACATTGGTAATACTCAAAATCTGGGGGGAAATTTAGTAACTTTTGGTTTTAATTTTCTTTTATATTCGTTTGAAATTTAAAATAAAGTAAACTGGGGAAGCAATTTAAAACATATACAGGGTGGCCCAGTGAAAATTATCAGCGCAATTTTTGGCCACTTAACATTAATTTTGCTAAAAACGCTCGAACACGTCAATTTTAATATAAAGGGGGACACCTAAATGGATTAGTACCAGTGGCATAACTTCAACCCTAAAATGGGTGTATACAGCAGCTTAAAAATTTTAAATGGAAAAGGGTGTCAAACATGACACAGTTCGAAAGGCCTTTCAATTGTCTTTTCAACAGTTTTTTTATTTTTCAAATCCGATCATTAGTTCCAGAGAAATATCGTTTAAAACAAATTTTATCAGGTGTTCAAAATTGCCATCAAGTAGACACAGATTTAAGATTTTTTGTAATTATTTAGTGGTAGATCTTTATATAATTTTATATAATTTAAGTTTTAATTAAAATTTCCATCTATAAAATTCAGTAATAAAACAAATGATTTAAGATTTGATTAGTAATTGATTTTGTTGCACTGTTTGATTTTGAAAACTGTAAACTTTAGCAATAACAATAAAATTATAACAATACTGTTGCTATAGTTTTTCCATTTGCCCTTACATGTGATCTAAAAGTTTGTATAGGTTATAGAAAGGCAACTCTATTAGTTTAGGCAAAACTCAAGAATTCATAATTTCAGCAAATAATAATATAATAAAAGTTATATTTGAATTTATACAATGTTTTGCCTGAGAATATTAAACGCCTCGAAGAAATTAAATTCAAAAAAAATATATAAAACAGTATTTGCTATAACACTGCTTTTACACAATAGAAGAATTTTTAAATATTAATCATTGTATACGACATCAAATTTAATTTTACTTTTATCACTTTTAAAATATCATATTAAATGACTTACTATAAACATTTCAATGTAATATAATCAATAAATAATCTAAATCTAGGACATATCTTTTGTACTGATTTCATTAATAATAATAAATGATCACTCTAGTTAATACAAATCTTTAATATAACCCACTGAATACCACCCAATATTTTCTCTAGACTACCTTACTTGAATATTTTGAGGATATCAAATTTTCATGCTACATTTATCTGTCCTACATACGTGCGAGTAACAACATAACAGGTAACCTATATTACAATTCAACCAACGTTATAAAGTACTTACCAGAATAATGCTGCTTTTTTGTAGGAACAACATGCCAGTTTAATTTTTGTGATCTGAACTCCGAAAACATTTTTCTTCAAAATGTAATCCACACACTTTCACATGATTCAGAGTGCTTACTGGTTTGTCCATATATTCTGAGATGCCCATGTTGGAAGTCCATTGTTTCAAAACAGTCCTTACTTTTGGTAAAGCAAAAAAACCAAGTTCTTCATTTTTCTTGCTGTTGCTTATACAGCCAGGAACAACAAAATAATGTATGCTTATACAGCCAGGAACAACACAATAATGTTGTTCTCATTTTCTGAAATATGATTTTCACTAATAAATAATAAATATAATATAAAAATTAAGTTACATACCTTGGCTGAAATAAGCACCAAAATAATACGATGCAGCAAACACTATATTAAGAATTTTCGTCTTTGAAAACCAAATACTAACTTAAAATTTTAAGAGCTACTCGAAGGAAAGCTCGCATAACAACGACAAGATCAGGTAACGGTTTGACGGTTATTGTGAAAACTTTTCAAATCTACGCCACCTGCGACCTGTGTGAAAACAGCAACAGCAACTCTCAAACAAGTATAGAACAGGTGTACCGTTCCATTTAAGTCGTGAGCTGTCGTGCGTAACACCGTTGCTAGCACCGGAAAGTAGTATTGATAACATTCTGGAGGAAATTACAATTTTCTCTCTTTCCTGTTCTATATTTCCTCCAATATATGCTGTTGGATTTTCTGTTTTTATAAAATTTTGTAAAGCACAACATGCCAGCGGTATTTTTGAACTTTATCTGGTGATAAATTTAGGTAGTTAATAATATTCTTAAATCTATTTGACAAAATTCCAAATGCGTTTTCCACTACACGTCTAGCTCTACTTAAACGATAATTGAATATCATATGTTGTCTGCTAAGATTACGAAATGGAAACGGTTTCATAATATGCATATTCAGAGGAAAAGCAGCGTCTGCTACAATTACATGTGGTACAGCCATCGTACGGCCAGGAAGTGGTTTTTCCTCTGGAATATTTAGAGTATTCTTTTCTATAGCATCTGCTAGACCACTTTTTCTATATACTCCTCCATCTGAAATTCTACCATTCGTACCCACATCTACATACAAAAACTTGTAATCTGCATCTACAAGTGCAAGTAAAACAATACTATGCGTCCCTTTATAATTATAATATAAAGATCCTGCACTTCTTGGTGCCTGAAATACAATATGTTTGCCATCCATCGCAGCTATTGTATTAGGTAAGTTTCAGGTATTTTCAAAATTCAGTGCTATATTTAACCACTCAGCTGCAGTTGTAGGAACCTGAAATTTACAGTATACATAAAATTATGTTTGACATGTATATAATTTGTATTTACCTTTAAGGAAACGTCTTTTAATGACTCATATATTGCTTCGCAAACTTGAGGCACGAAGATAGAAATCGTAGATTCAGAGACGCGAAACGTATACATTAAACTACAATATGGTTCACCAGTCGCTAAAAATCTCAATGTTATTGAGAGCATATCTCTCGAACTAATACGTTGTCTCAAGCGAGTGTCACTTCGTTTAATTTGGTTCTCAATCATATTTAAAAGTTTTTTAAAAAGAGGTTCAGTTATTCGAAGATAATTTTTATAAGACTCCTTCAGTGGTATTCTACAGTCACTGTTAAAGTTGCTTAGAGACGATCTCTAGCTAGAGGTGACTGTTAGTTTTTATAGGTGATGTTATTCTACTGTCAGTAACAGAGCGCTGCTATAGTCAAACCGGAGAAGGAGAAGACTCACGTCATCAAATAATATTACTAAAGTAATGACGTCATGTACTACTATGAATATATAGGATACTGATTTTTTTTTGAATAAAAGTGCAGTGCATGTTGCATAACTTACTATAACCTATTTCTTCAAGTGACAGTTGACAAATTAATAACCACAACCTCTTGAAGTCTGTCGGCGTCATCACAGTTGATTTGCGACGGAAACGATAGTGAATAAGTGCATTTAGTAAATTGAAGGGCATTAGCTGTTCTCTAAAAGTACATAATTCAATTAAATTTAAAAAAAAAATAGAAAAAAAATTACCTCTCGTACGGTTTTCAATGGAATTAATGGACCAACGTTGTCCAGTTCCCGTTCAAAATAATGCACTACATTCATTGTCAGTTTTTTTGACTGCTTTGATAAAGCTTTAAGCATGATTTGTCAGTAACATAAAAAAACTGACACGATACTTTCTGACTGACACTGACAATCGGATGACAAGATCAATATTCGATCGGTATAAAATATAATATAAACAAGATCATTTTTATTATTGCCAATGTATATGAAAATCAACTACAATTATTTCAAATAATTTCATATTCTCTAAGAGGAATACGGATTGACTCTAGAAATAATTGTAAATTCATTAATATATACGTTTCTTAATACAAATATTTTTTTTCTTCTTTTTTTAAAAATAAATAACACCCAATAATCTTAACAAGTTATATTTCATTTTATAAAGTTTTTTTTCAGGTTGATGACGTGAGTATTCTCCTTCTCCGGTTTGACTATAGCAAAAGATGCTCTCTAAGCAAAATAATATGTGGCAACACTGTATTACCTGTCAAATTGAAATTTAACCATATTAATAACCAGTAATATTAACGAACTAAACTATTGCATTTTATAAAATAACTTTATTTGACTACAAAGAACAAATCGGTTATAATATATAATTTATTATTATATAATAGAGTACAAAATTAACCCATTACAGGTATTATATAAAAATAAAAAATGTACAATGAATAAAGAAAATCGTAGTAGAGCCACGGGCTGCATAAGAACAAGACCCGCGATAAAAGACCTTTATCAAAGATGAAAAGTTCAAGCCAAAACGGTTATTTGTAATTTTAAAAAATACTCCTCAGGAACTGGTGGCGGCCCAAAATCCAAAGATCCTTCAGCGTACAATGTTCCCATATACGTGCATCGTGTACACTTCCTCGCCATCTCGCCACTATATCAATGATTCGACCTTTCGTGTCGCAAACCACTTGCACATTTAATGAGTGAAATCCTTTCCGATTACAATATAGCACGGGGTATTCCTTATCCGAATTTTTAATACGCACATGTGTACAATCAACACAACCGACTACCATGGGAAAACCACCAATGTTATAAAATTCAGTCTTTAGGTCGTCCAGACGATCTGGAAACTTTACAAAATCTTTAACTCTTGATGCCAATGTCCGCAACAGTCTTGCTACGATTCTTGTTACAGTGGCTTGATTGACACCATGCAAATCTTCTTAAATTAAATAAACCATTAACATTATAACACGAGCACTACAAAAACCGAAGTGATATTTTGAGGTTAGGTAATATTAATAATTATTTATATTTCCCTACCTGATTCTACTTGACAGCAGCCTTTCGCAAAGTACCGTAATGTTAACAGCACTTGCACAATTCCGCGATAATATTTTTTTCTTGCTGCGAAATTGGTTCTATTTCTAATCTAATCAAATCACTGACGAAATTCACAGTTTCTTTCCTCAGTCGATATCTTCTTCTGAATTCTTCATCATTGTAGCATTCAAATGGGTTTATTCTTTCCCGTACAACTCTAATTTGTCCTTTATTCATATCTAAAACCCCTCAAATCCCGATTTTCTTGTAACTCACGATGTTCGTCCGCCATATTGGAAAACTTAACAGAGCTCTGCTAAACGCCTAAAGGTACCCCTAGCTACATCTATGGTTACAGAGCAATGTTAACGCTAACAGCGGTAAAATTTGACTGTAGAATACGTTTTTCTTAGAGACCACCTCTAAATTCAGTTAGAGACGATCTCTAAATTTAACAGTGACAGTAGAATACCACTGCAATCTTCCAAAGCCAATTCCTCATGCACTAGATGGAGATTACCCTTGTGAGTCCTTCGTCACAGTAAAAGAATACCTACACAGTAGCGACACTTTCAATATTTTGTGATCCCCGCTCTTCTCAGCTGATAAACCATTTTGCATTCATTACGTTATTGTCAAAAGTGTTTTGGTTTAAAATTCGTTACTTTACAATTCTTTTTTGTTTATTTCTTTTGTTTATTGTGTCATTCACGAAATGAGTGACAAAAAAAGAGGAAAACTCATGTGTGCCATGAAAAATTACACAAACTTTTATAGTTTAGGTGGAATAAGTTTTTTTAGAGTTCCTGGAGACCCAGAAAAGTAAAATTAGTTAAATATAAGTTTTACATTAATAATCATATATATTTTATTTGTGTAGATCAAAATTATGGGCTAAAGCTTGCGGTCGTCTTGATCTTCTGTCAAAAACACCAGAAAAATTATCCGCAAATTACAGAGTATGTAGTTTACATTTTGATGGTTCAATGTTTTTAAATGACTTAAAAAAACCGATTACATACACATGCAATCCCAGTTTTCACATCCACGACAAGTAGATTCCAATATTGCAAGTATACCTGAACAACCACATACAGATGCAGTTCCAGCTTGTTTTGGAAAAGAGAGTACCATGCAGCCATCAACATCAACACGTTGTACAACAACATCTCCAATCAAATCTCTTACATCGACACTACAAACTCATACATCGGCAGCATTAACAACACATACGTCTAGGAAAGATAAACTGCGAGAAACAATTAGAAATTTATGATTACAAGTTCGCCGATTAAACAACAAATGTGAAAATGTATCAAAATTAGAGACCGGTAACCGAGGAACAATTCGAACAAATAGTGGATAAATATTTACCCGAACAAATAGCAATATTCGTTAAGGTTCAATATCATCAACATAATAAAAAACCTAAAGGCAGAAGATATGCTAACGAATTTAAACAATTCTGTCTATCCTTATATTTCCAAGCACCCTAAGCCTACAGAATATTAAAGAAAACGTTTTATCTACCAACAAAATGTTCTTTACAAAGATATATTGAATGCATTCGATTCAAAACAGGCTTGGATGATAAAGTCATGATAAAGTCATTAAAAATGAAGATAAATAATTTAAATCCACTCGACAAATATTGCAGCCTGTGTATCGATGAAATGTCTTTAAAAGCTAATTTGTTTTACAATATTTCTCGTGACGAAGTTATTGTATATGAAGATTTAGGACAACAAAAATCATATTTGCCTGCATGTCATGTGGCCGTTGTAATGATTCGTGGTATACAACATAACTGGAAACAACCTATCGCATATTTTTTGGTACACACTACGTGGAATACTACTAAAATGAAACCAATTATTTTTGAATGCATAAAAAAGCTAAAAGATATTGGAATGCATCCAATTGTCCAATATATTAGATATATCTAGCGATAATCCATATTTTTATGTAGATAATGAAAAAATTCGTTATATTTTCGATATACCTCATTTTATAAAAGCAACCAGAAATAATCTAATGAAATATTCGTACACAATGAATACTGATACAACTTCTTGGAGTTTTATAAGGCGCTTTTATGAAGCAAATATTAAATTACATTGTCGGTTAGCACCAAAATTAAGTAACTGTCATATTAATCCAAATTCCTTTGAGAAAATGAAGGTAAAATATGCTCCACAAGTTTTAAATGCAACAGTAGCAGCAGCACTAAATACCTATGTGAGTTTAGGAGCTCTGCCCTCCGAAGCCATTGGGACTGCAAAATTTATAGCTCGTTTTTGATATATTAAATTCATCTGTTCTTAAAAATCCAAATAAATTCAATAGTGCATTTTCCGGTAAAAGCTTTCAAATTTAGTTTTTAAAAGAAATGTTGGATTATTTTAATAATGTTCGAATTATGTCGTCAACTGGCGTAGATATTACGGAAAAAATAAAGTCTATTCGTTGTTGGAAGATTACAGTTAATGGAATGCTTAGTTTATGGTCTGATTTACACAGTGTTGGATATAAATTTTTCTTTACTAGAAGAATAAATTAGGATGGATGAGAAAATTTCTTTGAAACTGTGAGACAACAAACGGGAAATGCTTATAATCCTAGACCCATTCAATTTTACAATGCGTTTCGGAAATCATTTTGTATTAATTTTTTACAAGTCGAAACTGGAAATTGCGCAGAGGATTTTGTCATAATTTTAAGTGAAATAAAATTTTAGTGGACCATTTGATACCGAAAATATCGACGAATGAGCATCGTCTAATATAGATGTATCACTTCCAGATCATGATTACAGAAATAAAGAACTTCCGACCCAAAACTCTTTAAAATATATATGTGGATATTTAATAAGAAAATGTTTGAATGTTCATACGTGTGTAATATGTGAGACTTATGCAAAAAGTCAAAAAAATATGGATAGTGCTAATCTATATTCACACTTTCGGGCATGTGAAACAGCAAGTGGGGATCCTTTTGGTAATTTATGTATGCTAGCTGATAATTTTGTTACTTATATAAATACTTTAGAACAATGGTTTCTTTCAAACTTCGAATATGTAACTCTTCATAATGATGTTGTTAAAACTCTAATTACTAATATAACACATAAATTTCAGTTAATACATCCATGTCCTGACTTTCCGCATAAATATTTAATTAAATTGTTTTGTCGCATGCGATTATTTTATGCTTTGATATTTATTAATAGAAAAATTAAATCGGAAAAAGGGAAAAGAAAAAAACATATATTACAAAACGTGTGATTTTGTTATAAATAAAAATATCTTAATTTAGAAAAATGTAATTTTTATTACTCCCAATATATTTGTTTTTATTATTCACAAAATAATACCTACTTCATCCACTTATAACTATATATATTTTTAAATTACCGCCATTTGCGCAACTGCCAAAATGGCCGGTCGGTTTCAAGGTTATCGTTCGATGCGACACGAAGATCAAAGGTACCAACAGAGAGTGTCGCTACTGGTTAAGAATTCTTATACTGTGCCTTCGTTGTAACCATGGTTTTACCCACCACCGACGTTCTCTTTTATTATTTTCTAGAAAAATAATTGAAATCATAGCCATTACAATGGCAGCAGCTTTACGCCTCTTTTGAATTTCAAGCATATATGCTCTTTTGCAATTCATTTTTGTTTTTTCGTTCAAATTTACAATCTTACACGAAGATCAACAACTGTTACGGACTACCAACTTTCCTCGGATATATGTTGGTATAAAATTTAAAAGAACTAGTAAAGTTGCTGAAATATATTTTCAAATGTGATACACAAGAAAATTGTTCAGCAACAAGTTGCACAACTTCGTGTTGCAAAACTAGTTGCGCAACAAGTTGCTGAAAATGTTGCTGAATGTAAAACGGGCTTGAGAGTTATGAATGGTCATTATTGACCGTCAGGATTCTTCTTAAAGATATTTCATTCAATAACTGGACACTTACAAAAGTTACTCTATAAAAGATTAGTGAAATAATGGTTCTTTGTTGACAAGTGTTTCTTTTGTTATGTATGAATCTTTTGAAGCCAGACATTTCATTCAAAATATTTACATGCACGTGTGAAAAGGCAAAAGTTACTCTAAATATAAAAGAAAAGGCACACAGAGATTTTTGGAAAAGATTTTAAACCTGTAAGAATTGACAAAAGCCGAAAGTTATGTAGGAAATGTATTTGTATCGAAAACATGCAGGTGTACATGCACAGGTTTATACAGTGAGAATTTTTAGAGACTTTACGATGTACAGTCGTTTGATAAGTATTTAATTATTGGGGCTGTTTGATATTCGAAATATTTTTTTTATTTTCTGAAAGAGATAGAGATATATTTCTGAGGGAGTTAGGGATATTTTGATGGAGATGAATACATATATATATATATATATATATATATATATATATATATATATATATACTGGGTGTCCCAGCTCGACCGACACATGGGAGTTTTACATGAGAAATCAGGGTATTCCAAGCCTACGGCTTTTAAAGAAATTCTTATTGGATATCATTGTTTACCATATATAAGTAATATTAAAGTGAATATAATTATTATTTTTCTGATTTTTAATACCATAATATCAAAATGAAATTGTAATGCATTTGAATCGAGTACGTAAAATTCAGTATCAGCCTTGTTGTGACGAAAAAGGCACTCGCTTCTGCCTATTGGCTCTTGTTCGAACGCGCCACGCCTCTGACTCAGACCTACGAATGATGTTCTCAGCTGATTCTCAGTGCCTGTGAGGTCACACGCATGGCCGATTTTCTAGGGGGTAATTTATTGAAATTTAAAAATAATTTTCTGGCGTGTTTGAAACCTTTCGACGAAAAGAAAAAATACGGGTCTCATATTTTTATGCATAGAATAACATATTAAAAAATGAAAAAAACTTGGAATACCCCATTATGAATAGTATCTTCCCAGTGCAAGATATTAACTTGAAATTTTGTATGCTTATTGAGGAATATTATTTCTATGGATTACAGTTATTTGAAATATGTAATTTCTTCTGCAAGGCGAGATTTATTAAATTATAAAATCTAACATTTTCGTTCAAAATCAGACAGCCATGGAAATAAAAGAAAATATCTATGTGACAGTTCTGACAGTTAATGACATGCCATTGTAGATATTTATATTTTTGTAATATTGGTATAGTATTTAACAAAAAGAAACTAAATTCAACTTAAATAATATTAAAATACAGGGAATAAGAATTAAAATCAGTGATACTTCACTAAACTGTCAGATAAATATTTTCTTTTGTTTCCACGGCTGTCTGATTTTGAATGAAAATATTAGATTTTAAATTTAATAAATCTTGTCCTGCAGACGAAATTGCATATTTCAAATAAGTGTGATCCATAGAATTAATATTCTCCGATAAGTATACAAAATTTTAAGTTAATATCTTGCATTGGGGAGATACTATTCATAATGAACTGATTTCCCATGTAAAACTCCCATGTGTCGGTCGAGCTGGGACACGCGGTATATATATATATATATATATATATATATAAAGAGGAAAAATATCGGTCTCTCTAGTATACAGCACTTGTGTATGTGTGTTAATATCATGGCTTCAGCATCCGTTTTTTAATTCGACCTCGATAATCTGGCACCTTTAGAAGGTGGTCCGAGCAGTAAGGAGAAGATTATAGTACACTCCGACATTCAGCTCCGAGGACCTGTGGAGGAAGTTATAAACCTCATCGACGATGACGACAACGACATCTGGGCATCATCTCCAGTGCGAACCCAGCTGGTCATTGCTAGTGCACCATCTCCAACGACATCCATGACCTCTGAAAATACAACCTCTGTCGTTGATGAGATACTTGATAAGGCGGTATCTTCATTATGGTCAGAGGATACAAAAAGTTCAAAGCGACTTCGAGATGCAGAGGTTTATTCGGAGGAGTTGAAGCGACCTTGTTTGTCTGCAGGCGAGTCTAGTGAGCCCTACGGTCAGCCACTCGATTATAGTGAAGAAAATCCCCAGGATGATGATGACGTCGATTTTCCTGAGTTATTTCCCGACAATCAACTTGATGTCCTCGTTGGAGCAGCAACAACTGTAGATTACAAATATCTTATTCCGCCAAACAAAGATATCCGCGACAACAACGACAGGTTGCTGGATGTCCTTGCCATTCCTCTAGGCAAGAGTAGAAAAGCTTTCATATCCATAGGTCTTGACCCTAATTATGGTATACAGGTAGTAGTGCGAGTGCTCGGTGATGTGAACAAAAAAATTACATTTCAATGTTTGTCAATAAATTTATAAATTTTTTAAAATTTGTTCAATCTGGAGAAGCTCCCCTAAATAAAAAATATATGATGTGCGGTAAACAATTCACAGTAATTCCCAAAGGACAGCTGAAATATCAAATAAATAACAAATATCTAGTGTTAAACAGAGAATATATAGAGAATTTAATTAGTTTACAATTAGTAATAACTCAGAATATTTTAAAATATAATGTTAAGTACTTTAATATATATAATATTTATAAGAAAATAATTCAAGACATAGCTGTATATAGTATAAGATTTAAGTATAAGTTAGATGTAAGCCTGTACAAATATATACATATAGAAAATGTAGTTTTTAAGAATCTTTATATTGAGCTATTCACGTATTATTATTATAAGACTTATAAAGATTTGATATGTATACATGAATTTATTGAAACAGAAAAGAAATATATAATTTAAAAATTAAATAAATTAATTTTAATATCTACAACCTTTCAAATGTCGTGATTATATATATATATATATATATATATATATATATATATATATATATAATATTAACAACTTACTTAGTAACCTTTGTAGTTTCTATTCAATTAATTCAAATAAGAATTTTGTATAATATCCCCAAGTTCAGTGAATCAGGTAAGGAAATCTCGTACTGTTAACGGTAAACCGTGTTAAGTTTGAATACAAAGGACTAAGGGTAGCAGAACCCACACAATAGCCTCACTCAGGTAGTTTCTCCCCATTCATGCGCTATTAAGCAAATATATATATTTATATTGGAATCAAATAAATATAAAGCGTTAGTTTCTTCATAACATTGAAACGGTGACAAGATGGACCCGCAATATACTGAGTTCTTTAACATCTGTGAAGGAATTATTGAGACTTCTGTAAGAAGAGATGAGGTTCAAGAGAATTTTAATGCATTTTTTCAAACGTGTGAAGCCATCATTGATGAGAGTCTTAATCAGAGTGGAGCCGGTGTTGTCCGTTATACAATAGCTCTGGATCAAGAGAGTCATTGCCGAAGATTTAATTTAAAGGGGCGAAAAGTGACGTTCAACATTAACGACCGTCCAAGAGGTGAAGACCCTATACAATGGTTCTATGACTGTGTAAAAAGTGTTACAGAATTTGTAATGGAGTCTACAGAACCATCGGATTACGTGGGATTCGTTTTTCATACGCCCTTATTAGAACAAGGACCTGCATGGTTGAGTTTTCGACGGGCAGATCAGCTACATATTGATGCTGTGTGGGAATCTCTGGAGAAAATCTTACAAAGCAATAAAGAAATTTTTTCTGACGGAGAATTCTCCATAGAATTGACCAAGGTTTCTATGCCTACAGGTCTAGGAAAACGTCATGGTTTTTTATTTGCTGAAGCTAGTCGCAGAAAACATGGGGTTATAGAGATTATGAATAATGATAATTCATGTCTTCCAAGAGCACTCATAGTTGCAGAAGCCCTGTGTAATAAAGAACAAAGTTTTAAAATCTTAGTAAATAACAAACAAGGTATTCTAAGCTTGAGGGCACGTGAATTATGTTTAAAGGCAAATGTACATATCCCTGAAAACGGAGCAGGCATAGATGAACTTACAGAGTTCCAACGGTATTATTCTCAATATAACATAGGTGTATATCAGCATAATAGTCGCGGGAAGGTGATATTTGAGGGATCAAAACATAAAAAACTTCCAAGATTGAATCTTCTGTACCATCAAAAGCATTACAATGTTATAAAAAGTTTAACAGCAGCGTTTTCTTGCAAATATTTTTGCGAAGAATGTCACGTAGCTTACAACGTAAGAGCCCGGCACTCGTGTGAAAATATTTGTTATTTATGCAAACATTCTCCGCAATGCTCTATTATTGTTAACTTCATTAAATGTGATATATGTGGAAGAAGTTTTCGAGGACAAAAATGTTTCGATAATCATAAAATTTCAGTATGTAAATCAATAAAAAAATGTGATAAATGTTTAAAAGTGTACCTTAATGAAAGAAAATTTCGTCAACATGTTTGTGGTGAGATATATTGTAATATGTGTGAAAATTATAAAAAATCTGGACATTTATGTTACATGCTGAAAGATAAAACAATAGCTAGAGACAATAGCTTGTTTATTTATTATGATTTTGAAACACGTCAAGAAAAACCTACCGATAATGGTAATTTTGAACATGAAGTAAATTTATGTGTAATACAGCAATCGTGTTCCGCTTGTTACAATAGTTTCGACTTAAAAAACTTTTGTAGTTCATGCGGCATACGACAACATATTTATACAAAAGATCCAATTAAACATTTTTTGGAATATGTATTTCTCCCTAGAAATTCGTTTTCTTCAGTGGTATGCATCGCACATAATGCAAAAGCCTTCGATAGTCAATTTATTTTGAAATATTTAGTAGAAGAAGAGAATATTAAACCGAAATTAATTTTAAACGGTTGCAAAATTTTAATGATACAATACAATCACATCAGATTTTTAGACTCAATAAATTATCTACCGATGCCTCTATCTTCATTGCCTAAAACTATGGATTTACCATCTACAATAAAAAAAGATTATTTTCCTCATTTTTTTAATAAACTGGAAAATAAAAATTATGTTGGACCATTACCTTCTTCTGAATATTATGGGGTAGACAGCATGACTAGTTCTATACGTCAGAACTTTTTAGCCTGGTACAATAAACAGGTACAGGAAAATGCTATATTTGATATGCGGAAAGAAATCGTAGAGTATTGTATAGCAGACGTGAATATATTGTCAGCCAGTACGGTTGTGTGGTCGTGGCGTGTCTTGTCTGATCGTGTAGATAAGCAACATAGCCCGCCCTGTTCATTTGGATGGGTTGCCGCACAACGGCTCGGTTTGTGCTGGCCTTGCAGAGACTGCAGGCTGACAACCTGCATCGCTAAAATGCAAGTAAAACATGTCACGAAACAAGTACTTCAGGTACTTGAGGCCTTGTTCCACATAGGAATGTTGTGCCACTGATGATGATGAATATATTACGAATGGCTTGTGATAAATTCCGAACTAATTTCCTACAAGACTCTAAGGTATGTCCATTCTCGGAATCTGTTACTATAGCATCAGCCTGCAATAGAGTATTTCGTAGAGTATACCTGAAAACCGATACAATAGCTATTGTACCGCAAAAAGGTTACCGTATGAAAGACAACCAGTCTAAAATAGCGTTGTCGTGGTTAATACATCAAGAAAATATAAGAGGTATATCTATACAACATGCAGGAAATGGAACGGAGGCTATAATTGGTAACTTATTTAAAGTTGATGGTTATTGCGCATCGCATAAGCAAGTGTTTGAATTTCTCGGTTGTTTTTGGCATGGGTGTACTTTGTGTTATAAAACAAAAAGAAATCAGCCAGTATTTAATGCGTCAAAAGAAACACTGGATGATAGATATGATAGAACAATAGAAAAATTGAACAAAATTAGAAATTTGGGTTACACTGTTATTACAATATGGGAATGCGAATTTCGAAAAGAGTTAAAAAATGATAAAAATTTAAATGAAATGTTGAATAACCATGAAATTTTAAATAATGTTCCGTTACAACCAAGGGATGCGTTATTCGGGGGGAGAACAGGCTGTACTGTATTGTATAAAAAAGTTGAAAATAACAAGAAAATTAAATACGTAGATGTTTGTTCACTTTACTCGTATATTTGCAAATATGGCAAGTATCCTGTAGGTCATCCGAAAATTTTTATAGGGGCTGAATGTAATATTTTGTGTCCTAATAATAATATTGACAAAGTTGAAGGGTTAATTAAGTGCGTTGTATTACCGCCTACTGATATTTTTCACCCCGTGTTACCGCGAAAAGCACATGGAAAACTTATGTTTGTTTTATGCCGTACATGCTGTGATGAACTACAACAAGACATCTGTAATCATACTGATATAGAAAGACAATTTCTTGGAACATGGGTAGTGGATGAAGTACGTTGCGCTATGTCTATGGGTTATAAAATTATAAAAATATACGAGATTTGGCAATATGAAGTGACAATGTACAACCGAGATACTGAAACTGGTGGTTTATTTGTAGACTATGTAAACAATTTTTTAAAAATGAAAAAGGAAGCCAGCGGCTATCCTGCAGATTGCACAGACGACGTGTCTAAAGATTAATATATACGATCTTATAAAATAAACGAAGGTATTTCACTGGATTCTTCCCAAATTGAAAAAAATGATGGAAAACGTTCTATAGCTAAACTAATGTTGAATTCATTCTGGGGTAAGATGAAATAATAATTATATAACATGTATTTCGTTATAACCAAATTTTACTTTTATTACAGGAAAATTTGCTCAAACAGAAAATAGGGTGACTACATCTACGGTATCTACAGCCGAGGAATTGTATGAGATGCTTGCTAATCCGGCATTGCAAGTCAATAGAATTATCCCCGCTGGAGATCATATGTTATATGTGAGTTATACTCGTAATGATGAATCTATTATACAATTAAAAACAGCTAACGTTGTCTTGGGTGCTTATACCACAGCACAAGCCCGATTAAAATTATATTAATTTTTAGAACCCCTAGGTAGAAATGTATTATACTATGATACTGATTCTATTATATACTGTCACTCTCCTGGTGAATATGAACCACCTATAGGTAATTACCTTGGTGATTTGACAAATGAGTTAGAAGGATATGGTACTGACAGTTATATAATAGAATTTGTTTCAGGAGGGCCAAAGAATTATAGTTATAGAGTCTTTTCACCACATACTGGTGAAATAAAAGAAGTTTGTAAAGTCAAAGGAATAACTTTAAATTATAAAACAAGTAAAGTTGTAAATTTTAATTGTTTAAAAAATTTAGTTCTTAATAAAGATAGAAATAACATCGTGTTAGAATATAATAGAATTAGATGTACAACGGATCATAAAGTTTTAACAAAAAAGGAAAAAAAGACATTTGGTATTAATTTTATGAAACGACGTCTATTAGACGATATAAATAGTCTACCATATGGCATCAAAAAAAATAAATAAATATATATATATGTATATATATATATATATATATATATATATATATATATATATAATACTGCAAGTATAAGTATCAATAAGTATTTTAGTTGTAAGATTAAAACTGTAAGTAATAATAATTAGTTTATAATTTTATTACTTTAAATAAATGTATGTTTAACTAATCATTTCATTATTACTCAGAAGAATTAAAACCTTGCCCCGTAATTTCAGATAATAATGATAATAATAATAATAATAATAAATTGACAAGTAAGTAAGGTATAGTTAAAATATTTAAACACATCTAGTTTGTACAACACAAAGAAATCGCTTTCACGTTTCTATGAATGTGGTGGTTTCTTTGTTACCCCTACTACACTAGGGGAGGGGCCTTCACCACTCAGTCCTATATAACTCAGTTTATTTCTAAGAGACATTAAATCTTACGAAAATGTCCAACATCATCACCAAGGACTCTGAGGTTCAGGGATGGGAATGGGGTGACGAGGTCATCCTGGATCCTGAGGTATGTTTAAATATTTATTTATTGTTAATATTTTATTGGTATTAATAAAAAATGTGTTCCTGTTATACGTTCAGCTGCTGACGTACTTCCCAGAAGAGGAGGCAATGGAACTGCTCCCTTCCATAGTGATGGTTGAAGTATGTACTAATAATAATATTACTATTATCATTACTATTATTAATAATCTTTTACTTGTAACAGGTTTCGGAGCCCGAAAACTGGGACGACTGTGATGTGGAATCGCCCATAGCCTATTATCATAGGCACCACCCACCTCCTGGAGTTCTAGGCATCAAATACCAGTATTAATTATTATTGTTATTGTATATATATACCGGGTGTCCCAGCTCGACCGACACATGGGAGTTTTACATGGGAAATCAGTTTATTATGAATAGTATCTCCCCAGTACAAGATATTAACTTGAAATTTTGTATACTTATAGGAGAATATTAATTCTTTGGATCACACTTATTTGAAATGTGCAATTTCGTCTGCAGGGCGAGATTTATTAAATTTAAAATCTAATATTTTCGTTCAAAATCAGACAGCCATGGAAATAAAAGAAAATATTTATCTGACAGTTTAGTGAAGTATCACTGATTTTAATTCTTATTCCCTGTATTTTAATATTATTTAAGTTTAATTTAGTTTCTTTTTGTTAAATAATATACAAATATTACAAAAATATAAATATCTATAATGGCATGTCATTAACTGTCAGAACTGTCACATAGAAATTTTCTTTTATTTCCATGGCTGACTGATTTTGAACGAAAATGTTAGATTTTATAATTTAATAAATTTCGTCTTGCAGACGAAATTACATATTTCAAATAACTGTAATCCATAGAAATAATATTCCACAATAAGCATACAAAATTTAAAGTTAATATCTTGCACTGGGGAGATACTATTCATAATTAACTGATTTCCCATGTAAAACTCCCATGTGTCGGTCGAGCTGGGACACCCGGTATAAAAAAAAGAAATAAATAAATAAATATAATTAAAATTTATGACTCTTTATTAAAATAACGACAAAACATATATTTAATGAACATATCGTTCTTATATTTACTATTATTTTTGTTAAACATTTTTATAAAATCATCATGTTTATAATTATTAACTCTAAATAGTAAATACACCAGACAATAGTAACCACATACAGTCGTCGTATAATCTTGTAATGGGGTTGTGTTAAAAGTCCAATTCTTAGTGTTTCTTTTTAAGAACGTTATGTGTGATTTCACAAATGGTGGTCGGCCATAGCTGTCAAAATATGTTCCGTTCCCTTCTCGATCTATATAAACTGCAAACCAATGAGTTCCGGGTAATTTGTCACTATCGCTATTAACAATAAGTGTGCATGGAAAATTAACATGTCTTGGTAATCTATTAGCGGCATAAACACCATAATGACCTGTATTTTTAAAATATTTTCGAAATACACGTAAAATAAAAGAAGCGTACATTTCTAATAAACAACGTGAATGCATCTGTATGACTGATCTTACTATGTATGATGAAGGAATATATATAGAGGAATTATTACAAACAAACAATATTCAGTAATGTTAAATTATATTAAAATTCTAATACAAATACAAATACATTTTATATAAATATATCTTAACTAACTACCATAATCTATAATAACATTTCTATTCTTATCTATTTCAATAATATTATCAAATTCAGCGTAAATGACACAATTTACGGTATCTGTTAAAGCAGTTTCAAATCCCACTTCAATTCTTAAAGAACCATGACGTGTCAAATTCCAATGTAACATTGAATTAGCAGATAGGTCAGGAGTTAAATCAAATGCAGTTAAACAATACCCATCAGGATAGTTATCTCTGTCGATTTCATTGCCAGTATTTCCAAAATGTATACCTGTCCCGGAAAATAAAATGTTGTACATCTGAATGTATGATTTTGTACTGCTAAATGATGGTTGCAACGGTTTCGAGGGCATCTGTTGTCCATTTACACAAAGCGATAAATAATTTATTTTAAAGTTCTCAAAGTTGAACGGGTTCTTTTTGTAGTCGCCATTGTAAGCTTTATTAGACACAAAACCTATTATACATCTTTTAGGTAGTTGACCTAAGAAGATATTATCCATAGATTTTCCCATTACTTGAGACGGTATAACAAAAGACTTAACTTCTGATCTCGTTATAGGATATTTAGCTGTTGCTGATTCTAAAGCTCTATTATGGGCTAATAAAATACTGGGATTTAGCTTAACGCGACGGACAAGTAATGTAGCCTCATTAATTTGTACTTTGAAATTTGGATCATGTCCCATTAAATGGAAACTATCCCTCGAACGAACTAATCTTACTCTCATTTCAACACCGTTAAGTAAAAACTTTTCCTGGTTGAATATATCAGCATGTCGACATTTTTACTATTCTCCACAAATTTTTGACGTTTTTCATATCCGGAATTAGTCCCTACATCTGTATAATTCATTTTTCCAGCTGTATCCGTATACCATAAAGATGAAGTCAGATGAGATATTTTTGCATCTTTACCATAGTTTAATAACGTTTCAATATAAGCTCTGTAGGCGTAAGTATTATTTGGAGGAGATACAAGTTTTTGATTTAAATATACATCGACTTGACTAAAAATAGAATGTAGCCAGTTATTAACGGGTCCCACGTTATCTGTTGCAATTAGAGAAGAGTTATCGGTTTTAAGAACTTTAGCGTTTATATAAATCATTGTTTGAGATAAATCAAGATAATCTTCTCCATGACCGGGTATTACAAATTCAAGAGGACCATCTTCGGTAATTGACGAAAGGGGTTTATAATTAACCCATTGTCCACTCTCAATACTAGTTTGAGTTGGTGGTAAAGCAAATAGATCTAGTTCGGTTTTTATACATTCACAAGACTGTGCATGTAAGAATGCCATTTTTTAATCGAATATATCTGACAGTGTAGACCGCTTTCTTTTTTTTTTCTTGTTGTTTACTGTAGCAAGTAAACTTTTCGAATGCGTAGACTTCTTACCAGTTCTTTTCTTTTTATAGCCTGATCCGGTCAAAAATTTTTCAATCTTGTCTTCAGCTTTACGTTTTAAATTTAAACCCGCTTCTGCAATACGTTTCTTGAATGATTCTTTAGGAGACTGATTTTGAGACAGATCGCCCAGAAAATGAGCGCCTGTGTTAAGTGCTTCTTTACCGATTGCCCCTACCCCTTTCTTTAATAACGGTAAAATACTTCTAAATAACCCACTAAAGAAACTTCCTATTCCATGACCCCTTTGATGTTGACTTCCTCTGTATACTGTTCCAATACCACTTCCTGCTTGCGCTTTGTAATATTCCTGATACGTGCAGATTTTCATGTTGATGATGATACTCGTCGGAAATGAACTTTAACACACAATGTCCCGAACTGAAATGGTGTAGAATAACCATCCTGTGTTCTTATATCTATTTCTATATTTGAAAATTCTCTTCTCAAAATCGGTACGTAATGAGGCTGTGTGTACGAAATCATGTCGTTAGATCCGAACACGTATTTATCGGTTTTAATATGCACAATTCTTAGCAATTGTGTAACCACGTCACCAACCATTTGAGGTTCAATAATGTCACAATAAACAAATAATTGAGGCGGAATACCTAATATTAAATTAGGTAAGTTAATAGAAGCTCTCTGCTTACATATGTCAGTAAATGGGGGGTAGCTCAGTTGCAATGCTAAACGATGAGATAATTTCAGAGAACATACGTTCTCATCTTTGATTTTTGTTATAACTCGTTTCTCTGTGTTATCATACGAGAATGCCACATATTCATTATCTTCTACATTTTTATTCATTTCATGCAACACTCTGTCAATGCTTTCATAATTTTTTGTAGGAATTTTTGTCTGTACTAACTTTACCCTTTCTCTCCTTGATTTTATTTTCAAATCAATATTGTTTTCTCTTTCATTAATATTGTAAATTGAACAAGGAAAAATAATTTCAGCTAATGCTACTTCCCAAGACCCTTCTAATTTTATATTATGAGGTAATTGTGTAGTATAACGAGTAGTTTTATTATCAGGAAAATATTGCATAGAATTATTGCTAGGCAATGTTATAAAAAAATCTTTTTCATTCATTATTTAATAGATAAATCGAGTCTGCGGGAATCCAGCTATTAAATTTTTCAGGGAGCTAATTTTATTGTTCGATGTTTTGTTTTATTATATGCATTGTGACGAAGTGCTCGTCACAATGCTCACGTACCTGCCTTCCTCGTCGCTCCACCAGGTCACAACACCGACTTCACGAGGTCCGGACCGCACACCAGGTCAAGCGAACCCGCCGTCGAAACCAGTCGCCGCTAACCGCTGGAAATACCTCCAGGAGGCGGTGCGACATCTCCAACCGTCTGCCGGATTCCCGAATAGTCGCCGGGAAACACATTTGTAGAACGCACATGGCCGGAGACATAACCTCAAGAACACGTGGGTCTAAACTTGCACCAATATGTAACCTACAACCACAGCACTTGGGGAAACAATAATAAATACATTTTAACACTTACCGCTGTTATTTTTCTGTATCTTTTCTTGTTATTTTTACAGTTTTCAAATTTTCACAAAAACACCTGTTCGCCGCGCCAGCGCGTGCGCGCGACCGCAGTACTGCCAACCTTCAAACACAAAACGCTTCGGAGGACCGAATTCCCATGATATATTTTTATAAAATATGTAAATCAGATCAAATACAATACAAAACTCTGTAAAGCTAAGGGAAGTGATTTTGCGAATTTTTAAAATAAAAATCAATTTATTAAACGAAAATAACAATACTTAAAGTCAATCTGTCTCACTTTAAAATCAGTAGCTACAGGATTAATTAAATTTCGGGTATAAATACGACCGCCGGGGCCGTATTTCTTCAGTCTATGACGACTCAGGACTCAGTCTACCACGACTCAGTCTACGACGACTATAACGTCTAACAGTCAGCCGAGAAGAGTTCCAGTTCGTTTCCGCACCGTTCTGTTCCGAATCGAGTCTTGTTGTAAGTTGCTTGTTTATTTTTGCATTTTTCTTGAATTCCGCTGCTGTCAGAGGATACAGGTTGGTAGCTTCTACCGCCGTTCCTTAGAGCCTTCAGCTCGCTGCATTCCACGCCTAAAGGGAAACTCCGTAGGTGGTTACCACCGCGTGTTTCTACGGCTGTCGGGCAGATCCGCGTTTTAACTTAGTAGTTTTTTTTCTCTTTTCTCATTGCTATACGTTCCGTAGTTATCGGAGAAGACCCGTTGGTGGTTCCCCACCGCGAACTCCGTCGACGGCTGAGTAGAACCGCGATTAGTTTGTCACTAGTTCACTTCCTACGGCTCAGTAAAACACTAGGTGTAGTAATTTTAGTACAATAAACTATTAAACTTACTTTTGTCTATCTGTGCTAAACCTTGGCCCGACCGACCTAGAGCTCCCGTGGCACACGTCACTTTCCTCGCAGGTTCCGCAGATTGGCGCCCGAGAACAACCCGACATCCTGCGAGAGAACCCACGACATCGCGGACCAACAACATCCCGCAGCGGTCCAAGTGATCGTCGCAGCATTAATCAAATTCTGTAATACATCAACGTATCTGTATGTATTTTTATATGTAAAATAACGATACATTTTTGTTTTCAAAGTTCTATTAAATCTTTCAACAATACATGCTTTTACATCAGGATTTTGAGTGACATAGAATTTAATATCTTTTTCCCTTAAAAAGGACTTTACTGATTTTGCAATAAATTCCGACCCTTTATCCGTCTGTAAACACACTGGTTTTCTGTCATTAAATATATTTTCAAATGCTTGAATAACGGAACCGGGTTTCTTATCTTTTAAGGGAATAGCCCACGCATACCTGCTAAATACATCGATTACTGTTAAAATATATTTGTAATTATCGTTGTAACGGCTTAACTTGCGCATGTCATTAAGATCCGCCTGAAAGAGATCGTTTATGTTTGAAACTCTATATTTATTTCTTACAAATTTTTTTCGTGCTGGCCTATGCAAAGTATACGATTCTTGTGAGCTAATCTATTTTCTTACATCTTTTGCATTGTACTTTCCTTTCACGGATTTTATTAAGTTATTAACTCCTGAGAAACCTGCAGGGTCTGATTCATTCAAATAAATTTTTGCTAGACTCTTATCCATTCTATAATGAAAATCGTTTCCATTCAATTTTTTTCGCTGATTCTCTAGTGTCGTCTTGTATATATTCCTGTTTCCTTTTATGATTTATAGGAGCTTGTCTGGGAGATATCGCAGTAAATTTTTTTTTCCTTTGAGGATTATTAATTATTTCTGTCGGAATGTTTATTTCTTTCAATGTATCTAAAAACTGTTCCCACCCTACAGGACTAGTACGTTTCTTACGTCCTACGATATCCACAACTAAATCTGTTATATTTGATTTCGGAATTTGTTTATCACGAATTGAAACTGTTCCAGAGGAATCCCACGTAACTGTCTTGTCTAATTTTAATCTTTCTAGTAATAGTCGAGCTTTTTCTTTTTGAGATTTTGGGATAATATTTAATATATTTTTGAAACCGTCTTTCTCGTCTTCTTCTTTCTCTTTCTTCTTTAAAGTTAACTTTGAAACTGAAGTGAATTCATGTTCTATAGGTAATTTTATTGGTTCTCTATTTTGTTTTTGAAAGTATAAATATCTTTGTAATATTTCTTGGTACATTACCCATTTCTCATATTCTGATATTTTTAAATTTAAAATAGTTCGCATGTCTTTATCCAGTTGACTAGTTATTGTTTCTTCATTTATATTATTATTATTATTATTATTACGTAAACGATTTAAATTCTCCGATGATATTAAGACCATCTTTTTAGCATGTTCCATTTTAATTTTTAAATAAACTACTTAAAACACCGGTTAAGAGGGGAGCTAGTAAAAAAGGTAGAAATGCTCCGCCTGATTGTACTAATACACGTTTTTTTGTTTTCCAACTATCCCCTGACTTTATAAGTTTACGTAATGTTTTCTTATGTCTGACAAGATTAGCCTGCTGTTTGCGACTGAGAGGTATTGTGCCATGCATAATATTATAAACGCATTCGCAAATACATTTAACAGAGTTACAATCAGCGCTTTTTAATAGCGTTAATCTATCCTTTGCTTTTAATTTATGAAGAGCTCGCAGATAATCTGCATTGTTTATTACAGCTTTACTCATTGTTACGAAATAACTTCAGGCATATGTATGGTATTGTATTTATACTTGTTTTTAGGTAAATAAACATACATAAACGCAACCAATCAGGTGTATTTTGTTTAAGATCAAAAATTAAATATCCATGTGGTTCTGAAGTTGCGTCACGATAGGCTTCTTGAATAAATTTTGTATTTTTAGGAAATACTTGTCTCGATAAATGTAATATTTGTGCCTTGTCTCGTGGATTTTTAAAATAAATTATGTAATTAGCATTTAAAGATATGTCTCGTTGTCCCTTTCCTTGATGAAATATATTTTGAGTAAGAAAAAATACTGACAAATTTTTATGATGAGACCATTTTGTAAAAATATCCACAACTCTCTGATCTGTTTCAGACATCAAATCATCTATAATAAGTAGTTGAGGATGCTTTCCATCCAAACTATCAATATCGGGCAAACCCTCAACAAATTCTACATTATGTATAGTAGCGAATAATTCCTGCCATGCACCGTAATGCCAGGATATTTTCATAAAGTTAGTATCACTCATTTCACTTATATTATCTAAATTTTTTTTAACAAAATACGATTTTCCACACCCTGAAGGACCACCAATAATAGCTGAAAACGGGTGTTGGAAATTGGAACACATGTTGTCTGTAGGGAAATAGAAATAATACTAAAAAATCATAAACAAATACTGGATATTTATTATTATTATCATAACATATACAAAGAATATTAGATATTGTTATTATTTATTCATAATAAGTAAAATATTACATTTGTACAAATTCTAATAGAGGAGTCTCTCGGCCAGCGGATCCATATTTCTTCATTCCTGTATATTTAATACCCCAATGGGTGACAGACTTCTTAAGCTGAGATATATCTTTGTCTGTTAAATCATCGAAACGTGCGGGTAGATATACAATAAAATCATCTAATTCCGCGATTATTTTTCTTCCAAATGTGGTTTTCACAGCTTTTAAATCAACCAAGCGATACAATGTGTCTTTTTCCAATTCGTTAATTTTCTTACGGGGTTTTAAATCTGCCAATACACCTCTCTGGTTTAACTTTGAAAAGTCCATGTCTATACAATAAACAAATAAATAAATAAATAATAGTAAATGTAATAATTTCAATATTTTCTTACTTGAATATTTTCGTGAAGCTCCTCAGATCGTCTCCACCAAAATGAATTGTATAAGAATTGGTCTCGTATTTATACGTTATATATATATATATATATATATATATATATATATATATATATATATATATATATATATATATATATATATGCTTTCTCTCTCTCTCTCTCTCTCTCTCTCTCTCTCTCTCTCTCAACCCTAATTTATCTCTATATCCATCAGAAATTAGAAAAATATTTCGAATATCAAACAGACCTAAATTTCTCACTGTACAAACCTGCGTATGAACACCTGCGTGTTTTCGATACATGATTTCATACATAACTTTCGGCTTTTGTCAATTCTTGCAGGTTCAAAATCTTTTCAAAAAATCTCACGTTATTTAAGTAAATATTTTGAATGAAAGGTCTGGCTTCAAAAGATTTATACATAACAAAAGAAACGCACTTGTCAAAAAAGAACCATTATTTCACTAATCTTTTATAACTTTTGTAGATGTCCATTTTCTGAATGAAATGCCTTTAAGAAGAATCCCAATAATGACCGTATTTCTCACTGTATAAACCTGCTAGTTTTCGATACAAATACAATTCCTACATAACTTTCGGCTTTTGTCAATTCTTACAGGTGCAAAATCTTTTCAAAAAATTTCACGGTATCTAAGTAAATATTTTGAATGAAATGGCTATACATAACAAAAGAAACACTTGCCAACAAAGAACCACTATTTAACCAAACTTTATAACTTTTACAGGTCAGCCCCTTTGTAGCGCCAAACAATACCTAAGCCTACGACAAAAGACCAGACGAAATCATTTTCAAAATTGTACTATATGCAAATTAATCAAGCCATAATCTATAAAGATTTTTTAATTTTCTACCGATCGGCATAATTACGTTTATGTATAACTTCTAGCTAGATAGAAAAAAAAATATATAATTTATAATAATTTTACATATCGTTTAGGCCAAAAAATTTCGATAAAACAGATGAGTTTTTCATATGTTCACAAAATTTGACATATGATGTCAAATTTCATGTAAGTAAGTTTAAAAGATAAAATAAGTAAAAATGAAGTAGTTTTATTGTAAAATTAAAAAAGATGGAAGAAATATATTAGGAACATATTTGCATGCGTGAATCAAGGTAAGTTTGGTTCTGGTTTTAGTAACATTAAATATAGCTGTCATATTGGTCATACAAATTTTATGAAGGAAATTTTAAGACTGAAATGAATTTAAAATGTACTGAAAAATATATATAGAATATATTATTATGGTTGCGGGAGGTAATGTGTTGGACACATCAGATTTTTTTGAGTTGTGTCATTATTGATGAGATTAATTTTTTCAGTTCTCTACAATATTAACCTGAATCTATCATCTCGTACTAACATCATAATACAACTGGCGACCAAGAAATGTGCAGCTAAACAGCAGTGTGATGATCTAAGAACAATAACTGGTAATTCATTAAACTAACAGATGATATTTTTTTTTTATTTATTTGAAACAGAAAAACATACATTCGATAAATCCACAGAAACAGCAAATACTGGTTGCCAGCTACCCGAGTCTGAAAGTTTATTGTGTACACCTGAAGTTAATGAAGTTGCTACTGTTCGTAGCTCTGAAGACTATTCCGAGGATGTAGTTTTGTATAATTCCGCAAGTCTGTCTACGAAACGTTCAGCTAAATTAAATGAAAAAAAATATTACACGTCTCCCATACACAGCAACGAAAGTGATTGTGATGATTCTGATGCGGACCCGAATTTCGACAGTGGAAGTAATTCCACCAGCGAAACTAGTTCTTCGGAAAGTGTAAGTAAAATTGAAGTTCAGATAGAAAAAAATGTCGAAGAAGATTGTGAAGTTGAAAAAGAAAAGAAAAAGAGTAGGAAACGTAAAAATTCGAATTGGTATAATAAGAAAGTAAAATTACTGACAAATTCAGGAAAAGCATACACGTCAATCGCTAAAACAAAGAAACAAATTCCTGAAAGAAAATTAAAACCACATTGCGGAGAAAAATGTAGATTACGTTGTAGTGAGAAAATTAAAGACGAGATCAGAGCAGAAATATTTGCTGACTTTTGGAAATTAGGCGATTTACAAAAGCAAAGAAAATTTATTGTTAGGCACTGTGAACCTATTAAACCAAAGTATAGATATTCATACACACGAGACTATAGAAATTTAAATACGGCATTTTATTTCGAAGTAGAAGGACTTCGTATTCGAGTATGTAAGACTTTCTTCAAAGCTACTCTCGACATAAATGATAGACCTATTCGTACTGCTTTGAAAAAGAAAACTGATTCCGGATTTATTGAAGGAGAAAAGAGAGAAAAACATGCGAACCATCCCAATGTGAGTCCTGAAATTAAAAAAAGTGTGAAACATTTTATTCAGGCTATACAAAGAATAGAGTCTCACTATTTACGCGCTCAAACCACGCGTGAATTCATAGAAAGTGGCAAAAATTTGGCGGATTTGTACCGCGATTATAAAGAAAGCCATGAAAAACAACAATTGCCAGTTGCACATCCAGTAATGTTCAATCGAATATTTAATCATGACTTCAATATCTCATTTTATATGCCTAAACAGGATCAGTGCGATTTGTGCGAGTCTGTTAAAAATGCTGACGAAAATGAAAAAGCAATGTTAATTGAATTGTACAACCAACATCAAAAAGAAAAGGAACTATCTCGTAAAGACAAAAAGGAACCGAATGGGGCTTATGTTGCTGTGTATGATCTACAAGCTGTAATGTCTGCACCTAAAGGACTTGTTTCGTCATTTTACTATGAAAGTAGAATGAATTGTTTTAATTTTACAGTGAGTGATTTAAATGTAAAGGATGTCGAATGCTATTTCTGGACAGAAGTAGAAGGAAATCGTGGTGCTATTGAAATTGGTAGCTGCGTACTACATTACATCAAAATGTTTATTCCGATAATTGTTGTGGCCAACAGAAAAATAAGTATTTAGCATCTGCGTATGCGTTTGCAGTAAAAAAATTAGCAGTCAGAAGTATTACTCGTACAAGTATTTAATTCATGGGCATACCCAAAATGTAGGGGATAACGTGCATAGCGTCATCGAGAACCAAGTTAAACGGTACGTCAAATCTAGTCCAATTTACGTGCCAGACCAGTATGTAACTCTAATTCAAACGGCAAGAAAAAATGACGCTCCATATAAAGTTCACGAATTTACTCACACAGATTTTTATGATTTAAAAAACTTGCAAGAAAATTGGGGAAATAATTTCACGATGAACACTGACAGAATGAAAGTAAAATGGCACGATATTAAAATTCTTCGATTCGAAAAAGAGCCTTTGCACGCTTTTTTTATAAAACATCGTATGAAGACGGTACTTTTAAAAAGGTTAACGTCTCTAATGTGAAGAAAACTAGAAATCCAGATAAGTGGAATGATGTGGAATTAATTCATGCTTACGAGAGTAGTCTTCCTTTAGGTGATAATAAAAACAAAGATATAAAGGAGCTTATTGATAAAAACATCATTCCAAAAAAAATATTACGAATCATTTTATAAACACGTTCTTCACTGAATTATTTTCTTTTTTAATTAGTCAATGTTAGTAAAAATATTGCTAATATTTAATTTTCTGTTTTTTTCCTTACATAATAGTTTTGATACTTTTGATACTGTATGAAATAAATTATAAAATAAGTGTTTCATATTTTATTATTTTATGTAACCTGTCACATCTTAAAAACAACCATTTTTTAATCTAATACAACGAAATTAAAAAGTGTCACAATAAATAATTGTACCCGCAGAAAACATCAAAAATGTCGCAACTCGAAATAATTCAAGCTGTATTTGGTAGCAGTAACAACAAAATAGTCATAAATAAGAAATGTTATATTTTGAAGAGTAAGAAATACTAATTGAAGTCTGTATCATTAGATTACAAAATAACAATTATCTGACTGAACAACAAGTTTATTGCATTTTCTGAAAAAGTACATTTTTTGAGTTGCGTCACTTTAGTAGCAAGTGTGCGATATCATATACATATTCTAGTTGTGGTTCTAATCGTTCTTATATTATAAGTACTGTTTCCTTTGTTAATCGGTAATGTTGAAAAAAATTTAAGTCACTCATGTCGTAGAAATTATTTTTGCGAACATTTATTTGCCGCAGTATTCCATATATAATTAGGTCTAAAACTTCCAAATCATCCTCTTCATAAATATCAACATCTTCAAAATTCATATTGCTTCCAAAATTTTCACAAAATTACTTTAGGGTTAAGCCTGCACTAAACTGTCAACTTCGTCCGCTTAAAGTTAAGTTAGATTTTGGACACATAAACTTAGCTTTGTGTTTAATAGTGTTTAAATTATAAAGGGATTTTAACTGTTAAGCGTAGACGGTGCAACCGGCCATTAAACAAAGTTACATAAACATGAAAATTCATTTGCACAATAATATTAAGTAGTTGTTTGTTTGGCTAAGTGTAATTAACTGTATGCCCTAGTACATCTACTGCTTAAGGTATATAAGTATTACTTATTAGAAAATTGAAGTTCGAAAAATTAATATTTTTAATCACATCCGTACCTAAAGTTAATGGCGTGTTATGTTCAGACTGATTAGGTTGTGCTATTGGCAGTAAAAATAATATTTAATTGTGCGGAATTTGTTCATAACATGAGGTAAGTTCTTATTACCTATTACCTTGCTAACGGTATAATAGATTTTAATATATTTTTCTATAACTGATAGTTTTATTTCACAATTGGACTTTCGGCTTTTTCTTGAATTTAATGTTATGCGTTTTATAAAGCTAATTTAAAGTTACTTATTCTTCCAATGTACTAAATTCACACAATTAGTACTTGCTTAACAATTTTTTTTTGTTTACTCTGCAGAAAATATGAACAATTTTGGAAACAGAACCCTTTAAATAATAGGTATGCTACAAACCCAGCCAAAAGCAGATCAAAATACTGTTCAACAACCTTCCAATCTCAGTAGCAACAATTCTTTGAGCCCTTCTCCAATACTTTCTCTTAGTACACAGGATGAATCACTATTATTAGATATTCCTGAAATAACTGGACCACTATTTAATATTAAAGCTGATACACCTAATGTAAATGTTGTACGTGAAAATTCATTAATTATTGTCGATACTACGGGTATTTTAACTACTGAAATCGAGACTGAAATACTATAACTGTGATCAAATAAAAACCATTATTGATGAAAACGTTACCAATGTCTTACAATTTTTGCAAGATATTAACCAAAATGAATGTGATATAGCTATTGAAAATATATTATTAGACAATAATGGAATAATAAATACTGAAGGAGATAGTAAAAATTTAATAGATGATAACAATATTGAACTAAATAAAAACTCATCATATTATGATGCAACAGAAAAAGCAGAAATATATAAAGATCCTAACTATGTACCTGAAGAATCTCAAGAACAAAGTGAAAGCTCCTCTTCGGATGAAGAAAAAGAAAAAGAGACTTATCTGCCTTATGTAACAGATAATATAGATTCAGAAGAATTAGATTATACGCTAGATCCCGAATTAGCTAAAGAACGCCAATTAGATGCACCAAAAAGAAATAAAAGACATTTTGTTAATGAAAAGGAATAGAATGAAAATAAGAAAAAAAATTGTCGCGAGAAAGGAAAGAAATACTATGGTAAAAGATATATTAATGGAAAATGGATTTATGACGTTAGAAGAGAAGAAAGGAGACTACAGGAACCTTGCAACTGCAAACTCTCGTTGCGAAATACGTCTGTCTTCAGATGACGCGATTATTCTGAAGATGAACGGAAAAATATATTTAAAACCTTTTGGTCAGACATGACTTGGCCCGACCAATGCGTTGCGTACAGAGCTAAAAATCTGTCGGATGAAATCTTTAATCTACATCAGGAAAAAAAGAAAGAAGCGAGGGAAGAAAAGAGTAGAGATAAAGCGTCGAAAAATCTTGTGATTTGCATGGATCTGCAATCAGTTCTGTTAGCACCTAGCACCTAAATCGAACAGATCAGCCCTTTCTTTTAAACAAAAGCTAATGGTGAATAACTTTACTTTTTTTTATCTAAAGACCAAAGATGGTTACTGTTACCTATGGCATGAATCATCCGGGGGTGTATCAGCCAATGGCTTTGCTACCATTATATGCAGATTTATTAAAGATAATATTTCTGACAAAGTTGAACCTGGAAAACACCTAATACTGTATACTATACTTGTATTTATGTTATTGCAAAAAATACAATTTTGATGAAAAATAGGGCATATAATTTTTTTAACTATAATAAATAGGTACAATTTTACAACTTTATGTGCAATTTTTACCTTATAAATAAATCATCAAAAAATATTTATTTATTTTTCTTTTATATTTATATGGGGTCGCCAGGAAACTCGCAAACATAAACGGGGTCGTGAATGAAAAAAGTTTAAGAAGCCCTGCTGTATAGTGATGGTTGTTCATCGCAAAATAGAAATTGCACCCTAGCCAATGCACTTATTAATTTATCGATGACTTTAGGTATAATCATTGAGCAAAAATACCTTAACAATAGAAAGAAAAATCCGTAACACTGATATTAATGTACCAGCTGACTATGTGAACATATGCATTCAAGCTCGTCAGAAGCCTAGACCATATAAAGTATTTTACTTAAACCAAACCATACGACAAACTCTACGAGAACATGAGGTAAGCACAAATATCAATAGAAATAATAAATTCATTTCAAATAATAATATCAAAACAAACAATAAAATCAATAAAACCATTAAATCCATAAAACATAAAATGAAAGAAAACAAACTGACAATAACAAAAGCAGACAAAAAATGCAGGATTAGTAATCATGAACAACGAAGATTATATTAAAAAAAACACCGAATTTTTCTCTCAAAATAATATAACAGAACTAACAAAAAATCCATTAACTCTTTACAACAAAACTTTCAACAAAACAGTCAAAAACTGCTCCAACACATTATCTAAATTCAATATCCATACAAGAAATCACAACTCCCAACCCAAAATTACCATTACTCTACAGCCTAATCAATCTACATAAACCAGACAAATCCATCAGACCAATCACTTCCTCCATACCATCACCAGCTCATAAATTAGCAAAATTCCTAAACCACTTACTTACTAATCTATTCAACTACAAATCCCCACACTCAATCAAAAATTCAATAGATCTAACAAACACTATCACAGAAACACCTTTAACAAAGACTAACTTCAAAATGATATCCTTCGACATAGTCAATCTGTATACAAACATCCCTATCCAAAAAACTTTAGACATCCTCTCAAACCTGCTTCAAACTAATACAGAATTTCAAACCCAATTTAATCTCGATAACAAAGACATTTCAAATATAATCAATCTATTTAAATTAACTATAAAACAAAATTTCTTTCTGTTCAATAATAAAATATACAGCTTAAACGATGGTCTCCCAATGGGAAGTCCCATTAGCGGCATCTTAGTCAACATTTATATCGACCATCTCGAACAAAAAATCATGGAACTCCCACTTCCCACCAATATCAAACTCTGGACAAGATATGTCGATGATATTCTCTGTTTTTTGGTGAGCGACGACGATAAATTAAACAATTTTCATTCCATAATTAATAACTTATCAAAAATTAAATTTACAATAGAAAAAGAACAAAATAATCAAATTAATTTCTTAGATCTCACAATTTCTAATCACAATAATTCCATAACATATAAAATATACAGAAAACAAACCTCTACAGATTCTATCATACCATATAATTCCTACCACAATCCAAAAATAAAACAATCTGCATTCAACTACTTCTTTCACAGACTCATTTCAATTCCTCTTTCCCAAACAGACTTTCAAACAGAATTCCAAACCATAAAAACAATAGCTAATAACAATAAATTTATCCCATCAACTATATAACTAACATTTACAATACCATTAAATAAAAACAAACATTATTCGAAATTTAGTCACATATAAAATCTCAACCAAAATATATATCACTACCATATTACGATTCCCTATACAACAAACTTAACAACATTTTTTCATCATATAACTACACTTTAACATCCAAATCACACAAAACAATAGCAAATCTCTTAATAAACAATAAACCTTCAATTCCTTATCTAGAAAAATCCGGCATATACAAAATAAACTGTAATGATTGTGATAAAGAATATATTGGTATGACTACACGTAATTTACAAACACGTTTTAAAGAACATAATTCAAATAATCCTCCATCAGCAGTCGGCACTCACCTAAAAACAGAGAACCATCACATTAACATAGAACAAAATATTACCCTATTACATAATGAATCAGACTATAAAACTTTAAATTTACTAGAAAAACTAGAAATACTCAAACACACATCTCAACAGAATTATAATAACAACCTTTTAAATGAAACCGCCAATTACCCAGAACCCCACTTATTCAAACTACTACTTCCTTTCCACTCACAATAATTCTTATTTCCGTAATCTCATCAACTCCTTCTTCTGATCAACATGTGTGACATTTCTTGTCAAGATTTATTTATTACATTTCAATATACAATTTCATTTTTGTAAGAATCTCCTAAATCTATTTTTCAACTTTAAACTTAAATTATGACAACATTTTTGGCTGCTTCTCTGACAGTAAGTACATCAAATATATTATTATTTCTATTGATACTTGTGCTCACCCACCATCTTGTAAATGTTTATAAAAATATTCCATTTCAACATTTTTATACTTAAATTTAACTTGTTATTCGTCTTATTTCATTATTCATATTTTTCGACAATTTTTAACCTCTAAATTTTTTTTTTTTTTATATCTTTCATTAAAATTTAAACATTTAAAATCCTTTTATATACACATTATATATATATATATATATATATATATATATATATATATATATATGTACAACTTAAAGCCGAATTTTCTTTCGCGTAAGTTGTCATATTTATTATCTATAAATACAAAATAAATAATTTCATTGTATCTACAGATTTTGTAAAACTAAAAATTGTATTAATTCACAAAATAAATTTTTTAGCGTCGAGCCTGAGGATGAGTCTATCAAGACTCGAAATCGATCGCTGACATAAGTGCAACTGCAACTCTATTTATTTAAATACCTTAGTTCCTCTGCATACTCATCTCCTACATTTCTAAAATACAACATAATGCAGAATAATCTGGAGAAATTTATCAAATTTATTTTACTTAAATTTTGAGTTTTTCAAAGACTTTCAGAAATTGGATTTTGTAAGGTCCCGGAAAAAAGATTGGAGATCCATGTGTAACAGATATACGTGTTTTAAGATATTTACCGGATAGTTCGCTATTTTACAAATTAAGGCATTCAGAAGATTTTTGTGAACTACACTACAACCGAATAAGTAAAGATAAAAGAGAGGAATCTATCTGCCCAATCGATGATCTGCCACCGTTATACAAAGGACCAATTTCCATCAAGCATGAAAAATATTTACAATTGCAAACATTAAAGAAAAATATTAAAAGTGATTATCATAGTTTTTATGATAATTTGCCATTTAAATAATTCTTTCTACACAAAAAATATTCGAAATATATTTTTTTTAAACAATACATTATTTTTTTATTTTTGTAACAAATGTTCGTTATATTTATTTCCAAATAAAAGTGTTATTAATTTCTATATCAATATTTTATTTTAAATATAAAAAATCCCATAAGTCCCAATTTGTTGTAAAAATATGCTGGAAAATGACTTAAGTCCAATTAATTATGTTGATCAAATGCATTTTACAGTAAGTTGTAAAACTCAATACATGAGTGTTATGTATGTTGATCCCCCTAACAAAAGTTTTAAAAATAGTTTAATTTAATTTTAAAACGTTTTTCGTCCCTCCTGTAAAATTTCAGTTTTTGGAGTTACGGGTTTCGCAGATTAAGCCGACGATATGGTCAAATGCGGGCCTTAAGCGCGGCCCCCGCCAATATCTTGAGGATTCCGTCAACGTCTTGAGGACCCCGCTAACGTCTTAAGGACCCGCCTAGAGGACCCCGCCATCGTCTTAAGGACCTGCCAACCCAACACTATGACGTCACCGCACCCGCATCCCACCGCTATGACGTCACAGCAACCCGCATACCACCGCCCCCGACACCCTCAGTACCACCTCACCCCCGCACCAATGAACCAGAACTCTCATGACTTAACTACTCACACATACACAAACATTTTGTTGTGTGTGTAGTTTAAAAGACGTTCTGTGTGGGGGAACAGTGTGATAACAAAAAACCAAATTTTCGGACTATAAAGATTTTTTTTATACTTAAATTAAGCGAAAGAATTTTCATAGTGCACACACACAGAAACATTTTGTGGTGTGTGTAATTTAACCCTACACTGCGCATTGTTGAAGATCTGATACAACTACGTTTAAACGTAAAATTTACGCACTGCGAGTACTAAGTTCCTCTTGTACCTATTGTAGGCAATCTGATACATCTCTAGGTACACTATAAATACGATTGAATTTTGCTGCGAAGCGTTTGCGCATAGTTTTTAGTCAGTGAACATGTGGATGTATGACCGAGTGGTGAGTGTTGACAACCACGTGCAAGAAAATATTATACAAATAAGTTATTATTACATACCGATAGCAAACAGCGACAAATTTAATACATTTAAGGTTAGTATAATATCTTAAGTGTCATGTTCGAGTGGTAAACTATATTTTTTTAAGAAATATCGTCATTGAAAATGAGATGTATCATATTTGATACATTATGCTTCAGTGCTATTTTTAATTGTAGATGAAATTATGTCGAACACAAATAATAAATTATCTAGCAGGTGGCTAACCTAGGAAGGGCTGGAAGATATAATTGCACATCTTTCGAAGAGTGAAGATGATTATGACGACTCGAAGGAAAGCGATAAAGAAGAAGATATAGACCAAAAAATTAGAAATTCTATACTAACCATGCCAATTAAATTCGAAGATGGATTAGTGATTCAAAATAATGTTATCGAGAATATTGAAGACATCTCGGAAGAGGAAGAAGGTGAAAGAAATGAAGGGGAACTAGAAAAAGAAGGGGCTCAGTCTACTGGAGAGAAAATTTATAGAAAGACTAAGCAGTCCTTTGTCATTCTTTAGATATTTTTTTGATAAAGAGCTCTTGACAACAATAGTAGACGAATCTAATCTATTTTCTGTACAAAAAGATGCCAGCAAACCTGCTAAAATAACATAGGAGGATATTAGCAAATATATTGGAATTTGTATATATGTCTTTAGTGCATATGCCTGATGTGAGAAGTTTTTGGTCCTCCACACTTGGTTATGACAAAATTAGGGAAACCATGAGCTATAACCAATTTGTAAAAATCAGACAATATCTACATTTTAACGATAATACAAAAATGAAGCCAAGAAATCATCCCGAACATGACCGGCTGCGTAAATTATGGCCTGTTATAAACAAATTGAATGATAAATTTCATTCTGTTCCACTACAGCAATATCTGTGTGTGGATGAATAATTATGTGCAAGAAGAGGCAGACACTACATACAACAATATCTACCTATGAAGCCCCGCAAATAGGAGTACAAGCTATATGTGCTTTGTGGAACAGATGCCATCTACATTTGAATTTTCTCGCCTATAAAGTTATTATGAATACGAATACTTTGACGCGTAAATAGTAATATCTTAAATTTTAGACTGTGATTTTACGTTAAGAATGTAAAACCTGAATGTGTTAGTGACTTATGTATACCTGTATGTCATGTTTATTATTTATCAAACAAATATACAATAACAATTAGAATTTATTATTTTATACTGTGTTATGTCCGAAGCAAGTTTTAAAAATTCTGTACATGTGAATGAACTCAGTTTTGCTTTGATTCACTTGTTTTCCAAATGTTAAATTCATAGAAATTACGTGTTCTTATTGAAGTGGTTTTTATTACTTGCAGAAAGACTGTTTTAGTCACGTAATTAGTAGTAGGGGTATAAGAAATGCTGATCTTGTCACTGCATTTTGTATAAGATCCGTCTTTCTTACTCCTAAGAAAGAGAATAGCTAGAATATCATAATAGCTGTAGACCACGCTAGGCTAGATAGTATACTAGACTAGTGAGAATAGTAGAGAATAGAATTAGACGTAGTGTAAATAGTTATTAAACTATTCAATAAACATCTATATTTAAGTCAAGAGAAGTGTGTGAGTTTGATTTAAAACCCAAAGAATCTAAACTCCTTTAAGTGCGAACCTTTTATTACGTTGTGATCCAAACACAAAGGATCATAACAAATGTACCATAAAAAAAAAATCAGCAGGCGATTGCAGCCAATGTTTGCAGCGTACGTCACTGGTGAGCGGCGGCGGCGATTAGAATTACGGTGGCTTGTGGTTATGTGGCTTGTACGACGCTAGATTTGAGTCATTTCAATTGTGTTCACGAAACATTTTTTTTATATTTTAACATATATTATAATAATTTGTGAATTTCAATGATGGATTCTTCAATATGTTCGTCATCATCGGCAACTTCATCAAAGCAGATAAGTATTAAAAATTTTATTCTAAATTTTATATTGTCCCAATCTGATCATTTTGGTGTTATTAATCGGCTTAATGACGAATCATGGCGCATTGATAATGGTATATACCATGATCTATGCGTCTATTATAATAAAAAAGCACAAATAAATGCCTAAAAATGTTTAAGGAAAGTTGGAGAAGAAACAAGAATGGTCTACGCCAACAAGTACAAGAAAGGCGACAGCAGAAAGATATGAATGTAGCAGAGGAAAGCCCTGGAAACCAATTGCCAGTAGAAGATTTTGCCGAAACCATCCAACCTATTCTATTATTTTTGTTTGATTTACCTGTCCTTACTTTATTTTAAGATTTTGTAAAAAAATGTCATTTTAGACAACATAATGTTATCATTTTTGACTTTTGTTGCTTACAAAATATATTATTAAAGTAAATCAGGGTACAACTTTTGTTATAAGCAAAACGTAAAGACGTATCTCATATAAATGTCAGAAAATAATAGTAATAATGAAGTCAGCAACGATTTGTCAAACTTGTAGTGATTATCAATTATCGTTAACTATAAAAGTGGTAAATGAAGTACATTATAATCAATCGTGTTTAACTTATCGAGAAAATGAGAGCGTTACTTTTCTTTAAACTGCTCTCCTGTAAACTTGTAAAAAATGAGATACGCCTTTACGTCTTTTGGACGGCAATTTGTAACTTAAAATAATATCAAAATTTACTGGACCGATATTTTTAATGAATATTTTTCTTCGGTTAATCAAAAATGTGTTTTGTCGATTAAAACACATAAACGTAATAGATCTACGCGTGGTGCGGGTGTTACATTTAGATGTACAGCTTATTGCAAACATACTGATTGTAATAAGTACGAATTTATAACGACAGATGAAAATTTCGGGAACAATGATGTAATTATAAGTACTCGTATTTTACAAAAGGGGGAAATTCGTCACGTAGAAGACGAACGCCATCGACGCTCTTATAATGGGCACCGAAGAGCAGAATTAGCGAAAGAATAATTATTAGAAAACCCCAGTGTGGTTGAGCTGAAACATTTAAGTACCGATTCAGCAACATCTTCATTGGAAGCGGGAAATTTAAGTGATTTGCATCCGCGCACAATTTTGAGAAAAATTTCTAATGAGAATATAAAACATTTTGATTTAGACGTAGATTTATTTAAACATTTAATTAAATTAAAAGAATTATTTAATAGAAATTGGCCGGGTAAAAAAGTTCAAAATTTAGAATATGAATCTTTTAGTATCATTTTATATACAGAGGATCTGGTAAAAGTGTAGTATAGGTGCCCCATGTAGTTTGGAATGTTGTCACTAGGAGGCTATTGAGAGGCTATTTTGCGAGATCAGCGGCAACAAAACAATGGCTATTTCTAAGCATTTTGGAAAGTATGACCTTGAAACTTTACGAAATGGAAGAAATAGTACTTTTTTGATGTTGAATTTAAAAAAAATGATAATTTCATATTATTTTGAAAGGTTTGACCTTAAAAATATGATAATTTTAAAAAATTAATTAATTTTCGTTGAGAACTGGAAAAGAAGTAAACATTATTTAGGATTAAATATTTTTGAAACTTTTGGATTGAAGAATGCGGCTTTTAAGTGTAAATTATTATGAATGAACAATGGTATGAATTCCATTGATCCCATCTGGAAGGGATTATCGGACAATTCCTAGTAGTTGTTTAAAACTTAAGAATGAACACCGTAATTGTAATAATTCTAAGAAAAATTGCTTATTGCACCCACCTACTTTTCAGTAGATCAATGCTCACTTTTATTTTTGCTATTGCACTGATAAGATCAAAGAAGTTCGCAATGTCTGAATTCAATTTAAAATTTTTATACGTCGAGTTGGCAGATAAAAAAAAATTAATAGAATGGTGTATGCGTGCAGGTATGATTGCGAATTCATTTAAATGTAAGGTGTGTGGTGAGAATATGAAGTTATGTGAAAGAAAGGATAAATCTGATGGATATATGTGGCGGTGTAAAAAAAGGAGTTCGCATGATGTGAGAAGGAGTATCAGAAAGGGTTCGTGGTTTGAGGAGAGCAAATTAAACATGCATGATATTTTGTTAATGACTTATATGTGGTGTGCGAAATTTCCGAATGAGAGAATTATGAAAGAGTTGAATTTTTCTTCAAAATCGGTGGTTGATTGGAGGAGTTTTTGTCGGAAAGTATGTGTCGAGATGTGTATAAATGATAGTGTGAAATTGGGTGGTGAGGGTGTAATTGTTGAAATAGATGAAAGTAAATTTGGTAAAAGAAAGTATAATCGTGGAAAGCGTGTGGATGGTAAATGGGTGTTTGGTGGAATTGAACGGGGTACGAACAAATGTTTCATGAGTGTTGTAAATGAAAGAAGTAAAACTGTTCTTCTAAACATAATAAAAACCAACATCGAACCAGGAAGTACAATAGTCAGTGACTGTTGGAGGGCATACGATTGTTTAGGTGATGAAGGTTTTGTACACCTGACAATCAACCATTCCATTCAATTTAAAAATCCAACGACCGGCGCCCACACAAATAGTATTGAAGGCACATGGGCGGGAATTAAAAGATCCATGCACCGGAATCATTGCAAGGACGCCTTCGACAGCCATTTCTTTGAATATATGTGGCGTCGTTCACAAAAATAATTTAGAAAATGATTTTTTCGCGGCGATACCAAAAACTACCCGCCGTCCACCAGCGACTAAGTAAGTATAATAATCTCCTTAGTAAAACTGCACGCTTTGCTCGCCGTAAAAAGACCAAAAATTAATGTAAATTTATTGTAGCAGACAGATTTCGGAAATGGTAGAAATTAAATGCAGCGGACCGGAGTACGGGAAGAAATAATCAGGACGCAAAAGTGCGATAGGAACTCCAACTAGGTAAATATAAATGTTCGTATATCTGACTGTATATGTATATTTCATGCATTTATTTTGTGACAGATAGCTGTTGGACGGAAAACACCTCGAGCACCATTTGTAATATAATAGTATGGAAATTATTGTCATTAAAATCTAAATAAAATGTAATAAAACTGCACCATAGTTCCATTATAAACCTAAACCTGAATGGGTGTAATAACCAAACCTGAACCTAACCTAAACCTGAATGGGTGTAATAACCAAACCTGAACCTAACCTAAACCTAACCTAACCTAAACCTGAATGGGAGTAATAACCAAACCTGAACCTAACCTAAACCTGAATGGATGTAATAACCAAACCTGAACCTAACCTAAACCTAACCTAACCTAAACCTGAATAAGTGTAATAACCAAACCTAACCTAACCTAAACCTGAATGGGTGTAATTTACAGTGGCTATGAAGGACACCCTAACTAATTTACAGTTGAAATAAACAACAACAGGTAGTGAAAAAATTGAGAAGTCTATCCTCTGTATTATAAACAAAATAAACAATAATAAACTATAGTTTCATACAATATCAGTAACACAAGCTTGCGTCAGATATTTGTTTGAGAACCTCTGGTTTTCTGCCGTTCCGACGCATGCGCACATCATCTCTATCTGGGGTACCTATACTACACTTTAGCCGAGGATCTAATTAGATTATTATTAAAATTAAAAAACGATATTTTCTGCTATTTGGACGCAACTGGAAGCATCGTTGCAAAGCCCCCTTGGATTAGTAAGAAAATATATTATTATTGTTTGGTATTGCCCGGAGGTGACAAGTCGCCAATTCCAATTGCAGAGTATATTACATCGCAGCATGATATACCAAGCGTTTCAAATTTCTTAACAAAATTTGCTTGGAGTATAAAATCAATTCGAAGATCGGGAACTCCAATAATTAAAAAAATTAAGACAAATTTTAGTTTAGTTTTGATACAGTCGGCATTAAAATCTTTTAATGACACGGATTTATTGCAATATTTAATTAAAATGTAAAATTATTGCCATCATTTGACCATTCTGCATGAGTAGGTATGGGGACGATTAAGCCTGGGAAAATTTTGCCGACCGTGGGAACTTGGCGGCATCCTTTGATCCCCAAATTTCGGGGGGTTGGCCCACCCCCGCAGGGGTTTGGCCCACCCCCGAAATTTTGGGGTTTTGGCCCACCCTAATTTGCATACCGAGTGTATTTGGCCCACCCTAATTTGTATACCGTGAAGTATGGCCCACCTCCGAAATTTTGGGGTTTGGCCCGCCCTAATTTGCATATCGTGGGGTTTTTGGCCAACCTTAATTTGCATACCGTGACCCACCTCCGAAATTTTAGGGTTTGGCCCACCCTAATTTGAATACCATAATTTGCATATCGTAATTTGCATACGGTAATTTGCTTACCGTAATTTTTGGCCCACTCTAATTTGAATACCATAATTTGCATACCGTGAAGAGAGAAAACATGCTTATTTAGGCGACCTCTTAATAATGATTCGTGTTTTCGTATAATTCTTGGAGCTTGCCTTCTTAACTTGCCCCTAAAAGTATCTTTCTTTACTATTTTGAACCAATTTTCTACCGAAGAATTACTATCGCGAGTTAAATTAAATTTTTCTTTTATAATGCATCCCGATACTATGGGATAAAATGTTAAAATATTTTTTAAAATAATATTTAGAGCGTCCGGAGCAAAATAGATATTTTTTTGAGAAGGTACGGTGGCACTCACTCCCTTAATGCTAAGTGCATGACATGCTCGAAAAATTGAAAAAATGGAGACATTTTTCTTAAAGGATATTTTCCTTGAAATTCATATTTGAAAGAAATTTCTAATTCCATGGCAGATTTTGGAATACTGTTTACACTCTCTAAAGATTATTCAAAATTTTGAAAAGTATATTCACTCTCTAAAACTTTAACAACATTTTTCCAATATTCTCTAACTTTTTCTAAATCGGAACTATTTACAATTCGCGCCACAATATATTTTAATAAAGATTTATATTTCTTATTTATACGCAATTTACTAATATTGTTCAAAAATTTTTTGAAGCAATGTGATGCACATACATGCAAGTAGGTATGGGGACGATTGAGCCTGGGAAAATTTTGCCGACCGTGGGAACTTGGCGGCATCCTTTGATCCCCAAATTTCGGGGGTTTGGCCCACCCTAATTTGCATACCGTGAAGTATGGCCCACCTCCGAAATTTTGGGGTTTGGCCCGCCCTAATTTGCATATCGTAGGGTTTTTGGCCAACCCTAATTTGCATACCGTGACCCACCTCCGAAATTTTGGGGTTTGGCCCACCCTAATTTGAATACCATAATTTGCATATCGTAATTTGCATACGGTAATTTGCTTACCGTAATTTTTGGCCCACCCTAATTTGAATACCATAATTTGCATACCGTAGTTTGCATACTGTGATTTGCATACCGTAATTTTAGATGTTTGGCCCACCCTAATTAGAATTTTGTAATTTGCATACGGTAATTTGCGTAATTTTGGGATTTGGGCCACCATAATTTGCATATCGTAATTTGCGTACAATAATTTTGGGGTTTGGCCCACCCGTGGGAAAATTTGAATACCGTAATTTGCATACCGTGGGAAAAAATCTGCATAACTTAATTTGAATACCGTAATTTGCATACCGTAATATGTATACGGTAATTTGCATAATTTTGAGGTTTGGCCCAACCTAATTTAGTAATTTTGCATACGTTGATTTTATATTATAATATTTTCATCATCAAACTAGGGCAATAATAGTACATAATCAGCAAAGTTAGGGCGATAGTAGTTGTTGACGTCATGCTCTAGTAATATTAAAATAAATGAAATAATACATTATCATCACATTAAACTAGGACAATATTAGTTGCTGACGTTGTACTTTAGTAATATTACAATGAATGAAATCATCGAACTAAACTAGGGCAATAATATTACGTTTTGAAATATTCACCATTGCTGGAAACAGGGTTTTTACAGTAAAATTAAATAGTAAATTATCAGCCAATTGGGGCAATAATGTTGTACTATTGATTCCAGTACCGTAATTTGCATATGGTAATTTGCGTAATTTTAGGGTTTGGCCTGCCCTAATTTTACATACCGTTATTTGCACGGGTTTGGTCCGCCCTAATTTACTAATTTTTGCATGAAAATTTACATACCGTGGGAGCCTGTCTTCTCGTTTGATGCCACCGACCACGTTGTGCGATATAAATAAAAACCACTCCCGCACTTCCTCTGTCGGATTCCAAATCCTGACATCCTTTCACCACGAAACAAAATTATGAATAAGACAAGTTGTCAACAACGGGCTCCTGTGGAGAGGGGAGGTGCGAGACCTTGCAGAACTTGCAGGTCAGTGTCTTACTAAGGTACACGTGCAAGTTGCACCTGCGTAACTGTCTAGACATAGGGGGTGAATGTTCAGAATTGATACAGGTGTGCAAGGTCAGTTTCTGTTTGTGATGCTGTGTCAACAACCTAGCCGGAGGCTTGACTTATAGGTCAGTGTCTTACTAAGGTACACGTGCAAGTTGCACCTGTCTTTACAGATAGGTTGAATGATACACATGTGAGCAATGTCGGTTTCTGCTTGTGATGCTGTGCAACAGCCTAGTCGGAGTGTCTTACTATGCAGACTGCATCTGCTGCGAGCAAGGTCAGTTTCTGCTTGCGGTGCTGTGTCGACAGCCTGGCCGGAGTTTTACTAGACAGTAAAAAATAGTACCGGATCAGCAATAAATTCCGTAGAAGTGGGGGATCGCGCGCCCATTATAATTACCAGCATTGTGCACAAGAATAGTCATTCTTTTAAACGAAAAAGAATAGACCCATCGACGCTACAAAAATGTTTGTTGTAGAGGCTAGTGAGAACTGGGATGAGTGTTCCGCTGTGAGTCCGCTCGAGTATATTCGAGAACGGTGAGTAAATGTAAATATATTATAATAATAATAGTACTTATTTTTCATATTTTTACAGAATGTCCAGCAGACGGGTCTCGCATCTTGCCCCAGCAACCACTAAAAATTTGAGCGAGTGTTCCGCTGTGAGTCCGCTCGTGGACATTCAAACGAAGAAGAATAGACCGATCAACGCTACGAAAATGTTTGTTGTAGAGGCTAGTGAGAACTGGGATGACTGTTCCGCTGTGAGTCCGCTCGTGTATATTCGAGAACGGTGAGTTAATGTAAATATATTATAATAATAATAGTACTATTTTTCATATTTTTACAGAATGTCCAGAAGACGGGTCTCGCATCTTGCCCCAGCAACCAATGAAAATTTGGGCAAGTGTTCCGCTGTGAGTCCGCTCGTGGACATTCAAACGAAGAAGAATAGACCGATCAACGCTACGAAAATGTTTGTTGTAGAGGCTAGTGAGAACTGGGATGACTGTTCCGCTGTGAGTCCGCTCGTGTTTTTTGGAGAACGGTGAGTTAATGTAAATATATTATAATAATAGTACTATTTTTCACTTTTTTTTTTCAGCAGACCGGTCTCGCATTCACGTGGTGCACCCGAAAATTGCAGCAGCAGCCCTCTTAATAACTCAAGCGCTGTTGATTCAAGATTAATTATAAAAAGTCTTCCTACAGATATGTATAAATTAAGTAAAAAAGACAAAAAACAATTTAGGAACCAGGAACGACAGCGCTGGAATGAGATAAAAAATTACAATTTTTGTAAGCTGTGTAATATTTTATACATATATTATATTCTTTAAATTTGTCTCTTGCTTCACATCCCCTCGTTATTCCTTGTTGATTTTAAGCTAATTTTCCTTATTTCCTAGTAATACATAACTTGATGATAGCGATTACCTCCGTATGTTCTTGAAAATTTTTCAAAACAGATCAAATTCCTAATATTTGGCATGACTAATTATTAGAAGCAGTCAGCCAGTACGGTTGTGTGGTCGTGGCGTGTCTTGTCTGATCGTGTAGATAAGCAACATAGCCCGCCCTGTCCATTTGGATGGGTTGCCGCACAACGGCTCGGTGTGTGCTGGCCTTGCAGAGACTGTAGGCTGACAACCTGCATCACTATAATGCAAGTAAAACATGTCACGAAACAAGTACTTCAGGTACTTGAGGCCTTGTTCCACATAGGAATGTCGTGCCATTGATGATGATGAATTATTAGAAGCAAAACAGCTTTGCAAGAAAACAGCTGTAAATTCGTAATGTGTAAAGATAGGTACACATAATCGATTATAATAAGACAATTGAAATTGAGTGTACAACATTACCCAATGATTATTTTTAATATCCAATTTCAAATTATCATATCTGAGTACGCATGCGTATATTTTACTTCTATTCATACACACAGCTACAATTACAAACATTACACGCTGGGGTAGACATTCTTTATGTAATCTTCAAACCACAAGGTTGTTCTTTGTTAAATTAAAACTGGATATCGATAAAACTAAACTTTCTATTTTAAGCACGTTAATTTCGCGTGCTTTAATTAATGAAAATTATTATGGGGCTTGTTTATCGGCTGCATTCATATTTTGTGATGAGGCTAAAAAGTTGGGATTCACCCCGGAAATCATTATGGGGCATCAGGTGCATTATTATCAACCATTTCCTGTACTTCACTTTTGTGTAAAAGTTAATGAGGAACTATACGACCCTAATCTACAAGTACTACAAACATACTGCGGTTTAGACCCCAAATATTTTAAATTTTCCTCTTCTGAGATTCAATTACCTCCAAGAAATGAAGATGAATTTCGAATGATTGAGTACTATAATAAGTATAAACAATCGCAGAGTTCTCACGAATATTTCAATGAAAGCGACGTACCGCAAATTTTACTCAAAATAAGAAAAAATATACAACGTAGAGTTAAGAAGTTGTTAAGGAAATAGGGACGTAAGGTGCGTGAACGACAATATAAAACAATTTAACCAACAGTATATATTTTTTTCTATTTTAAAGTTCGACAAGTGTTCTTGTAAAAGAAACACACCTGTGAAAAAATCGTTGCAGGGGCGACAACAACAATTAGAAGAAAAACAACAACAACAATTGAAACTACAATCGGTAGGGCAACAGCGGCGGCGGCGAGAACAAAATGAAGAAATTTTGAATGGTTCTTGCAGAAAATTTTTGTAATTGTGCTATATGTGCTTTAATAAAACAACACATATTTTTCAAACATAAATGGTTGTAGAATATACTGTGTTTGTTACAATTATTTGTATTATTGTGTCTGTAAATAAATAGTAATAAAACATCTTAATCTCAAATTATTCATTCGAAAATATAATTTTCATACAACATTTATTTTTTCTATCTATTTATCTATTCTAGTTGTTGATGTTATATTATAGTAATATTTCAATAACGAATCATCATCAAACTAGGACAATAATAGTACATAATCAGCAAATTAAAGTTAGGTACAATACTAGTTGTTGACGTCATACTCTAGTAATATTGAAATAATGCATTATAATCGAATTAAACTAGGGCAATAGTAGTATAAAGTAAATTATCAACCTATTACAATTAGGGCAATAATGTTATGCTATTGATTCGATTACCAGTACCGAACTTGTAAAAATCGTAACACAGTGGCGCTACATAGGAAATTCTCCTGATTTCATTCAACGACGCCAGTCCACTTCTGGTAGTTATTATTACATAACCGTCAATAAATTTTGCTTACACTAATAAAAATTTAATTTAAATAGCGGTGGTGGTTGTTGTAATTTACCATATCTAAGCTTCAACTTAATAGAATTAGTGGTGTTTGCTGTAAATTGGTGTATTTAAACTTTCAACTCAATAAAGTTTGAAAATGTGCTTCAGCAGTAGTAAGATGGTAAAATATATAGTTTTTTGCTATCTTATTCTAATTGGTGATAGTGTTAAATGCGACACCGAAGAGTCGTTTTTAAACCGTGTGGAAGAAGTTGAAGATGACGGGTTATTTTTGGATCGTGTGGAATTTTTGGAAACATGGATATTTGAAGGTGGGAGATAACGAAATAGTAAGCCTTAATCCATCATCGGTAAAATATCGAGAGGCTATTTCACTCTTTCAAGAATACCATGGTTTGGAGCAAACAGGTGCTGTAAATAGTGAAACATTAGAACTGATGCAGTGTTCAAGATGTGCGGTTTCTGATATCCCCCGTGAACTACATAATCAACATCATCAATACAGATGGAACGCCCCCGTTGTAACATGGGACTTTATAGGCGGAGATAGTAACCAGGTTCATATTGCAAAGGAAGCATTTTACGTTTGGGAGCAACATGCAAATATTACCTTTCAATACGCACCAAATTATAAAAGTAATTATTTAAATAGAGAGTTTATACAGGGTCAGTACTGTCCAAACATTTTAATTTCTCTTGGTAGAAGAATACATCATTCGTACTATGATGGTAAAATATGTTCTTCGTTCTTTGAAAATCTTTCACCGGTGTTGAGGCACGCATATTCACCAACTAGATTCAGTACGTCAGTAGACATTCATATGAATGCTAATCGTAACTGGAATTATAAGCTATCTCAAGGCCCTGCTGATGAAGGAGATAGTTTTTTTTAAAGTTCTTGTGCATGAGATTGGGCATTCGTTGGGGTTGATGCATTCTAGAGTAAAAACAGCTATTATGTATCCATATAGCAGAAATTCATATTTCATAAATTTATCACAGTTTACTCTGGATGCAGACGATATCTTCGTCATACAAAAACTGTATGGAAAAAAAAAATAAAACAACCTCCAACAACAACACCAGACATAACGAATAACGATGATAAAAATTCACCAACAGTTACGGTAAACGATTATGGAGCAGAATTGTGCAATTTTAATAAAATATCAAAGTTTTTAGTTGTTGACGATAAATTGTTAATTTTTTCAGATAAAAGAGTTTGGGTAAAAAGTTTGTTGTTGTCGGGGGATAAAATTTCCAAACCATATTTTCTAAATAATTTGCTTCCATTTTTACCAACCGAATTTGAAAATATATCTGGGGTATACCGCCGTTCAGACGATCATATTGTACTAATAATAAAAGATAATTTTTACGAAATTGTTATAGATGGAAATATTGTTTTAAAAGAAAATGATAATTTTTTGGATATTCAGTGGCCTTTATTCAAACTCCACAGAAATTCTTACAATTTTAACAATGAAATACAAAATATTATAGGCGCCCTGAGAACCAATTCGGGGAAAAATTACATTTTTTATGATTTGAGTAATTTTGTTGAGTTAAATGAATGTAATAATATAATTATTAGGTATGGCGTAATAAATTCAGAATTTCCAGGTATACCACAGTATATTGACGGTGCATGCCAGTACATGGATGGAAACATATATTTTTTCAGAGATAATATTATGTATAAATACCGCGAGAATTTAAAATTACTTTTAAATGTTGCACCTTTCAATCTATCAATCTTTGGCATAAATTGTCAAAATTTAAATCTATTACAACAACTAAAAAAATTGTTTATAGAAAATTTAAGAAACAAAAATTAAGAATGGTGAATTTTTACATTTTCGGTGACACAAATGTCAAAAACTGTGAGAAAATTTTATCCAGCTAGAGAGAGAGAGAGAGAGAGAGAGAGAGAGAGAGAGAGAGAGAGAGAGAGAGAGAGAGAGAGAGAGAGAGAGAGAGAGAGAGAGAGAGAGAGATGTTGTTTGTAATGAGATTTATTAACACAAACGAAGTAAAGATATGTGATAAGTGGTAGTGAAATAATAATATTAAAACTAAATTTGTGCAAAAACAATAACGTGTTATTGATAAACGTCGCAGAACCAATCAGTAGCTCAAAAGCAGTCAGACCACATTTCTATGTCATCTCTTTCTACATCGCAGAACCAATCAGCCACTCGAGGACAGTCAAGCCACATCTCCATGTTATCTCTTTCTACGTCGCAGAACCAATCAACCGGCAGTGAGGCTATATCTCTGGGTCATCTCTTTCCTTCCATGTCTTTAATTTAACTATATAGTTCTTGTCTGTTGCATATGTTTAACAAAAAAAAAATTGTTTAAGAAAAACTAGACTCACGTGTACATATAATTGTTTATATATAAAATAGTAATATATGACTGTGTGTGTGTGCGCGTGTATGATAATAATTATACTAGATATGTTAATACAATTGTATGTATAATATTTGACTGTAGTATAATAATAATACCATGGTTTGTTAATAAAATTACTATTTATGAATTTTTAGTTGTTCTTTACAAAAGTTTTGCTGACGTGTACTAGATATGTTAATAAAATTGTATGTATAATATTTGACTGTAATATAATAATACCATAATTTGTTAATAAAATTACTATTTATGAATTTTTAGTTGTTCTTTACAAAAGTTTTGCTGACGTGTGTCGTTGTCGTTATGCTGACTCGATACTGGGTCATCGTCACCTCCTTTTGCTCTACGTCAGCGATATGATGACTAGGGTCAGGCCAGTCATTGATGAATAGCGAGTAGAATTTAATTTATACCTCGGAATCAGCAACCGAACTCTTTATCTTTAGAAACAGAACTGCGCCATCAGTATCAGAGCTGATTATGACAAACTGCTACTTACTAGAAACAGAACAGCTTTACAACAGCTTTACAACAGCATAGTTGTTTATCTGTAATTGGATCTGTTTTTTATCTGGTAATGAGCTGTTTTTCTGTTATTGAATCAGTTTTTTACCTGTTTCTATAAATAACACCTCTGTTTTTTATCTGGTCATGAACAATTTATCTGTTTTCACAAATAACAGTTTTGTTAGGGAAATGCTCTCGCGATATGGGGTGGAACAGCGAGTAGAATTTAAATTGTACCACGGATTTAGCAACCGAACTATTTTTCTTTAGAAACAGAACTGCGCCATTAGTATCAGAGCTGATTATGACAAACTGCTACTTATTAGAAACAGAACAGCTTTACAACAGCATAGTTGTTTATCTGTAATTGGATCTGTTTTTTATCTGGTAATGAGCTGTTTTTCTGTTATTGAATCAGTTTTTTACCTGTTTCTATAAATAACACCTCTGTTTTTTATCTGGTCATGAACAATTTATCTGTTTTCACAAATAACGGTTTTGTTAGGGAAATGCTCTCGCGATATGGGGTGGAACAGCGAGTAGAATTTAAATTATACCACGGATTTAGCAACCGAACTCTTTATCTTTAGAAACAGAACTGCGCCATTAGTATCAGAGCTGATTATGACAAACTGCTACTTATTAGAAACAGAACAGCTTTACAACAGCTTTACAACAGCATAGTTGTTTATCTGTAATTGGATCTGTTTTTTATCTGGTAATAAGCTGTTTTTCTGTTATTGAATCAGTTTTTTACCTGTTTCTATATATATCACCTCTGTTTTTTATCTGGTCATGAACAATTTATGGGGAAATACTCTCGTGGGATGGGCACCTCGGGTATATACAAGAATTGATTGTAATTTGACACACACACACAAAGACTGGTATGAGTAGGTTTTCTTACAAGTAAAAGACAAAATGAATTTAATACATTTATTGACATATAAATATTACATATACATATAGAAAGTATTAGGAGTTAAAACAGCAACCATGTGAAAGGGTGTCTGAAAAGACTAAAACAGCAACCCTATGAATGAGCATCTGAAAACATATCATCATCATGTGAAACTTAGTGCTAATATTATTTACTTGATAGACGTTTTACTCGTTTATCTAAAATAAACTATTCTAACAAAAAAATATGTTGTTGTTATATTATACCAGAAAAAAGATACTCGCTAATTTTGAATTTAACACGGTAAACGCCATGTCAACATCTCGTTGGGGCGCACGGTAAATATACAATTAACATTTTGTTAAATTAATAAAAAGTTAGTAATTGCTATTATTTAGCTTTTTTGTATCCATATGGAACAGAATCATATTGATAAAATTTTCGTTTACATGAAGTCGGCTTAAATTCTTTTGTTTCACTTCGTGAGATAACCTCATGTATTTTTGTTCTTCGAATGGTTTTGAATGCTATTTTTCAAGGTTTCATTTTTTCATTGTCAATAATCATCCCTTTAAGCGTACTAAAATTAACATCTTTTTCCACCTCGTGATTTATACAAATTCCCTTTACTTTACAAATTTCAGTATATTTATTTTTTGTTGGTGAATAAACTATGTAACCGTAGTTTTTCGGCCCACCAGAGGCAAATTCTGTAATGTAACTCCCGGGTCCATAACTGGTCAATTCATTCGTCATGTCACCGATACAATTTCCCAATACAGGGTCAACATCTCCTGGTTTGGAAATAAATATTACCGAATCTGTATCATAGTACAATACCCTTTCTCCAAGTTGCTCAAGATAACTATACAATTTTAAACGAGCTTGTGTTGTGGTGTAGGCGGCTAAGCACACATTTACTGTTGGTAGAACATCGCATGTTTCTTCAGTATATTCATAATTAATTACAACGGTATTATCAGTAACTGGAAGCACGGTATTAACTACAATTGTCGGGTCAGTCATCATTTTAAAAAATTCATCGGGTCTATTTATTATTTTTGTTTTTGGCTGATTTTCTCGTTGCCCCAATTTTCCCCAAAATGAGTTAAGTATTAATTTCGCTAGAGCTCTTAAGCCAGGGTTTTCAAAAATTTCTGTGTACACCAAACGTAGACCCTCCTGTTTGAAAAAATCTTCAATATATGCATTTTTTTGTTCCTCTGTGTCGCAATCTTGCGGCCACCCCGATGCCTGTTGTTTAATTTTTATAGATTGATTCATCATCTCTGTAAACAACCCCATGACATTCTTTTCTTTGTTATACTGTTCAACCTTAAATTTCCAAATTTCATAAACCTTAAGCAATTGATATCCCATCTCCTGTGCTTTTACAACTTCATCTATAACCCAAGTTCCGGTTATAGCTCTCTCTGAACCATTGTGTGAACAATCACCCGTATTAAAAATTTTTGCACAAGCATGGCAGAGTGCAAACATTAATTTATTATTTATTTTTACCGGTAATACAGGATGGTATAAATTTTGAGGTGGCAAAAGCACGCATTTAATTATGCCGTCAAGACCAGAAACATTTTTTGGACATTCATCCCCTAGGAACACTACAGGGTGACCCACAGGATATTTTCCATATTTATAAATATAAGGATATAGTGAGCAAATATCGATGTAGTGAATTTTTTCGCCATCCTTACATTTATAATAAGTTTTAGTATTTCCTGTTCTTCCTCCGTAAAACGCGTCACGCGGATTAAGTGGTATATTAGTAAGCAGGGTCGATGTATTAGTAAAATTTTCAATTTCGGGGTTAGCCTGCATTTCTCGTCTAAAATCACACTCCCACATTTCCACAACTTCGTAACCAAGTGTTTTAAGTCTTTCGGTTTTAGCTACTGTCGACTCATAACGCAGGTTTAAAGTTTCATCGGGTTTGTCGTGCAGCGGGGTGTCTCTACTGAATTTTTGACACTCAGGATGTCCATGGTAATAACACCCGTGAAATTCAAAAACCTGGTTTAATTGTTCACAATAGCCATCAACTTTTAACCCCCCTAATCTAACTTCTTTTTGTTTAGACGAATGTAATATATTTACCCCAAGAATGTGTTCCTCCCACACAAGCCATTGTGTTGCTATTTTAGATTGTATGTCACGATTGCGATAACCGTTTTTAGGCATTATACCGATTGTATTTGGTTTTAAGAAATTGCGCCTGTACACTTTGTTGCACGACGACGCAATAGTACACGCCTCGGTAAACGGACATACATTACTTGTGGAAATCAATTGACCCCTAAACTTTATACACGCCTGAGTGAGAATTTCCACATCAGAGATACAGTATTCGACTATATCACGTTGCATATCGAACTCGGCGTTCTTATGCTCTTCATACCATTCTAAAAAATTTGTTCTTTCTATGTCTTTCATTGTGTTTGGACTGTAGTACTCTAAAGCAGGTAATGGGCCAACGTAATTTTTATTTTCCAACGTGTTAAATAAATGAGGAAAATAACCCTTTTTAAAATTATGTCCCAACCCAAATGCTTTAGGTAATTTGGCTAGTGCCATAGGAAAATAATTTAAAGAATCGAGAAATTTTACATTTCCCAAAACCATGGATATAATTTTCGTGCCACGCATTATTAATTCAGGTATTAATGTGGTTTTTGTTAAAATATAATTCAAAATAAACTGATGATCGAACGCTTCGCCGTTATGAGCTATAACTACAATATGTTTAAATTTTTTACGTAGTGTTAATAAATGAAGCATAAACCTTTCAACAACGTTGTCTTTTATGGTCTGCACTTTAATACCACAATTTTTGCAAACGAATAACTTTTTTTCATTTATGCATTTATCACAACATTGTTTAAAAACACAAAGATTGGGTTCGTGCTCGATTATATGGTCATCAATTATTTTCTCTTGCCGCGTTTCCAAATCATAAAATATAAACAAAAAGTCTTTAGTTTTAGGTGAACCCGTATCAGGCTGCATGTAACACAAGTGATCTTGAGATTGATGAGTCATGCAAATTTTACAGTATATTTCACCGCATGTGTGTTTTCTATTATTTCTAATTGTTTTCAAACAGATAGTACAACAAACAATTTCGCTACAGATAGTATTTTTACCCAGAGAATTTGGTTTAGTGTGATTTTGAAGACACTGTGTACTTTTGAACCAGCGATTGCAATCGGTGCAATTTATTTTTATGTCTGTCTGACATGGTGGAGATTGTTGGCAGGCATAACACGTACCACCGCACCTGTGCCGATTTTTAGTGTTGTAGGGTACATGACACTTTTCGCAATAGTAACCACAGCAAAATGCTGCAGTCAACGATGTTATAACGTTGTAATGCCCTTTGTTATAGAGAAGATTCAAAGTACACTTCGCCTCACCTCCTTCAAATACAACGTCTTTACCCCTGCCACCAAACTCGTATACACATATTTTGTAGGTGTCACCGAAATACCGCTGGAACTGATGTAGTTCGGGTATTCCGGCTCCATCATCAGGAATACTTACCTCAGCATCTTCCGCAAGTTTAATAGCTCTCTTCAATTGCAGCTTACCAATATCCTTCCGCACTTTAGTAAAATCGACGTCTTTTCCAGCATTTGCAATAGCCACAACTAATGCTCGGGATAAACACAAATTGTCTTTGTTCTGAATACTAATTATACCTCGACGCATACCACATTCTTCGTTAAATGTGTTGTATTTGTTTGATCGTTTTCCCGTTCCTTTGGGAATGCGTACAGTTGTTACGCCTAAAATGAAGTATTTTACTAATACCACTACAAAGTTGGTGTGTATTTTTAACAAAATCAAAATTACAGAGTATTTACATCTGTGTTTAAAATAATATTTCGTAATACGTATCGCTCAATATTATTACCTAGACAGAAGGTGTCGGTATTCAGTCCTACAGAATTAGATTGAAATATTCCGCTAAGCACTCGCCACACATCATCAATAGACACTTCAGACGCATCGCTAAAATTTTTCCATCCTTGACCCCTCTTGAAATCATTGCTACAGAATGTAAATCCTACTTTATCAGATGGATCTACATCTTGCATAGCATGTATTATTACATCTGTTATAGCTTCTCGCACCCATTTAACAGGGTCTTTACCTTGTGGAACAGGTTTAATATTAAACTCGATAGTTCTTCCTTGTAAATTAAAACGTTTAACTTTCTTCTTGTAATCTTTAATTACAATAAATTTTTCCATTTTCAAAATGTTTGGTGCACTTTCTACTTTGAAGATTAAGTGAAGAATGACCGGCCAAGGATGTGTGATGTCTGTAATTATAGTAGACGTGTAAGTAGTGACCTTCTTCTTTTTCTTCTCTCTCCATCATCAAGCACATGTGCCACCTGCACACCTGGTGGTTGCACGTGTGGTTTGGTGAGGCACTGGCCTATAAGTCAAGGTTCCGGCTAGGTTGTTGACACAGCATCACAAACAGAAACTGACCTTGCACACCTGTATCAATTCTGAACATTCACCCCCTATGTCTAGACAGTTACGCAGGTGCAACTTGCACGTGTAAGACACTGACCTGCAAGTTCTGCAAGGTCTCGCACCTCCCCTCTCCACAGGAGCCCGTTGTTGACAACTTGTCTTATTCATAATTTTGTTTCGTGTTGAAAGGATGTCAGGATTTGGAATTCGACAGAGGAAGTGCGGGAGTGGTTTTTATTTATATCGCACAACGTGGTCGGTGGCATCAAACGAGAAGACAAGCTCCCACGGTATGTAAATTTTCATGCAAAAATTAGTAAATTAGGGCGGACCAAACCCGTGCAAATAACGGTATGTAAAATTAGGGCAGGCCAAACCCTAAAATTACGCAAATTACCGTATGCAAATTACGGTACTGGAATCAATAGTACAACATTATTGCCCCAATTGGCTCATAATTTACTATTTAATTTTACTGTAAAAACCCTGTTTCCAGCAATGGTGAATATTTCAAAACGTAATATTATTGCCCTAGTTTAGTTCGATGATTTCATTCATTGTAATATTACTAAAGTACAACGTCAGCAACTAATATTGTCCTAGTTTAATGTGATGATAATGTATTATTTCATTTATTTTAATATTACTAGAGCATGACGTCAACAACTACTATCACCCTAACTTTGCTGATTATGTACTATTATTGCCCTAGTTTGATGATGAAAATATTATAATATAAAATCAACGTATGCAAAATTACTAAATTAGGTTGGGCCAAACCTCAAAATTATGCAAATTACCGTATACATATTACGGTATGCAAATTACGGTATTCAAATTAAGTTATGCAGATTTTTTCCCACGGTATGCAAATTACGGTATTCAAATTTTCCCACGGGTGGGCCAAACCCCAAAATTATTGTACGCAAATTACGATATGCAAATTATGGTGGCCCAAATCCCAAAATTACGCAAATTACCGTATGCAAATTAAAAAATTCTAATTAGGGTGGGCCAAACATCTAAAATTACGGTATGCAAATCACAGTATGCAAACTACGGTATGCAAATTATGGTATTCAAATTAGGGTGGGCCAAAAATTACGGTAAGCAAGTTACCATATGCAAATTACGATATGCAAATTATGGTATTCAAATTAGGGTGGGCCAAACCCCAAAATTTCGGAGGTGGGTCACGGTATGCAAATTAGGGTTGGCCAAAAACCCCACGATATGCAAATTAGGGCGGGCCAAACCCCAAAATTTCGGAGGTGGGCCATACTTCACGGTATGCAAATTAGGGTGGGCCAAAAATTTCGGGGGTGGGCAAAACCCCTGCGGGGATAAGCCAACCCCAAAAATTTTGGGGGTGGGCCAAACCCCCGAAATTTGGGGATCAAAGGATGCCGCCAAGTTCCCACGGTCGGCAAAATTTTCCCAGGCTCAATCGTCCCCATACCTACTTGCATGTATGTGCATCACATTGCTTCAAAAAATTTTTGAACAATATTAGTAAATTGCGTATAAATAAGAAATATAAATCTTTATTAAAATATATTGTGGCGCGAATTGTAAATAGTTCCGATTTAGAAAAAGTTAGAGAATATTGGAAAAATGTTGTTAAAGTTTTAGAGAGTGAATATACTTTTCAAAATTTTGAATAATCTTTAGAGAGTGTAAACAGTATTCCAAAATCTGCCATGGAATTAGAAATTTCTTTCAAATATGAATTTCAAGGAAAATATCCTTTAAGAAAAATGTCTCCATTTTTTCAATTTTTCGAGCATGTCATGCACTTAGCATTAAGGGAGTGAGTGCCAACGTACCTTCTCAAAAAAATATCTATTTTGCTCCGGACGCTCTAAATATTATTTTAAAAAATATTTTAACATTTTATCCCATAGTATCGGGATGCATTATAAAAGAAAAATTTAATTTAACTCGCGATAGTAATTCTTCGGTAGAAAATTGGTTCAAAATAGTAAAGAAAGATACTTTTAGGGGCAAGTTAAGAAGGCAAGCTCCAAGATTCATACGAAAACACGAATCATTATTAAGAGGTCGCCTAAATAAGCATGTTTTCTCTCTTCATGCTACAAAGAAGAAGAAAACGAAACAAATGATTAAAACAAAGAAAATTTGTTCAGGCAAACAAAATTTAAACGATTCGTTGAATACTACAAATTCTTTAGAAATTTAGAAAAAAAAAGAAAGTCCTGTAATAAAAAATAAATATTTTTTCGAATTACAAAAACCTCTTAGTAACGAGAAGATGAGGGATTTTCAGTTAGAATTTGTTATTTCGCCGGATAATAGTCAAAAACGAAAAATTCATATTGAAAATTATTCTCCTTGTAAAAAAATTAAATTTCATAGTACACCGTCAACTGATAGCGATTTTAAAACGAATAATTATTTTGAAAATATCTCACCAATTTTTAAAAATGAGAACAAAATAGAAATTTCTAAAATACATAAAGTTACAAAACAATTAAATTTCGGTAATGATGTCGTTACACCTAAACCTGAGAAACCTTGCTCAAAACTTCGGTCAAGTTTGAATACAGCAATTCCGACAAGTAAAGTGAGTTATATTATTGGAGGTCATTGTATAACTGAAAATAATATATCCACTCTACAGCCAGGAGAATGGTTAGATGACGTAATAATTAATTCATTTTTTTAATTTTAGAAAAAATTGCGGAAGAACAACATATGAAAGTTATAGCGTTTGATACTATAATTGTGACAAAATTATTAACATTAAATAATATGTACACATTGAACACTTGGGCAGCCAATAAGAATATCATGCAAGCAGATATATGGCTTCTACCAATACACATTAACAATAATCATTGGGCGTTGTATGTAGTGGTTTTTGAACATGAATTAATTTTGTATATAGATTCGTTGCACAATATTCCAAATTTTATTCACTTGCAGTATGAAAGAAACATTGATTTTTCTTATACAAAAAAGTTGAGAATAATGAAAAAATAAAATGCGTAGACGTCTGTTCTCTTTATCCATATGTATGTAAATATGGAAAATATCTAGTAGGCCATCCAAAAATTTTTATCGGTGCAGAATGTGAATCATTATGTCCCAATAACGATATTAGCCAGGTGGAAGGTTTAATTAAATGTACTGTTTTACCGCCCCGTGAACTATTCCACCCCGTATTACCACGAAAAGCCCTTGGGAAACTTATGTTTGTGTTATGTCGTACATGCTGTGATAATTTAGAGCAAAATGTACGCGGTTTCTCTTGGCTATAAAATTCTAAAAGTGCACGAGGAATGGCAATACGATTACGATGTTACTGTTTACAATAAAGACACCCAAACAGGAGGTTTATTCGTCGAATTCATCAATACATTCATAAAAATGAAGCAGGAGGCTTCTGGTTATCCTGACGACTGTACCGATAATAAAAGCAGGAAGGAGTACATACAAAATTATTACATGAATGAAGGAGTTCATTTAGATCCGAATCAGTTTAGCAGTTTTCCGACAAGGGAATTACCTAAATTAACCGAATCTCATGTCAACCCACAACATAGGGAGAAAATGAAAGTGAGCTACTACCACAGATTTTCAGTCAGCGAGTTGCTGCAACTTTAAGATCGAAAGCAAAGCAATATAAGTGAACACATTTATTTTCCTGTTATTTATTGATTACTCAATTTAACAATATATAAAAATAAATAATTTCTTTAATCTTAAGGAACTTCTATAATTATTTCAATTTTGATATTGTTATTAAATAAATCCAATCTACAGTTCAATTAACTTATGCAGATAATTTATTTCCCTGCAAATATAATGTATTTTTTTATTAAAAATTGAAGATTAACCAATTAACCTACAATCCTTAAGAACATTGACAGTCTTATATTAGTGATTTCTTTACTAATTATGTTTTATTGTTACAGATCCAGAAAAGACAGATATGACAGACACAGCCTTGCTGTTTGTCTTTCTGGATAAGCTGTTCGACAGTGTGAACAGTAGTTCACTGCAAGTGCCTAATGGCAAAAATCTCCGAGGACCAATTAAAAGTGGTTCGGCACATACGGGATTCTGGGAGGAAGCGATAAAAATTTTATCAACAATGGAATTCGTAGACGAAACTAACAGGAAAACTAGGCCGGATTGCTTAAGGAATTGACTATTCACAATCCGTGGGTTTCAGTTGGTCTGGAAAAATTTACAGGGGATGGGGATTAAATTTCTTTTGTTAAGAAATTTCAATCAAGATCCCCATGAAATTTTTTTCGGATCAATTAGAAGCCACGGGTTGCGCAACGTCAATCCTACAACGAGAGCATTCGTGGCAGCGTATAAAACGTTGCTCATTAATAATTTTATGGCTCCTCATTCAGTTGGATCCAATTGTGAATTGGATATTTCAGAGGGTTCACTCTCAAATTTAAAAGACATATTAGAATAAGAACCCAATAAGGAGGAGGCTGTGTTATGGCATCAAAAAATTACATATAACGTAAATTTTAACGAAAACCAAACGGCATTGTTAAAAAGCAATTTTTGTTGTGTGTATATCGTAAAAAAAAAATTAAAAACATTTTTTCTTCTTGCTCTGAATGCTCAGAAAGTTTAAGAGCCGCGAAGATTGGAGCTTCCACATAACCTAATATCAGATCACAAATATTCGTAAAATAGGACCTTGTAATATCCAAGTTTTTCTGCGGTAACGTGTTTCGCGCATATAAAAAAAATTATGTTTTATTTACTAGACAATTACACCCTTCAGCAAAATAGTATTCTAAATGCAGCAGCATTTTGTAAAGACAAGGTGAATTTTGATTTTTTATCATGCACTGAGCATAGAAATGAAATTAGAGATAAAATAATAAAAAAAAACACTGATGTTAATTCTATACGGGCATATGAAAGAATTAAACATAATGATGACGGGAAAAAGAATAGGAAATATTTTAGTGGGAGAAAAATTAAAAAAATATGGCAAAAAATAAGTATGCCCGTCATGAAAAAAAAAATGTATTGTATATTGTATAAATATATTGAATGTTTATATATATATATATATATATATATATATATATATATATATATGTAAATATATGTGATTATATAATAAATTAAATATGTTATAAAATGAAAGTATTATTATTTTAAATATTATCTATTTATTAAAATACAAATACTAAACGTTGGTGTGTTTGTTGTATTTTAATAAATTGACTGACTTCTGCAAAAACTTCTTTACATCTTTCAAATTGCGGGATGCCTAGTTTACAAATATAGTGTAATTCCAACCACCAGGTCGGCGCTAAACGCAGCTCGTAATCAGTATAATTCAGTTACCGGTCTATATATATATATATATATATATATATATATATATATATATATATATATATATATATATATATATATATATATATAGACCGGTAACTGAATTATACTGATTACGAGCTGCGTTTAGCATATATATTGTCTATGACACCCGCCAAAGGGCATTTCTTAAGACTGATGGCCTCGCAGACGACTTGTTTTTTCTGCGAGCTATCCTTGCGGACGTGCGACGAAACATTAGGACCGTGCACATGGCAACCCTGGATTAAGTCGAGCTTTCGACACTGTTTCGTGGGACGCCATCGAACACGCTCTCCGAACTGTGAGTTCGCCGCCCGAGTTCATAAGATATGTCCTGGCTGCTTAGCGATCAGGCGCTACAGTCTTGAATACTGGGGGCGAAGAGTGGACGCGAATACAGACAAAGCAGGGAGTAAAACAAAGTGACCCTTTACCGCCATTATTTTTCAACTTGGTGATTGATTGTGTATTAGCCAAGGTTTCAAATTCAGTTGGATACAATATAAACGGTGTGAACGTAAACGCTTTGGCGTTTGCTGATGACGTCATGTTGCTATCAAGTACGGAAATGGGACTGGAAAAGAACCTGAAAGCCTTCTCTGAGGAAGCTGAAAGGTTTGGCTTGCGGCTAAACGTAGCCAAAAGCTGTGCCCTATCGTTAGTTGCTTCAGGCCAAGAGAAAAAAATTAAGCAGCTAGTAACTGGTAGGTTTGTAGTAGAGGGCCAGATGCTGCGACAACTTGGAGTATCAGAGGTCTGGCGCTCTCTTGGCTTGGATTTCCGTGGTGCGGGAGTTAGTAAGCGCGCCCTGAAAGCCGCAGCAACGTCTACGCATTTTGCGCACATACCTCATTCCAAAATTCTCTCATGTATGGGTAATGGGGCGTGTGAGTGCGTGTGTACTAGAAAACCTAGACCGTGAGGTCCGGGGCGCTGTTCCGTTGGGATACTTTTATGCTTGCGTAAAAGACGGAGATCTGGGAATAGCATTCGCTTTATTGTACCGATAATGCGCCTGAACCGCCTAGACTCCCTCGAGGTTTCGACGGCTCCACATGTGCGAGCGGCTTCCGAAACATTACTGTTGCAACAGCAACGCAAATGGAGTAGGGACCAATGCAGCGTTGGAGAACAACTGTTCGGATCTCTTGGTGATGTTAAACGCTATTACGCGGGGCGGTTGTACGTTAGTGTTGATGGTAAAGGGCTACGCGATGCTAAACATACACCTGCCAGCTCATGGTGGGTCATGTCGGGCGCGGAAACCCTGAGTGGAAAACACTGCGTACGGCACAATAAAATTCGGATAAACTGCTTGCCTACTGGATCGAGGACAACCCGGGGTCGAGTCGCTCTGGCTAATAATATGGGGGTAACCGCGGAACGTGCGTGCCGCGCTGGTTGTGGGGTCCCAGAGACCTCCAGCCACGTGACACAACGTTGCCATAGAACGCAGAGCACTCGAATTAAGAGGCACGATGATATATGCCGGGCGGCAGCAGAGACATTCTGAAGGCGCGGATGGAATGTTAGGGAAGAATCAAACCTGCGTACTACACTGGGAACACACAAGCCGTACATGATAATGCTCAAAGGTGATGAGCTTGTTTTATGTGATGTCCAGGTAGTGTCAAATGATTACTGGGATCTGAAAATGTCAGATGAAGCCAATGTGGCAAAGTATGTTAATATCCCACATATATCCGTTTACTTGAAAGAGCGCTATAAGAAAGCCAACGTGTCGTATGGAGCGATTACTGTATCGATGCGAGGAGTATGGGCTGGCACTTCAGTAAAGTTCCTTGGAGAACTTGGTGTGCCAGTATCATTTTTAAGATACGAAGGTAAATCAAATATGAACGGGATTTTTGTTCCTAAGCGACAATAGTTGGTAGGACTGGCCCCGCTCGTCTAGTATGCTTGAGTGGGATCATTAGGAGTGGGGAGTGTCGACCATTTCACACTCGCAACCAATCATTGTTGCCAACCCTACCAATATATCGGTAGATCTACCGATATTTTTTACGTCTACTGATAAGCTACCGATGTACCGATATTTAAGCATTATCTACCGACTTACCATGAAGATACATTTATATTTTTTATAAAAATTAAATATATTTAAAATAAAATAAAAACTCTTCATTTTACGCCATAGCTTAGTCGCATAACATCCGAGTCATCTTGGTTGCATATGTCCATACCCATGGGCATTGCCCATGCGCAATCTCGTTCGTCAGTGAAGTGAGTTGAGTGGGAGTGTGCGTGCACTTGTATCTGTTAGGGTACGTGCACAACGGAGCTGTGATACAAGATGATAGCAGTGATGATAGAGGTCTTTTAACAGCGCTGATAGAAATATATCGTATATTTTTATGAAGGTGTGCACAACGGTGCTGCGAGTGCAGCGAGTATCAAGGGTTCTATACTCGCTTATAATTTGGAGAATAGATTTCACCATTCTTTTGCGCGCTGCACTCTTGTATCGTGTAGGAATTTAACCTTAAAAATGAATGTCAATGTCGAAAATTTAATTTCGGAAGTTTTCAAACATCAATGTGTGTGGAATCAAGCTCACCCTGACCATCACAACAGGTTTGTACTAGAGAAGAAATGGGAAGAAGTCGCTTCTATTTTAAATACTACAAGTGAGTAAAATGACATACTTCTATTATGAACTATTTTTTATTATTACATGTGTGAGTAGATTTATCATAAAGTACCTACTTAAATAAATTGAATTCGATTCCTACAGACATATGATTTAAAAGTATCGCGAACTAATTTTGACGAATCCGCTGGACGCCCAGTTTGTCGCTGTTGAAAATTAGCTGTTCTAGGAAGTTCTACCACTTCTTGCAAATGTCTTTCAAACCCTTCTTTGTCTATTATAGTGTTATGTAAAATACAAATAGCTTTTATAATCGTATCAGCAGTTTTTTCGGTCGTTTCAATTGCTTTGGATAATATTCGCCATTTAGAATAGAGAATTCCAAATGCACATTCTATTGTTTTTCTGGCGCGTGATAGTCAGGTGTTAAAATATTCAGTTTCCAAGTTTAGTTGATTTTTGCCATAAGGTTTCATTAAATGATCTAATAAAGGGAACGCTTCGTCCCCAATAAAGACATACGGTAATTTAATTTCGGTATTTGGGAGAAAACTATCAGATGGAATTTGTAGCCGTTTCGTCTCCATCAAATGAAATAAAGCTGAAGATCGAAACGTACCTCCATCGCTTTGTTTTCCATACCCTCCAACATCAATCACAGAAAATTTATAATCGGCATCAGCGACACCAAGTAACACAAGCGAAAAAAAGCTTTTATAATTATAGTACATCGTTCCTGAGTGACTGGGGCAGTTGATTCGAACATGCTTTCCATCGATTGCTCCAATGCAATTTGGAAAGTTCCATGTTTCATAAAATTTTGTAGCTATTTCTGCAAATAGTTCGTTTGTTGGTACTGGCATGTCTTTAGGTTGTAGCTCTATCCATAAAACTTTCACCGTACTTTTTACTATTGAAGCGACTGTAGAAAATCCCATTCTAAATGAGAACGCCAAGCTTCTAAAGGATGCGCCAGTTGCTAAATATCTGAAAAAACAAATATTATTTAGTCGCTATGGGTAGAATTATACAGACTTGAATTCAATTTACATACATATTGAAATACCGACAAGATAAATCAATTGAAATTATAATGCAACATTTTTGTTTTAGAGGGTAATGCGAAAAGTAAATGGAAGTACCTCAGAGATACTTTTAGAAAAGAATTGGCCAAATGTCCAAAGCCAAAATCTGGAGACGGAGCGGCGATTCTCATAAAATCAAAGTGGTCTTATTTTAAAAGTCTTTTATTTTTAAAAGATCAATTTACGCCTCGAACATCTACCTCCAATTTGTCTTGTGCAATTGAGATGCCTGTAAACAGTCCTGACGAGAACGAAACAGTGGACGAGGCAGTGGACGAGGCAGTGGACGAGGCAGTGGACGAAGACACTCAAGCTAGAAACGACACTGACACCACGCAGCCTTCTTTTGCTGAAGACGATGCAGATGACTCGCAAATAGATACTGATTTCCCTCCAACTCCTCGCTCGTCAACATCCTTTACAAGTGAACCATCTAGGGAACCCAGAGTTGCATTAGCAAGTAGAAAAAGGAAAAGATCGGATGATATGATCGGGCAAGCGTTATTAAACGTTGAAAAGGAAAAATTGAAGCTTTTACAGAATAAAAAAGAAAAAGTCGAGAACAAGCCAATGGACGAAGATCGTGCTTTCTTTGAATCTATTTTACCTCACGTTCAAAAAATGGAACCTTTAACCAAGTTGCAGTTTAGTTCCAAGGTGCAAGAATTGATTATGTGGTATGCGTATAATTCGCAAGCAAATTCGTTTCCTTCTGGTACCACGTCCTTAACAGAACAACCACCGAACAATAATAACACCTATCAGTTTCCATGGTAACATGGTTTACAACAAAACATTGTCTTGGTACTACGTTGTAGCTACTCGTATTTTTGTTGTACCGTAATGAACTTACACACATAAATGTACTTATTTCATAATTTACTTATTATTAAACAGTTACTTACCTTAATGTTATTACTAACTTTTCTTCGACACATATAGGACTTCTATGACAATTTTTCCACCGTTTAACAAGTCTTGGTTTAATTGTTTTTAAAATGTAATTAAAAGTACTTGGTTCCATTCGTAGATACTCATAAAAACGATCTGGGGCCTGTTTCACAAAACTACAAGTCTTATAATACAAGTGTATCACTAGGCAACGCTTGTCAAGTTATAAATTCTATTGGTACATATTGAAAATTTGACAAGCGTTGCCAAGTGATACACTTGTATTACAAGACTTGTAGTTTTGTGAAACAGGCCCCTGGATAATTCCGCAGTTCTTTGTACAGGTGATGATATTCACCCAGTATACGTCGTTTTTGATTAATAGGGTGCACATGGTACTTGCGGTCAGATAACTTGCGTTTTCTACTTCTAATAAACCACTTTGTGGCTGCAGAGCAAAAGTATTCATCTTCGCTATTCGACATTTTGAAACTAACTACCATATCCGCAATGATGTTTTTAAGCTTCATTGTGCACACTCATTAGCGCTCATACTCCCATCTTTCATCTATCATCTCTGCTATCACCTAGAATCACAGCTCCGTTGTGCACGTACCCTTACGAATGAAATTTGACAATAACACTGTGATAGTGAAATCAGCTGAAATAATTATTCATTTTAAACAATACTGGAGAATTTGGACACAAATAATATTATAGTTACTAAATATGTAAGTTAATAAATAAATTATTGTTGTTTTTTTCATTTAAGTGAAACATTTATAGGGCTGGTGATTCATCATCTGAGGTTAGCAGTAGTGGTGAAGGAAAATTAATCGTAGAAAAGTTAAAGAAGAACAAAACTGCTAAGAAGTATTACAATAAATATCAATTATCATGGGAATCAAACAAAAATTTCCGCAAATGGATAGGTCCATCAAAGAAAGGCAACAGCTTTGCCTATTGTGCATATTGTAAGAGTGATATAAACATAAAATCAGGGGTGTCAGAGTTGATCAAACATTCAAAAACAAAGGCACACGAAAGCATTTCAAATGGTTGGACCAATTCGTCAGTAGCGCTTACGATGTCGGAACAACAGGTGCACCCCTCTGTTGCGCAACGCATAATTATACAATTTCTTGCTCGTGAAAGAGTCAAAGCGACGGAAATTTTTTGCAGAATGACTGCACAGTTTGGGACCAAACACTTTCAAGGACTCGTGTGTTTGCCTGGCATAAAGAGTTCAAGGAAGGACGAGAACGGGTGGAAAATCAGAAACACGATCGCCGTCCTCGGACCAGTATTACGAGCGAAAACATTCGCGCAGTTCAGGACATTATTGAAGACGATCGACGAATGGGAATATCCAAAATTGCAGAACAGGTCGGAATAAGTTATGGAAGCTGTCAAGCGATCATCACAAACGACCTAGGGTTCCGTAAAGTGTGTGCTAGATGGGTTCCTCGCCTTTTATATATATATATATATATATATATATATATATATATATATATATATATATATATATATGCGATAAGCAGCCTTCACTCCGTTCAACAGCTCGCAGTAGTAACCAGCATTGATTGTGCGTCGCTCATGCAAAATATATATATATATATATATATATATATATATATATATATATATATATATATAAAAGGCGAGGAACCCATCTAGCACACACTTTACGGAACCCTAGGTCGTTTGTGATGATCGCTTGACAGCTTCCATAACTTATTCCGACCTGTTCTGCAATTTTGGATATTCCCATTCGTCGATCGTCTTCAATAATGTCCTGAACTGCGCGAATGTTTTCGCTCGTAATACTGGTCCGAGGACGGCGATCGTGTTTCTGATTTTCCACCCGTTCTCGTCCTTCCTTGAACTCTTTATGCCAGGCAAACACACGAGTCCTTGAAAGTGTTTGGTCCCAAACTGTGCAGTCATTCTGCAAAAAATTTCCGTCGCTTTGACTCTTTCACGAACAAGAAATTGTATAATTATGTGTTGCGCAACAGAGGGGTGCACCTGTTGTTCCGACATCGTAAGCGCTACTGACGAATTGGTTCAACCATTTGAAATGCTTTCGTGTGCCTTTGTTTTTGAATGTTTGATCAACTCTGACACCCCTGATTTTATGTTTATATCACTCTTACAATATGCACAATAGGCAAAGCTGTTGCCTTTCTTTGATGGACCTATCCATTTGCGGAAATTTTTGTTTGATTCCCATGATAATTGATATTTATTGTAATACTTCTTAGCAGTTTTGTTCTTCTTTAACTTTTCTACGATTAATTTTCCTTCACCACTACTGCTAACCTCAGATGATGAATCACCAGCCCTATAAATGTTTCACTTAAATGAAAAAAACAACAATAATTTATTTATTAACTTACATATTTAGTAACTATAATATTATTTGTGTCCAAATTCTCCAGTATTGTTTAAAATGAATAATTATTTCAGCTGATTTCACTATCACAGTGTTATTGTCAAATTTCATTCGTAAGGGTACGTGCACAACGGAGCTGTGATTCTAGATGATAGCAGAGATGATAGATGAAAGATGGGAGTATGAGCGCTAATGAGTGTGCACAATGAAGCTTAAAAACATCATTGCGGATATGGTAGTTAGTTTCAAAATGTCGAATAGCGAAGATGAATACTTTTGCTCTGCAGCCACAAAGTGGTTTATTAGAAGTAGAAAACGCAAGTTATCTGGCCGCAAGTACCATGTGCACCCTATTAATCAAAAACGACGTATACTGGGTGAATATCATCACCTGTACAAAGAACTGCGGAATTATCCAGGGGCCTGTTTCACAAAACTACAAGTCTTGTAATACAAGTGTATCACTTGGCAACGCTTGTCAAATTTTCAATATGTACCAATAGAATTTATAACTTGACAAGCGTTGCCTAGTGATACACTTGTATTATAAGACTTGTAGTTTTGTGAAACAGGCCCCAGATCGTTTTTATGAGTATCTACGAATGGAACCAAGTACTTTTAATTACATTTTAAAAACAATTAAACCAAGACTTGTTAAACGGTGGAAAAATTGTCATAGAAGTCCTATATGTGTCGAAGAAAAGTTAGTAATAACATTAAGGTAAGTAACTGTTTAATAATAAGTAAATTATGAAATAAGTACATTTATGTGTGTAAGTTCATTACGGTACAACAAAAATACGAGTAGCTACAACGTAGTACCAAGACAATGTTTTGTTGTAAACCATGTTACCATGGAAACTGATAGGTGTTATTATTGTTCGGTGGTTGTTCTGTTAAGGACGTGGTACCAGAAGGAAACGAATTTGCTTGCGAATTATACGCATACCACATAATCAATTCTTGCACCTTGGAACTAAACTGCAACTTGGTTAAAGGTTCCATTTTTTGAACGTGAGGTAAAATAGATTCAAAGAAAGCACGATCTTCGTCCATTGGCTTGTTCTCGACTTTTTCTTTTTTATTCTGTAAAAGCTTCAATTTTTCCTTTTCAACGTTTAATAACGCTTGCCCGATCATATCATCCGATCTTTTCCTTTTTCTACTTGCTAATGCAACTCTGGGTTCCCTAGATGGTTCACTTGTAAAGGATGTTGACGAGCGAGGAGTTGGAGGGAAATCAGTATCTATTTGCGAGTCATCTGCATCGTCTTCAGCAAAAGAAGGCTGCGTGGTGTCAGTGTCGTTTCTAGCTTGAGTGTCTTCGTCCACTGCCTCGTCCACTGCCTCGTCCACTGTTTCGTTCTCGTCAGGACTGTTTACAGGCATCTCAATTGCACAAGACAAATTGGAGGTAGATGGCAAGGCATTTTGCTCATTGATTTTTTGCATGAGCGACGCACAATCAATGCTGGTTACTACTGCGAGCTGTTGAACGGAGTGAAGGCTGCTTATCGCATATATATATATATATCTATCTATAGATTCATCACGAGCATCGAGTATCTTTTGTAATCGCCTACAGCCTGAACCATGCAAGTGATAGTTATAATTTTTTTTTTAATTTGTGGGGGCTAATGAGATCTGGTGCCTTTTGGGTGTCTCATATTTTTACTGTTAGTAGTTTTCGTGTGAAAATTTAAAACTGTACACAAATGCTGCCTTGAAACAATGGATCCCAGAGGCCATGTCTAACTTTAAGAAGAATCACGCCGTCATCCGTCACTTTTGACAATCTGCCTATGAACTTTAAATGATTATATCTTTTAATAGAACATTGATATCAAAGATTTAAAAACAGTATCATGAATAATAGACTTGAGCAAATGTGTTACAACTAATTTAAGTTTAAAACATAACGTATTTAATTAATATAAATTTTGACGTTTCCAATGTCAAAAGTCAATGTTGCCAAATGTGTGATGAAATAACTAAATTAAAACCAAATATTCCTAAACTAACTTCACTGAAGACGGTGGCAGTTGTATTAGGGTTGACAATATTAATTTATAAATTTAAAAATTAACTACTATTTTTTAATACAAACAGTGTTGCCAAATTATAAAGTAACTAAATAAAAATCAAATATTTGATATCAAAAGTAAGAAAACCATAAGAGCCGGTTTTGAAATGACAAAAAAAAAAATGTGTCATGTCGACCTGCATTTGTTTTTTGCAAAAAGTTGTTAGAAGTAGATCGTCCTTGGGTTTTAAGGAAACGACACAATACAGACTGGTGTGAACGAATGACAAAAATGTTCTACGTAGATTAGAATTTGTTTTTTGCAAAATGTTGTCAGAAAAATGTCGTGTTTGGGTATTTTCGAATTACAAAAGTCAATGTTGCCAAATGTTTAATAAAGTAACTAAACAAAGAACAAATATTCCCAAATGAAAGGATACTGAAGATAGTGAATGTTATATTAGGCTAGGTCACGATGAGGACTAGCGTGCAAAATGAACAAAAATGTTCTATATCGAACGGCTTTTGTTTATTAGAAAAAGTTGTGAGAAGTACGTGGTGTTTGGTATCAAATGAAAGGTCTCGGAAAGGGCTAGCCTGCAGAATTGACAAAAATGTATTATGTCGATCGGTTTTTTTTTTGCAAAAAGTTGTCAGAAGTATATCGTGTTTGATATCAAATGAAAGGTCTCGGAGAGGGCTAGCGTGCAGAATTAATAAAAATGTGCTATGTCGATCGGTATTTGTTTTTTGCAAAAAGTTGTCAGAAGTGTGTGGTGTTTGGTATCAAATGAAAAGTCTCGTTGAGGGCTAGCGTGCAGAATTGACAAAAATGTTCCATGTCGATCGGCTTTTGTTTTATGCAAAAAGTTATCAGAAGTATGTCGTGTATGGTATCAAATGAAAGGTCTCGGTGAGAGTTGGGGTACATAAGTGACAAAAATGTTTCATGTCGACCGGCTTTTGTTTTTTGCAAAAAAATATTAGAAATATATCGTGTTTGCAATCTAATGAAAGGTCTCTGTGAGGCCTGACGTGCAAATATGAAATAATTGTTTCATGTCGATCGGCATTTGTTTTTTGCACTGACAGCGGAGCTCTAGGGAATGCTCGGCGTAGCCGAGAATTCGCTAGTCACTATACTAAACGATTACATTCACTATATATCTATCTATCTATCTATCTTTCTATCTATCTATCTATCGATTCATCACGAGCATCGGGTAACATTTGTAAAGGCCTACAGCCTGAACCATGCAAGTGATTGTTATAATTATTTTTTTAATATGTGGGGGCTAATGAGATCTGGTGCCTTTTGGGTGTCTCATATTTTTACCGTTAGTAGTTTTCGTGTAAAAAATTAAAACTGTGCACAAATGATGCCTGGAAACAATGGATCCCAGAGGCCATGTCTAAATTTAAGAAGAATCACGCCGTCATCCGTCACTTTTGACAATCTGTCTATGAACTTTAAATGATTATATCTTTTAATAGAACATTGATATCAAAGATTTAAAAACAATTCCATGAATAATAGACTTGAGCAAAGGTGTTACAACTAATTTAATTTTAAAACATAACGTATTTAATTAATATAAATTTTGACGTTTCCAATGTTGCCGAATGTGTGATGAAGTAACTTTGACAAGTATAAGTACGAATATTGAAGTACAATAATTTTGAAAATGGACAAAGATATAATTAAATGAACTATGCATTCGTACTTTATAATACTGAGCAAAATATATATTATTATTGTAGAAATTGTATATGGTTTAATTAAAATTTTCTGACATTTAACGTTTGATACAAATACTCAGAACATATGTTTGTTTGTACTTATTATTTATTATTTAAATAAATATAAAATAAAATATGTATGTATAAGAAATGTAGAGAAAGATATAAAAAGGAAAGAAATATACAAAAGATTGGAAATAAGTAGTACTAAAGAATATGAAAGACGAAAGAGTACAATTTATTATTCCTGCAAAAGCAGAAACATTATTTTTCAGAAAATAATTCAATTAATTGATATTCTGTTCTTTATATACAAGAGATTTATAGAAATAATTCAAATAACGCGCATTTTTTGAGCAGGTGTTCTTCTTTTGATTCATATGCGTTTCACCCCTCTATTTTATTCAGTGAACGACAAGTTCGAAGAAAATAAATCATTTGTCAAAACATGTTATGTGTCGGACCTTCATAATTTACTTAAGTCTTGCCAGCACATTGTTGTTTATTGTATTTGCAAAATGACAAGTACACCTATAATTATAAGCCGGGATATACTTTGCATACGTATTAGAAATAGTAAGTTACAAATAAATTCCTATTATATTGAATAACAAGTTATTTATTATAGGTGTTTTTTAGTACTGTCTTGAGTACTGTACTTCATTTTAAATTAGAGACGCGATAAAAAATTAACTAATGATAATAAAAAACTACATAATATCATTAGAAGATTTTGACTTAAAATCAACAATTATGTGGGATAACTGATTATCGGAAATTTTCAATTCTGAGCTAAAATCGTTCACAATACTAGACAAACAATACGTGATATTAATTTTCTGCAATCTGTTAACAAAACCTTTAAGTAGCAGAAGATATATTTTAACTCCGAATGAATGTATGTATATAACAGATTGTGTTGTCCTGAAACATCTTTATTATGAAAAAAATAATACAAGCTGGCGGGGATGTACTATTTTTATTTTTATTAAAAAATAATTACAATCAAACGAACGAAGTAGAATTTAAAATAAATTTAATAAAATAAGTTTTATGATAAATATGTTTTTAATGAAGGATTGGTTTATCGACTGGTTGTTAATATGAAGAAAGTCTTTATTGGAGTTGCAATCATCTAATAAAATCCACTAATACACATATTAGTGGATTTTATTAAATTACAGTAACTGCAATAAAGACCTTCCTCTTATGTTTTTTTTTTAATTTGTAATTTTCATTTTACAGCTATGAATGCGAATAATAATAATAATAATGTAGGTACACTGAACAATAGTTGCAGTTTATTTTAACAAAAATACAATATGAATGATTATACACAAATTTTGAATGTATTTCATGTAAGTATACATTTTAGTGCAATTAATCTCTACCAATACGTTATATTTTATTAACAGTTATTATGTTATTAGTATGAATCAGTGAAGAAGTTTATTTCATTAGAAAACGGTTACATTTGGAATATAAGTACTAATGCCAGAGTATCAGTTTTCGCTCAAAAGTTCGCCCTTATCTTATGATCAATTAAAATGGAAGTTAAAGATTCGAACAACAAACCTTGCATCTGTGACACACGCTAAAAGTAAGTATTATAATTATTTCGTTATTGTATATAACACGTTCATTTCGTTTTAAAGGTAAATTCTCATTTAAATTAAAAGTATATTTATATTATAACATTATGAATAAATTATTATTTAAAATTTATTATTTTTGAATTTTTAATAATTTAATTTTTCTATTTATCGGTATTGTACGCCGTCAGTATTAATAATTTCTCATTTACCAACATTTCGGAAATACTAATTTGAGATCAGGGACAGCATAGAAAACAAAATTTGTTTATCAAGAATATTGCTTCTTCACCTGCGTGTAGAGTAATTTCATTTATTGTGCTTTGTTACAATATATTTATATTGCGAATGAATATTCATTATCTTTGATCTGAGCTGCAGTAGTCACAATAAAATAAATCCCGTTTAGTGTGCCGTTAGATTCAAATCTAAGGTGAGAAATATTTTATATCTTTTACAACCCTCGAAAAATCAACTTGCAAGTTCGCAATTTACAAGTAGAAAAATGTCATTTGTAACCAAGCTAATAGAAATTTTAATATGTGATTTCATTATTTTTTTTATATTATTTTATTTCTTATTAAATTCTTATGTTCCAATTCGATTAGCATTTTCAATGACAATTAATAAATCACAAGGTCAAACGTTTAATTTTGTTGGAATTAATTTAGAAAATCCAGTTTTCACTCACGGCCAATTATATGTTGCAATGTCGAGAGTACGGTCATCTAAAAAAATTAAATTACCGGAATCAAATATTAACGAAAATTCTAAAGAAGGAATAACGACGAATGTGGTATTTAAAGAAATTTTAAACTAAACAAGATATTAAAATCATAATGAAATAATTTCAATTAAATTTTAATCAGTATAAAAATTATATAAGATAACAATATTATATGAAGTACATATTTATAAACATTATTTCAAAATTTAAAAACATTATATAGAGCACTTCATAAACAAATTTTCAAAAAATTTAAGTTAAAGTGCAAGTATTAAACCAATCTTTTCACATGATGAACATTATGCAGTATCGTAGCCAGGTTATTAAAAACCTTAAAGATAAAATTATCAGATTCAAATATTAAAAATAAAGAATTGAATTGTGAACAAATGGAGTATTTAGAAAAAATTTAAATTGAACAAGTAGATATCATGATAAAAAATTGTTATATTTACAATGTCAGAGTCATTTCGTAACTTATTGCAAAATTAAGAACAAAATATCAATAACATATAAATTTCATTATAATTAATTTTAAAACTATATAAAAAAATATTTAATGTTTGAAGTCAAAGACATTGAAATAAAATTTACTGAAACTAAATAAATCTAGCAAATACATATAAAAATATATAAAAAATTGCAATCCATTTAATAATTAATGAAAGAACGTAAAATTTAAAAACATTTAATATACAAAAGTATATAATAAATGATAACAGACAAGCAGGCCATTCTACCATTGTATCTCAAAACTCATGCAACAGAATACTAATTTGTACTTATGTTTTTGGCATTATACTACAAAACCGCCAAGTATGGTAAAAATTTCAAGTACCATTGGGGGTTTTAATGTGTTATGTTCCAAGCCGTTGTGACTGTTGCATGAATTTGATAAATAAGGTTTTGATATTCATAAAATTATAAAAGTGCAAATATTAACTACAATTTATTTAAACATACATTTTTTGGTAAAAATACCTTTTTATTTTTAATTACTTTGGTAGATGGCAAAACAATGGCTTGGACATAATGCATTAAAACCCAATACCAGTAGTATTTATATTTTTGCTGTACTTTGATTTAGCCCGTGATTAAATAAATAAATATAAGAGAAATTAAATACATTAAAAAATAAATTTTATCAAAATTATTCGCCACATAATGGCTGGTTGAAATTAGGCATATGAAGCTCATTAAAACCTTAAATTTTTAAATTTAAAATTTTTAGAATATCGGAAAAGCATGTAATATTATAAAAAGGATTATTGATGATATACAGGGTGTAAATGAAACTAGGGAACGCGATTTTTCTTGGAAGTTATAAGAGATACAAAAAAATCTTTCAAATAAAATTGTTAGTGTTTTTAGTAAGCTACATAAATTAATGTAAATCAAACAAAAATATATTATAATTTTCAGAGATATACCTATTTTTGACTTTTTTTTTAAATGGAACGCCCTGTATATTTTTATACTATTTAGTACGAAATAATTTGTGCTTTAAAAAAGTTCCATAAGTTATACCTTCTAAACTTAATAGTATTCGAGATATTGAAGAAAATATTAAAATAATTTTACTGGGAAATAAAGCTGGCTATGGAACAAAATTTGACATTTGTATTAGTTTATTGTTATAAGTTTGTGAAAAAGATTGATAACTTAGACTATTATTTGTTGTAAAAATGGAAGAATACTCAATTAACGAAAATGTGAAGAATTTGATGTACGTTTGTAAATTAAAATGTGTCCTAATTCAATAATTTTGTATTCATAGCCAGCTTTAATTTCGAGTAAAACTATTTTAATATTTTCTTCAATATCTCGAATACTATTAAGTTTAGAAGGTATAACTTATGGAACTTTTTTAAAGCAAAAATTATTTCGTACTAAATAGTATAAAAATATACAGGGCGTACCATTTTAAAAAAGTCAAAAATATGTATATCTCCGAAAATTAAAATATTTTTTTTTTGATTTACATTAATTTATATAGCTTACTAAAAACACTAACAATTTTATTTGAAAGATTTATTTATATCTCTTATAACTTCCAAGAAAAATCGCGTTCCCTAGTTTCATTTACACCCTGTATATGAAATATAAAATAAAAATATGAGAAAGCAATAATGATAAATTTAAAATATAAAATAAAAGCATGTTGAAGCAATAATTATGATTTAAAAATGTGATTTAGAAATACTTAATAATAGAAAAAGCAATAAGAAAGAATTTAAAATATAAATAATAAAAAATGTTATGATGGTAAAATTTGATTTGTTAAATAATATATGCAATATATTTAATAAATGTAATTGATATAAGTATTAAATATTATTCCAACATGAAAAGTGGTTTGTAAAATATTGTAAAAGGTAATAAAAAAGAACTTAAGTCTGATAATACCATTGCTCCTTTTACAAATTTTACGGACCTGCCAAAATGAAAATACAATAAAAAGAATTATAAAAGGCAATTATAAATAAAACTATTCTTTACATAAAAGTTAATAAAATAATATTAACAATGAAAAACATAAATAAAATAAAATAAAGTATAAAGCAATGGTTAAGTATTAGAAAAATTTTCTATAGCGTCTACATCCTGATATATTGTATGTTTTACCAATATTTTCAATAATATACATTAAAAATTTTATTTAATGATAAAAGGTCCCTACATTTAATAGATAAATGAAAACCTATTTTATATGTAAGTATAAAAAAATAATTTTAATTTTTTACATTAAAATAGAATTATAATAAAATTATATTTAAATGCATATTTTACCTTCTACTACTACTAATAGATTGGTTAAGCAACATTTTTTTATTATAATACAACAGTCATTAGTTAACAATACTGCTGTCAATAATTTTTAATTAATACCATCTAAAAATAAAGACGTTATACGAAAACTACGAGTATCTAATACCAGGCTTAAGTTAAAACATGTTGCGTCTCTCTATAACATGTATTGGAAATGTGACGTTAAACAAAAGTATATAATAAATCGCAACATGTGGGCAGGCCAGTCTACCATTATACCTCAAAATTCATGCAACAGAATATAAATACACATTTTTTTGGCAAAATACTACATACTACTACAAAACCGCAAAGTATGGTAAAAATTCCAACTACTGCTGGTGGGTTTTGAAGTGTTATGTAATTAAGTCATTGTCACTGTTGTATGATTTTGAGTAACAATAATTTCATTTTTAATAAACTACAAAAGTACAAATATTAACTGCAATTTATTTGGTAAGAGTACATTCTATTTTTATTTTTTTGTTTTAAATTACATTTTTATGTACATAATGTGTACCATATTATCTATAATTCCTTGGTAGACTTGGCAAGACAATGACTTGTTACATAATACTTTAAAACCCTATACCAGTGGTATTTGGGATTTTTGCTGTACTTTGCTTCAATATTATAATAGCCCGTGGTTAAAAAAATTAAAACAATAAATAAGAAAAAATAAGCTTCATAATAATTACTCGTCACAAACCGGCTGGTGGGTATGAAGCTAATGAAGCATATTACAACATTATAATAAAAAAAAACCACAAAGCGATCAAATAAAAGAAAAATAAGAGAGTAATAAATCGCAAAAGTATGAATGTTTGTGTGAATGTTTATATGAAATCGAGTTGCCAGGTTATCAAAATTTGTTATGAAAGATTCTATAATTTTAACAATAATAACTGCAGTTAGTAAACAAATCGTATTTTTTTAATATTTTGTTGAGTTGAGTAAAATATTTCTATAAATTATCTAAAATGTAAATAAAATTTTTTATTAATATTATTATACATTCATATTTTTAAATTATTTAACTTATTTGTATTAAAAATTATCTGGCAACTCAAATAATTTCTAATAAAAATTAAAATATAATGTCAGAAAACTTTTTCAAAATTATATATTTCTTAAAAAAAATGTAGAATGATTTGATAAACTTTTGTAACTAATTAAAAGTTAAATTCATAGTATATAATCAAGATACACAAATATCAAAATAATTTCATTTGATTCACATCGATATAATATGGTATGTTATTATCAAGTTCTGGGAAATATAATTTTTGTATTTCATATTTTTAGATAATAATAACTGAAATCTACACTGCATTATGGCTGTAAACTATGTCGAATATAATAAATATGGGATACAAGTATACCAGTATTTGGACAATTACATATGTGAAATCGTAATACCGAAGTTTTTTCAACTGAGGCGAACATTTTTTTTATAAAAAAAGTGTTTGAATGTTTACATATTTTATATAAATTAATAATATTCCTTTTTAAACACAGAAAACTGGATCGATGGGATAAAATCTACAAGTTGAATTTTTCTTCGTTAAATATTTCATTCATTTCAATCACAAGAAAATGATTCAATTTTATTCGAAGCATATAGCATATTTTAATTCAAATGATAAATGAAATATAGTATTTTATATGTTGATGTCAGACAATGAATCCACTGTAAAATGACGGTAACAATTAAAAGAAACTAATCTTTCTCAATTATATTAGTCTTTATTTGTAGAGGACAGGAGTTTCACCAGAATGTCTTTTTGAAATACTTGTCAACAATAATCTCAACTGAGAATTGATATTGAATATTTTGGAATCGAACTTTGAAACCTATTCGCTGACGATTTTCCTGCCATTGGAAAACCTTCAATATTATAGACAAAGTTTAATAAGAATGGTAAATACATTATATTAAAAAAAAAACATCTTTATTAATTATTTTTTATTTAACAGAATGCACAACCCTTTCATCACTGGCAGAATACTTCTTCGAATTATCAAAGAATTTATTAAACATAGGTAATATTTATTTGTAACTAATTATTTATATTTACTCATTAAAATTTTTTCAGACAAAATATACATGAAAGTTACTACATTAGCTGGAAGAACAATTTTTCAAATATTGCATTATAAATTCTACAAGAAAAGTTTGCAGTGTTCAAACAAAGTAAGTCAAATTCTTACTAATGCTCTTTGCGGCTGTTATATATTTTATTTTATTTGGTTATAGGTACTTAGCCCAATCCTTCTGCGACCAAACGCTCTTCCTTTATAGATGAAACAATTCCAATATATTTAAATAATGTAAGTCATTTTTTTACTACTGATATATCTCATTATTTCGAATTATCTTTTTGTATAGTGATCGTCTTTTGCTAACGTTTTTTGGACGGTTTTCCGTCAGCATTTACAGGGAATCCTGGAGACTGATTCGTCCCGTCCAGAAGCTTCTTGCTGTATAACTTATTGTCATTATTATGTATTGTAATGTTTTAATAATTTATTACTTTCCTATTTTGTGTATCCAAGTTATAATTAAACATTTGTTTAAGACGTTGTTATTTTTGATTCTAGATTGCGAAATGTCACTTTTGCACTCGAGAATGCAAAAGCATTTCGCAATCAAGAATTAAACATTTTTTAGAAATCTAAATTCCAAAATTACTTAAAATGCAAAAAGAAAATTTTGACGTTTATCAAATCAAATATTTTTGACAGCTGATAGTTACTTGACAGCAGAAATAAAACAACTGTTTTAAATTATATCATTTTTTAAATGAAATATTTCAATACTTCATTGTATAATACTATTAAAATGATAACAGAAAGCAAGAAAGACACTAAAATGACAGATTTTATTAAATTGCGACCCTTTATTTTATCAAAAAAGTTGCATGTTGTAAAAGTCTTTTGCTTTTGTTACAATAACTATTTAACAATTTTCAAATAAAATATTTGTAAAAAATGTGGTCAGTAATGCATATTCAAATTTTTCCGCCAAAGAATAATGGCGGTACATCAACCAAAGTCGTTGATTAGCTCTAGCCAAAAAAATATTATTTTAATATTCTTCATTTGTCAAATTGAATTTTTAAGTTTCAGTTATTTATTAAATTATATAAAATAAATGAAATAATCATCTTCCTAAAACAAATTTGAACTATCATCTAACAAATATAAAAGTAAATCTATAAAAATTACTTTATTTATGCGACCGTTTTATTATAAATATTTCTTTGGTTTAAATTTCCTGTACGGTAGGTAACTATCTTCACGAGTAAGGTTGTGCGTGCGCTATGCACAATTCCAGTGAATATAAAATGGCTGGATTTTATCGCAACTGTCATTTTGTGACAATTCATTAAAAATATAAACCCTCGGTCTGTATTACACACAGTTAAGTCAGGTTAGTTTAAAGGTAGATTTTTTTAAATCTATATACCCTCTGTCTATACATCAAGTTGAACGTATCAATAATATTAGCTTACGTTATTTGATTACCAGTGATATTAGTTTAACCAAAACAAGACTAAAAAGGTCTTTGGTAGCGATTTGTCATTTCAAAAAGACTTATTTTTTTATTATTAGTAAAGACTCGAAGTAGCGTTCACATAAAAAAAAATAATGGCAAGGGTAGAATTATTGGTATGTGTCCAACACATAACCTCCCGCCTCTAATAATAAATTCTACGTTTTTCAGTACATTCAATTTGTAGTTTTAAAATTAGGTATTGCAGTTCACAATATATTGAATTCGTTTCATACCTAAAATTTCCTTCATAAAATTTGTATGACCAAAAAAACAATTATTTTTGGCGTTACTAAAGCCGGAATCGAACTTAACCTTGATGCATGCAAATATATTCCTTGTATATTTCTTCCACCTGTTTTAATTTTACAGGAAAAATACTTTATATTTACTTATTTTATCTTTTAAACTTACAGCAAATTTGACATCATATGTCAAATTTTATGAACTCATCTGTTTTATCGAAATTTCTGAGCCTAAACGATATGTAAAATTATAATTTATATATTTATTCTGTTTAGCTAGAAGTTACATATTATACAAACGTAATTATAAAGATCGGTAGAAAATTTAAAAATCTTTATATTTATATGTTGACGATGTGTCATTATTTAAACGTAAAAAATAAATAGGGCACGAGAGCAGCACTGTCGACCTGTGCCCAAGCCTCTCAGCTCATTTCACATCATTCGATCTCTATGTGTGGTTTATCCATTGCGCCCTTTTAGTGTTTCTCGTGTCAGTATTTCTTGTTGTTGATTTTGTTATTGTTGTTGAGTTTGTTATTTTATTTATTGTTAAAATCGACAACAACAAATAACTAACACGAGAAACTGCAAGTAAATTCATATTTTCATTATAAAATAATGCAAAAGAACGTATAAAAATTGGTTACTTTATCTGCAACTAACAGGTATATAAAAAATCTGATATTATTTGATAAATTTTCATATATAGCTTAACAGATGGCGCCACAATAGCACTTAAATTTCAAAATAACTATTCAAATTGTATTTATTATACTTTTATAATAATATATATTGACATTTATGATAAAAAATATATTAATAATAACAATAACAATAGTTTTAGATAAATACATATATAATTCAGCTTCATAAAGATATAAATGAACATAGCAACAGAAAAACATGAATATATTCATGTTTTTGGCAATATACAAATGTATCAGTTAATAAATTTCGGTATGTTATTTCACATTATTTATATTTATAAAATAGATAATTATTTTCAAAATAATACATTTTTATTCATTCTTTAACTAAATTCATACTTATTGTGTCAAGTAATGACAGTCACGCTGTCAAACTTAATGTATTGTATGAAAATACAAATTATGCTAAAATATAATAATAAATAATATACATTACAACAAATGTTTCTAGGTATAACACATTTACATATTGTAAAATATTCTTTATTAAATTATAAAAGTATTTAAAATTAAGTATAACTGCCTTTTTGCAAGTACTTGATTACAAATAACGATTGTATTTAAAAAACACAACCACGATTAGAGATTAGATTAAGATCGAATTTTGATTACAATAATAAAAATATTATATAGTTAATATTACCATGATTCAACTTTTATTTATAACAGCTAGAAAACATGGAATCAAATTTGGTTAACATTGAAATGTCTGTACTCATCTGTCAACATTGTCAATGTCGTATGATTTTCAAAGGCTGTTTAGTGTGTACATATGTACATCGTTTTGAAAATGGAACATGGGTAATTTGCCAAATGTACATTATTCTATGATAAATGATTTTTATCGAATAAATTCAAATCCTCCAAGTTTCTTACTTGACGTCACATAACCTCTCTCCAAAACTTTATTATTGATTTTCTCCGGAATTATCAATAATAAAGCGATTTAAAAAAATACGGGTATTTTATATATTTTTTACAGAACCATAAAATGGAAGAAAATAAATTAGGTCATATATCCCATTAAGGTTTACAAACAACACATTTGATTATATCAACTAAAAACTTGTAGTAACTTCCTCAAATGTAACCAAATTGACATTCAAGTGAAGCAAGTAATGTACTTTGTTGAATAAAAACTGTTTTATTAAGAAGGTATGTCGGTTAATATTACAAATTCTTCTTCAAATTATAGTAATTTGTTCCTCAAAATTATCCATTCAAAATGTTTGTTCGTTAAGTGCAATAGTCTATAACGAAGTGAAAATTTCGATTAAGATAATAGAAGAAAATGTAGTCAAATTTTATAAAATTTTAACTTTGATTATATGAAGCACAAGGTGTATTTTAATTTGTCCTGTTTTCAACACAAATGAATTTGTAATTAAGGTTTACATACTAAAAATTTTATTATAGCAATGAAAATTTTGTCGGAGGTATACCGTGTTTGTTATTAATTGAAAGCACTTGACAAGGGTTTAGCTTGCAAACATGATAAAATAGTTCTTGTCAATCGGCTTTTGTTTTTAGCTGGTTTAGTTTAGTTGTCAGAAGTATACCGACTTTGGTATCAAATGAAAGCAGTCGAGTAGGGCTGCCATATTGCAATAACAAAAATTTGCCAGGTCGATCGGCTTTTGTTCTTTTGCAAAATTTGTCAGAAGTATGTCGTGTCTGGTATCATATGAAAGATCTCGTCGAGAGCTGGTGTACAGGAATGAAATTAGGCTTCAACTGTAAATACTTGATGCCGGAGGCCTAGTGAAGCTCAGCGTAGCTGAGCCTTCGCTAGTCCTTTATACTAAACGATTAGATTCACTATATATATATATATATATATATATATATATATATATATATATATATATATATCTATAGATTCATCACGAGCATCGAGTAACTTTTGTAATCGCCTACAGCCTGAACCATGCAAGTGATTGTTATAAATATTTTTTTTAATATGTGGGGGCTAATGAGATCTGGTGCCTTTTGGGTGTCTCATATTTTTACTATTAGTAGTTTTCGTGTAAAAAATTAAAACTTTGCACAAATGCTGCCTTGAAACAATGGATCCCAGAGGCCATGTCTAACTTTAAGAAGAATCACGCTGTCATCCGTCACTTTTGACAATCTGCCTATGAACTTTAAATGATTATATCTTTTAATAGAACATTGATATCAAAGATTTAAAAACAGTTTAATGACTAATAAGACTTGAGCAAATGTGTTACAACTAATTTAAGTTTAAAACATAACGTATTTAATTAATATAAATTTTGACGTTTCCAATGTCAAAAGTCAATGTTGCCAAATGTGTGATGAAGTAACTAAATTAAAACCAAATATTCCTAAACTAACTTCACTGAAGACGGTGGCAGTTGTATTAGGGTTGACAATATTAATTTATAAATTTAAAAATTAACTACTATTTTTTAATGCAAACATTATTGCCAAATTATAAAGTAACTAAATAAAAATCAAATATTCCTAAATAAAATAAATTGAATGGGGTATTCCAAGTTTTTTCATTTTTTAATATGTTATTCTATGCATAAAAATATTAGACCCGTATTTTTTCTTTTCGCCGAAAGGTTTCAAACACGCCAGAAATAAATTTTTAATGTTTCAATAAATTACACACTAGAAAATCGGCCGTGCGTGTGACGTCACAGGCACTGAGAATCAGCTGAGAACATCATTCGTAGGTCTGAGTCAGAGGCGTGGCGCGTTCGAACAAGAGCCAATAGGCTGAAGCGAGTGCCTTCTTCGTCACAACAAGGCTGATACTGAATTTTACGTACTCGATTCAAATGCATTACAATTTCATTTTGATATTATGGTATTAAAAATCAGAAAAATAATGATTATATTCACTTTAATATTACTTATATATGGTAAACAATGATATCCAATAAGAATTTCTTTAAAAGCCGTAGGCTTGGAATACCCCATACTTTGCTGTGTTTGTTATCAAAAGAAAGGAAACCATAAGGGCTAGTTTTAAAATGACAAAAAAAATGTGTCATGTCGATCTGCATTTGTTTTCCGTAAAAATTTGTAAGAAGTAGGTCGTCCTTGGGATTGAAGGAAACGACACAATACGGACTGGTGTGCACGAATGACAAAAATGTTCCATGTAGATTAGAATTTGTTTTTTGCATAATGTTGTCAGAAAAATGTCGTGTTTGGGTATTTTCAAATTACAAAAGTCAATGTTGCCAAATGTTTAATAAAGTAACTAAACAAAGAACAAATATTCCCAAATGAAAGGTTACTGAAGACAGTGAATGTTATATTAGGCTAGGTCACGATAAGGGCTAGCGTGCAGAATGAACAAAAATGTTCTATATCGAACGGCTTTTGTTTTTTTGGAAAATGTTGTGAGAAGTATGTGGTGTGTTTGGTATCAAATGAAAAGGCTCGATAGGGGCTGGCGTGTAGAATTAAAAAAAAGGTCAATGTTGATCGGCTTTTGTTTTTGCAAAAATTTCTCAAAGATATGTCGAGTTTGGTCTCAAATGAAAGGTCACGTTGAGGGCTAGCGTGCAGAATTGACAAAAATGTTCCATGTCGATCGGCTTTTGTTTTGTGCAAAAAGTTGTCAGAAGTATGTCGTGTTTGGTATCAAATGAAAGGTCTCGGAGAGGGCTAGCCTGCAGAATTGACAAAAATGTTCCATGTCGATCGGCTTTTGTTTTTTGCAAAAAGTTGTCAGAAGTATGTCGTGTTTGATATCAAATGAAAGGTCTCGGAGAGGGCTAGCGTGCAGAATTGACAAAAATGTTCCATGTCGATCGGCTTTTGTTTTATGCAAAAAGTTGTCAGATGTATGTCGTGTTTGGTATCAAATGAAAGGTCTCGTTGAGGGCTAGCCTGCAGAATTGACAAAAATGTACTATGTCGATCGGTTTTTGTTTTTTGCAAAAAGTTGTCAGAAGTATATCGTGTTTGATATCAAATGAAAGGTTTCGGAGAGGGCTAGCGTGCAGAATTGATAAAAATGTGCCATGTCGATCGGTATTTGTTTTTTGCAAAAAGTTGTCAGAAATGTGTGGTGTTTGGTATCAAATGAAAAGTCTCGTTGAGGGCTAGCGTGCAGAATTGACAAAAATGTTCCATGTCGATCGGCTTTTGTTTTATGCAAAAAGTTGTCAGAAGTATGTCGTGTTTGGTATCAAATGAAAGGTCTCGGAGAGGGCTAGCGTGCAGAATTGACAAAAAATGTGCTATGTCGATCGGCTTTTGTTTTTTGCAAAAGGTTGTTACAAGTATATAGTGTTTGGTATCAAATGAAAAGTCTTGGAGTGGGCTAGCGTGTAGATATGATAAAAATGTTTCATGTCGATCGACTTTTGTTTAATGCAGAAAGTTGTCAGAAGTATGTCGTATATGGTATCAAATGACAGGTCTCGGTGAGAGTTGGGGTACATAAATGACAAAAATGTTTCATGTCGACCGGCTTTTGTTTTTTCAAAATATTATTAGAAGTATATCGTGTTTGCAATCTAATGAAAGGTCTCGGTGAGACCTGACGTGCAAATATGAAATAATTGTTTCATGTCGATCGGCATTTGTTTTTTGCACTGACAGCGGAGCTCTAGGGAATGCTCGGCGTAGCCGAGAATTCGCTAGTCCTATATACTAAAAGGCATGTGTCCGTGATGTTTATTTATTTTCATCACGACGATCGCCAAATTTTGTCACAAGCCTAACTGCCTGAACCATGAAAGAGATTGTTGTAAATTTTTTTTTAGGTTGCAGGGAATAATGTGTAGTTGTGCCTTTTGGGGGTCTCATATTTTTACTGTGAGTGGTTCTTGTGTAAAAAAATAAAAACTGTGCAAAATTAATAACTTGAAACAATGGATCCTAGTAGCCATGTCTAAATTTAAGAAGAGTCACGCTGTTATCTGTCACTTTTAACAATCTGTCTATGAACTTTAAACGATTGTAACTTCTTATAGAACATTGATATTAAAGAAGTAAATACAGTATCATGTATAATAGTCTTGAGCAAAGGTGTTACAACTAATTTAAGTTTAAAACATAACGTATTTACTTAATATTAATTTTTACGTTTCCAATGTCAAAAGTCAATGTTGCCAAATGTGTGATGAAGTGACTAAATTAAAACCAAATATTCCTAAATTAACTTCTCTGAAGACAGTGACAGTTTTATTAGGATTGACAATATTAATTTATAAATTTAAAAATTAACTACTATTTTTTAATGCAAACAGTATTGCCAAATTATAAAGTAACTAAATAAAAATCAAATATTCCTAAATAAAATAAATTGAATACTTTGCTGTGTTTGTTATCAAAAGAAAGGAAACCATAAGGGCTAGTTTTAAAATGACAAAAAAAATGTGTCATGTCGATCTGCATTTGTTTTCCGTAAAAATTTGTAAGAAGTAGGTCGTCCTTGGGATTGAAGGAAACGACACAATACGGACTGGTGTGCACGAATGACAAAAATGTTCCATGTAGATTAGAATTTGTTTTTTGCATAATGTTGTCAGAAAAATGTCGTGTTTGGGTATTTTCAAATTACAAAAGTCAATGTTGCCAAATGTTTAATAAAGTAACTAAACAAAGAACAAATATTCCCAAATGAAAGGTTACTGAAGACAGTGAATGTTATATTAGGCTAGGTCACGATAAGGGCTAGCGTGCAGAATGAACAAAAATGTTCTATATCGAACGGCTTTTGTTTTTTTGGAAAATGTTGTGAGAAGTATGTGGTGTGTTTGGTATCAAATGAAAAGGCTCGATAGGGGCTGGCGTGTAGAATTAAAAAAAAGGTCAATGTTGATCGGCTTTTGTTTTTGCAAAAATTTCTCAAAGATATGTCGAGTTTGGTCTCAAATGAAAGGTCACGTTGAGGGCTAGCGTGCAGAATTGACAAAAATGTTCCATGTCGATCGGCTTTTGTTTTGTGCAAAAAGTTGTCAGAAGTATGTCGTGTTTGGTATCAAATGAAAGGTCTCGGAGAGGGCTAGCCTGCAGAATTGACAAAAATGTTCCATGTCGATCGGCTTTTGTTTTTTGCAAAAAGTTGTCAGAAGTATGTCGTGTTTGATATCAAATGAAAGGTCTCGGAGAGGGCTAGCGTGCAGAATTGACAAAAATGTTCCATGTCGATCGGCTTTTGTTTTATGCAAAAAGTTGTCAGATGTATGTCGTGTTTGGTATCAAATGAAAGGTCTCGTTGAGGGCTAGCCTGCAGAATTGACAAAAATGTACTATGTCGATCGGTTTTTGTTTTTTGCAAAAAGTTGTCAGAAGTATATCGTGTTTGATATCAAATGAAAGGTTTCGGAGAGGGCTAGCGTGCAGAATTGATAAAAATGTGCCATGTCGATCGGTATTTGTTTTTTGCAAAAAGTTGTCAGAAATGTGTGGTGTTTGGTATCAAATGAAAAGTCTCGTTGAGGGCTAGCGTGCAGAATTGACAAAAATGTTCCATGTCGATCGACTTTTGTTTTATGCAAAAAGTTGTCAGAAGTATGTCCTGTTTGGTATCAAATGAAAGGTCTCGGAGAGGGCTAGCGTGCAGAATTGACAAAAAATGTGCTATGTCGATCGGCTTTTGTTTTTTGCAAAAGGTTGTTACAAGTATATAGTGTTTGGTATCAAATGAAAAGTCTTGGAGTGGGCTAGCGTGTAGATATGATAAAAATGTTTCATGTCGATCGACTTTTGTTTAATGCAGAAAGTTGTCAGAAGTATGTCGTATATGGTATCAAATGACAGGTCTCGGTGAGAGTTGGGGTACATAAATGACAAAAATGTTTCATGTCGACCGGCTTTTGTTTTTTGCAAAATATTATTAGAAGTATATCGTGTTTGCAATCTAATGAAAGGTCTCGGTGAGGCCTGACGTGCAAATATGAAATAATTGTTTCATGTCGATCGGCATTTGTTTTTTGCACTGACAGCGGAGCTCTAGGGAATGCTCGGCGTAGCCGAGAATTCGCTAGTCCTATATACTAAAAGGCATGTGTCCGTGATGTTTATTTATTTTCATCACGACGATCGCCAAATTTTGTCACAAGCCTAACTGCCTGAACCATGAAAGAGATTGTTGTAAATTTTTTTTTAGGTTGCAGGGAATAATGTGTAGTTGTGCCTTTTGGGGGTCTCATATTTTTACTGTGAGTGGTTCTTGTGTAAAAAAATAAAAACTGTGCAAAATTAATAACTTGAAACAATGGATCCTAGTAGCCATGTCTAAATTTAAGAAGAGTCACGCTGTTATCTGTCACTTTTAACAATCTGTCTATGAACTTTAAACGATTGTAACTTCTTATAGAACATTGATATTAAAGAAGTAAATACAGTATCATGTATAATAGTCTTGAGCAAAGGTGTTACAACTAATTTAAGTTTAAAACATAACGTATTTACTTAATATTAATTTTTACGTTTCCAATGTCAAAAGTCAATGTTGCCAAATGTGTGATGAAGTGACTAAATTAAAACCAAATATTCCTAAATTAACTTCTCTGAAGACAGTGACAGTTTTATTAGGATTGACAATATTAATTTATAAATTTAAAAATTAACTACTATTTTTTAATACAAACAGTGTTGCCAAATTTTGAAGTAGGTAACAAAATAAAAATCAAATATTTCTAAATAAAATAAATTGAACACTTTGTTGTGATATCAAAAGAAAGAAAACCATAAGGGCCGGTTTTAAAATGACAAAAAAATGTGTTATGTCGATCTGCATTTGTTTTGCGCAAAAAGTTGTTAGAAGTATATTGTCCTTGGGTTTTATTGAAACGACACAATGTGGAATGGTGTTCACGAATGACAAAAATATTCTACGTCGATTAGAATTTGTTTTTTACAAAATTTTGTCAGAAATATGTTGTGTTTGGAAAAAGTTGGGAGAAGTATGTGGTGTTTAGTATCAAATGAAAAGGCTCGATAAGGCCTGGCGTGTAGAATTAACAAAAATGATCAATGTTGATCGGCTTTTGCTTTTTGCAAAACTTTCTCAAATGTACGTCGAGTTTGGTCTCAAATGAAAGGTCTCGTTGAAAGCTAGCGAGCAGAATTGACAAAAATGTTTCATTCCGATCGGCTTATGTTTTCATCAAAAAATTCTCAAAGGTATGTCGAGTTTGGTCTGAAATGAAACGTCTCGTTGGGGGCTAGCGTGCAGAATTGACAAAAACGTGCTATGTCGATCGGTTTTTGTTTTTTGCAAAAAGTTGTCAGAATTGTAAGGTGTTTGGTATCAAATAAAAGGTTTCGATAAGAGCTGGTGTGCAGAATTAACAAAAATAGTTAATGTTGATCGGCTTTTGTTTTTTCCGAAAAGTTTTTACAAGTATGTCGAGTTTAATCTCAAATGAAAGGTTTCGTTGAGGGCTAGCGAGCAGAATTGACGAAAATGTTCCATTCCGATCGGCTTTTGTTTTCTGCAAAAAGTTCTCAAAGGTATGTCAAGTTTGCTCTCAAAAGGAACGTCTCGTTGAGGGCTAGCGTGCAAAATTGACAAAAATGTGCTATAGCGATCTGGTTTTGTTTTTTACAAAAAGTTGTGAGAAGTATGTGGTGTTTGGTATCAAATGAAAAGGCTCGATAAGGGCTGACATGTAGAATTAACAAAAAAGGTCAATGTTGAACGGCTTTTGTTCTTTGCAAAAAGTTCTTAAAGGTATGTCGAGATTGGTCTCAAATGAAACGTGTCGTTGAGGGCTAGCGTGCAGAATTGACAAAAACGTGCTATGTCGACCGGTTTTTGTTTTTTGCAAAAAGTTGTCAGAATTGTGTGGTGTTTGGTATCAAATAAAAGGTTTTGATAAGGACTGGTGTGCAGAATTAACAAAAATAGTTAATGTTGATCGGCATTTGTTTTTTCCGAAAATTTTTAGAAATATGTCGAGTTTGATCTCAAATGAAAGGTCTCGTTGAGGGCTAGCGAGCAGAATTGACACAAATATTCCATTCTGACCGGCTTTTGTTTTCTGCACAAAGTTCTCAAAGGTATGTCGTGTTTGGTCTCAAATGAAAAGTCTCGTTGAGGACTAGCGTGTAGAATTGACAAAAATGTGCTATATCAATCGGGTTTTGTTTTTTACAAAAAGTTGTGAGAAGTATGTGGTGTTTGGCATCAAATGAAAAGGCTCGATGTGGGCTGGCGTATAGAATTAACTAAAAAGGTCAATGTTGATGGGCTTTTGTTTTTTGCAAACACTTCTCAAAGTATTGTCGAGTTTGGTCTCAAATGAAAGGTCTCGTTGAGGGCTAGCTTGCAGAATTGACAAAAATGTTCCGGCTTTGTTTTATGCAAAAAGTTGTCAGAAGTATGTCGTGTTTGGTATCAAATGAAAGGTCTCGGAGAGTGCTAGCGTACAGAATTGACAAAAATGTGCTATGTCGATCGGTATTTGTTTTTTGCAAAAAGTTGTCAGAAGTGTGTGGTGTTTGTATCAAATGAAAGGTTTCAATGAAGGTTGGTGTGCAGAATTAACGAAAATGGTCAATGTCGATCGGCTTTTGTTTTTTGCAAAAGGTTGTCACAAGTATATAGTGCTTGGTATCAAATAAAAAGTCTCGGTGTAGGCTAGCGTGCAGAATAGCAAAAATATTCCTTTACGATCGGCTTTTGTTTTCTGCAAAAAGTTCTCAAAGGTATGTCGAGTTTGGTCACAAATGAAACGTCTTGTTGAGGGCTAGCGTGCAGAATTGACAAAAATGTGCTATGTCGATCGGTTTTTCTTTTTTGCAAAAAGTTGTGAGAAGTATGTGGTATTTGGTATTAAATGAAAAGGCTCCATAAGGGCTGGCGTGTAGAATTAACAAAAAAGGTCAATGTTGATCGACTTTTGTTTTTTGCAAAAATTTCTCAAAGTTATGTCGAGTTTGATCTCAAATGAAAAGTCTCGTTGAGGGCTAGAGTGCAGAATTGACAAAAATATTCCATGTCGATCGGCTTTTGTTTTATGCATAAAGTTGTCAGAAGTATGTCGTGTTTGGTATCAAATGAAAGGTCTCGGAGAGGGCTAGCGTAGAGAATTGACAAAAATGTGCTATGTCGATCGGTTTTTGTTTTTTGCAAAAAGTTATCAGAAGTGTATGGTGTTAGGTATCTAATGAAAGGTTTCAATGAGGGCTGGCATGCAGAATTAACAAAAATTTGCAATTTCGATCGGCTTTTTGCAAAAGGTTGTCACAAGTATAGAGTGTTTGGTATCCAATGAAAATTCTCGGTGTGAGCTAGCGTGCAGATATGATAAAAATGTTTCATATCGATCGACTTTTGTTTTATACAGAAAGTTGTCAGAAGTATGTCGTGTATGTTATCAAATGAAAGGTCTCGGTGAGAGTTGGGGTACATAAATGACAAAAATGTTTCATGACGACCGGCTTTTGTTTTTTGCAAAATATTATTAGAAGTATATCGTGTTTGCAATCTAACGAAAGGTCTTGGTGAGGCCTAACGTGGAAATATGAAATAATTGTTTCATGTCGAGAATTCGCTAGTATATATATATATATATATATATATATATATATATATATATATATATATATATATATATATATATATATATATATTGAGACGATCACTTGGGCCCCAGCAACTTTGTCGGTCCGTGATGTCGTGGTTCTCCCTCAGGACGTCGGGTTTACTCGGGTGCAAATCAGTGGGTCCTGTGAAAGAAAAATAGTGTGCCACGGGAGCTCTAGGTCGGTTGGGCCATGGATTAGCACAGACAAACAAGAGTAAGATAAAATTAAATATTTTATTGTACATAAAAAAAATCTACACCTGTGTATTTTAGCCGTAGGAAGTGAAACAAAAGAAAACTAACGGCGGCCCGGTTCTACCCAGCCGTTGACGAAGTTTGCGGTGGACGCCACCAGCACGGTTTCTCCGACAACAGCGGAATGTAGAATACGAAAAGGAAACAAAAGGAAACTCTAACCGCGGCCCGGTTCTACCCAGCCGTTGACGAAGTTTGCGGTGGACGCCACCAGCACGGTTTCTTCGACAACAGCGGAATGTAGAATACAGTAAATAAACAAAATAACGAATACACGGCTCTGCTCAATAGCTAAAGGAGGTTGCGGTGGATGCCACCAGCACGTTTCTCGTACTGGAGCGAAATGCAGCAAAAAGAAATAGGAAATAAATACTCGACTCTAAACGGCAGTTGAAGAATCTGCTGTAGTTGCCACCAGCACGGTTCTTCAACAGGAACGGAATATAAGAAAAATGTTTAAAAAAAATAACTGATGAAAATTCAACTCTATACGGTACGGTTCGGATGCGGACTGCTACTCTTCTCTGCTAGATGGTTCCGACGTTATAGTCGTCGTAGACTGAAGAAATACGACTGACTTTTTTGTGTTGTCGTTTTTGTCTAATGAATTGAATTTTATTATAAAAATATTATATATATTCTGATCTCATTTATATATTTTTGTAAAATGTAGAACGGGATTTCGGTCTCAGGAACTGTTGTTTCTGAAATTGGCAGAAATACGGACATGCGCAGTCGGTTGCTCAGCTGACAAGTGGTTTTGTGAAAATATGAAAAACTGTAAAAAAAAAAACAAGAAAAACTAGGAATTGAGAATCGGAAAGTGTTACAAAGTCTTTATTATGGTTTTCTCCAGCTCTGTGGTTGTAGGTGAAACTGTTTGTGAAAATTTGATCCCACGTGGTCTTAAAATTCTGCTGCGTGTCATGTGCTTCTGTCAAAGTATTTTTCGGCGGTTCTTTGGCAATTCGGGAGGCTGCTCGAGTTGTTGTACAGCCTGCTGACGGTTTTCGTAGCGGTCGGCGGCTACTGGTCCGGACGGTGAATTCGCTTTAACCCGATGTGCAGTTCGGACCTCGTGGAGTCAGATGCTAGTGACTGCTTGGAGCACTGGGGTTGCGCCACTTCCTTCGAAGCTTTCTAGATCCAATTTCATTGGAGTGGATGAATTTCCGTTCCTGTTTCTTAGATGTTCTTTATAATTTTCATCTACAACTCCCTATCTCTTGTTTTGTTCTTCCAGTTGCTAATACTGACTGCTTTTAGATTTTCTTCCACTTCTCTCAGCCATGTTGATCTGGGCCTGCCTCGTCTTCTTCTTCCGCCTGGGCTCCACTCGACTATTGATCTTATTGTATCCCTTTCTTCTGCTCTCCATACATGGTCAAGCCATCTCATTCTTTGTTGTTTAATTTTTTTCGTTATATATTCTCCTTCTAATTCTTGTTCTATTTCATGGTTCATTCTTATTCTGTATTCATTTTCTGATACCTTGATTGGTTGTTATGAACAAAAATTAAATTAGTTTAGTTGGTATCATCGCCAAAAGATGTTTATAGATGACACTAGTTGTCAAGAGTGTGTGTGGCCGCATGCCACATGCGTGTTTATTTTTTTTGTATTCTATGTCGTAGTAGAAACGTGTTTTTTGTGAAATGGTTCTTTTATAAAAGTGCATTTATTTTGTTAATTAAAGAAATCTCGTTCTGTTTTAAAACCTCATACATGTGTTTATTAATTTTTCTGATGGACCTTACAGTCCTAATATTGTTCGTATTATTTTGCGTTCCATTATTTTTAGATCTTCTTCTTCTTTTTTTGTCTTTTACCAGTGAAAAAATATTTAAAAGTATTTTAATTGATTTAGTAAAATCTACAATAAAAAAAAATCAATAAATGTCAATTTTTGGCATGCAAATAACATATGCCCATCTGTTGACTGTTATCGAATATTTTGTAGAATATTAAACTGTGACTGGCATTATTGGAATGTAAAGACAATAAAAAAAGAGAAAGAAGCAGAAATTATCTTGAAGAAGAAAAGTAAAACTTGTTAAATATTATAGAAGAGTATTTAACTATTATAGAAAATAAAAATACTGACGCTGTATCTTCACAAACAAAGATGAAAACTTGGACTTAAATTGCTGAAAAATATAATTCTTCAGCAAAAACCGGCGGTAGAATAGGAAATCAGCTCAAATTTCTATATGAATCATTAAAAAAATTAGCTAAAAAGCATAAGGCGGATGATAAAGTATATTACAAATAATTTTCATTATTGTTGTTTGAAGAAATTACGTAATTTTTATTTCTCAGATTGAAACATATAAAACAGGAAGTGGCTTATTTATCCCTACAACTTCCAATGTAGATTGCAAAGTAATTACAATGTTAGAGCCTCAAATAAACTTCCTTCTAAATCCTTTTGATTCAAACGACCTAATCCTACTAGAAATTACTATTGATAGTAACAGAATACAGAGTACAAATATTACATTAATAATATAACAATTACTATTACATTTAGATATAATAATGCCGGAAGAATTATCACATGTTGAAATTATAGCATCTTCTGCTAACTTTTCTCTAGCAAAAAATGGTTCTACTAGTGATGTGCATTTGACAGTCGCAAATGAAGCTTCCCAAACGGTTTCATCTCCTAAAAGAGACACAAAAAAATCATTTTTTAATAAAATAAATAAAAAGAAAAAACTAAATCAGACAGAAGAAAATATGTATGAAAATTTTTTTTTTCAAATGAAACAAGAACGGCATTAGGAAAAAATGGAAATTTTAGAAATAATAAAAAAAAAAAGAATTATTACATTTAAAAATTAAAGAACTCGAACTTAGTCGTCTATAAATGAAATAATTTTTATTTATGTTTTAAATATAATATTATATATTTAATCTCTTTCGTTATTTATTATTTGTGAATAAAAATTAAATGTGGCGCTTGTGAAGAGGAAGATGGTGATAGTTTGTGAATCGCTCTCGCTGGCAATGAGTTTGAGAGAGGGGATTTGGCATCTATGTTGTAGGCGACAGAGCGACTAGTAGTGTGTTTGGAATGGTTGTACTAGCACAGAAAAGATATTGGCCAGTATTCTCACATACCTCGAAATAGTACTACTTCGTTCACTACTTTAAATATTACTATTTCGCGAAATAGCGTGATTTCAAAGTTTCATATTCTCACATCGAAATTTTCCCGCTACTTTAAATCATACTATTTCGAGAAAATTATGTTTGGCAACATTGCATCAGTTGTTGGGTTCGTTCTTGCCGCTTGAAAATTTATTATACGGTGCTGTCAATAACCTGAAGATATTTGCCTATATTATAATAAACAAGGTATGTATTAATGAAATATTATATTTTTAGGTATTATTTATTTATTGAATGATTTACAATTGTATGCAAAGTAGAATTATTTACATAATTTATAAGTTAAACCGTGGAGTACATAAGTTAACCTATAATATCGTCCAAAAAAAATTTCATAATACATAATAATTCATGCATTTACCGTAATTCAGATGCCTAAATGCGAACCGAAGACGGACAGAACATGATTCACCAGTAAAGAAAAAGAAATGCTGCTGGATATTATGAAAAAGAATGCCGGCATACTAGAAAATAAATCTAATGATGCCAAGCTTATGAAAAGCAGAAAACAGAAATGGGTGGAATTAGAGACTCTGTTTAAAAGCAACGGATACAACAGAAGTGCACAGCGGTTAAGAGAATGTTGGTTTCGGATGAAGGGAAATGCAAAAGCAAATGTAGCAAAATATAAAAAAAATCAAAATACAACTGGAGGAGGACTATCACTCGTTGAAGAACCGTCCGAAACGGACTGGATAATAAGAAGTGTGTGTCCAGTTGATTTTACTAAAGACAAAAGTAATTACGACTCAGACGGGAGAAGAGAAGAGTATGGTGTAGACGTCGTATCTGGGTAAGTATTTATAGTTATTAATAGTAATAATAATGGAAGTATTCGGCAAATATTCGTATAGGTCACCGTAGAAACATTCATTTACTACAATTTTTTCATTTAATTAAACACTAATACCCGGTTGCAGAAAGGCTAATCAGGCTCTAATCAAAAAAATCACTGATTAATTTGACGTTGTTACCATGGCCACGTATTAAAAATACATTGCTGTCAAAAATTAATCATTAATCAAAATTGTTGAAGCTTTGTGCAACCCGGGCTTAGTATTTTTCACTTACAAATATATGTTGAAGATTGTTTCAAATTTAATGAACTTATTTTACTTATTTTCTTAATTGAGAATGAACATTATTATTATATTTATTTGTTAATTGGTTAAATTGCTTTATTTGATGAATGACTTGACTGGGATGAATGATAAGAATATTAAAAGCTGAATATGTGCATGATACACCATTTTAAGTACTGACATTGGCCCGTATTCTCACATACCTCGAAATAGTACTACTTCGTTCACTACTTTAAATATTAATATTTCGCGCAATAGCGTGATTTCAAAGTTTCATATTCTCACATCGAAATTTTCCCGCTACTTTAAATCATACTATTTCGAGAAAATTATGTTTGGCAACATTGCATCAGTTGTTGGGTTCGTTCTTGCCGCTTGAAAATTTAATATACGGTGCTGTCAATAACCTGAAGATATTTGCCTATATTTTAATAAACAAGGCATGTATTAATGAAATATTATATTTTTATGTATTATTTATTTATTGAATGATTTACAATTGTATGCAAAGTAGAATTATTTACATAATTTGTAAGTTAAACCGTGGAGTACATAAGTTAACCTATAATATCGTCCAAAAAAATTTTCATAATACATAATAATTCATGAATTTACCGTAATTCAGATGCCTAAACGCGAACCGAAGACGGACAGAACATTATTCACCAGTGAAGAAAAAGAAATGCTGCTGGATTTTATGAAAAAGAATGCCGGCATACTAGAAAATAAATGTAATGATGCCAAGCTTATGAAAAGCAGAAAACAGAAATGGGTGGAATTAGAGACTCTGTTTAAAAGCAACGGATACAACAGAAGTGCACAGCGGTTAAGGGAATGTTGGTTTCGGATGAAGGGAAATGCAAAAGCAAATATAGCAAAATATAAAAAAAATCTAAATACAACTGGAGGAGGACCATCACTCGTTCAAGAACCGTCCGAAACGGACTGGATACTAAGAAGTGTGTGTCCAGTTGATTTTACCGAAGACAATAGTTATTTGTATATCAAGTGCTGAAAGTCTATCTTTGTCGAACCAAAACGAAAGTTGCAGCCTGAGCGAAGCGAAGGTTGCAATCGTTTGTGTTCGACAAACGACTTTCAACACGTGTTATACAAACTATTTTTTCTACTCCTGCAAGATAAAAAATAAGGAAATAAAAAATATTTTTTAAACATAATTTGACATTTATTGCAAATTTTGTATTTGTGATGCGCAAGTGATGCGTATCCATGGCAGCAACAATGTAACAAACATTTATTAGTGCTGCAAAGAATCACTTTCAGCATGAAAAACAAACCAGAAAATTGTATTTTCAAAGCAGGAGTAGAAAAAAATAATTACGACTCAGATGGGAGAAGAGAAGAGTATGTTGTAGATGTCGAACCTGGGTAAGTATTTATAGTTATTAATAGTAATAATAATGGAAGTATTCGGCAAATATTTGTATAGGTCACCGTAGAAACATTCATTTACTACATTTTTTTCATTTAATTAAACACTAAGCATTTCTCACTTACAAATATTTGTTGAAGATTGTTTCAAATTTAATGAACTTATTTTACTTATTTTCTAAAATGAGAATGAACAGTATTATCATATTTATTTGTTAATTGGTTAAATTGCTTTATTGGATGAATGACTTGACTGGGATGAATGATAAGAATATTAAAAGATGAATATGTGCATGATACACCATTTTAAGTAGTGACATAGTTTCGATTACAGATTAATAGATGTATATATAATAAAATAATAAACTCAATAAAATTAACATGTTTTGTTTAGAATTTTAATTCCTGCTCCATCCGCTACGACTCCTGAATCCCAATCTGAAGTTATAGAACCTTTTTCTTCCACCGCTGCTAGTGTACTGCCCCAAACAGAGAGTCCAAGAAATGAATATCAGTGTATTCCTACCAATGAAGCCACAGTTGTTCCTCAAAAAGAAACAGGAACCTCTAAAAAAATAAAAAAAACAAAGAACAAAAACCTCTATAGATGAAAACATTTGTGGAGAAGTTTCTGAAGCTCTAAATGCAAGAAGTAAGAGGGAACAAGAGCTTCATGAAAAAAAATTGATCTTGCAACAGGAAAAGATAAAACTTGTTAAGTTGAAGCAAGAAAAAGAGAACTATGAGATAGCAGTACAGAAAGCTGTACTTGAAAAAATTGAATTAGAAACAAAACTTTTAAAGAAGCAGTTGTTGTAAATGATAATCATGGAATAAGTCGTGCTGGAGCCCAACATCGTTTTATTAAATAATAAATAGAATTTTATACTTTAGTTTTATTATTTATTTTTTAAGAATAATATACGTATTTATTTATTTATAAAATTACTTGTTTATAATGAATAGGTACGTTTTATACATCTATAGTCGTCAATCGCAGCATAATGTATGAATACGGACAGCGTACCTTAACGTTATAAGCTCCGCGGTTTAAATTCTAACATCACCAACTTTTACGGCCGGTTGCACCTATATTACTTAAATTTTAAGTTTTACTTAAATGGACATTATCATATCGGAATAAATAGTTAAATAAACTAGTCATCATTGCCTTAAAATTTCGTTCTCCTTAAATAAAACTAAAATTTTATAATTTTCTGCAAACTGTGAAAAAAAATTTATTTGCATACTCTGCAGAAATAAAAACAAATTTTGAATGACGTTTAAACAACAATAACTGTAGAGTTGTAGTGACAGTTTCAAAATGTCAATATTATAATTGACAGGTTACAAAATAGCTATATATGTAATAAGTACATAATGTAGGTCTTTATTGGCGAGTCCTACAGTACACTACAGTACACAGACTAAGCGAAGCAAACGAGGTAAATAAATAGGGCTAGTAAATAAAGCCTAATTATGTACGAATTGCATACAAAACTATATGTTCGACTGCGAAAATCGATTTCTCGTAGTAAAAAAGTAAGATATTTATGGTTTTAGAAGAATGAATCAAGATTGCTTTCCTTCTGTTGTTTGATTACGAATTTATTTGGTCTGGTGTCAATGTCAAAATTTTGTTTGAAGCAAGATGGAAGCGTGGTCTCAGAGTTGTAATAATAAATAATAAAGATTCACTATTTCCTAAAGCAATCATATATACTAAGAGACATATAATGCGAATCGGAAATGGTGTTCTAGTAAGAATGTTGAAAGAACTTCTGAAAATTACTTTATTTTACTAGTACTATAAAGAGGTAGTTTATGGCCGCAAAAGTATGATATAAATCAAACGTTAACCTGCAATTGTACATAAAATCATTTATAATACACTTCTTTAACCATATAAAGTATACGAGTATCAACATCAACTTTTTAATAAATAAAAAAATAGATAATTTTTTCTTCATTATAATTATAATATTTAATAAAATTTATATATTTTTCAAAAAGAAGAATCAAATAAAAAGAAATACTAAAAGGTAGTTCTTCACTGAACTTCCAGTAAGTAATGGAAAAAATATAATAATTTGGCGGACTTCTTATAGAAATAAAAATATACAATAGTATTGCATTTGACCCCTCTGTATTGTACTAAAAAAAAATTAAGGGTGACGATGCATCTGCCACTTGCTGCGTTTACTGCGATAAATGCTGAATACTGTTTACTTTTAAGCGAAGCTACATATTGTAGCGATCCCATTGTTCTGTTTACGGGAGGGTTGGAGAACATTCTAGCAATTAATTATTTTACTATAAATACCCCGAGCGGGAGATCGCGAAGACTGTCTAATATTGATACGTGTAGTGATTGTTGGTAATATAAATAAATAGTTGGTAATATAAATATTTTGGAAATAAGTATCACGTAGTTTTAAGTGTTTTAATAAATAATCTTAGTGTTTAAGTTTTTATTAATAGTTGTTAGTCTGAAAATAATTTTTATGTTTATTTATTCATAGTGTTACTAATTTTAATTGTCTTTTATAATTCACATTTCGTTTATTAAACTTAGTTATATAAATATTAGTGTTTCGATTATTTCCCTTCACTTCACCTAAATAAATAAAACGTTACAACTAGTGTCAGAAGTGAGGGTTAATAAACCGTGAAGTGCAAAATAAAAATAAACAAAATAGAGACTAAACAAGTAAAATTAAGCGAATTAAAAGTGGCCGATCTCAGGAGGGAGTTGGAAGAACGAGAGTTGGAGACATCGGAAACCAAATCAGTTTTACAACATCGTCTACAGCAAGCCTTGTTAGAAGCTGGAGAAAATCCTGATGACTTTTCAAAATTACGGGTAGCTTGCTCGATTTTAGTATAATTATGAAGAAAAAGTTGGCGGAGAATTCTAAAACTTTCGAACAGAAATTAGAAGAAAAGATGGCGGAAAATTCTAAAAAAACCGAAGAGAACTTAAAAGATCAAAGGATGGAACATTTTCGAACATTGGAAGAAAAATTAACAAAAAATTCTAGAAAGTTTGAAGAAAGGTCCAAAATATTAAAAGAAGAGTTATTAGAATATTCCAGAAAGAAAGTTCCAGAATATTGAAAGAAGAGTTGATGGAAAATTCTAGAGTTTTGGAAGAAAAACTAAACCAACAATTTAAAGAAAGTTCTGGAATATTAGAAGAGAGAATAGAAACTTATGAAAAGAAACTTGAAGAGTTACAGCAATATTTCTCTAAAATTACGTCACCAGAGGATTAAAATTCTAATATAGCTAAGACTGAAGAAAACAAACCAGAAAAAGAAAATAATTCTAGAATACATATTGTGACGAAATAGAACGTCACAAAATATATCTGTAAGCTACGAACCATCTCGTCTAAATGCGAATTCTAACCCGGCTACTGAGTTAGCCAGTAGCTACCTGCTTAATTAAACTAAAACGTATAAAAACCAGGGCCGAAAGGCTGTTGAGACAGTGCTAGCTGGCGATTACTAGTGTGTAGACCTAATAGCATCTCCGAGATAAATTCACCAAGTGAGCATTTCCGTCTTTTTACCGTATAACCGTCCATTCCGTGAATTCTCCACGTAAGTCACTACCTCAAGAGTTTGGTCCCATTGTTTTGGCTACCTCCTTCGTCGTGGCTCGTTGTGAGTTAACCACCTCTAAGTCTAGACGTTGCCGGCGTGTGTACCCGGGCGTCGACAATTACGAGGTAGCGTGTCAATCCAGGGCCACCACGAACGAACCGCTTCTTACAAATAGTGTAACTGTTCACAGAACAACCGGGCCGTAAGTTTAGCCGTTATTGTATTGCCCGTCGTCGTAGCTTATTGCGAGTTTAACCGCCTCCACGTCTAGACGCCGCCGGTGTGTACACCCGGGCGTCGACAACCACGAGGTTGCGTGTCAATCCAAAGCCACCACGACGAGTTCGTTGCTTCACCCTTGCGTGTGCATCACCTGGTGCCCGGCGAACCGTTGCGAGTGTTACCGTTTCAAACGTCTCTATACTGCCGGCGTGTATACCCGGGTATCGGAGACCACGAGGCTGCGTACATATCCAGGTCACTCCCGAAGACACTTGCCGCAAGCACCAAATTTCCTCACGATACACCAAGTTCGCTGTAGTAACCCGTTGTTAACTAACCGTCTCGAAGACGCGGTACCGCCGGTGTGTTTACCCGGGTGCCGACGTCCACGAGGCTGCGTGTATCCAGGGCCCGTTCACCTGACCGGGTGACATCACCGTCGGTTCACCACGTCCCTCGCGTCGCCGTCGGGATGCCCCGCGTCGATTGTAACTGACCCCGCTAAAGTGAATTACGATAACTGCCCGTACTTGCCGCCTATTTTTAGGCCATCGCTATTAGTGTCGCCGCCCCGACGCTCGGCGTCATTGCTACATAAACCCGTTCCTCAGGTTCCTTTTACTTCGCAAGTCGCCTCCTCTTACAGCCCCCCTCCCAACGGTACCTCAGTTCATACTCTAATAAAGGGATGTCCTTTTTTTACATCTAAGACTGGTGTTTTATTTAATAACAACGACCCAAATTTCTCCGTCCTGCTATCCGGACCGTTGGCGCCCGAGCACCCTCGCCAACATTTCTGTGACGTGTTCACCAAGACTCGTTACAAACACTAGAATTCGACGGCAAGACATCGTGGCCGAATTATGTAAAACAATTTGAAGCCGCTGCCAAAACAAATGGCTGGAGTTCCAAGGAGAAGACTACTGCGTTGACCGTTTCGCTGCGTAAAGAAACCATCGATATCCCACAGACTCTAAAGGAAGATGAACAAGAAGGTTATGACCAGCTTATGAAGTGATTGGATATGTGATATGGCAATGCGCATCTGGAGCAGACGTACCAGACTGTAGCGAACCCAGGGTCGCGGCGCGGGCGGCGGCGAGGGCGGCGGCCGCTAGCGCACAGGTCAAAACACGTCCGTTCGTTCCCTATTGTTCTGATCGGGGTCGGTGAATATTCGAGAAATTAAAAGGTCAAAGAATATTCGAGAATGAAGCGTTTTAATATAAATACCCCAAGCAAAAGATCGCGAGAACAGTCTTGTATCGATACGGGTAGTGAACACATGGTGATATAAATAAGGAAAGAGTGATATAAATATTGTTGAAATAAATATTGCGTATTTATAATTATTTAAATAAATTATCTTAGTGTTTAAGTCTTTAGTAATAATAATTAGTTCTTAAATTAGTGTTTATATTTGTTAATTCTTAGTGTTAGTTATTTTTCATTACTCTTTATAATTCATATTTCTTTAATTAAACTTAGTTATATAAATATTAGTGTTTTAATCAATTTTACACTTCACCTAAATAAATAAAACGTTACAATTGGTGTCAGGTGTGAGGGTTATTAAAAACTGTGTAAAGTGTAAAATAAAAATAAATAAAATGGCGACTAAACAAGTAAAATTAAGTGAATTAAAAGTGGCCGATCTCAAGAGGGAGCTGGAAGAACGAGAGTTGGAGACATCGGGAACCAAGTCTGTTTTACAACATCGTCTACGGCAAGCTTTGGTAGAAGCTGGTGAAAATCCTGATGACTTTATATTCGAAATTACGGGTAGCTTGCCCGATTTTGGTAAAATTATGGAGGAAAAGTTAGCAGAAAGTTCTAAAAAATCTGATGAAAACTTACAAAAACTAGTAGAACATTCTCGAGCATTAGAACAAAAATTAGAAGAAAATTCTAGAACTTTAGGACAAATGAAAGAAAGTTCTAAAATATTAGAACAAAAATTAGAGGAAAGTTCTAGAAAATCTGAAGAAAATTCTCGAACTTTAGAAGAAAAAATCATGGAAAATTCTAAAAGTTTAGAACAAAAATTGGAAGAAAAATTAACAGAAAATTCTAGAACTTTAGAAGAGAAATTAACAGAAAATTCTAGAATATTGAAAGAAGAGTTAATGGAAAATTCTAGAACTTTGGAAGAGAAACTAAACGAACAAATTAAAGAACAATTGAAAGAAAGTTCTGGAATATTAGAAGAAAGAATAGAAACTTATGAGAAGAAACTTGAAGAGTTACAGCAAAATTTCTCCAAAATTACTTCACCAGTGGTTTCAAATCCTGATATAACTAAAACGGATGAGATTCAAGAAAAGAAACCAGAAAAAGAAAATAGTTCGAGAATGCATATAAAAACACCTGAATTTGATGGCAAGTCATCATGGCCGAATTATGTAAAACAGTTTGAAGCCGCTGCCAAAGCAAATGGCTGGACTCCCAAAGAAAAGGCTACAGCGCTGACAGTTTCGCTGCGTGGAGAAGCTATCGATATCCTTCAGACGCTAAAAGAGGATGAACAAGAAGATTATGATCAACTTGTCAAGCGGTTGGATATGCGATATGGCAATGCGCATCTGGAGCAGGTATACCAGACGCAACTGAGGAACCGATATCAGAGTTCAAAAGAGAACCTTCAAGAATTTGAAGCGGATGTAGCTCGTTTGGTTCGCCTTGCACACCCTACAGCTCCTGACAGCGTTTTGGAATGTCTAGCCACACAAGCATTTATATATGGGATCCGAGACAATGAAACTCAGCAGGAACTACGATTGGCTCGACCAAAAACTCTGGTTGATGCACTTTCATATGCCTTAGACCATGAAGCTGCGAAACAAGCTTCACGTAATCAATCGCGGGTGCGAAATATCGATGCTGAGAGGCCCGAAGACACCGAAGATCTAGAAGACAAGATAAGACGAATTACGTCTGAAATTAATGCTGCTGGAAGAAAGAAACTCCGCTGTTGGAATTGCGGTGAATTAGGTCACCCACAAAGGCTCTGCAGAAAACAACAGAAGAAAGCAGAACCAAGAAAAGATGAAAAGGAGTCGGGAAACTAAGTCGGGTTGATGCGAAGGGGCAATCGTCGACCCGTAATCCAGTAGCCCCAGAATCCATTAGTTATGTCGCATCCCTACATCATCAAGCTAATAGCATCTATGTAGACGGTTTTATCGACAGAAGGCCGCTTAAAATGTTGCTGGATACGGGTGCGACAAAAACAATAATCAGACCCGACTTAGCAAGAAAAATATGCAGAAAATATCTACTTCCAACAAAGTGGCAGATACGCACAGCCACAGGCGAACAAGCTACCGCATCTGGAGAAATAGATTTGAGCATAATTATTGGAAAAACGTGCATTAAACATCGCGCACTGGTAGCAGACGTAGAAGATAAATTCATTCTGGGCATGGACTTAATGAAAAAGCATGGATTTAAACTTGACCTGAAGAATGGAGTGATGATGGTCAATGATGAAGAATTGGTATTAAATCCACGAGACGACAATGCTATGCGAGTATTAATAACGGAAGATGTAACCCTCCCAGAACGGAGTGAATCAATCGTGGAAGCACAGATAGAGGGTAGCTTCTGTGAGGGAAACATTGTCATGCTCCAGCCAAAAAATGATGATGCTAAAACTGGGACTGGAGTTGTAATTGGGAAGGCCTTGCTCAAAACCGACAAGATAATCCCAGTTCGAGTAATGAACATTAATTTTTATCCCGTTATACTAAAAAAAGGGACCGTAGTAGGTGAATGTTCAGCGGTATCATCAATTATTCGAACTGTAAAGGCCAAAGACAACACATCCTGTGAAGTTCCAGATATTCTAATCAAGGAGCTGTCATCATCGTTCCAGGACTTGACTGCCGACCAGAAAACCAAGGCTAAGAACTTAATTGGGAACTTTCAAGATGTGTTCCAATTTGACAAGAAGGACAAAGGACGAAGCAATGTTGTCCATCATAAAATAGACACCGGAGACGCAAGACCTATCCGCCAAACAGCAAGAAGACTTCCACTGGCTAAGCGGGAAGAAGCGGAAGAAATTATAGAGGACATGAGAATGGAAGGTGTGATTGAACATTCAAGCAGTCCATGGGCTTCACCAGTGGTACTAGTGAAGAAGAAGGATGACTCTACAAGATTTTGCGTCGATTATCGTCAACTTAACAACGTGACGAAGAAGGATAGCTACCCGCTACCTCGAATAGACGATACACTGGACACATTGGCAGGATCAAAGATCTTCTCTACTCTTGATCTAAAGAGCGGATACTGGCAAGTAGATTTAGACCCAAGAGACAAAGAAAAGACGGCATTTACCATCGGTACCGGTCTTTGGCAATTTACTGTTATGCCATTTGGGCTCTGCAATGCCCCTGCAACGTTTGAACGACTTATGGAAACCGTGTTGGCTGGACTGTCGTGGAAAACATGTTTGGTTTACCTCGATGATATTATTGTGGTAGGAAAAACGTTCGAGGACCACATGAAGAACTTGGAAGAGGTTTTCCAAAGATTGAGGAAGGCTAACCTGAAACTCAGTCCAAAGAAGTGTCACTTATTTCAAAAAGAAGTTCATTATCTTGGACACGTAATTTCTGGTAAGGGTATTGCAGTTGACCCGGAGAAAATAAGGGCTGTGAGTGACTGGCCAGTACCGAGGGATAAACATGAATTGAGAAGTTTCCTTGGTCTCTGTACATACTACCGACGTTATGTACCTGGATTTGCCAACATAGCGAAGCCATTGACAAGGCTTACTGAAGAAGGTAGAAGATTTATCTGGGAGATGGACTTTCAAGCTGCATTCAAACAACTTAAATATTCCTTGACAAGCGCACCTGTCCTAAGTTATCCTTTACCAGAAGGAGAATTCGTTTTAGATACAGATGCCAGCAACGTTGGAATTGGTGGCGTTCTTTCCCAGATACAAGACGGACAAGAGAAGGTTATTGCCTATTTTAGTAAGACCTTGTCAAAACCAGAGAGGAATTATTGCGTCACCAGAAAAGAACTTTTGGCAGTCGTGAAATCCGTGGAGCACTTCTACAAATATTTGTACGGTAGAAGATTTCTTATAAGAACTGACCATGCTGCTCTCAAATGGCTGCTATAATTTAAGAATCCTGAAGGTCAGGCAGCTAGATGGATTGAAAGATTGCAAGAATATAACTTTGTTATTGAGCATCGAGCAGGTACAAGCCATCGTAATGCTGACGCATTATCAAGAAGACCTTGCCTAGATGAATGCAAGCACTGCAGTCGCCTAGAGGAAAGACTCTCTACCATCGCTAGAACAACAGTAGTGAATGATAGTTGGCAAACGGAAGACCTTCGCAAGGACCAAGAGAATGACTCGGACTTAAAAATCATACTGGATTGGAAACGTGGAGATAGCAGACCAGTTTGGGAAGATGTTGCACGACACTCACAAAGTGTAAAATCGTACTGGGCGCAGTGGGACTCTATTGTTGTTGAAGAGGGCCTCCTGAAACGTGTCATAGAGAATACTGAAGGTACTGAGAGTAGAACTCAGCTGATAATCCCTAGAAATAGAGTACCGGAAGTATTGGAGGAGATCCACGACGGATCTGGACATTTTGGAGTAAATAAAACCCTCGAGAGATTGCGCCAACGATTTTACTGGGTAAATTGCAAAGAAGATGTTAAAGAGTGGTGCAAGAAATGTGTGGTCTGCGCGGGAAGTAACGGGCCACATAGGAAAAGAAGAGCTCCTATGCGCCAATATAACGTTGGAAGTCCCTTTGAACGCATTGCGATTGACGTGGCCGGACCATTCCCCGAAACTGATGATGGAAATAAATACAAAGTAGTAGTAATGGACTACTTTACTAAGTGGGTCGAAGCCTATCCATTACCCAACCAGGAAGCCGTAACGGTCGCTGAAGTAGTGATAAAAGAATGCATCTGCCGATTTGGAGTACCGCGAGAGATACATTCCGACCAAGGAAGGAATTTCGAGTCTGCTCTGTTCCAAAATATCTGTAAGATATTAGGAATAAAGAAAACCAGAACTACTGCATTACACCCGCAGTCTGATGGCATGGTTGAACGGATGAATAGAACAATAAATCGGTATTTGTCAAAGGTAGTCTCTAACCATCAACGAGACTGGGACCAACATCTTCATCTGTTCTTGTTGGCTTACCGTTCATCCGTGCATGAGACAACAGGGCAGACACCAGCTAACATCTTATTCGGACGGGAGTTGCGCTTACCATGCGACCTGGTATTTGGCAGTAAACCCGGTGAAGATCTAGCCGGGGAGGACTATGTAACGGACTTACGGAGAAGAATGAATGACATCCATGAACAAGTCCGCACAAACATTCAAGGTGCCAGCGATCGGATGAAGGACCAGTATGACGTCAAGGCTGAAAAAGGTGGTTTTCAACCTGGGAATTTGGTGTGGCTTTACAATCCACAAAGACGTCGTGGCTTATCACCGAAGCTACAAAAGAATTGGGAAGGGCCCTACGAGATCGTAAAGAGAATAAATGATGTGGTCTACAGAATTAGGAAAACACCTAATGGAAAGCCGAGAGTAGTCCACTTCAATCGGTTAGCCCCTTTCGCTGGTGATAATTTTGACAATCATTGTGGAGCGACGGTTCGCCGGGTTGTAGCCGAGGAACCCACATATGATGACTTTATGGAAAGCCATTCCACTGGTCACAAAGTACGGTATGGCGTGACACGAGAAGAACAACGAGATCTGTTTACCGTGTCCCCAGAATATTCCCTCGCTCACTGTGTAGCGAAAGACATTAAAATGTCCCGCGGCATCGCTTCAGTTTTTAAAAAAAAATTTGGACGAGTACAAGAACTGGCCAACCAACGTCCAACTGTCGGGAAAACGCTACAACTGAAGGATGATAACGTAGAACACAAGCGGTACATTTATTATCTCGTTACGAAACAATACTCACATCAGAAGCCGTCATACCGCAATTTATGGGACTCGCTGTGCGACATGAAGGACCATCTGTTGGAAAACGACATCATGAAACTGGCAGTACCGAAGATAGGCTGTGGACTAGATGGTTTGGATTGGAGGATTGTTAGAAGCATGTTAGAAACAGTCTTCCGCTTTACCGGAGTGGAAATTCTAGTCTGCAGCTTCAACTCTACCGGCCAAGAAGAGCTCAAACGGACCGTCGACTGTTACTTCTTCAAGACTTCCAGATGCACCAAGGGTGATGCATGCAGATTTCGTCATAACGAACTGTTCCGGGACGAAACAGTCTTAAGGAGGGGGCAATGTAGCGAACCCAGGGTCGCGGCGCGGGCGGCGGCGAGGGCGGCGGCCGCTAGCGCACAGGTCAAAACACGTCCGTTCGTTCCCTATTGTTCTGATCGGGGTCGGCGAATATTCGAGAAATTAAAAGGTCAAAGAATATTCGAGAATGAAGCGTTTTAATATAAATACCCCAAGCGAAAGATCGCGAGAACAGTCTTGTATCGATACGGGTAGTGAACACATGGTGATATAAATAAGGAAAGAGTGATATAAATATTGTTGAAATAAATATTGCGTATTTATAATTATTTAAATAAATTATCTTAGTGTTTAAGTCTTTAGTAATAATAATTAGTTCTTAAATTAGTGTTTATATATGTTAATTCTTAGTGTTAGTTATTTTTCATTACTCTTTATAATTCATATTTCTTTAATTAAACTTAGTTATATAAATATTAGTGTTTTAATCAATTTTACACTTCACCTAAATAAATAAAACGTTACAAGACAAAACTGAGAAACCGGCATCAGAGTGCCAAAGAAAACCTTCAAGAATTTGAAGCCTACATAGCTCGTTTGGTTCGTCTCGCACACTCTACAGCTCCTGACAGCGTGTTGGAATGCCTAGCTACACAAGCATTTGTCTATGGGGTCCGAGACAATGAAACTCAGCAGGTACTACGATTGGCTCGACCAAAAACTCTGGTTGATGCACTAACATGAAGCTGCTAAACAAGCTTTACGTAGGCAGTCGCGAGTGCGAAATATTGATGCTGAGAGTATCGAAGATCTAAAAGACAGGATAAGAAGAATCACGTCTGAAATTCGTGCTGCTGGAAGAAAGAAACTCCGCTGTTGGAAGTGCGGTGAATTAGGTCACCCGCACAGTCTCTGCAGAAAACAACAGAGGAAAGAAGAACCAAGAAAGGAAAAAAAAAGAGTCGGGAAACTTAAGTCGGGTTGGTGCAAAGGGGTAACCGTCAACCAGTAGTCCCAGAATCCATTAGTTATGTTGCAACCCTTCATCATTAACTTAACATCTACGTAGACGGCTCTATCGACAGAAGGCCGCTGGTTGTTGGATAAGAGTGCGACAAAAACAATAATCAAACTCGACGTAGCAAGAGAAATATGCAGAAAACTTCTACTTCCAACAAAATGGCAGATACGCACAGCCACAGAAGAACAAGCTACCGCATTTAGAGAAATAGATTTGAGCTCACTGTTGGAAAAACGTGCATTAAACATCGTGTGCTGGTAGCTGACGTAGAAGATAAATTTATTCTCGGCATGGACATAATAAAAAAGCATGGATTTAAACTTGACTTAAAGAATGGCGTGATGATAGTCCATGATGAAGAACTGATATTAAATCCATGAGACGATAATGCCATGCGAGTATTAATAACGTAAGATGTAACCCTCTCAGAACGGAGTGAATCAATCGTGGAAGCACAACTAGAGGGAAAAATGATGATGCCAAAACTAGGACTGGAGTTGTAATCGGAAAAATCTTGCTCAAAACCGACAGGATAATCCCAGTTCGAGTAATGAACGTTAATTTTTATCCCGTTATACTAAAAAAAGGGACCATAGTAGGTGAATGTTCAGCGGTATCATCAATTACTCAAACTGTAAAAGCCAAAGACAACACATTCTGTGAAGTTCCGGATATTTTAATCAAGGAGCTGTCAACATCGTTCCAGGAATTACCAATGTAGTCCATCATAAAATAGACACCGGAGACGCAAGACCCATCCGTCAAACAGCAAGAAGGTTACCACTGGCGAAGCGGGAAGAAGCAGGAGAAATTATTGAGGACATGAGGACGGAAGGTGTAATTGAACCTTTAAGCAGTCCATGGGCTTCACCAGTGGTGCTAGTGAAGAAGAAGGATGGCTCTACAAGATTTTGCATCGATTATCGTCAACTTAACGTGACGAAGAAGCATAGCTACCCGCTACTCCGAATAGATGATAAGCTGAACATATTGGCAGGATCAAAGATTTTCTCTACTCTTGATCTAAAGAGCGGATACTGGCAAGTGGTACCGGTCTGTGGCAATTTACTGTTATGCCATTTGCGCTCTGCAATATCCCTCCAACGTTTGAACGACTCATGGATACAGTGTTGGCTGGACTGTCGTGGAAAACATGTTTGGTTTATCTCGACGATACTATTGTGGTAGGAAAAACGTTCGAGGACCACGTGAAGAATTTGGAATAGTTTTCCAAGGATAAAGGAAGGCTAACCTGAAGCTCAGTCCAAAGAAATGTCACTTATTCCAAAGAGAAGTTCATTATCTTGGACACATAGTTTCTGGTAAGGGTATTGCAGTTGACCCGGAGAAAATAAGGGTTGTGAGTGACTGGCCAGTACCGAGAGATAAACATGAATTGAGAAGTTTCCTTGGTCTCTGTACATATTACCGGTGCTATGTACCTGTATTTGCCAACACAGTGAAGCCATTGACAAGGCTTACTGAAGAAGGCAGAAAATTTATCTGGGAGATGGACTGTCAAGGCGCGTTCAAACAATTTAAATATTCCTTGACAAGTGCACCTGTCCTTCTAGACACAGATGCCAGCAATGTTGGAATTGGTGGCGTTTTTTCCCAAATACAAGATGGGCAAGAGAAGGTTATTGAATACTTTGGTAAGACCTTGTCAAAACTATAAAAGAATTCCTGTGTCACTAGAAAAGAACTTTTCACAGTTGTAAAATTCGTGAAGGACTTCTACAAATATTTGTACGGTAGAGGATTTTTCATAAGAACTGACCATGTTGCTCTAAAATGGCTGCTACAATTTAAGAATCCTGCAGGTCAGATAGCTAGATGAATTGAAAGATTGTAAGAAAATAATTTTGTTATCGAGAATCGGGCAGGTACAAGCAATCATAATGCTGACGCATTATTAAGAAGAACTGGCCAAGATGAATGCAATCATTGCAGTCGTCTGGAAGAAAAACTCTCCACCGTCGCCAGAACAACAGTAGTCAATGATAGTTGCCAAACGGAAGACATTCGCAAGGACCAAGAAAATGACTCAGACTTGACGATCATACTAGATTCGAAACATGGCAATAGCAGACCATTTTGGGAAGATGTTGCACGACACTCACAAAGTGTAAAATCGTACTGGGCGCAGTGGAACTCTATTGTGGTTGAAGAGGGTCTCCTGAAACGTGTCGTAGAGAATACTGAATGTACTGAGAGTAGGACCCAGTCGATAATCCCTAGGAGAAGAGTACCAGAAGTATTGGAAGAGATCCATGACGGATCTGGCGGAAGACATTTTGGAGTGAATAAAACCCTCGAGAGAGTGCGCCAACAATTTTACTAGGTAAATTGCAAGGAAGATGTTAAAGAGTGGTGCAAGAAATGTGTGATCTGCGCGGGAAGTAACGGGCCACATAGGAAAAGAAGAGCTCCAATGCGCCAATATTATGTTGGAAGTTCCTTTGAACGTATTGTGATTGACATATCTGGACCATTTCTAGAAACTGACGAGGGAAATAAGTACATAGTGGTAGTAATGGACAACTTCACTAAGTGGGTCGAAGCCTATGCATTACCCAACCAGGAAGTCGTAACGGTCGCTGAAGTAGTGATAAAAGAATGCATCTGCCGATTTGGAGTACCGCGAGAGATACATTCCGACGAAGAAAGGAATTTCGAGTCTGCTCTGTTTCAAAATATCTGTAAGATATTAGGAATAACGAAAACCAGAACTACTGCATTACACCCGCAGTCTGACAGCATGGTTGAACGGATGAATAGAACAATAAATCGGTATTTGTCAAAGGTAGTCTCTAACCATCAACGAGACTGGGACCGACATATTCATCTGTTCTTGTTGGCTTACCGTTCATTTGTGCATGAGACAACAGGGCAGACACCAGCTAACATCTTATTCGGGCGGGAGTTGCGCTTACCATGTGACCTGGTATTTGGCAGTAAACCCGGTGAAGATCTAGCCGGGGAGGACTACGTAACGGACTTATGTAGAAGAATGAACGACATCTATGAACAAGTCCGTATAAACATTCAAGGTGCCAGCGATCGGATGAAGGACCAGTATGACGTCAAGGCTGAAAAAGGTGGTTATCAACCTGGGAATTTGGTGTGGCTTTACAATCCACAAAGACGTCGTGGCTTATCACCGAAGCTGCAAAAGAATTGGGAAGGTCCCTACGAGATTGTAAAAAGAATAAATGATGTGGTCTACTGAATTAGGAAAACACCTAATGGAAAGCCGAGAGTAGTCCACTTCAATCGGTTAGCCTCTTTTGCTGATGATAATTTTGGCGATCATCGTGGAGCGACGGTTCACCGGGTTGTAGCTGAGGAACCCACATTTGATGACTTCATGGAAAGCCATTTCACTGGTCACAAGGCACGATATGGCGTGGCAAGAGAAGAACAACGAGATCTGTTCTCGTCCCGCGACTCTATAGCGCATCTGAAGTTTTTGAAACTCGCTGGCAAGCTGTACAGTAGCATTATTGCAAGCAAGTCCTTGTTCACTTCCACGCCCATCTCATGGAGCTTATCTACCGCGTCGAAAATTTTTTGTGTGTATTCTCCTACATTTTCTCCTTTTAGCATTTTCTGCAACATTAATTCCTTTAAAAGAGTAGCTTTTCTCGCTGGTCCCGATGATTGATAGATTGATTCTAGTTTCAACCAAACTTCGCGGGATGTAGCACAGCCTTTTACTTGCTTAAGTTCAGAAGGATTTATAGATAAAGCAGGTCCGACTTAGCTTTACTGTCCCCAATGATCCAATTTTTCATGGCCGCTTCTGACGCTGTGTCTCTAACGTTAACTTCTGGTTTCATGTGTACATCGTTTGCAAAATGCCACGCGTCATTTTTTTATTAACAACGCTTCCATCTGGATTTTCCATGTATCGTAATTTTCCTTGTTCAGGCTTTCAATACGGACCGAAGTTGAAGCCATTTCTTATACGATGCACGTGCACGGACGACAAACTCCAAAATCAACTGTATATTTTGTGACTATTTTTTTTACAATTCACACGTCACTTTCACATACGATACTGGGCCCATAACCTGTTACGTAAATTCCTGGACCGTAAGGGACGATTCAATGTGAATTAAACAATAATGTCAACTCGAACACACAGATTTATTTATAAACAGGTACAGTGAGATCAAAACGAACTGACAGGTGACTTTGGAACAACTGACTACTTACTTGATGTAAAAACATAGTGACCGTTCGTTGTTTAATATATTTCTAATATATAGATCAGGTAGAGGGTTTAATAAAATGTACGATTTTACCACCTACTAATCTTTATCATCCGGTATTACCGATAAAAACCCATAGTAAACTCATGTTTATTTTATGCCGTCTATGTTGCGACACGTTAGAGCAGAGTGACTGTACTCACGACAACGACGCGAGACAATTTACTGGGACATGGGTTGCGGACGAAGTGAAGACAGCGGTAACGTACGGCTATAAAATAATGAAAGTGCACGAGTTCTGGCAGTATAAAAAAGGGCAATACAATAACACTACAAAAGAAGGAGGATTATTTGCCGAGTATATCGACAACTTTCTGAAAATAAAACAGGAGGCATCAGGATTTCCCGCCGAATGTACCACAGAAGAGGCAAAGTCCGTCTACATAAGAGAATTTTTAGAAAAGGAAGAATTTCAACTTGATGCAGATATGATTGAAAAGAATTCAGGAAAACGGTCCTGTGCGCAAGCTGAAAACCAGCCACGTACTACAACGGTGTCGTCTGCTGGAGAACTGTATGAATTATTGGCTAATCCAGCCATTATTGTTAACAAAATTATTCCGGCGGATGACACTATGGTGTACGTCAACTGGATATATCAGAATAAATCAGTGGAACAACTCGCGATAGTGAATGTCGTGATCGCTGCATACACAACTGCACAAGCCCGTCTCGAATTATGCAAGTATTTACACCGTTTAGATGAAAGAGTTCTTTATTATGATACCGACTCCATTATTTACTTCCATTCACCAGGACAATAAGAACCAGCTACAGGTAATTTTTTGGGTGATCTAACAGACGAATTATCTTGTTTCGGTTCTAAACATATATAACAGAATTTGTATGCGGTGACCCGAAAAAATACGTTTTGTGACGTAATGGACAACTATAGTGATCTCCTGAAGGAAAATCACCGTGAACTACACCGTCCACACTATACCGCGGTGCTCAGATGTGTTTGTGTTTGCGCTAGGTCGTGGGTTTTAGAGAGAATTGGGTAGCGAAAGGAAACAGTGGGCACAACAACACTGATAAAGAACGAGACTAAAGTTTATTTTGAACAAAAAATTATGGGAATACAAAGTACTCAAAATTACAAAAAATATTGTACTTAACTTGGGGTTACAATTTTTGATGGGTCCGGACTGGACGGGCCGTCGGCAGGAGTCGTACTTAGATAATTGGCAGTAGCACAGCAGTGACGTAGCAACAGGAACAACCAGCGGATGTGGCTCCGAATGTGAACGGTGTATGGTGTGTTCTGTGTTCGGTGTAGTGTAGTGCAGCTTGGTGTGGCAGCAGTGAAAGTGTGTATGATGTCTGATTTTTATGTACGGTAGCAAAAGCTATCAGTGATGCTGGTGTTGCAATTAGGCACAAGCGTCCTGCTGTGGGTTAAGCCATGTTTTTGGTTGACGGGTGTACTCCTAGACCAACGAACCTCGACCAGGCCGGTACAAGGAGGGAACATAAATCATAAAAAAAAATTTGAGCACAAAATATTCTCACAATGAAATTCATAAAAATTTTAATTTAACAAGAATTCAAAATTTAAATACAATACATTAAATTTGGTAATAAACTGTAATAACAAGATAATAAATTTTAATGTTAATGAAAAATAATATCATACATAAAATACACCATCCAGCTGATCAGGCTGGCAAGAATTAGACAGCGAAAAAAAAAGATAGTAAAAAAAAGAAAAGGCTCGATAGGAGAACTCAACAATTGAGAAACCAAAATATGCGATAGATAATAAAAAAAAGTACTCAATTGTTCCGCTGTGGAATTAGCAAAATTTGAAAATTTGGTTTCCGACAAGACAAGATAAAAATAAAATTACGCGCCGGTATACCAAAATTAGAACGATACAAATTCTACTTATGACTGCTAAATCAGCTATGAGCTCAGTCTGTTTTCCACCGCAAGAAAATGAACCTAGGTCGAGACTGGGAAAATTTTTGAACAAAGACAAAAAACACTAGAAAGGAATTTAAAATATTCCGGACAATAATAGAAGGACAGGGATACTAAAAGATATAAGATAAGGGAAGGAATAATTCCAGGGTGCAACCTGAGTCGACACGAGGTACGGCTCGCACCGCAAAAATGAAATAATTACAAAATAACATTTTAACTTACCAAATAAATTTACAAGAATCACTAGTAAAATAAAATAGACTACAATTAAATATAGATGGCATAGATATTAATCGATAAAAAGATTTTAAATCGCCCGAAAAAGTCAACCTTGAAAATTTCGTGTCTGTCGCCTCAGACCGCACACACCGGAATCCTCTCCGAACGCGTCTCTCTCTCGTTCGCCGCTCACGGTTGCAAACTCAAGATAAGTTTTAATAAATAAAAAGAAAGGTGGCGCTAAAGAATAGAATTTAAATGTAAAAATGAGAAACGATATCGAAATAGTTTCACTGCCCCCCCCCCCCCTCAGAAAAGTTTACCTAGAGAGCCTATTGGGAGGAGTCGAAGCAGGAATCAGAGTCGATAGGAGCTGGTTTAAGATCCTTAATGTGATATACTCGTATACCTGCATCATTTCCATTGTTGTCATGAAGATGGTATGCTAATGGTGAAAGCTTTTTAATAACTCTACTTGGAACGAATCGGGGTGCAAGAGCAGAAGAATAATATCTAGAACCGACAGAAAGAACACGATTTCGACTATATACTAAATCACCTTCTTTAAATTCAAGGTGGCGACGGTGTTGATTATAATATTTAGCGTTTCTTTCGTAGGCACCATGAATACGATTTTGAACAAGGGAAAAGAATTCCGACAATTCTTTCAGTTTATGTGCATAATCCGCGTGATCATTTGAGCAGATGTTATTAGGTAACGTTTTGTAAAAATTGCCAGATAATAGTACTTGTCGGCCAAAGGTTAAAAAGGCTGGGCAGAATCGAGTAACTTCATGAACACTAGTACGAATTGCCTGACCAATTGCTTGAAGGTTTTTATCCCAAACACGATGATTATCATTGAGATAAGATCGTATGGCTGTTTTTATAATACGATTCGTTCGTTCAACATAATTTACCTGAGGATGGAATTTCGCATTATACCAAAGTTTAGGAATTTCGTATTTCTTTATAAGATCGGTGAAGAGTTTAGAAATAAATTGAGTTCCATTGTCACACATTACTATCTGAGGCACACCAAATAAAAGGAATACTCCCTCTTCCAAAAACTTACAAATTTTAGGACCAGTAGCTTCACGCATGGGATGAACAAGAACGAATTTGGAGAACCAGTCGGTTACAACGAAAATGTATCGATTTCCGGCTGAAGATGGAGGTAAGGGACCCATGATGTCAACAGAGATAGCCTGCCAAGAAAATTGTATAATCTTTTCCTTACCCATCAAACCAGATGGAGGTAATTGAGGGACTTTTTGGGCGAGACACACCTTGCAGTGTTTAACATAGCCGGCGACAAAATGATGCATTTTTGGCCAATAATACTCCGAGGCGACACGCTGTAGAGTTTTAAAAATACCGAGATGTGCTGCAGTGGGATCATCATGGCAACGCTGTAAAATAGATTTTCGAAACTCGCGTGGGACGACAGGCTTCCACGTAGATAAGTTTGGAGGTAGCGAATATGGCGTCGCGATATTCTTATAAAGAAGATGATTATCTACACGCCAGGCAGGATAGTCGGCAGGATTTTGTGTAACCGCGTCTCGCATACGACAATACCATTGGTCTGTAGTATTCCCCAAATTTTCAATAACAGCAATTTCAAGAGGACATCGCGAGAGCGCATCAGGAAGTTCATTTAATTTACCGTAATCGTAAAAGTGAATTGTTGTAACTGGACAGCCCACCGAGCTAGTTTACCATGAGGGTCGTCCATCTTCAACAACCACAAAAGCGAATAGTGATCAGTAATCACTTCAAAGTGGAGACCTTCCACATAGGGACGAAATTTTAAAATACCAAAGAGCACGGCAAGGCATTCCTTCTCAGTGGCAGAATAATTTTTTTCAGCCTTATTCAAGGTACGGCTGGCATACGAAATAGGATGCTCCTCACCATCTTCAACAACCTGGGTGAGTACCGCACCAAGACCGTAGTTAGATGCGTCGGTATAAATTTTAAACGGTTTAATAGGCTGGCGATAATCAGGGCTAGCGAGAGTAGGACTGGAAATTAAGGAAAGCTTAAGCTGATTAAATGCTTCTTCAGCGGCGGTGGTCCACGAAATAGGAGATTTTTTATTTCTACCTTTACTCTTTGTAAATTCAGTAATTACTGCTGACATGGAGGCAAAATTAGGTACGAATCTTCGGTACCAAGAAAAGAGACCCATGGCTCTTCGAACTTCTGTTACGTTTCGAGGTCTCGGGAGATTGGCAATAGCGGAAATTTTTTCGGGGTCAGTACGAAGACCATGTTCATCAATGACGAAACCGAGGTATTTTAGAGACGGTAAGCAAAATTCGCACTTATCCACATTCACCGTGAAACCAGCAGCTTTTAAACGATTTAAAACTTTATATAAAATTACCATGTGTTCCTCGAAAGTCGCAGTAGCGATAATTAAGTCGTCCAGGTAAACAAATACATTAGGATCTAACTCAGGACCGAAAACTTGATCCATAAGTCTTTGTAAGGTTTGAGGAGCATTGCAAAGTCCGAAGGGCATTCGAACAAACTCGAACAATCCACGGCCAGCTACAGCAAATGTAGTTTTTTCGCGGGAAGAAACGGATAACGGAATCTGCCAGAAGGCGCTTTTCAGATCAACGGAAGACAAAAATTTAGCGTTACCTAATTTACTTAGAATATAATCAACGCGAGGTAATGGATAACTATCCTTACGAGTTACTGAGTTAAGTTTACGACCATCGAAGCATAATCGATACTCGCCTGAAGATTTTTTAACTAATAGGATAGGGCTTGACCAAGGACTGGAAGAAGGTTGAATAACTCCCACGTTTAACATGTGATCTACTTCCTTATTCACATATTCCATTAGGACTGGTGAAAGAGGATATTGACGTTGCTTGGTGGGAGTCGCGTCACCGGTATCAATTACATGTTGTACTTTATTTGTACATCGAAGACCTAAAGAGCCTAATTTTTTATAATCAGCGATAACTAGGTCAAGGGTTTGTTGTTGAGAAGGATTTAAATTGTCACGACTATGAATAACAGAAATAGAAGCAATATCGAGAGGTGAAGACCAGGAATCAGTCTTGAAATCTAAATTAATGCCAAAAAAGCGACAAAAATCTACACCGAGAATAATACAGTGCCGTACAGAAGGGACTACAAAAAGCGAATGAGGTTTCTCAATTTTTCCGATCAAATGGGGAGAAAAACTTCACCTAATATAGAATGACAATTGCCATCTGCGGTAGAAACATTTGGTAAAGAACTAGATTTAACATTAAACTTTAGTTGTTTTAATAGAGAATAACCGCGACCACCTAGGACTGATATATTAGCGCCTGAGTCAATTAGAGCTATCATCGAAATGCCTTGTACGGTAATATTAACAAAAGGTCTATTATCGTGGCCTAACTTACGAAATAAGGGAGAAATATTACTATTTTTAAAGAAATTTGCTACTGTGTTTAACCATGTAGACCATTCGCTTCGGTCTATTGTGCCAGCTCTGAATCGGTGTTTGCCTCGTCGGCTAACAAATACGAGACTCCGCGCACGTTTTTTGAACACCGTGGGCATTGAGACTTAATAATATTTTTATGGCCACAGCTAAAACAAAAACGAGTTCGCGGTTTAGGACAATTGGGATATAAATGTCCGATACTATAACAATTCCAACAAGATTTAGAGGTAGAGTTTCGAACTTGATCTTGACCTACAGATGCTATAATTGGTCGATTAAAACTTCGTTCAGTACTAGTATGATTAGAACGACCTTGGAATGATAAGTCCGGTTCTAAAGTATGTGAAGTATTTGATGGTGGATTTCGAAACTGAGTGACGTGTTGTTCAGTATCTTCTAGTCGCTTACAAATAGTAATTAAATCCGCCAAAGTAGTAATATTCTGGAGGGCACAAAATCTTTGATAATTTGGCTGCAAATTACGAACAATGTAACATACTCTAGTATTCTCGGCGACTGGTTGGCTTAAACGGGAAAATAAATTTTCCATTATGGCAATGAAAATTTCTACTCTTTCGGTGGGAGCTTGAGTACGAGTCCTAATTTCGTCCAAAAGGGCAATATCATAGTTGGCGGGAAGGAAAGTATGTCGTAGTTTTGAAACAAGGTTCGACCATGTAGCTACATAATTACGGATCATACGATACCACACAAGAGCATGACCAGTAAAAAGATCACCAGCTTGAGCAAATAGCCGTTCATGAGACCATCGAATTTAATATTCCAGCGATTTATTTGTTCTCTGGAATCACAAACCAGTGGACAAAGTAATGGTGTATTGCTATGAGGTAAAGGAGTTACAAGAGAGACAACGTTGGGTGGGTGATTATGAACAATTGTTGTTTCGTTAGGGACAGTAGTAGTAGTAGGCAGGTTACTGAATCTAAACGAGTAAAGTCTTTCGCGTAATCTTGCATAACCCGAATTAAAAGAACTAAGTATGGTAGTAGATGGTGTACATTCTTCTTGACAAACTGAATCTAACGGAAATGACGTTTGGTAATCATCAAAATCAATTAAATTTACGTGAGTAATACTATTCGTCACGTTAAAGGACATAGAGGTGATGGCGGACATAATCACAGAGAGAAATCTCAATAATTCACCTTTTAAATGTTCAGGAAGGCGAGAGATTCGAAGATTTAAAGCAACTAATCGAGATTTAATTTTTAATTGAAATTGCTCCAAATGAGAGGGTTCTCTTGATTGAAATAATAAAATCATACCTGACATTTCTCTAAGTGTCTCCAGACAGGTCTGCGAGTCATGAATGGGATCAGGATAATAGGCGGTATTAATTGTGCTTTGTCCAAGTTTTTCCATCTCGATTAATCCACGTAAAACGCTCAAATTTTCCTCATAGCTTCCAGGATATAAACAATTTCGTATCTAAAGCTCATACTTGATTTCATCGTCTTCAAGGTACTGGAGATTTTTCGCACTCAGTGCCATTTTAACAGAGAAAATAATATTAACAATTTATATAATTGGAATATTTTAAAGAAAAAAAGAAAAAGAATAGAAACAGAAATGTACAAGAAACTGTCGCAAGACATAGCGAAACCACTAAGGCCCCACGTTTCGGGCCAAAATTTATGTGTGACGTAATGGACAACTATAGTGATCTCCTGAAGGGAAATCACCGTAAACCATACCGTCCACACTATACCGCGGTGCTCAGGAGGGAACATAAATCATAAAAAAAGAATTGAGCACAAAATATTCTCACAATGAAATTCATAAAAATTTTAATTTAACAAGAATTCAAAATTTAAATACAATACATTAAATTTGGTAATAAACTGTAATAACAAGATAATGAATTTTAATATTAATGAAAAATAATATCATACATAAAATACATCATCCAGCTGATCAGGCTGGCAAGAATTAGATAGCGAAAGAAAAAGATAGTAAAAAAAAGAAAAGGCTCGATAGGTGAACTCAACAATTGAGAAACCAAAATATGCGATAGATAATAAAAAAAAGTACTCAATTGTTCCGCTGTGGAATTAGCAAAATTTGAAAATTTGGTTTCCGACAAGACAAGATAAAAATAAAATTACGCGCCGGTATACCAAAATTAGAACGATACAAATTCTACTTACGACTGCTAAATCAGCTATGAGCTCAGTCTGTTTTCCACCGCAAGAAAATGAACCTAGGTCGAGACTGGGAAAATTTTTGAACAAAGACAAAAAACACTAGAAAGGAATTTAAAATATTCCGGACAATAATAGAAGGACAGGGATAGTAAAAGATATAAGGTAAGGGAAGAAATAATTCCAGGGTGCAACCTGAGTCGACACGAGGTACGGCTCGCACCGCAAAAATGAAATAATTACAAAATAACAATTTAACTTACCAAATAAATTTACAAGAATCACTAGTAAAATCAAATAGACCACAATTAAATTTAGATGGCATAGATATTAATCGATAAAAAGATTTTAAATCGCCCGAAAAAGTTAACCTTGTAAATTTCGCGTCTGTCGCCTCAGACCGCACACACCGGAATCCTCTCCGAACGCGTCTCTCTCTCGTTCGCCGCTCACGGTCGCAAACTCAAGATAAGTTTTAATAAATAAAAAGAAAGGTGGCGCTAAAGAATAGAATTTAAATGTAAAAAAGAGAAACGATATCGAAATCGTTTCAGTTTATAGAACATATTGTAAAGAGTTTTTCGCTCGGCAAATATAACTTCAAACGCATCTATTACTGATGATGGTTTTTTATCTTTCAAAGGTATTGCCCAGGCATATCTACTGAATACATCAATAACGGTTAAAATATATTTGTAATTATCATTATAACGGCTTAACGAGCGCATATCATTTAAATCTGCTTGAAAAAGATCATTTATATTTGAAATTCTATATTTGTTTCGGACAAAATGTTTTCTTACTGGTTTGTGTAATGTATAAGTGTCTTGTGTACTAAGTCACTTACGTATTTTATTACTTTTGTATTGACCTTTCACGGCGTTTATTAAATTATTAGCTCCGGAAAAACCAGCAGGATGTGAAGGATTAAAATATATACTTGTCAATTTCTTATTCATAATTATAAGGTAAATCGTTTCCACTGAATTTGTAACGTCAGCATCTTCATAGCACGAAGCTAACGTTGCTAACTAAGTTGTCCGGCTAGTCTCGGGAACCATCGGGCCACGTCGTGCCCCGATCCCACTACTAGCGCTGTCCCCCCACTCCGTAGCTGCGGCTATATAAGCCCGGACACTAGTCCGGCGAGCACCTTTTCTTCCCATCCGCCTCCAGCCCAACTACCTAAGGCGAGCTGAGCCTTCCTAACCCGAGGCGTGTTGAGCCTTCCTAACATATGGCGTGCTGAGCCGTTCTTACCCGAGGCGTGTAGAGCCTGTTCCGCATACGGCGTGCTGAGCCGTTCCTCAAGGCGTGTTGAGCCATCCTGACCGAGGCGTGTTGAGCCTTCCTAACATACGGCGTGCTGAGCCGTTCTTACCCGAGGTGTGTTGAGCCTGTTCCGCATACGGCGTGCTGAGCCGTTCCTCAAGGCGTGTTGAGCCATCCTGACCGAGGCGTGTTGAGCTTGACATTTGATGACTTGACGTTGAAGTAGAAGCCTTGACGTTCACGATAACATAACCCCGAAATAACATGGATAAGTAAGTAATTGATAAAAGTTCTTTTTGTACAGATATAAAGAATTTGTACCCGAGGCAAGTTGAGTCTTCCTCACCCGAGGCGTGTTGAGCCTTCCTAACATATGACGTGCTGAGCCATTCTTACCCGAGCTTCTCCGCATACGGCGTGCTGAGCCGTTCCTCAAGGCGTGTTGAGCCATCCTTACCGAAGGGGTGCTGAGCCGAACGTTCCCTCACTACCTACTCCACCGGCGACACCGCGTCGGCCCCGAGTCACCGCGTGGGAACCGTGTCGCGTTCGTCAACACCCGAGTACCGCACGGCAAGGTGCGCCATTAGCTTTATCGCGAACGCGTACTATCGTAACCGGGACCGTAACCGCCGCCTCGCCGTATCACCGTGTCTGCTTTGTTACAGGTTGCCCCAGCCCGGAGAAGTAACTTCGACAGCCGCCAGACGCTAAACGGCCATTCTTACATTCTTACTGTTTTACAATAAATTGTATTTATTTTTGATTATATAGAATATATTTATTTATATTTTTGGGTAGAAACAGAAGTGTTTGCTTATTCCTCTAGTACCAGTCCGTCCTGACTCCCATCCTCGCTCCTGAACCCTGGTAACTCCTGAGCACCCGACCGGCGGGGAATGAGAGACGTTACAAGTTTATAAAATCAGAGTAATTTAACAAGGAAAGCAAATCAGTCAAACACCAGACAAATAAAAACTTTAAATTACAAAGCAATAATTAACATTGCATGCATCTTTGTCCATCGTAAAATTGAAATTAACCACCTTTATCGAACAGCGCGAACAGTAGCTCAGAATGGCAAACAGTTAAATCAAACAAAACAAAACGAAACAGTCCAGAAATTAACAGCAGGAACATCAGACAAAAAACTCTAACTGATTTTGTGGTAAGGATAAATACTCAAAATAGATTCCAGGAATTAACTAATCAAGACCCAGAAAATGATAATGATGACGAAAATACGGTTGAAAAACGAGAACCTAAACCGCCACCTATTTTTATTCCTGATATAATTAAATTGCAACCATTACTGGAAATATTGAACATAGTAGCCAAGGATGATTATTTTTTAAAATCAATGTCAAACAATCAGGTTAAAGTCCAACCCCATACATCTGAGAGTTACACAAAAATCATTAAGACCTTAACAGAGAAAAAAACGGCTTTTCATACATATCAGTTGAAACAGAAAAGAAACTTTAGAACAGTCCTAAGAAATATCCACTACTCTGCGGATATAGAATATTTGAAAACTGAAATAGAGTCATATGGTCACAAAGGTATTAATATTCACAATATTAAAAATTGGAAAAGTAAACAGCCGCTTCCCATGTTTTATGTGGACTTAGAACAGCAGGAAAATAATAAAAAAGTATACGACATTAAATATTTATTAAACTGCAAAATTGAATTCGAACCTCCACGAGTAAAACGACAAATCGTACAGTGTACTAATTGCCAAAGATACGGACATACCCATAACTACTGCGAGCGGCAAGCACGCTGTGTGAAATGTGGGAAAAATCATCATACATCTACGTGTGAAAAACCATCTAATACAGATGCAACCTGTGCCTTATGTGATGGAAAACACCCTGCAAATTACAAAGGTTGCGCAATATACAAAGAGATTCAAAAAAGAAAATATCCCACTTTACGTACTAAACAAATTACTCAACGACCTACAAATAATAATGTCAACATCCGTCCAGCACAATATGTAAACAATAACAATACATATGCAAGTGTTGCAAAAATGTCTAATCAGCAACCTACTAATATTAATGCAAATACTGCAAAAAATTCACAGGTCGAGACGCCAGCTAATGAAATCGTTACCCCGGAAATAAACACACAAGGTAATTCTAATAAAAATCTAGAACAAATGTTATGTAAACTAATGGAACGTATGGACGCAATGTTAAATATTTTAACAACATTAATTTCAAAAATAAAATGAATACTCAGATGAAAATTGTATTATGGAATGCCAACGGCTTGGCTCAACATAGCCAAGAATTAAAATCATTTATTATTAACCACCAACTAGATATAATACTTATATCAGAAACTCATTTCACGAATAAAACTACCTTAAAATACCAAATTATTCAATATATTCAACAAATCATCCTGACGGAACGGCTCATGGTGGAACTGCAATTATTGTAAAAAATTCAATTAAACATTATGAACTTGTAAAATACCAGAAAGAATATTTGCAAGCCACAAATATAAAAATTGAAACGCTATCGGTATCTTTTGTAGTGTCAGCAATTTATATGCCACCGAAACATATAATTAAAAACGAAGAATGTACTACCTTTTTTAATACATTGGGAAATAAATTCATTGCTGGTGGAGATTACAATGCTAAACACCAAATTTGGGGATCGAGACTCATTACACCAAGAGGAAGAGAATTACTCAAAACTATCCAGAATAAACATTACATAACCCTTTCAACTGGAGAACCAACCTACTGGCCGACTGACCCAAATAAAATACCTGATCTACTTGACTTTTTCAAAGTCAGTGGAAAATCAGAAAAATATTTTAAAGTAGAATCCTGCGTAGATTTATCATCAGACCACTCACCCGTAATTCTAATATTCAGTAGACAAATACCAAAAGTAGATAAACCCGCCTCTCTCTGTAATAAAAAAACGAATTGGCACAAATTCAGGAACATACTAGAAAGTAAAATCTCGTTAAATGTCAGCTTAAAATCTCAAGAAGACTTAGATAATGCTGTAGAACATTTAACAAAATCAATTCAGGAATCTACTTGGCAATCGACCCCAATACAAAAATCTTGTAATACTGTAACAAACATACCAGCGTACATCAAACATTTAATAGCCCATAAACGGAAAATTAGAAGAATCTGGCAGACAACTCGAGACCCCCAAGTAAAAAGTAAATTAAATAAAGCCACCAAAGACTTGAAAAAAATATTGCAACAAGAAAAAAATGAAACAATTCAAAACTATGTTGAGAATTTATCAGCAACAGAAGCAAGTGACTACTCATTATGGAAAGCAACGAAAAAAATCAAACAGCCCCAACAACACATTCCACCTATTAGGAAAGAAGGCGGACTATGGGCAAGGACTGACTCTGACAAAGCTCTAGCCTTTGCAAATCACCTAACAAAAGTATTCCAAACTTTTCCACCCTCGATACCACCAGAAGATGAACAATTCATATACAACACCCTTTCAGTTGGATTATCCTATACGACATTTTAAACCGAAGGATGTTCTCGAGATAATATGCAACCATATAAATCCAAAAAAAACTCCCGGATACGATTTAACTGGAAAAAATTTAAGACAACTCCCATTTAAAGCAATCATTCTTATAACTTATATATTTAACACAATCTTAAGACTTGGAGTTTTTCCATCACAATGGAAAGTAGCTCAAATTATTCTTATACACAAACCAGAGAAACCCGCTGAGGAAACATCGTCCTATCGTCCAATAAGTTTACTACCTGTACTTTCAAAAGTATTTGAAAAACTTTTCATCACAAGACTGGAGCCCATACTTATGCGAAGAAAATTAATTCCTGATCATCAGTTTGGCTTTCGAAAACAACACTCAACTATTGAGCAGGTTCATAGAGTAGTCGACGTAATAAACAAAACATTTGAAAGAAAACACTACTGTTCAGCAGCTTTTATAGATGTTTCGCAAGCGTTCGATAAAGTGTGGCATATTGGCCTGCTATATAAATTAAAAAGTAACATCCCTCATACCTTCTATCAAATCCTAGAATCCTATCTAACAAACAGATATTTTACAGTAAAATACAAAGAAGAATGTAGTCCATTATACCCAATCAAATCAGGAGTACCCCAAGGTAGTGTTCTTGGACCTATTCTCTACCTCATTTACACGGCTGATATTCCAACAACTCCAAATTCTACAGTTGCCACATTTGCTGATGACACAGCAATCCTAGCTTATCATAAAAATTCAGCAGAGGCCTCACATCTTCTTCAAATACAGCTTAAAAAAATCGAAAAGTGGCTAAAAATCTGGAGAATAAAAGCCAACGAAACCAAATCAGTCCATGTAACCTTTACCTTGAATAAAAGTACGTGTCCTGTGGTAACACTCAATAACCAACCGCTACCGCAAACTGAAGAAACAAGATATCTAGGAATACATCTTGATAGAAGACTAACATGGCGTAAACACATCTTCTCAAAAAGAAAACAACTGGGACTAAAATTCAGGCAGCACTATTGGCTATTAGGTAGAAATTCCAAACTGTCAGTGGAAAACAAACTACTGATATATAAAAGCATCTGTAAACCAGTCTGGACGTATGGAATACAACTCTGGGGAACAGCAAGCAACTCCAATATTGAAATACTTCAACGCTTTCAATCTAAGTGCCTCCGAACAATTACAAATGCTCCTTGGTATGTGCTAAATGTAAACATCCACAGAGACCTCAACATGTGTACAGTGAAAGAAACAATCGAACAATTTTGTACCAAATATCTTAAAAGACTTGAAGCCCACCCAAACACAAGTGCAGTGAAATTGTTAGACAGCAGTGAGGACATACGACGATTAAAACGTTTTAAACCATTAGATTTAGTAGATAGATTTAACTAACATTATATAGTTATAAATTCTTAGGAGATACAAAAAAAAAAAAAAACAAACGGAGATTCATTACTGTGATTCAAGCAAGAGTATGGATGGAGTTTAAAAACGTGGAGTTTTCCGAAATAGATTCTAGTGAACTTATTTAAGCGTTTTCGGCAAAGCAGGACATGGCAACTCAGTGTTGTTCTTGGGTGTACTATTGTACAAAATTGTATACATTAGAGTAACGAACTGTACAAAGTACTACAGTACGAAAATAGTGCCAGTTTTGTACATTTTGTGTACAAATGTCAAATATAATTTAATTATGTAGAGCTAGAAACTAAATTTTTAAATTTGGACACCCAAAAGAATTGATATATAGTAATTTTTGTTCAGTATATTGTTAGTAACTTACCTGTACCTTCATATTTTGTAACATTTAGTAATTCCCTGTAAGTTGGTAACGTGACAACGTAACGCATATAACTTACTTGACATTTGATGACTTGACGTTGAAGTAGAAGCCTTGACGTTCACGATAACATAACCCAACCATTGCAGATTTGTTTTTCTTAAAAGAAAAAATGAGAATGAAGTAACCAATAAAGTAGCATCTGAGGAGAATTTTAATAATAATTGTGTTGATGTGTCACAGTGTTTTATTAACGAAGAAGATGAAAAAAAAATTGAAAGTTCTAATACCATCAATGACAATCGTAGCTACGAAGAAGAGGGTGTGCCACTATCAAAAAAAGTTAAAAAGAAATATGTTCCAAAAGTGGAAATAGTTTCTCAATTATACGACTGGGTTGATCCTGAAAAAAGGTGCCTTTTTTGCAAGGTATGCAATACTACTATACAAGATGGCAATTTTCATTTAAAGAGACACCAGTCGAACTCTTCTCACATTAAAAATGTAAATGCTGCAAAAAATTGTGTTCAGATTACACAGTCATTATTTAGTCCTCAAGTACAAAAAAAATCGCAGGTAATAAAAGAAGCAGAATTGAGAATGTGTGCGTATATCTGTGATAAAAATTTAGCTGTACTTTTAATGGATACCTGGCCCCTCTTTAATAAAGCCATTTATCCTGATTCTAAAATTGCTCAAAATGTATATATTAAAAGAAAAAAGGCCACTAAATTGATTGTTGGTTTTATGGCGCCTGCTTTTAGAAAAGAAATATGTGAGGGTTTGAAGTCTACAAACTTTTCATTAATCATTGATGAGACAACAGATGTGAGCATTAAAAAGTCCTTTCAGTGATTGTAAGATATAGAAAGGATGGAGAAGTTGTAGACAGATTTCTAAATTTAATCGAAGCTGAATCATCCAGGGCAGAAGCTTTATTTAATATGGTAATAAAATTATTAAAAGATAACGGAATTCCGATTGAAGAGTTATAGGTTTTGGCGCCGATAATGCTAATACTATGTTAGGAAATATTAAAGGAGTGAAGGCAAAATTCCAAGAGATTTTGCCACATATTTACATACAAGGATGTTCCTGTCATTCCTTACATTTGTGTGCTTCAGCTGCAGCACAAAAGTTACTTGGAAGTGTGGAACAATTTACACGCGATGTATATAGTTATTTTGCACATAGTAATAAAAGAATAGAGGAACTGAAGGAGTACCAAATATTTGCAAAAGAAAACCATGCAAGATGCTGTATCCGAGCCAGACAAGATGGTTATCTTTAAAGGTATTAGATATACTTTATTTGTTTTTCTTGTTCTATAACCATATTTATAATTTTAGGCTGTCGTGGATAGAATTCTCAAACATTAGAACTCCTTAACTTTGTTTATTCAAAGGGCTGCATTGGAAGACAACTTGCCTAATGCAAAATTAATTTTAAACGCATTACATAATAATATATTTAAACTGTATTTGTTATTTTTGTCGTATGTGTTAGATTTAATTACTAAAGTTAACATTGAACTACCACCTGAGAAACCAAAGTTACCTGTATTGCTGAATAGGTTAACAACTTTATATAAAACTGTTTTAAAGTGTTTTATCAAACGAGATGTGATAGTTACCAAAGATTTTCGAGATATAGTAATAAGTAATCCATCTAATTATTTAGAACTAGAAAAAATTTATGTAGGTGCTAAATCAGACGTTTTGATAAGGTTTGCTGACAGGCAAATATCAAAAGAAGATTTACACAATTTTCGTCTTCGAGCCTTAGATTTTTACATTGAATTATGTCATCAAATCAAAAAAAGATTTGATTTTAATGATAAATATCTATTTACAATATGCATCTTTGTTTACACCTGAAGTGGTGCTCTCAAGGGATGTTTTATGCATATCTGAATTTGCAACTTTATTTCCAAATATTGCTGTAAATTTAGAATCAGCAAATACAGAATGGCAGCTTTTAAGTGAAATTCAACTTCAAAATTGTAATAATAAGACTGATCTTAATATTTTTTGGAAAAGTGTGTCAGAACAAAAAAATTGTAATGGAAATGCTATGTTTCCAAACCTGATGATTATCGTCAAAACAATATTAGCTCTACCTCATTTCATTCCTCAGCTACTACAGAGCGAAGTTTTTCTCAATTATAATTAATTAAGAATTTTCTTAGAAATAAACTGTTAATAAGCTCTTGTGCTGCAATCTTATCAATAAAAGACAAATTAAGGACTATTCCCTAATAAGAATCTTTTGAATTTTAACGAACACACATTAAATATCATAAGTGTGGACGACGATAGTGATAGTAATGAACAATAGGCAACTCTTCCGAGATCGAGATCACCTAAAAAATGTACCTGACTGATGCATTATATTAATTATTATATTTACCACAGAATATTTATTTAAGTTAGTTTTTTTTTGTTTTGTTTTAAATTTAGGAATTTATACTCACAGAATGCTATTTATTTTTTTATTATATTTATTACATATAAATATATAATAAAAGTATATTAAAGTCTATAGTTGTGATTTATTTAAAAAAAACCAGATTTAAATTAAAAGACCTTGGAAAGATGGCGACATTGTACAAGGTGGCGCAAAAGTAATCACCCTATTGAAACATGCTATAATTTTTGCAAATAGCGGCAAATGTCAAATCTGCTTTGATATTTGTGAAGTAAATAAATGCAAAATACATGTCCATAAAACATGAATCGCTATATTCCTCAAAAACGCGGTTTAATTACTTCGATTTTTTCGCGGAATAATTCGTCGTTAGTGTTGGCGCAGCGTGAATTTACGCGCAGATTTCCCGGTCGCCTGACACCAACTGGGCAAACACTGCGGCGTTCACCCGCTCGCCTAGAAGAATATGGTACAACACGAGATGCTGCCAGGTCTGGCCTGCCCCGGAGAAGCCGTTCTGCTCAGAATATCGCGGCTGTGGCTGAAGACGACTACTGTGGACTTCTTCCTCAATTGCATGAATTTGAACTGGAGAACATGTGGTTCCAACAGGATGGAACAACGGCGCATACTGCACGAGCCACAACGGAAATTCTGTGGGCTACATTTCCGGGTCGCCTAATCTCTCGTTTTGGTGATTTGCACCGGCCGGCAAGGTCGTCCGATTTAACCGTTCCAAACTTCTTTTTGTGGGGTTTCTTTAAGTCACGAGTCTATGTCAACAAGCCTCAGACTTTTCAAGCCCTCAAAGAGAATATCCGTCAAGAATGCGAGAACCTATCGCCGGAAGTACTGGCAAGAGTAATGGAAAATGCTATAAATCGGGCCCGTATGATCATCCATTCTGGCGGCGGCCAGTTGGCCGATATCATTTTCTCGACTTAATAGGAAAAAAATTAAGACATCAACTAAACATAATCAAAAAGCAGAACCAAAGTTTTTCATCCATAAAAAAAATTGCAGCCAAAGAACATCGGGTGACAACTTTTGCGCCACCCAGTACAATTTGTTACAAAACTGTACAATTTTGATTACTCCTTTAGTACAAACGAAAATCCACTAGGAACAACACTGTGGCAACTCTTCTCTCCTATAAAAAAATATTCTAATTTCTTCAAAAGGAAAACGTGGATAACTTTTGTTTAAAAAAATGCAAGACTTGTCCGTGGTTTTTGACCTTGAACCTATTTAGTGAAGTGGGTCATGTTATAATATAGAATCAACCATCAAACTAACAAGATGACTGTTTGTTGCGCTTAACCCCTGTTTACGCATAATTATTATTTTCCGGAGGTTGCAAATTTACGCAATAACCTTCTCAAGTCTGTATAATTGTACCGCTAGTAAATAAATATAGGCGTTTTAACAATACAATTTTCTAGATTACATATAAATGCGCATAATTTTATGTACTTTAATACTCGCATTACAAATACAACAATAATAACAATAGGACCATTCTTATGTTTAAAGAATATAATAAAATAAGAAGTGTTTTATCTTTTGTAAGATTCGAATCAACAATACACTTGAACAAAAAAATAATATAAAGGAAAATTGATACATACTCGTAGCTACTTCATCCCCACAAACGTGGGTTGATATACAATAAAGAATTATTATTATTACATTAAATAGTGTAATAATTTGTAATATAATATTCTATACTAAATTATAAATCAAAAGATTCGGAGTCACTAGGTGGATACAAAATTATCTCTTTAAATCTATTGTAAAGTAAAAGTATGTACATATCGCTATTAGTTCGCAGCTACAGACCTAACTCGTAGAATTGTTTTGGTGATGAGAGATATTTTTCATGAATGAGTTTCGTAATCAGGAACCGACCATCTTTATCTCTATTGTAGATTTGAGGAACGTATCTATTATGTGTTGTTTGTAAATAAGAATTATAAAACAACAAAGTAAGCAAAAAAAGTATATATTTATATAAAAAAGTGAATTACAGATGTCAATCCTCTAATTAATCACCATGTTTACGTCATTAATAAATTTTAATATTATTTATTGTTCACTAAATATGTCCCTCAGCATGTTGGTGTCTATCTCTTAAGGACGAAGAGTTTATAACTGAGTGAAAATTCTATTACAAAACTATAAATCTACGTGTTTGTTATTCACAGATTATATATTTAAAAAATTTGTACAAACAATATTTAATATTGTTTTTAATCAGTACTTACAGAATATATGGACAAATTATTAATATCTTAATTAATAAAGATATGAGAAGTTAAAGTGAAAAATGTTTTTTATTTGAAATGAAGCGTTTTTATGGGAAAATGTGAATTTTCCAATTTTTGCAATGAGATAGAACATTGTAAGTGGCACCATAAAATTTGTCGGAAAATTTCGTATAAGATGAGATATGTTTAAACTGTAGCGGAGAAAGTACTGGGTGCGCCTTAAAATAAGCCAGAAACGGAGGCAAATTTTTTTGACTACTTGCACTCCACAGTGTGTTATTGTTACTCGAAAATTTGACCTCGAATTAGTTCCGCCTCTTAGCCGGGCAGTTTTCACCCCCACCACCTGCTGCCCGCTAACATAAATACAAAGTGCACATAAAATATTTGTTATAAAATAAAAATTTAGTTAATAAATGTAGTATATCATCATTCTCTCCCACAGTTTCCAAAAGAATATTTGTTATATTTATATAAAAGAGTAATGCGCTGGAAATAACTACCAGAATAAAATATATCACCGTTCTTTTAAAATATTTTAACTTAAGATAATTTTAGTACTTACATTTAGATTCCACGTATTTTTATTATATATATCGTAAATAATAGAATAAAATTGCTAACCTTGTTCTATGTCAAAATAAAATGCTTGTTTTTTGTTCTAATGTTAGTAATCAATTTCCCAAATTGCATTGAGGTTAAGTAAAATGTCAAATTTTTCGGTGTTCGTATGTGTATGATCTGTGGTTCGTAAGTTGTTTGTATTATTTTATTATGTGTTGACAATTTTATATATCAGCAAGAGATTAAATTCATTTATAATATCTCGATAATTTGTTTTATCAAAATAAAATTTATATTTTAATATATTTATGAACAATTTCTGAATTGATACTAAATTATTTGTATTTTTATCGTAAACTGGATTCTAAATTTGCGTCGTTTATGCAACAATTGGTATTATTAAGAATTTATAGAGTAATAAGAATGATTCAATTTTTGTAAATTGCTTATAACATCTGTATATGAATCCCATTCCTCTCTAAGCTGTACCATTATCAAAATCCAAGTCTTTAAAAGTAGTTTTAGGTTTTAAGTTTAGGCTATGTAATGTATAATTAAAATACGTAATATTTTTATTTCTGGTCAAACTTATGGTGTAGCATTTAGAGATGCTTAAAGTTAATCTTTTTCAGTATAGCTTTTTACACACTAAAATATATTTTTCATTTTATTCAGTTTGCGTTAAACGATTAAAAAAACATTTTGCATTACATTTTCACATATGCAGAACAATTTTTCCTTCTAGCTATTCCTGAGATTTTCAATATTCCCAGCGAATATATTATTTTCTAAAACCTACGAAAAACTTCCGTGGCCCACGACTAAGGTGACCCACCTGGCGATCGCCGGGTAGCTGGGAGGGCCAGTCCGGGCCTGAACACATCGCATCATCCACCTGCACCGTTGTCGCAGACCCATGAGACTCACCAGCATTCTATTAAACAATCAGTTCTATTTATTATCTTAAAACCTAATTAAGATATATTTTTAATTGGATATTAGAATGTTTTATTATCACGTAACACATTACAAAAAAAATTGATGTAGACGCATCAGAACTTATATGTATGCCTATTAAATTATACACATTTTTTGCTGCACTTCTTTTAAACTTATTTCATTTTTGAGTTCATTGTACGCACAGACGTTACACAGAAACTAGTCAAAATGGATTCAGGGATGGTAAAAATCGATATTTTCATTGAAATCTTAAAAACGAAATTTTTCGCGGCTACAATACTTCTTTTACTTCGTATAAGGAAGTAATATATGTATATATATATATATATATATATATATATATATATATATAAATATATATATATATATATATATATATATATATATATATATACAGGGTGGCTGATTTTTCATTGTCCAGGCCATATCGCCTGAAATATTAAATATACAAGAAAAAGCTAAATAGGAAACTTGTGTAACAAGACCTGGTCTATAAAATAGCGTTAACAGGTGTTTCCCATGGCCTACTGATTTGGCGAAAAAATATTTAACTTTGTTTTTTTAAATGAACACCGTATATGTTTTTACGGAATAAGGTTTTACATCAATTTCTCTTTACAATTATGCATAACAAGTGGGGGTTTGCCTTTAATTTATGCTTAATAATGCAAAAAATAAAATTATATAAGTCGGCTGTGTTTTCACATTGTTAATCACTATTTTTTTTATAAATCTGATACACGTGTTTATTAGAAGTGTTTTATGGTTTTTAATTAATTATTATTTGATTTGTGAAAACAGCAGAGCATATCAACCTTTTCACTAGTTGTGAAATTCATTTTTCTTTTGTAATTACGAAGTACAACACCTTTTCAACTAATAAATACTTCTGTCTGTTCCTTGGCAGTTGTCTACAGGTATAAATAATAAAATAATTGCAAATCAGAGCCGTCTCATATAATTTTATTTTTTACATTCTTAAGCATAAATTAAAGGCAAACCTCCAGTTGTTTTACATAATTGTAAAGAGAAGTTGATGTAGAATCTTATTCCGTAAAACATACAGGGTATTCCATTTAAAAAACCAAAGTTAAATATATTTCCGCCAAATCAGTAGGCCATGGAAAACATCTGTTAACGCTATTTTATAGGCAAGGTCTTATTACACAAGTTTCCTATTGAGCTTTTTCTTGTATATTTAATATATCAGGAGTTATGGCCTGGACAATGAAAATTAGCCACCCGGTATATATAAAACGAAAATCCGAACTTTAATAGCAATAATCAATTTTTAATAATTTTTCATTTTTAAAACGAATTCTCACAATGCGATAGTGGTAGATGTTGTTAAATAAATATGTAACGCTATAGAAGTGGTAGGAAAAACATCAATCATTTTAGTTTTATTTAAAAAAATTATGAGGTCCTTTGGTTTTACTTGGGAATTTAAAAACATTTTGCGAATTTTTATTTGCAAATTTTTGCAATATTTTAATAATTCCTCAACTGAATTTAGCTTCTAAGGTACTATGAAGGGTATACGTAAATGTCTATAGTCTTCAATCGTGAAATTATAAGTTGTAAAACTATATAAATTTGTATTAAATAATAAGATAAATAATGCATAATGAATGAAAAACTTGTTATTTATTAGAATTTGTTCATTGTAGATATTTCAAAACGCTTAAATATATTGTTTTGTTATAAAAAGACAGGACGATTTTTCCGTCCTAGTGCTTGGCCGCCTTTGTTCTAGACATTAAATGAACACCCGCTAATATCGGACCTGATGATTTGTTAAGTGTCATTCCCGGAAATCCGAAAACCCCTTTCAAGATTTATACATCAAGTTGAGAAAGTATGAAGTCTCATAACCCGTTAAATCCATCAAAAAAAAGAAAGTTATTATATTCAAAATCCAAAATAGTTAACTGGCCTATCTAGTGAATTAATCACAAAACAAAATTTTAACAAATGGTCCGACATGACATTATTTTTGGTAAATAATGATGACGACAAACAAAATATTAAACGTTACGAATCACAAACTTTATAAAGACATCTGACACATAGATATAAAAGGTGATGATACAAAGATCAAATATAAAGTAAAACGTCACACTAAATTTAACCTAAAAATCACAGGAAAAGTACGCAGAATGTTTTAATCATTTTTGTTTTGTGAAAATATTTTATTAGTTTACAACTACAAATTTGTATGCATGAAATATAATTGAAATTACGTGTAAACAATAAAATATAAATTACATTAGTTTACATTTTGTCCGTAGAAGTGAGCTGAATATTTTGATTTGTGACATTTCGGCATATGGCGTTCTGTTAAGTTTTGAAATCGAAGCATATTTAAAAAATTATATCTACAAAAAATTACACAATATCGCATAAAAATATTATTTACATGTATTGTAGCCGCTAGACTTTCAGGAAAAAAAAACAAAATATGGGATGGCCCCATTAATATTTTAATCTTGACTTAATCTTAATTAATTATTCTTTTTTTAATATCGTGTATGTATTCCTTTTGTAATTCTTTGGTTTTTATACCTTAAAGTTTTACACAAAGAAAACTTTTTCTAAATTTTAGCCCCCACTGGACTACGTACCTTACACCGAAATGTAGAAAGGTTAATGGATTAAGTAAGTAAGGAATACGTCTATGTGAGTACCTTACAGTATGTGGTAGCCGAAACGTTATTACTACTGCAGATAACTGGCGTAAATTTCTTCATTGTAGGAAATTTACGCCTGCACAAATAACTAACACTATTAATTCTTTTTATAACCGATTAGCGTATTGGTTAGAAGTTAATGGTAGTAATTTTGAGCATTTATTAAGTTAAAATAAAAATTAATTTTTAATTAAATGTATTTTTAGGTAATAAAATAATTAAAACTATGTAATAATCTATATTAATTATTTCCTGTCTTAGGCTCATGTTACATGTTAAGATACAATTTGAATTTTTCTTCATACGTCTATGTTCACTGATAAAAAAAAACTCTCGGTATATGTACAGTCCAGTAACCATTTACGGATGAAACATCCTTTTTTAAAAGTAAATTTAGACTTAAACAAAAAATAATAATTTAAATCAAAGTACATTATCTATAATAATATGTCATCAATTGTCATATATATAAATTATGTTAGATCCCATCCCTTATTGCATCATACTCTAAGTAACTTTCCATTGCTGACTAAGCATACGGAATCGAGTGTCAACCCCATGCTGTAGAATTGTAAAACAAATCAGATTGTGTAGAGACATAGGAGAATAAAGATCTGTATATCTTAGCCTGTACTTTACCTTTTATTAATTTAATAAATCTTTTTAAAAACTTAAATCTACGGTTCGTTGATTTAATTGGCGCAGTCGGTAGGATGCTCAAAAAGCTTTAACTCCGAAGTTTCTCAAATTTGAGATCCCAATTCGTTAAAGAGTTATAGTCGTCACTGTCAAGTGTTTAACGCGGCATCAAAGAATCTACACGTTCCCAGAGTGTTCAAGAAATCCGAAATCTCACGACATTAATTATTTGCGAGATCAATTCGTTTACGATTTCACACCTCAAAAAGTGGAACCAGAATTCAAAGTACATCAGGCTATCAGATCCTCTACCTAATCTCCGGCGAAAACAGGCAAATCATATCGTCGTCAATTCCGAGACCGTCTCCAGGAACAGAACGCCCACAGACCACGTCTCAACATCCACCTGAGCGGACATCAGGACCCATCCAATCTACGTCCAGAGGATTATGAAGTTGACCATCATAAATCTTGCTATAATCTTGTAAGTTAGAATTTTGTTACTCACCACATAACCTTGCAAGATCAAATATTAAACTTTGTATCCAAACTAATCACGTAATTCTAATTACCTACTAATCTAGATATATAAATTTCTTAAGAATAACATAATATTTGTAAGCCATGTCGAACCCAAATTCAATCCTTTCAGACACATTAACACCACTCCCTAAAATTCCTACCGAGATCAAAGATCTAATAGATATCATCCCAGAATACGATGGGAGTACCGGAACATTACCACATATCACTATCTGTGATGAAATCCTAGGCATTATCGAAAACCAAAGTTTATCGACAGTTGTTAAAAGAATAATATTACATACAATTAGAAAAAAAATTATAAGAGATGCGAACACAAAAATTGCTACAAAAACTTACACTGATTGGAAAAGTTTAAGAGCCCTATTAGTAGAAGAATACGGAGATAAAAGAAATGAAATTCATTTCTTAACTGAATTATCACATCTTGAACAAAAAGCTAATGAGGATATTTTCACATATTTTGTGAAATATGAAGATATCTTTAACAGAATGATGAGTTTATTAAAATTAAATTTTGGCGTCGGTTTTGAAAATTTAAGTATATTCATGTCAATTTATGCATCTCATAACTTCATAATAAATTGTAAAGAACCTTATAGAAGTCAATTAGCGGCCAGAAACCCTAGAACATCAACAGATGTTCAAAATTTAATAAAGAATGATTTTCAATATTTACATACAAACATGAACAAGCAAACACCACCCAAACCAAAAGTAAATGTTCCAACCCCTCAATATAAAATTTATACCCACAATCCTAATCAACATCGATCTCCAATGCATAAACATCCGTATTCAAACAACATTCCTAGCCAACTCATTCAAGTCAGACCTAAACAAAACTACCCTCAACCCATGTCTATAAGTACAAATTCATTCCGACCTCAATTAAAAAGACAACGCAAAGACATGAACTTATTAGATAAACCCTCCGGACCAAACGACGAAACAGAAACCGAATTTCAAGAAAATTCAGACGACATTGTAATCCTCGAATACTTTGATGAATTAGAACAAGGTAACGAAAATTTTCTCATAGAGCCTATAGAAAATTTGAATCCCTAGCAAATTATAATTCTAATCTGCCTTTCATTCAATTCAAAAATTGAAGAGTATTAATTGACACCGCATCATCCGCAAATTTTATTAGTGAAAAATTTATCATGGAAAATAAAAACAAATTTAAAATATTCCACGAACATTTCGAAATTCCAACGGCAAATGCTATTTCTCACGGTAATTGTTACACTTTTGTCGAATTATTTAATAAAAAATTAAAATGTTTTATCTATGAATTCCATAAAGACCTTAACATCGTTATGGGCAATTCCGGTCTAAAATTATTAAATGCAAAAATAGATTACTCTAACGAATCAATAAGACTGCAAAATAAATATAAATTTAATTTTAACTATTTTCAAAAGAATAAATTAGAATTAAACATTTACGAAATCTCCGATAAACTAAATCTGAGAACCGATCACCTTAACGATATTGAAAAAAACGAAATAAACAAACTAATAAAAGAATTCGAAGACCTAACCATACCCGACAATCAAAATTTGACATTTACGAACAAAATAAAACATAAAATTAACACAACTGACGAGACTCCCGTATATCAAAGATCTTATAAATACCCGTTCATCTACAAAGACGAAGTAAATTTCCAAATTAATCAATTATTAGACCAAAATATTATAAGACATTCATATTCACCATGGAGTACTCTAATATGGATTGTACCCAAAAAAACAGGATGCTTCTGGTAAGCAAAAATTTCGCGTAGTTATCGATTATCGAAAACTTAACGCCAAAACAGTCGATGACAAGTTTCCAATTCCCGATATTACCGAAATATTGGACAAATTGGGGAAATCTACTTATTTTAAAACAATCGACCTGAAAAGCGGGTTCCATCAAATTGAGATGGATTCAAATTCAATCGAAAAAACTGCTTTTTCTACAGACCAGGGTCATTTTGAATTTCTCAGAATGCCCTTCGGCTTGAAAAATGCCCCGAGTACCTTCCAATGGCTTATGAACTTTGTACTTAAAGATCTTGTGAATAAAATCTGCTTCGTATATCTAGACGATATTATAATCTTAGGAACATCGTTACAAGAGCATGTGAACAACATTAAACTTGTTTTCCAGAGATTACGCGAAGCAAATCTCAAGTTACAACTGTAGTCTTAAGAAAAACGCGAAAATAAATTTAGACGATAAAGAATATATTCAATGCTTCGAAAAATGCAAATTATTACTTTCAAATTCCCCATTACTTCAATATCCCGATTTTTCCGGACCATTTCGATTAACTACGGATACTTCAGACTATGCAATAGGAGCGGTACTCTCTCAAAAAATCGAGGGAAGAGACCTACCTATAGCATATCCTAGTAGGACGCTCAACGAACACGAAATCAATTACGCTACTATTGAAAAAGAAATGCTGGCTATCATCTGGGCAGTTAAACATTTTCATCCATATTTATATGGAAAGAAGTTTCATATAATAACAGACCACAAACCATTGACTTGGCTCAATAGTCTGAAAGAACCTAATCAAAAAATTATAAGATGGAAATTAAAATTATCGGAGTATAATTACGAAGTAGAATATAAACAAGGCAAGGAAAATTATTTCGCTGACTATCTATCTAGAATCCCAAAATCATTCGAAATGAATTATAAAAATTCTGACATCTTTAATCATACTAAACCCATAGTACACTGTATATCTCAAGACTTTAAAATGAGCCAAGGCTTCGCCAAACAAATTAACGAAAGGTTTCAAACAACTAATAACTTAGAGAAAGTTAGTATAAAAAGGGATATATCTATTCAAATGTCTCCTAGATAGATAATTCATTTAATCACTAAAAAGAAATATTACGATGAACCAACACTTGAAGATATACAAAATTGTTTAAAACAATTAAGAGATTACTTGATACAAAACAAAATTAATTCTATTAATATGCCAAAAATCGCATCAGGATTAGATAACCAAAATTGGAGTAATATAGAAAAACTACTAAAAAAAATATTTAAAAATACAAACATTCAAATAAACGTATTCATTTTGAAAAATGTTGAACACTATACTAGTTCTGTTATCGCGGAAAAGGACACCGACAGTTACACACACACTCAACACTCAGATGACGAATCACCGATTAACGGACTATCTTATATAGACGACCCTATAAATTTCGGCAAAAACCAAATCGTATTTAAAGAAACAAATTCAAAAAGCACATTAGAGATTAAAAAATTATTTGGACACGATAAACAAAGAATGTACATATATATTAACAAAATAAATTCTCGAGACACATTACTAAAATTTATTAAAGAATATCTCGCTCCCGGTATAAAATATCACTGTATAGTACCTGTGCGGGATAACAGGGATGGATACCCAGGATATCGAGTATGGATGATGGTAACAATGGTGAGGTCGTAAATCTCACTTTCACACAACCACGCGAAAAACACTTATTTATTTACACACAGCACAACCAAAAACTATACAAAATAACAGATATAACAAATGTAAATACTTTACTGGAGCAGTACAACAATGGATTGTTGCGGAGGGATACAAAACAACTTTGGCGCAACAAAGCAGGAACCGAACAGAACTTGTCCTTGTACTATGTTTTTAAAACCAACCAAAATTCGCTAGCGACAGCGCCACTAACTATAAACTACAAAAAAATACAGAGAAGCGTATATGGCGTTGACATTGGCAAATATGCGGTGTACCTTTCACAATAAACGGAGCTGACAACATTAAAATCTCAAACATACTGCCCACCTAGTCGAGAAGCGACTAAACTAAACAATTAACATGGAATAACAATAAAACTTAAGTAAGCAAGATCGTGTGGACATCAGGCCGACTGGGAATGACCTGGACTGCCCACCGTAGAACGACGCAGCGGTGGCGACGGCGGCGCGGCGAGTCTCTGCTTGGCTGAAGGGATGACGTCCGTCTCGATCGGCAGAGGGCTTAGCCGGGAGATAGGTCGGCGAAGCTCTGAAGTGGCAGTCTTGACGGTGACTACCCTGACGAGGCCGTCTGCTCCTGGATGCAGCTCAGTCACTCGGCCCAGTGCCCATCTACCTGGAGGCAGCTGCGGGTGGTGAACCAGCACTAACTGGTCCACACTGAAGTTGGATCTTTCCCCGCGCCAGCGGGAACGTTGTTGCAGCTGGTGCAGGTACTGCGTTGACCACTTCTTCCAGAAGTGCTGTGTGAGTCGTTGAACGAGCCGCCAGCGGGTCACCAGGTCGCTGGGCTCGTCATGGGAACCTGGTTCTGGAACGGTCAGCAATGATGAACCAACCAGGAAGTGCGCTGGGGTCAGCGCGGACAGGTCCGCAGTGTTCGACGAGGACGGCGTCAGCGGACGGGAATTCAGGCAGGCCTCTACCTGAGCCAGTACTGTAGATAGCTCCTCGTACGTGATGGTCGTCTCACCAATGGTTTTGCGGAGGAGACTCTTTACTGATTTGACTCCGGCCTCCCACAGGCCGCCGAAGTGCGGTGCAGACGGTGGAATAAAGCTCCAACGTGTGCCGGAATCGGACAGGGTAGAAGCTACTTCGTGGTAGAACAGCGACGCCTGATGGAACATGGAGCGCAGCTCTGCGCTGGCACCGACGAACGTCGTGCCGTTGTCGGAAAGCAGCTCGCTGCACACTCCTCGGCGTGCAACGAACCGACGGAAGGCCGCCAGGAAGGCCTTGGTCGTCAAGTCGCTCACGACCTCCAGGTGAAGCGCCTTGATGGAAAGACAGACGAAGAGGGCGATGTAGGCCTTGGTGGAGTGTCGCCCACGACCTGGAGACGGGCGGCACTGGATGGGTCCTGCGTAATCTACTCCTGAACGCAGGAAAGGGCGGCTGGGAGTCACTCTGGCAGCTGGCAGGTTTCCCATGAGTTGTTTGCCCATCAGCGGACGACGGCGCCTGCAAGGGATGCAAGTTCGGAGCAGCTTCTTTGTTAGGGCTCGTCCTTGGAGGATCCAGACGTGCTTCTGGAGGAGTGAGTGAGTTAATGCTAAGCCGGCGTGGAGGGCTAATGCGTGCCAATGTAGGACATGTAGCTGGCTTAGCGGAGATGACTTTGGAAGGATAGGCGGGTGTCTTTCGGAATCGGGAAGTCTGGAATTCTCGAGTCTACCGCCCACGCATAGCATGCCGTGAGCGTTGAGAAATGGATTTAGACTCACGAGAGGCGAAGTCCTTGGAATGGGTCTAGCGCTTTTCAGTTGCGCTATTTCAGTGGCAAACTTCTCTCTCTGGACATTGCAAATCAGACGGACTCTCGCAGCAGTTAGTTCGAATGTGGTTAAGAAGCCGGTGCATGTCTCTTGCTCTCGATCTTCCAGACCTGCAAGTCTGGAAATTCTTCCTCTCTTGTCGCAGCGGCGGGCGAATCGCATGCACTGGGCTGTTACACGGAGCGTGCGTGACAGGGAGGAATACCGCGCTAACAGAGCGAACTCTTCTTCGACTTGGACCGGCATGGAGCGGGTTTTCTGGACAGCTTCTTCACCTGGTGAATCGGGTAGCTCTTGTGTTGCGGTCGGCCAATTCTGAGTCGCGTCAGAAAGCCATGGAGTTTCCTCAGCCCTACGCATATGACCAAGAAACTCGTATTCGTGCATGAACTTACTGTAGCTGTCATGAACAGCTGGATCTCGTGCCAGACGTCGCTCTATGGACACAAGCGAACGGACTGCTTGCTCGCGATTGCCGCCTGTGGGAACTCTGGAACGACGTGGCAGCCGCACCACAAAGCGACCACTGGCGTCTCTCTGGTAGGTGGAGGTGAAGAATTCTTCGCAGGCACTCTCTTCTGTGGAGAGCGAGGAAGGAGCGGCGGGAATTTCTTCAAGTTCCCAGAACCGGCGGAGGTTGTGATCCAGGTCCTCCTCTACATGGCAATGTAGAGAGGACACGGGAGATGCACCGTCCTCGTCGACGGCTCCGGACAGGACCCAACCTAGAGCTGTGTTGATGGCTACCACCTTGGAGCCTGGGACTGGATACACTCCTGGACGGAGTAGAGGGCCGAAAACGTCGGCTCCAAGCAGTAGGCCAACCTTCTGGTCTCGGTGATAGCATGGATCGGCCAGCTCGAGGTGCAGCAGCAGCTGCGGATCTAAGGGACGGACTCTCCGTTGTGGAACGTGAGACGTCAGACGTGGAAGCACGTAGGCGGATACCTGGTGCTCGGCACCAGGTGCTGCTCTGGATCGGAAGACGACTTCCACTTGTGAGGAGGCCGTGGCAGAGTGCGAGGCCCCGACGCCGACGACCTTGACGTGGGAGCGCCGCCTGGCTAGACCAAGACATTGCACAATGTCTTCAGAGATGAAAGACACCTCGGACCCGGTGTCGAGGAGCGCGCGTGTCTGTACGCGCTGTCCGCTGGGCGAACAGATGCTGACCAGCGCTGTGGTCAGGAGAACCATGGCACGGGATGTGCCCTGGTGCGTGGAGTGACTAGAGACCGTGGAGGTATGGAGAGCAGCAGCTCTTTCTGGAGGACTGGCCGAACCTGTAACAGAACTGGATGGGAAAGCGTCGTGCAGCAGCGTGTTGTGCGTCTGGCTGCACTTGGAGCACGTCTTCGTGGATCTGCATGCGTTACGCTGGTGAGAACCCAGGCAGTTGAAGCAGAGCCGAAGTCGCTTGACCTCGGACAGACGCTCTTGTGGAGACTTCTCCCGGAACGATGAGCAGGAGAAGTTGGAGTGCGAGTCTCCGCAGAACACGCAGTTCGTGTTCTTGACGCTTGCAGAGACCTGGTGTGAGCGAAGTGGCGCAGCCTTCGCGTTGGAGGCCGTTATGGAGCGGGCAGGTGGGCTCAGCGGGGCCGACATCTCTAATGCGCGGATACGCATCTCGAAGAAGGCCTCGAGCTGCTTAAGTGTCGGCTGTTCCAACTTGTAGTCGGGGTTCACCAACGTTTGAGTCGCATCTATGGAAGCGAGATGCAACTCCCATGCTCGGCGGGATGCGGAGTCCAGGCGACGGAGGAGTAAGAACACGATGACGTCGTCCCACTTGTCTACAGGTCGCCCTAGCTGCTCGAGTGATCTTATCTCTTCCCGTGCTCGGTCGATCAGGGCCCGCAGGTCGCGTGCGGACTCTTTCGATACCTGGGGCAGGTCGAACAGTGCCGACAGTTCCGGTACCTGGCGCAGACGGCGTCCCAGGCTCCCTGGAAGTTCGCTGCCGTGGTGGCCATGGTACGCACTAGGAGTGCGGCTTCACCTTTCAGTGCTGCCTTGAGGAGGAGCAGCTTCTGGACGTCGGGAACATCGTCACGGTCTATCACGAGACCCTGAAAGGCGTCGTGGAATGCCTCCCATTCCAAGTATGACCCGGAGAACTCCGGCAGGTTTACCTTAGGTAGAGGCGGAAGGGAAGCCTTTGGCGGTTGAACTGGAGCGACAACTGGAGCTGGCGGAGGTGGCGAAGGACGGAGGGCCTCCAGGATAGCGACACCCGTCAAGTACAAGAGCTCTGTGGCGGAGAAGTGATCTTCAACGAAGTACACCGTCACTTCTGAGCCCTTCTCTGCTCTAAAAGAGTGGTGGTTAGTCAGAAAGTCATCCCAATGTCTCTGTAGGTTGGCGAGCGCGCTGTCGATCAGCTTGCTTGTCGGTGTTATTTCTTCTTTCGACAGCTGCGTACGGAGTGCCAGCGGTAACTTCCGGATCTGTTCCGTCAACTCTTTCTGGTGGCGCAACACTTCAGCCATTGTTGAACCTGGTGAAGGTTACGGACGCGAAAACGGAACGGTTTGGCGATGACTTCGAAGTTATCGTGATTCTACACGCAGGTTTGCGAGGTTAGAATTAACAAAGGATGGTTGGATGACACTGGATTAGGATTTGACAGGCTATGCGCGTGGACAAGGATTTGACAGGTTTTGCACGTGGTTTTAAGGGTGGAAAAAACTCGGATAACCCGGATAGAATCCGGCTCGAAGGACCAAAAAATGTGCGGGATAACAGGGATGGATACCCAGGATATCGAGTATGGATGATGGTAACAATGGTGAGGTCGTAAATCTCATTTTCACACAACCACGCGAAAAACACTTATTTATTTACACACAGCACAACCAAAAACTATACAAAATAACAGATATAACAAATGTAAATACTTTACTGGAGCAGTACAACAATGGATTGTTGCGGAGCGATACAAAACAACTTTGGCGCAACAAAGCAGGAACCGAACAGAACTTGTCCTTGTACTATGTTTTTAAAACCAACCAAAATTCGCTAGCGACAACGCCACTAACTATAAACTACAAAAAAATACAGAGAAGCGTATATGGCGTTGACATTGGCAAATATGCGGTGTACCTTTCACAATAAATGGAGCTGACAACATTAAAATCTCAAACAGTACCAGAAACATTAAGATCAATGTTAAATAGTATCCTGAATGTATACTTCCAACCTGGTACATACCAATTAATATGTTGCAAAACCCATCTAAATGACATTGAATCACCCGATGAACAACAAGAACTAATCCAAAATTATCATAATGGTAAAACAAACCATCGTGGCATAGTAGAGACTTATAAAAAACTTAAAAATAATTACTATTGGTCAAACATGAACTAACTGTTTCAAAATTTATAAACAATTGTGATACTTGTCAAGAAAATAAATACGACAGAAACACACTCAAAACCCCCTTCATTAAAACACCAACCGCCTCAAAACCACTAGAGATTATTCATATCTATATACTCTCCCTAAAGAAACACAAATTTTTGACAATTATTGATAGTTGAAGGGTATGAGGAAAAAATAAGGTATGTCCCGCAGACAAGAATTCGAGTAAATTGAATTTTAAGATTTACTGCTCGAATACCATATTAATTTGTTGAAGGAATAGGCTCAAATAAATTATAGATAAATTATAATATGTTTATTTTCTAAACTAAACTTTACAAATAAAAAATATTTTGTCTTCTATTGATAATAAAATAAAATGTCACTCTTATACATATAAGATGCGAAAAAAAGAGGGAATGTCCATTTAATCGTGCGGTAGCTTTGAAAAGAACTCGGCAGCAACTGGCCCACAGAATTGTTTCAAAACCATTAAGTCCTTAAATTTTTCATTTTTAATTAATAACTTAAGGCGTTTGCATTGACAAGGATCACCTTCTTCATGCGTCTGAAGTCTCATTTTTTTTAGTACATCGGACATTCTCCCTGTCTTTTTTTTTAACACAAATTTTCACTTACACCATTCTCACTACTTACACTACTGATAGAATTAAAAATTTTAAGCGGTGGCATGTTTATTTCAATCTAAATTATTACTAAATTTCTTATGACAGTACAGAAAATAATATAACCTTAAATAAGTAGAACGACATCTAATGAAACACATAATTTTCATTATCGTGTGAATGGACATTCCTTGTTCTTTACACTTTGCGCGCGGACAATCCTTGTTTTTCCCCCATACAGTGATTTTAATTTTTAAAATAAAGTGAAACCTATCTACTTATATCCCCCTATAATTTTACCAAAGATAGAGACCGGCATTTTCAATAGATGGCACGAACAATTCAAATTTTGTTAAAAATGTGACATACCTTGTTCTTTCCCCATACCCTTCAGTTTCTCTAAACATGCTCAAATTTATCATCTACCTGAAACATACACAATTTCTGTAGTTCAAAAATTAATGAAATACTTCTCAATATTCGGACATCCTAAATTAATAATCTCGGACAATGAATTGCAATTTAACAATGAACTAATTTTAAACTTTTAAACTATCCTCTAAAAACATTCGCATACACCTAATAAGCGTAAACAAACCAAAGAGCAACGGCAACATTGAAAGATTCCATTCGACTATTGTGGAACACATGCGAATCTTAGAACAAAATAAAGATTTCAAAGATTTAAACATCAGCAGCAAAACTCGATATGCCTTACAAGCTTACAACCAAACCATCCACTCAGTAACTAAAAGAACCCCAAACGAAATTCTTTTTGGCTATTTCAACGAATCACAAGAAGAAACTTCCCCTAAAATAATAACAGACAATTACATACAAACACATAAAGACATAATGAACAAAATCTACAGTGAAAACAAAATCCTATTAGACAAAAACAAAACAAAATACGCAACTTCACAAGTGGACACGTGCAAATTGCCCGAAAAAGCTTACGAAAAACAAGCAAAACGCAACTCGGGTAAAATAGGAAAACCGCGCTATAAACAACAAAAAGTTCAAACTTACAATAAAAACAGAGCCCAAATTATTACAGATAAAAATAAAAAAATAAAAGTTGATAATCTAAAACCATATCGTAAATTTACAGACTTATACGATACTGCATTGCCGTCAACATCCGGGACGAAAGATAAAATCCCGGAATAAACATTTTAAAATTAAGTGACGCCCTCATATCCAATAATAATAAGTTTATTTAGATAAACCTTAAACTTAACAAAATTAAAGAAGCATATAATAATCTTACCTTACATTATAATAAAATTAAACCAGAAATTAATAATAAATATAATAGCAGTAATTACGTAGTAGAAATAAATAATAATCTTGTAATATTAGAAAACTTCTTAGATATAGTTAATAATAAAATACAGGTCTTATTTCATAATAATGATAAAGTAAAACGAGGAATAGCAAACGGACTAGGTTTTATTATTAAAACAATAACAGGTAATTTAGATTCTTCTGACCAAGAAAAGTACGACAACGCTTTAAAATTAATAAACGAAAATGAAAATATTCTAAAAGAAAACAAATCAAACAATTATTTCTAACCAAAATATTTCCAAATACTTCAATAAACAAGTCGACAAAATCAATAAATATAACCAACTAATATAAGATAAAATTAAAAACTTAGAAGATAGCATTGGCAAAATCATAGACGTAATGGGAGATAAACTCTACATCGAGAACATTATCACACAATTAATGTTTACGTCTGCAAATTTAATAAGCATCATGAATGAAGTCGAAACAACTTTCGCGTTCTGTGAAACAAATACATTATATTTTGGAATATTATCTAGAGAAGATATAAAATCAGAAATTTCTAAATTGTTACCGAATGACCTTAAAAACCTCATATTGAACAATTGGCAAAATCAACAATTAATTAAAGTTTACTGTAAATATGAAAAATTCAAATTGATAATAGACGTTCCTATTCCTTTGTTGCAAACAGATCTCCTGCAAATCACCCCTATACCCACTATGCACAACAATACATTTGTAACACTCAATGTAAAACAGGGATACTACTCTAACTCCAATACACAGATTAATCACTTTAATAAATGTACTCTTGTAGAAAAGAAACGTTATATTTGTACTCAAGATAACTCTGCTTCCGATAAATGCCTACAAAACTTGTATTTTTATAAGAATACTGATAATTGTAATTATGTAAACTTACTAAATCATAACGAAATAATCCCCATTCCTAATTCTAATATTGTATATTTATACCTACCAATTACGGAATTAATGAATATAGAATGTGACGATGAAATACGAGATAAAGAACTCTGGAATTTATTCTATAAGAAACTCTTCAATTAATAAACAAAAACTTCACAGAACTATTAATTATGACAAAATAATCAATTTGAAAATCAAAAACAATAAACAAAAAGTAATATTTAATAAAACCTTAAATATAAGAAATTTAGAAACTATAAAGATTCCAAATCAACAAATTACCCATTTAAAACAAATTCATAAATCAGAATCACATTCCGTATTCTACGATGTATTATTGTATTCACTATTTGTGATTGGTGCAATAATGGTCATCATCAATATTTATTCGGCAATTGCAACTAGAAAATTACTAGTAAAACAAAATGTTAACAAAAATCAAATTAACGAAACAATACCTATTGAAGAACCAACAGGTATTCTTTCGTCTTAACGGGGGAGGAATTATGTTAGATCCCATCCCTTATTGCATCATACTCTAAGTAACTTTCCATTGCTGACCAAGCATACGGAATCGGGTGTCAACCGCATGCTGTAGAATTGTAAAACAAATCAGATTGTGTAGAGACACAGTAGAATAAAGATCTGTATATCTTAGCCTGTACTTTACCTTTTATTAATTTAATAAATCTTTTTAAAAACTTAAATCTACGGTTCGTTGTTTAATTTATATGTTCTATATATCCATGCTTTTCTGATTTTGAACGACAATGTTACATTTTATATTTTAAAAAATATCGTATTACAGACGTGTTGTTGTATCAACTATGATCTTATTTGATGTAGAATTTAATTTTGAACAACTTTGTGCTACTATAGTTTTGCTCTAAATCTTTCAGGAGAGAGAGTATCCGCATTTTTTTTTTAAATCCCATGTTAAAGTTTTAAGTATGTAGCTAGTACAAGGCAGTTAAGTATAATAAGAAATATATATTAACTAGAAATTGTAAAAATGAACATGGTAGTATACTGAATAACTGAATGTTAGCCGAAAAGTATTGAAGATATGATTTTAGAATATCCCTTTATCAAATTTAGTAAATATTTAATGTTTATTTAACGTTAAAAATGTTTTCGCGCCTCTATCCCCTGATGGCTAGTATTACAGAACTCAAAATCGTCCAGATACTCTCTGTTTGCTGACCTAGGCCGGCAAAATGTAGGGATGGCAACTTGAATATTTTAGCATTACATTCTGTTAAAATATTCAATTTTATTTTATTGGAAATGTAAAACGTTTACGCAGTGGCGGCTCGTCATATGGGGCAACCGGGGCACGGCCCCGGTTATAATTTTACAATATATATATATTTCATTTTTATTATCTACATCAACAATAATTCATATAAAAAACTAATTTATAATTATTACTGCTATTTATTTATTCATGTTTAATATTATATTCTGCCTACAATAAAGTTTAATGCCGATTTGGGGACAACGCGCGCTGGCCCTAAACGCTTGGTTTGCGTAACGTAGCGGATCGTCAAAGCAGTGAGTTGTGACCTTGAGCTAGCGAATCAGTGTAGACTGGAAAAGCCTGCATCGGGGCCCGGGCTATCTTGGCCCCAGCGCATCTAAAGTGACTAGCGGCTAGCGAAGCGAGTGCATGTTTACAAGTAAATACTATAAATTTATAAACAAATTAAAAAGCTACTGGTACCGGACTATTAATAAGTAAGAATATTTTCTTCTAAATCAGAACGTTGATAATATATTCTAGTTTTATTAGGCATGGAAAATCAAAATCAATCAAATTTAAATGAAGTTGACAATTTACTAAAATTACCATTCGAAAAAAAATCACTAGAAGAAAAAATGTATATCAGAACTCTTGGACCACATCAGCCCCAAAATTTAAATTTTTCACAATTAGATGGTAAAAGAAAGCGTCAATTTAGTACTAACTGGTTTAAGAAAATTTGGTGGCTAACAGCAAGTGAAGAAAAGCATTCTTTGTTTTGTTTTTATTGTTTGCTATTCGGTGGAGATTTTACATGGACAAAAACAGGATGCAAAGATTTAAAACATCTTTCGGAAAGAATTAAGTCACATGAGACTAGTGTACGTCATTTAAGTAATGCGTTAAAATATAAAACTTTTGGAAAAGTAAATATTTCAAGCAATATTAGTATGGCTTACCATTTATCAGTTAAATTACATAACGAGTTGGTAGACAAAAATCGTCATGTTCTCGATAAAATTATCGATTGTATTAAATTTTGTGGGTTCCACGAAATTGCTCTGAGAGGACACGATGAAACAGAGACATCGTATAACCGGGGAATATTTTTGGATTTATTGGATCATGTTTCAAAATTTGACTGCGTGCTTGAAGATCATTTGAAAAACGCAACTGTCGCAAGAAATACGTCGAAAACTATTCAAAATGAGCTTTTAGACTGTATGTTTCAAATTTACTTAGATGAGGTTAAAAGTGATATTAATAAGACTAATTTTGTCTCATTACAAGCAGATGAAACAACTGATATTTCTTGTCGGGCACAATTCGTTATTATTTTACGCTATTTAAAAAACAACAAAATAGTGGAAAGGTTTATTGGTTTTGTAGACGTAGCAGACAAAACTGCTGTTGGTCTAACAAATGTACTCAAAGATCAATTAGAGCCGTATAACATAAAAACAAAATTAATAGCCCAGGCATATGATGGTGCCGCCGCTATGAGTGGTGCACGAGGTGGTGTACAAATTTTGATGAAAGAACATTTTCCATTTGCTCAATATTTACATTGCTATGCACACCAAATAAATTTGGTTCTAAAGAAAATATGTTCTTCAATTAAGAATATAAAAATATTTTTCGCTAATATAAATGGCATTTCATCTTTTTTTTCTGTATCACCCAAAAGATCTAATTTATTACGTGAAACATGTAAAAAACGTATTCCATCAGGATCCGACACAAGATGGAATTTTCACTCCCGAATGTTAAATGTAATAATGGAATGCAAAACAGACCTAGAAGAGTGTTTTGAAAAAATACAGAATGAAAATCACTGGGATGATAAAAGTATTAGCGAAGCTGTTGGCTTTCAAAAATTACTTACTGATGAAGAGTTTATGTTTTATTTATCGTTTTTTTATAAAAATTTTAAACATGTAGATATATTGTACAACACAGTCCAAGCAAGAAATACCAATTTTATAAGCTTTGCAGGCGAATTCAATAACTTTAAGGATACAATAGCACATATCAGAGAAAATGTTGCAGCAAATCAAATGATACATTCAGAAGCAGAATCAAGAAAATCAAAGCGACTTAAAATTGATGCAAAAACTTTAGAAATAACCGCAAAAGAAGCATGTGATATAATTGTGACTCAAATGGAAGATCGTTTATCTAATTCAGATTTACTACATGCTTTCGTAATTGTCGATCCCAAAATGTTTCGTAGTTATGCAGCTAAATTTCCCACAGACAATTTTAATATTTTAATAAAAAATTATAAAATACTTACACAAGAAAAACTAAAAAATGAATTAGAAGTTCTGTATCAAAATCAAACCGTAAGCAATATTGAGAACGTTTCTGCACTTATGAATTTTTTATCCGAAAACGATTTATTAAATGAATTTTCCGAAGTACACAAACTTATTGAAATTACATTAGTAACGCCAGTCGCCACAGCAGAAGCAGAGAGGTGTTTTTCAATGTTAAAACGTATTAAAACATTTTTGCGAAATACCATGACTCAAGATAGACTGAACGCTTTGGCAGCTCTTTCAATTCACAAAGATGTTTTTAGTATTATTCCAGAATTCAACAAAAAAGTCATAGAGAAATTTGCTGTTCAAAAAAATAGAAGAGCAGAATACCTATATAAATAATTTTTGTAATATTAATATTCTTGTTTTTGAATAAATAAAAGTTACACTACATATTTTTTTATACTTCCTTATTCTGGCCCCGGTCCTCATGAAGACCACGAGCCGCTACTGCGTTTACGTGATTTATTATTCATATTATACTCGTCTTGTATGATTATGATTTCGTTAATTGTAGAAAAATTTCAATACAGATTCGTTTTATTTTTAGGTTAGAACACGGAGCATTCCGCGCCGTGCAATCCCACGCCGTGAAATAGTTATATTACTGAAATCCCAGTCGCCATAAATTCCACCCCGTGTAAAAATACCCCCACTCCCAGTGCCGTTCTGTGGAAATCATGCAATCCCACGCCGTGCAAAAATATTGAAATGGGACAGGTCGAATTAATTTCCAAGAACTGCCTCATGTTGTGGTACTATAATATAGATGGCGTAGTTGAACAATATTCAAATAAATAATTTTAAATGAAACATTTTACAATCTATAATTTATTTGTTTAATTTTTTATGTGAAGATATAACATGTTCTTAATTATGTTTGTAAACTTTAATAAATAATGATAACAATATTGACGTTTTTTATTTACGAAAACATCCTTATACGACGGGTTTGCAGAAAGCAAATTGATTATTTAATTTAGATTCAATATTTTATGCGTGATTAACTTAATTTTAAATTAAATATTTGATACGAATTAAATTAATTCCTTGTTAAACGGCAATAGATCATACTTAAATCTAAAATCAGTTTATAGAAGCCAAATTAGCAATTAATCGCTGTTAATTTACTGATTAATTCGGCATTAAATTAACCGATGGACCTATTTCCATTATGTTATTAATTTCACGATTTTTATCTCAAAGTAAAGTAAAATTGCTATTATTAGTATGAAAATAAAATAAATAAAAGGTAATTTTTTTTTATTCATTTCAATTTTTATTTAAATAATAGATACAAATAATCACAATTTAAACATGTCACTGTCCTCCTCTATTTCTTTTGATGAAGAAGTTCAAAAAAATCCTTGAAGGATCCGTGTCTTAAAAAACAATAAATTCTTTTAAATTATGTTAAAATTTGTAAGTTATTACTTTTTCACTTTTTTATTATTTACTTTCACCACACAGATATTTTTTTTAAATAAAACTAATGTTAATATTTTGTTAGGACTATTTTCATTCTCATTCACGACGCCATCTTATCTCATACTTTTTGTTGCCAACCTTGTATTTATTATAACAAATAATATCCCTAGATATTTTAAAACATTTTTATCATTCGGCCAACCTGACTAAAAGGGCGGCCTCGCACTTTCAACATAAATGATCATACAATATCAAACAAATTTAATGAGTTAATTCTAAACAAAAAAATAATTTCTTTTTTTTATTACGTTATTGTAGAATATAGTCTAAGTTTCTTTGGTGGTAGTCGTTCTCTCTTCGGTCTTCCTGTTTCTTGTTTTACCGGTTCTGTTGTCACTTCTTCAGGTACATACATCCGATCGCGGATCTGCGACGCTTGCCTAGCTAATTTTTCAGTTCTCTGTTGCACTTTCGTTGTTTAGAACTTCGTCTTCTTCGTCTTCATTTCCGGACTTTTCAATTTCTTCTTCTTCACTTTCATAGGTGTTGTAGTATCACTTTAATTGTGATACATGTGTCGTTGTTACATGTTTATGTTCTCCATCTCCAAATTCTAATCTTTCGATTCTGTAAGTGTCCGCAGTTATTAGTTTGTATTTATCAGAATCTGTTGGCAATTTACTTGTTGTCCGACTTTACAACTTATAGGCATTTCTTCAGTGTTGTATACTCGTAATACAATTTTTTGTTCTTGATTTACGAGCTCTAGGTTCTCTTGACCGTAACCATTAAAGTTTATATCATTTGCAATTTCTAAGTTAATATGTGAGTTGGTACTTAGAATAGAATTTACGTCAAGTTCTGCAAATACTGATACATTTACATATCCAAAAGTTAGTTCATTATCTTTACTGATGGAAGCGATATTTATTTATTTATTAACAAATCTATCCAACAGGATACTATGATCCCAATTACAGGACGATTATATATTACAATTACAAAGATATACATAAGTACAAGTAAGAAACAAAATTAATTATAGTAACAATTTACAAAAAAAAGAATTAAACATTTGAAGCCAAAAACAATTCAAATCTGATATAATAAAATATAAAAACAATAAAGAAGCTGAAATACTTAATAATTATAAATTACAAAAAATAATTAAACAAAGTTGATCTAAATTTATGAAGATTATCACCAAAAATATCAATATTACAGGTCACTGTGTTGTAAATATTACAAAGCTGTCTTAAGGGAGATTTAGTTTCGTAGTTTGTTCTTGCAATAGCACAATGGAAAGTCATCTTATTTCTGGATGCAATACGAGGAATATTTAGAGACATCTGATTCAAACAATACTTGTCGTTAATATATCCATTTAACAATTTGAATAAATATATACAGGATAGTATTTTCCTTCTATTACATAACGATGTCATATTGGTTTGAATCAGAAGGTTAGTGTAATCGAAGTCGAAATTGGGATATTGTTTTAAAGCAACAGTATTTAACAATTTTTTTTTGTATAGATTCAATAATACAAATATATTTTTGATAAATTGGATTCCATACTTGAAGGCAATATTCCAATTTAGATCGAACAAATGCATAGTATAGTATTTTTACCGTTGATAACCTTCGAAACGATTGTGTATTTCGAATTACAAATCCAAAATTTTTATAAGATGACTTTACAATGTATAATATATGTTCATTGAATGATAGTTTTTCATCAAAAAGAATGCCAAGATCCTTGAAATACTTAACCCTATCAAGTTCAATGTTATTCATATGATAAGGTAAACTATATGCGAATTTTTTAACAAAATAGCTCATTACTTTGCATTTGCTGAAATTAAAGAATAGTTTAGAGGATTGAGACCAAGCCAGAATATTTTCAATGTCCTTCTGAAGAAGAACACATTCATCTAAAGAATTAATTGTTTTAAATAATTTCAAATCATCTGCATAGAGCAGTATTTGAGAATGTTCAACAGTGTCCACAATATCATTCATGAAAAGTATAAACAATAGAGGACCAAGGTTTGACCCTTGTGGAACACCAGATGTGGCAAAATACGGGCGGGATGAGTAATTATTAAGCTGAACACACATTTTACGTTGATTTAAATAACTAGACGTAAACTGAATTAAACTATTTGAGAAATTAAAATTTTTATCGAGTAGGAGGACATTATGATCAACAGTATCGAATGCCTTTGAAAAATCTGTGTATATTACATCAACTAGACAATTATCATGCATTGAGTTCAATGTGAAATTAGTGAAATTCATTAGATTGCTAGTGGTCGATTTGCTAGATATAAAACCATGCTGTTGAGAGGAGATGTGAGTATGAACAGAATTGTAGATGTATTTGTAAAGAATAGTTTCAAAGATTTTAGATATGTTGGGTAAAATAGCAATAGCACGATAATTAGAAATATTGGTGTTGTCACCAGATTTATATATAGGACAAATAAAAGATGTTTTCAATGCAGTAGGAAACTTGTTCGTGTTTAGAGAAAGATTGAAAAGAAAATAAAGAGGCTTGACAAAAATATGGCTACATGCTTTAATAATATAGGCTGGTAAATTATCAGGTCCAGGATTACGAGTTACTTTAAGTTTATTAATTGCATGAAGAATATCTTCTTCAGAAATATTAGAAATTGTAACAACGTTGTGGTTACTTGAAGATATAGAATTGGAAGATGAATATTCGTCACTAGGAGTGTAGACACTGCTGAAGAAATCCGCAAATCCTTGTACAATATCAGTAGAGTTAAATTGTTCATTATTTAAATGCATACGGCCCGGAATGAGTGAAGTACGCTTTTTATTATTAATATATGCCCATATCTTTTGCGGGTCAGATGAAATTCAATATTCAGTACTCGCCATATATCTCGCATATTCAAATTTAATTTCTTTTTTAACTAAAGTACGCAAACGTTTAAATTCACCAAGGTACGCAGGATCATTATGTATTTTATACAGATTTAGATATTTAGCCTTCAGCTTAATATTGTTGATTATATGAGAGTTAAACCATGATGGGTACTTACTTAATTTGTTTTTAACTTTGATTTGCGGAATACACTTATCCATGATATCGTAAAGAATTCGATAAAATTCGTTGAAGGCAGTATCAACGTCATTATATTGTGACAGACAATCCCAGTCGACATCTGATAATAATGTGTATAGCATATCAAAATTGGCAGCACGAAAGTTATATGATATTGAATTAGTGTTAAAAGTGGAACATGTCGATCTCTCAGATATGGAGGATGAAAATAAAATGAATAGTGTAGGATGATGTGAGTCTTCATCAACAAGAGGATCAAGATCACGAGAGACAGTACAATGCACATTTGAGACAATAAGATCTAGCAAACGACCGCTGCTGTTAGTAATTTGATTATACTGAGATGCATTTAAAAATGAAATAAAATTATTAAAATTTGAAATATGGATATTACTGAATCCATGCAATGTATAATCGACAAATTTCGTAATATTAAAATCGCCGACAATTATAAAATTTTTATTGAGCAAAGGTAAAAACGATTCGAGACATTCATAAATATAATTTTGTTGTACTGTAGATATGGGAGGTGGGGAATAAACAACTATAATATAAATTTTGGTTAGTAAGAGAGACTTACGTCTCCGGACCGTTTACCTTTGAGAATTTCCTTAGGGGAATTGCCATGGCACTCAGTCGCTACAGCTCGGGATAGTGCATTTGCACTCCGGCTGTTAGTTATACCACGCTGATGAGCTCAAATAAGAGCGAAACGCGTCCGTGGTTACTGATTGAGTGCTAAATGGCCGGCTAGTATTGTTAGCTTGCTCCTTTGTAAACTTACGCGGAATCCTAAGCCCTATAATTTTTTTGTATAACATTTTTTGATTCCATCGTTTTTTGCTTGAAATATATTTTGTGGTTGGGCAAGTATACCACTTTTTGCTTTGTTGTTAATTCTTTAATTTTGTAAATTTCTTTTGTTATTTTGTGAAGCCACTTTGCTTCCAGGGTAAATTTTGGTTAGTAAGAGAGACTTACGTCTCCGGACCGTTTACCTTTGAGAATTTCCTTAGGGGAATTGCCATGGCACTCAGTCGCTACAGCTCGGGATAGTGCATTTGCACTCCGGCTGTTAGTTATACCACGCTGATGAGCTCAAATAAGAGCGAAACGCGTCCGTGGTTACTGATTGAGTGCTAAATGGCCGGCTAGTATTGTTAGCTTGCTCCTTTGTAAACTTACGCGGAATCCTAAGCCCTATAATTTTTTTGTATAACATTTTTTGATTCCATCGTTTTTTGCTTGAAATATATTTTGTGGTTGGGCAAGTATACCACTTTTTGCTTTGTTGTTAATTCTTTAATTTTGTAAATTTCTTTTGTTATTTTGTGAAGCCACTTTGCTTCCAGGGTAAATTTTGGTTAGTAAGAGAGACTTACGTCTCCGGACCGTTTACCTTTGAGAATTTACTTAGGGGAATTGCCATGGCACTCAGTCGCTACAGCTCGGGATAGTGCATTTGCACTCCGGCTGTTAGTTATACCCCCTCTGATGAGCTCAAATAAGAGCGAAACGCGTCCGTGGTTACTGATTGAGTGCTAAATGGCCGGCTAGTATTGTTAGCTTGCTCCTTTGTAAACTTACGCGGAATCCTAAGCCCTATAATTTTTTTGTATAACATTTTTTGATTCCATCGTTTTTTGCTTGAAATATATTTTGTGGTTGGGCAAGTATACCACTTTTTGCTTTGTTGTTAATTCTTTAATTTTGTAAATTTCTTTTGTTATTTTGTGAAGCCACTTTGCTTCCAGGGTAAATTTTGGTTAGTAAGAGAGACTTACGTCTCCGGACCGTTTACCTTTGAGAATTTCCTTAGGGGAATTGCCATGGCACTCAGTCGCTACAGCTCGGGATAGTGCATTTGCACTCCGGCTGTTAGTTATACCACGCTGATGAGCTCAAATAAGAGCGAAACGCGTCCGTGGTTACTGATTGAGTGCTAAATGGCCGGCTAGTATTGTTAGCTTGCTCCTTTGTAAACTTACGCGGAATCCTAAGCCCTATAATTTTTTTGTATAACATTTTTTGATTCCATCGTTTTTTGCTTGAAATATATTTTGTGGTTGGGCAAGTATACCACTTTTTGCTTTGTTGTTAATTCTTTAATTTTGTAAATTTCTTTTGTTATTTTGTGAAGCCACTTTGCTTCCAGGGTAAATTTTGGTTAGTAAGAGAGACTTACGTCTCCGGACCGTTTACCTTTGAGAATTTACTTAGGGGAATTGCCATGGCACTCAGTCGCTACAGCTCGGGATAGTGCATTTGCACTCCGGCTGTTAGTTATACCCCCTCTGATGAGCTCAAATAAGAGCGAAACGCGTCCGTGGTTACTGATTGAGTGCTAAATGGCCGGCTAGTATTGTTAGCTTGCTCCTTTGTAAACTTACGCGGAATCCTAAGCCCTATAATTTTTTTGTATAACATTTTTTGATTCCATCGTTTTTTGCTTGAAATATATTTTGTGGTTGGGCAAGTATACCACTTTTTGCTTTGTTGTTAATTCTTTAATTTTGTAAATTTCTTTTGTTATTTTGTGAAGCCACTTTGCTTCCAGGGTAAATTTTGGTTAGTAAGAGAGACTTACGTCTCCGGACCGTTTACCTTTGAGAATTTCCTTAGGGGAATTGCCATGGCACTCAGTCGCTACAGCTCGGGATAGTGCATTTGCACTCCGGCTGTTAGTTATACCACGCTGATGAGCTCAAATAAGAGCGAAACGCGTCCGTGGTTACTGATTGAGTGCTAAATGGCCGGCTAGTATTGTTAGCTTGCTCCTTTGTAAACTTACGCGGAATCCTAAGCCCTATAATTTTTTTGTATAACATTTTTTGATTCCATCGTTTTTTGCTTGAAATATATTTTGTGGTTGGGCAAGTATACCACTTTTTGCTTTGTTGTTAATTCTTTAATTTTGTAAATTTCTTTTGTTATTTTGTGAAGCCACTTTGCTTCCAGGGTAAATTTTGGTTAGTAAGAGAGACTTACGTCTCCGGACCGTTTACCTTTGAGAATTTCCTTAGGGGAATTGCCATGGCACTCAGTCGCTACAGCTCGGGATAGTGCATTTGCACTCCGGCTGTTAGTTATACCACGCTGATGAGCTCAAATAAGAGCGAAACGCGTCCGTGGTTACTGATTGAGTGCTAAATGGCCGGCTAGTATTGTTAGCTTGCTCCTTTGTAAATTTACGCGGAATCCTAAGCCCTATAATCTTTTTGTATAACATTTTTTGATTCCATCGTTTTTTGCTTGAAATATATTTTGTGGTTGGGCAAGTATACCACTTTTTGCTTTGTTGTTAATTCTTTAATTTTGTAAATTTCTTTTGTTATTTTGTGAAGCCACTTTGCTTCCAGGGTAAATTTTGGTTATTAAGAGAGACTTACGTCTCCGGACCGTTTACCTTTGAGAATTTCCTTAGGGGAATTGCCATGGCACTCAGTCGCTACAGCTCGGGATAGTGCATTTGCACTCCGGCTGTTAGTTATACCACGCTGATGAGCTCAAATAAGAGCGAAACGCGTCCGTGGTTACTGATTGAGTGCTAAATGGCCGGCTAGTATTGTTAGCTTGCTCCTTTGTAAACTTACGCGGAATCCTAAGCCCTATAATTTTTTTGTATAACATTATAGTTAGGTGAGAATAATTCAGAATTTTGTACACTGTTATTCAACCAAGTCTCAGTAAGACATATAATGTCTGATTGCAGTGAAATTAAATTGTTATAAAAAGTTTCTGTTTTGGTATTCAATCCTCTGACATTCTGGTAATAAATATGCATAAAAATAGGAATAAAGTAATAAACTAAATTGTTAACTTATAATAATAATAATAATAAATGCAATGAACAAACTTTACAGTGTAGCGAAATGAAAAAATAAACAAGACTTGACGAAACTTTGAAACGGACAGAGTTCAATGACCTGCAATTAAATATTAAACAGTGATAACTTGTTAATTTCAAGAAACACAGTTTTTACAAAAATCAGCTGAGAATAAAGATTTGAAATACGATTGTATTGAATTGATTTTATCTTCAATAAAATCGAAAATATCAAATTAAATTGTATCAGATGGAAAAAAGTTATATATCATATAAGCACAGTGCTCATAAAGAAAATATTAATTAAACAATAAGTGATATTTGTTTTAATTATTTAGTACATCAACGCGCGTAAGTTTTTTTATGCTGCCATTGACTTTTGTAAAAATAACACCATCACCTGACCACACATTTTTAAAACCGTAACACTTTGATGCGGCTTTTAAAAGATCCAGTCTATTTTTTGTCAGATCTTCTTTAATTGTAATTTTGGTACCAGAGAGTCTTTTACGGTTTTGTATAACTGTAGCACGTGTTTTGTATGAGGTAAATTTTACAATTATAGGTCGCGGTTTGGGATTTATAGTGAGTTCAGAATTTGATTTTCTTTTACCTGTGCGGTGACATCTGTCTATTTGCTCAGGTTTTATATCCAGAGCAAGTTTTTCACTAAACACTGTTCTCACTATGTCTTCGGTGTTTTCTGTAGCGGCTTCAGTAACCCCGAACACTCGGATGCAGTTGCGCCTCGAATACTGCTCCAGTTGATCCAAACGGTCCTCCAGGAGCTTGTTTTCGGTTGTTAGTTCAGCTATAATCGTTTCGAAGTGCCTTTGCTGTTCCTCTAGTTTCTCGTTCATGCATCATTGTGGCATTTGTTGCTGTGACAGGATGTTTGTTTATTGTTTATTACATTGAACAAATTTATGAATTTGGTGAAAAATGGAAGAAATTGAGTCTATTCCTACAGAAGTTTTTGAAGAAGCTCGGGGAGCAACTCTGCGTTTTTGCCAGCCAAGTCTAAGGAATTGTATGAAAAAGAGTTTGCTAAATTTAACAGCTGGAGAGAAAAACGGAGAGCAAGGATAATAAATGAAGAAATCATGCTTTCATATTTCTATAATATCGAGAAAAAATATGCGGTTTCATCAGCATGGTCTAAGTATTCCATGTTGAATGCTACTATAAAAGTTAACGAAAACATAGATATTGTAACGTTTTATTTATTTAGGTGAAGTGTAAAATTGATTAAAACACTAATATTTATATAACTATGTTTAATTAAAGAAATATGAATTATAAAGAATAAATAAAAATAACTAACACTAAGAATTAACAAATATAAACACTAATTTAAGAACTAATTATTATTACTAAAGACTTAAACACTAAGATAATTTATTTAAACAATTAAAACTGCGCAATATTTATTTCAACACTATTTATATCACCGTCTATTTATTTATATCACCATCTGTACACTACACGTATTAACACAAGACTGTCCTCGCGATCTTTTGCTCGGGGTATTTATATTAAAAATACTTCAGTCTAGAATATTCGACGATTCTGTGAATCAGAACAATGGGGAGCGGACGAACGTGTTCTGACCTGTTCGCTAGCGGTCGCCGCCCGCTAATTTTTTAACAATTTATAGCGATAACAGCATAAAAGGAATACACAATGAAGTGGAAGAAAAATTAAGCGACTACACAGAAGATTACAAGCTAATATTAGGAGGCGATTTTAACGCGAGAACGGGAATGAAAGGAAAAATAATATTAGAAGAACACGAAGAAAGTAGAAATTCAAAAGATAAAACAATAAACCAGGAAGGCAAAAGACTAATAAACATGATTGAAGAAAGAGGTTGGGGAATACTAAATGGGTCAACAATAGGGGATGAAGAAGGGGAGCTTACATACGTAGGACCGAAAGGTGAAGGCTCGGTAATAGATTATGGAATAGGAAATGCATCAGCCTTGACAAAAATAGTAAAATTTCAAATAGATGAACGAACGGAATCAGACCACTTTCCAATTATAATAGATTTATACAACGACAAGACCAAAAAAGATCAGATAAATAAAATGTATAAAAAAACAGACTGGTCACCCAAAGGGACAAAAAAATACAGAGATCTAATACAAAATGAGTGTTTCACAGTAGCTACCGCAGGAGAAGAAATCGAGGAGTTGAGGGACAAAATACAAAAATGTAAACATGTAAAATTAATAACAGAGAGACAGAATACGTTTAAAAATAACTGGTGGGACAAAGACTGTAACAACCTAAAAAAAGAGATGAAAGAAACACTTAAAAAATGGAAAAGGGGACAAGAAAACAAAGAAGAATATATAAGGAAAAGAAAAGAATTCAGTGAGTTATGCAAAAATAAAAAGTTAGAGAGAAGGAAAAAAGAAGAGGAAGAAGTCAAAGGCATAACCAGGGAACAAGAAGTATGGGAATATATAAATAGAGATAAGAAGAATAAAATCAAAATAGACGAAAAAATAGAAATCAAAGAATGGCAAAAACACTTCATAAACCTATTGGAAGGACAAATGGAGAAACCCAATGTAGATGTAGAAACGAGCCGACTGGAGGAAAACATAAAGGACGAAATATCGGAAGACCAAGTAAGAAAACAAATAAAAAGGCTAAAAAGACGAAAGGCGGCAGGGGACGATGAAACAGAAAATGAAGTATGGATAAATAGCCCAGACAATGTAGTGAAGCAGCTGACCAGAATAATAAACAAGATATGGAAGGGAGAAGAATACCCAGAAAAATGGAAAACAGGAGTAACAGTGCCAATATATAAAGGAGGGAAAAGGGATGAAACAAAAAATTACAGAGGAATAACAATGCTAAACACTATGTACAAAATCTATGGTATGGTACTGCAGGACAAACTCGAAAAAGAAATAGACGAGAAACAAATTTTGCCAGACAACCAGGCAGGATTTAGAAAATTTAGAGGGACAATGGACAACGTGTACATACTCTCACACCTAGTAGACAGGGAATTAGGCAGAAAAGGAGGGAAACTGTACGCATTATTCATTGATTTAAAAGCTGCTTTCGACAAAGTAGAGAGAAGAAAATTAATTGAAATAATGAAGAAAAGAGGAATAAGTAAGGAGCTTACGGAGGAAGTAAGGAAAATATATGCGGAAACGAGGAATTACGTAAGAGTAGGAGAAAAGAAAACAGAAGAATTCTGGACGACACGAGGACTGAGACAGGGATGCCCTTTAAGCCCAGTACTATTTGCGATCTACATAGCAGATTTAGAAGAAAGGCTGTTAGAAAATCAAGATGGAGGAATAGTCATAGGAAACAAAAAGATTAGGACATTAGCATATGCAGATGATATAGTACTGCTGGCGAAAAAGGAACAAGAAATGAAAAGCATGATAAGAAGATTAGAAAAATATCTAGACACAAGAGAATTAGAACTGAACTCAAAAAAGACCAAAATTATAAAATTCAAAAAAGGTGGAGGAAGAGAAACTCAGGAAAACTGGACATGGAAAGGGCAGGAAATTGAAAAAGTAAAAGAATTTAAATACTTAGGGTATACATTCAAGAGCACAGGTGGCCCAGAAGCACATATAAGAGAACTTAAAAAGAAAGCATTGATTGTAGCCAAGGAGACATGGGGCATAGGAGAGCGAAAGTTTAAAGGCGACATAAAAACCAGAATAATGCTCTTTGACGCATTAGTAAAAAGCGTCATGATGTATGGAGCAGAGGTATGGGGATGGGAGAAACAAGAAAAATTAGAGGTGATCCAAACCACATACATAAGGTGGTTAATAGGATTAGATAAAACAACACCGAATTATATAACCTTAGAGGAGATTAAAAGGAACAATTTGGAAATCGATTCAGGGGATAGAGCAATGAAATTTGAAGAAAAAATTTGGATAGGGCAAAAAGGAAAGATAATGGAGGAATGTTACAAAGAAATCAGAAAAAGAGATGGAGAAAAAGGTACGAGGAGCAAGAGAAGAAAATTCTTTGAGAACAAAGGATACTCACCAACAGAAATAGACAAGGAAAGATCAAGAGGGCAGGACATAAAAGGAAAAATAAAACAAAGAGGCATAGACATCCAGAATCAGGAAAGATGTAGTAATATCGAATCTTCCAGATATAACCCAAAATATAACAAGATAAGAACGTTCGGAACACCGCGATATATGAAGTGGGAAAAAATTGAAAACATTAGGAGGGTAGCAAGGTACAGGTGCGGTAATGAAGAGAAAGTGAATGATTACTGGAAACCAGACGAAGAAAGAAGATGTAGACTATGCGGAGAGGGATGGGAAACATTAGAACACCTTTTACAGGAATGTGGAGAAATAAAAGAAGAAAGAAGAACCAGAGAAGAAATACTAGAAGATACGGGAAAAGGGTTAGGATGGATGAAAGAAATAGAAGAAAGAAAAAGAACACTAAAACAATTGTATGAAATGAAATAACATGTAAACTTATTAAATACTTTAAGAAAGCAAATGTACAGTATTAAGCTGAAAAGCAAATAAATATTTATATTACTTACTTATATTAAAAATACTTCAGTCTAGAATATTCGACGATTCTGTGAATCAGAACAATGGGGAGCGGACGAACGTATTCTGACCTGCACGCTAGCGGTCGCCGCCCGCGCCTCGACCCTGGGTTCGCTACATTGCCCCCTCCTTAAGACTGTTTCGTCTCGGAACAGTTCGTTATGACGAAATCTGCATGCATCACCCTTGGTGCATCTGGAAGTCTTGAAGAAATAACAGTCGACGGTCCGTTTGAGCTCTTCTTGGCCGGTAGAGTTGAAGCTGCAGACTAGAATTTCCACTCCGGTAAAGCGGAAGATAGTTTTTAACATGCTTCTAACAATACTCCAATCCAAACCATCTAGTCCACAGCCTATCTTCGGTACTGCCAGCTTCATGATGTCGTTCTTCAAAATATGATCCTTCATATCGCACAACGAGTCCCATAAACTGCGGTATGACGGCTTCTGATATGAGTATTGTTTGGTAACCAGGTAGTAAAGGTACCGCTTGTTTTCTACATCATCCTTCAGTTGTAGCGTTTTTCCGACAGTTGGACGTTGGTTGGCCAGTTCTTGTACTCGTCCAAATTTTCTTTTAAAAACTGAAGCGATGCCGCGGGACATTTTAATGTCTTTCGCTACACAATGAGCGAGGGAATACTCTGGGGATACGGTGAACAGATCTCGTTGTTCTTCTCGTGTCACGCCATACCGAGCCTTATGACCAGTAGAATGACTTTCCATGAAGTCTTCAAATGTAGGTTCCTCAGCTACAATCCGGCGTACCGTCGCTCCACAATGATTGTCAAAATTATCACCAGCAAAAGGGGCTAACCGATTGAAGTGGACTACTCTCGGCTTTCCATTAGGTGTTTTCCTAATTCTGTAGACCACATCATTTATTCTCTTTACGATCTCGTAGGGACCTTCCCAATTCTTTTGTAGCTTCGGTGATAAGCCACGACGTCTTTGTGGATTGTAAAGCCACACCAAATTCCCAGGTTGAAAACCACCTTTTTCAGCCTTGACGTCATACTGGTCCTTCATCCGATCGCTGGCACCTTGAATGTTTGTGCGGACTTGTTCATGAATGTCATTCATTCTTCTCCGTAAGTCCGTTACATAGTCCTCCCCGGCTAGATCTTCACCGGGTTTACTGCCAAATACCAGGTCGCATGGTAAGCGCAACTCCCGTCCGAATAAGATGTTAGCTGGTGTCTGCCCTGTTGTCTCATGCACGGATGAACGGTAAGCCAACAAGAACAGATGAAGATGTTGGTCCCAGTCTCGTTGATGGTTAGAGACTACCTTTGACAAATACCGATTTATTGTTCTATTCATCCGTTCAACCATGCCATCAGACTGCGGGTGTAATGCAGTAGTTCTGGTTTTCTTTATTCCTAATATCTTACAGATATTTTGGAACAGAGCAGACTCGAAATTCCTTCCTTGGTCGGAATGTATCTCTCGCGGTACTCCAAATCGGCAGATGCATTCTTTTACCAAGACTTCAGCAACCGTTACGGCTTCCTGGTTGGGAAATGGATAGGCTTCGACCCACTTAGTAAAGTAGTCCATTACTACCATTATGTATTTATTTCCCTCATCAGTTTCGGGGAATGGTCCGGCCACGTCAATCGCAATGCGTTTAAAGGGACTTCCAACGTTATATTGGCGCATAGGAGCTCTTCTTTTCCTATGTGGACCGTTACTTCCCGCGCAGACTACACATTTCTTGCACCACTCTTTAACATCTTCTTTGCAATTTACCCAGTAAAATCGTTGGCGCACTCTCTCAAGGGTTTTATTCACTCCAAAATGTCCAGATCCGTTGTGGATCTCCTCCAATACTTCCGGTACTCTATTCCTAGGAATTATCAGCTGGGTCCTACTCACAGTACCTTCAGTATTCTCTATGACACGTTTCAGGAGGCCCTCTTCAACCACAATAGAGTCCCACTGCGCCCAGTAAGATTTTACACTTTGTGAGTGTCGTGCAACATCTTCCCAAACTGGTCTGCTATCGCCACGTTTCCAATCCCGTATGATTTTCAAGTCCGAGTCATTCTCTTGGTCCTTGCAAAGGTCTTCCGTTTGCCAACTATCATTCACTACTGTTGTTCTGGCGATGGTCGAGAGTTTTTCTTCTAGACGACTGCAATGCTTGCATTCGTCCTGGCAAGGTCTTCTTGATAATGCGTCAGCATTACGATGGCTTGTACCTGCTCGATGCTCAATAACGAAGTTATATTCTTGCAATCTTTCAATCCATCTAGCTGCCTGACCTTCAGGATTCTTAAATTGAAGCAGCCATTTGAGAGCAGCGTGGTCAGTTCTTATAAGAAATCTTCTACCGTACAAATATTTGTAGAAGTGCTCCACGGATTTCACGACAGCCAAAAGTTCTTTTCTGGTGACGCAATAATTCCTCTCTGGTTTTGACAAGGTCTTACTAAAATAGGCAATAACCTTCTCTTGTCCGTTTTGTATCTGGGAAAGAACGCCACCAATTCCAACGTTGCTGGCATCTGTATCTAAAACGAATTCTTCTTCTGGTAAAGGATAACTTAGGACAGGTGCGCTTGTCAAGGAATATTTAAGTTGTTTGAATGCGGCTTGACAGTCCATCTCCCAGATAAATCTTCTACCTTCTTCAGTAAGCCTTGTCAATGGCTTTGCTATGTTGGCAAATCCAGGTACATAACGTCGGTAGTATGTACAGAGACCAAGGAAACTTCTCAATTCATGTTTATCTCTCGGTACTGGCCAGTCATTCACAGCCCTTATTTTCTCCGGGTCAACTGCAATTCCCTTACCAGAAACTACGTGTCCAAGATAATGCACTTTTTTTTGAAATAAGTGACACTTCTTTGGACTGAGTTTCAGGTTAGCCTTTCTCAATCTTTGGAAAACCTCTTCCAAGTTATTCATGTGGTCCTCGAACGTTTTTCCTACCACAATAATATCGTCGAGGTAAACCAAACATGTTTTCCACGACAGTCCAGCCAACACGGTTTCCATAAGTCGTTCAAACGTTGCTGGGGCATTGCAGAGCCCAAATGGCATAACAGTAAATTGCCACAGACCGGTACCGATGCTAAAAGCTGTTTTTTCTTTGTCTTTTGGATCTAAATCCACTTGCCAGTATCCGCTCTTTAAATCAAGAGTGGAGAAGATCTTTGATCCTGCCAATGTGTCCAGTGTATCGTCTATTCGGGGTAGCGGGTAGCTATCCTTCTTCGTCACGTTGTTAAGTTGACGATAATCGACGCAAAATCTTGTAGAGCCAACCTTGTTCTTCACTAGCACTACTGGTGAAGCCCATGGACTGCTTGAAGGTTCAATCACACCTTCCGTCCTCATGTCCTCTATAATTTCTTCTGCTTCTTCCCGCTTCGTCAGTGGTAATCTTCTTGCTGTTTGGCGGATGGGTCTTGCGTCTCCGGTGTCTATTTTATGATGGACTACATTGGTTGTTCCTTTGTCCTTCTTGTCCAATTGAAACACATCTTGAAATTTGCCAATTAAACCCATAGCCTTGGTTTTCTGGTCGGCGGTCAAGTCCTGGAACGATGTTGACAGCTCTTTCAACAGAATATCCGGAACTGCACAGGATGTGTTGTCTTTGGCCGTCACAGTTCGAATAATCGATGATACCGTTGAGCATTCTCCTACTATGGTCCCTTTCTTCAGTATAACGGGATAAAAATTTATGTTCATTACTCGAACTGGGATAACCTTGTCGGTTTTGAGCAAGGCTTTTCCAATTACAACTCCAGTCCCAGTTTTGGCATCATCGTTTTTTGGCTGGAGCATGACAATGTTTCCCTCACAGAAGCTACCCTCTAGCTGTGCTTCCACGATTGATTCACTTTGTTCTGGGAGGGTTACATCTTCCGTTATTAGTACTCGCATAGCATTGTCGTCTCGTGGATTTAATACCAATTCTTCATCATTGACCATCATCACTCCATTCTTCAGGTCAAGTTTAAATCCATGCTTTTTCATAATGTCCATGCCGAGAATGAATTCATCTTCTACATCAGCTACCAGCACACGATGTTTAATGCACGTTTTTCCAACAGTGATGCTCAGATCTATTTCTCCAGATGCGGTAGCTTGTTCTCCGGTGGCTGTGCGTATCTGCCACTTTGTTGGAAGTAGGTGTTTTCTGCATATTTCTCTTGCTACGTCGGGTCTGATTATTGTTTTTGTCGCACCCGTATCCAACAACATTTTAAACGGCCTTCTGTCGATAGAGCCGTCTACATAGATGCTGTTAGCTTGATGATGAATGGATGCGACATAACTAATAGATTTTGGGGCTACTGGTTTACGGGTCGACGATTGCCCCTTCGCATCAACCCGGCTTAGTTTCCCGACTCCTTTTCATTCTTTCTTGGTTCTGCTTTCTTCTGTTGTTTTCTGCAGAGCCTTTGCGGGTGACCTAATTCACCGCACTTCCAACAGCGGAGTTTCTTTCTTCCAGAAGCATGAATTTCGGATGTAATACGTCTTATCCTATCATCTAGATCCTCAGTGTCTTCATTCCTCTCAGCATCGATAATTCGCACTCGCGATTGGTTACGTGAAGCTTGTTTGGCTGCTTCATGATCTAAAGCATATGAAAGTGCGTCAACCAGAGTTTTTGGTCGAGCCAATCGTAGTGCCTGCTGAGTTTAATTGTCTCGGACCCCATAGATAAATGCTTGTGTAGCTAGGCATTCCAAGACGCTGTCAGGAGCTGTAGGGTGTGCAAGACGAACCAGGCGAGCTATGTCGGCTTCAAATTCTTGCAAGTTCTCTTTAGAATTTTGATACCGGTTTCTTAATTGTGTTTGGTACACCTGCTCCAGATGCGCATTACCATATCGCATATCCAACCGCTTGACAAGTTGGTCATAATCTTCCGGTTCATCCTCTTTTAGCGTCTGGAGGATATCGATGGCTTCTCCACGCAGCGAAACTGTCAGCGCTGTAGCCTTTTCTTTGGGAGTCCAGCCATTTGCTTTGGCAGCGGCTTCAAATTGTTTTACATAATTCGGCCATGATGACTTGCCGTCGAATTCGGGTGTTTTAATGTGCAGTCTTGAATTATGTTCCGCTTTTACTGTTTTGTTTTCTTGAATTATATCAGTCTTAGCTGTATTAGAATTTGAAACCGATGGTAACGTAATTTTGGAGAAATTTTGCTGTAAATCTTCAAGTTTCTGCTCATAAGTTTCTATTCTTTCTTCTAATATTCCAGAACTTTCTTTCAATTGTTCTTTAAATTGTTCGTTTAGTTTCTCTTCCAAAGTTCTAGAATTTTCCATTAACTCTTCTTTCAATATTCTAGAACTTTCTGTTACTTTCTCTTCTAAAGTTCTGGAATTTTCTGTTAACTTTTCTTCCAAAGTTCGAGAATTTTCCTCCAACTTTTGTTCTAAGGTTCTAGAATTTTCTATCAATTCGTCTTTCAATATTCTAGAACTTTCTTCAGATTTTCTAGCACTTTCCTCTAATTTTTGTTCTAATGTTCGAGAATTATCCGTCAATTTTTGTTCTAAATTTTCTATCAGTTCTTCTTTTAATGTTCGAGAAGTTTCTTTTAGAATTTTAACAAAATCGGTGAAACCACCCGCAATTTCGAATACAAACTCATCTGGATTTTCACCAGCTTCTACTAAAGCTTGCCGTAGACGAAGTTGCAGAACAGCCTTGGATCCCGATGTCTCTAACTCTCGGTCTTCCAGCTCCCTCTTGAGATCGGTTACTTTTAATTCACTTAATTTTACTTGTTTACTCTCCATTTTATTTATTTTTATTTTACACTTCACAGTTTTTAATAACCCCACACCTGACACCAATTGTAACGTTTTATTTATTTAGGTGAAGTGTAAAATTGATTAAAACACTAATATTTATATAACTATGTTTAATTAAAGAAATATGAATTATAAAGAATAAATAAAAATAACTAACACTAAGAATTAACAAATATAAACACTAATTTAAGAACTAATGATTATTACTAAAGACTTAAACACTAAGATGGGTGTAAGGGGGGATTCAACTCCCCCAAATGTCAACCTCACCTCCTCGCGGTACACCCCGGGTAACTCTAACGAGGCTCTGACGACCGAATCTAGGCGGTATATCCTACAACGATAAGAAGCACTGCCATCTTTGCAACACCGGATCCCAATCCGAGGCTAGTCTGGAAGCTACAATCGGCAGCCCCGATACCAGACTCGAGTGCTGTCGGCTAATCACCTGCACACTTTAAATCTCTGATTCCTGAAACCTCAACAAGCAAAAACCGGACGGATCACTCTACGACGACCATTGGCACAAAAGAAAGGACACGATTCGGCTGTTGGAACGTTCGCACAATGATGGAAACTTCAAGACTTGCGCAAGTGGCAAAGGAATTTAATATCTATAAACTAAGCTTTCTTGGTTTAAGTGAAACCAGATGGAACGGAAACGGTCAGCACTCCCTGTCCACAGGAGAACTATTTCTGTACTCTGGGAAACAAATAGGCGACCCACATGAAAGCGGAGTGGGTCTCCTACTTAGCAAAAGCATCAAGTCTAGCCTCGTTTCTTGGAATCCTATCTCAGATAGAATTATTACTGCCACACTACAAAGCAAACTGAGAAAAATCACAATTGTACAATGCTATGCCCCCACAGAAGTAGCTGATCGTGAACAAAAAGACGATTTCTATGATGAACTTAACGCTACACTTAGTCAAATACGTAAAAGCAACATTGTTATCCTAATGGGAGACCTAAATGCCAAAATCGGCCAGAATAATCTCAACCGGGAGAACGTCATGGGCCTTCACGGACTAGGTACTATGAACGAAAATGGCGAACTGTTCACAGACACTTGCAACAATCATAACCTAGTCATAGGGGGTAGCCTGTTCCCTCACAAAACAGTTCACAAGGCCACATGGATCTCCCCTAATCACGCCGTTAAAAACCAAATTGATCACATTGCGATCAGCCGCAAATGGCGCTCGTCATTGCTAGACACAAGGAGTGCCAGAGGAGCTGATGTAGCCTCAGACCACTACCTTCTTGTGGGTCAACTAAGACTTAAGCTAGCCAAAAGCAAAAAGAAAGGCACAGGACTCAAACGACCTAAATTCAACACGGATAAACTTAAGACCACTAAAGGCCGTAAAGACTTTACAGAAAGATTCAAAGAAAAGCTCATCGTAGACAACAGCGATACCACACCAAACTGGATAAATATACAAACAGCGCTATTATCCACAAGTGAAGAAATTCTAGGTGTTAAAAGTACGAGAAGAAAAGAGTGGCTAACAAACGACACCTGGAACAAAATAGAAAAACGAAAGGAAATAAAGAACATAATCAATAATGCAAACCAAGAAGACAATCTAGCGAACTTAAAAGTGCAATATAAAAACGCAAACAGAGAGGTAAAACACTCTGCAAGAAGAGACAAAAGAGAATGGGTAGACGGTTTGGCCCAGTCCGCGCAATCTGCAGCAGAACTCAATAATGCTAGAGAGCTATACCGCATCTCTAAAAAACTCGCCAAAAAGAATTTCATCTCCAACACCACAGTTATAAAAGACAAAAACGGGGTAACCCTAACAAATGATGAAGATCAAATGAACCGGTGGACTGAGCACTACAGCGAACTCTTAAGTGCACCACCACAACCTTCCATTGAGCCCACTGCTTATGACACCCCATTACTAAACATCAATACAGACCCACCTTCTATCCACGAAATCAAAAGAGCAATAATGCAGTTAAAAAACGGGAAAGCAGCTGGACCGGAAAACATTCCCCCCGAAATCTACAAATTTTGTCCACTAGTAATGGCCAATACACTACTTCCACTAATCCATGATGCATGGAATCAAGAAAAAATCACAAACGAGTGGAAGAGCGGGTTAATTATAAAATAAATATATAAAAAAAAAGGCGACCTAACCAACTGCCGCAACTGGAGAGGTATAACTCTCCTGAATGGTATTAACAAAATCTTGGCCTCAATTATCATTGAACGCTTGGCCGGCTCCATGGACTCTAAACTTAGGAACGATCAAGCCGGTTTTAGAAGAAACAGATCGTGTACCGATCAAATAAATACTTTAAGGATTATTGTAGAACAATCCCAAGAATTTAGATCACCTTTGCATCTAGTATTCGTAGATTTTGAACGCGCATTTGATACTCTGTCACATTCTGCAATGTGGGAGGTATTGCGTGAAGCTGGAATCCCCATTAAAATTATCAATATTATTAAAGAGCTGTACCAAAACTCTAAATGCCAAATAATTCATAAAGGCAACATTAGCGAAGAAATTAAAGTATTAAATGGAGTTAAACAAGGATGCATACTATCACCTATGCTATTCAACATAGTATTAGACCGAGTCCTGCGGAAGACAACCAACACTCCAAGAGGCATACAGTGGGACCTTCTTAGAAAACTGGAGGACCTGGACTATGCCGATGACATCTGCTTACTCTCCCACACTTTCGATGACATCAATCTTAAACTACAATGCCTGGAGACAGAAGCAAGTAAAATTGGTCTTAAAATAAACATTAACAAAACAAAACACTTAAAAATCAACACCAGGAGCAATGAAATGCTCTCCTTACACGGTGAAAACATTGAAACAGTCGAAGAATTCACGTACCTAGGAAGTATTATCGACAAAGAAGGTGGCACAGGTAAAGACGTAGAAACAAGAATTCAAAAAGCAAAGAGAGCTTTTGGCCTCCTCAACAATATTTGGGTTTCAAGAGTATACTCCAACAAAACAAAGATAAGAATCTTTAACACAAATGTCAAATCTATTCTCTTATATGGCTGCGAAACATGGAAAACGACAAAAAAACTAAACAGTCAACTTCAAACCTTCGTTAACAAATGCCTACGTAGGATACTTAGAATATTCTGGCCGGACCGGATAACGAATATAGAACTCCGGGCAAGAGCAAATCAGGAGCCAATAGAGATCCAAATCTGCAAGAGAAAATGGGGATGGTTGGGCCACACCTTAAGAAAACCCAGAGATGACATCTGTAGAGAAGCACTTGACTGGAACCCGCAAGGGTCGCGGAAAAGAGGACGGCCCAAATGCACGTGGAAACGCACCATTACCGAGGAGGCAAAACGTCTAAATAAATCATGGGGAGAAATTAAAGACATTGCTACTAATAGAGTCAGATGGAAGAAGCTTGTAGAGGCCCTATGTTCCGAAATGGAATGATGGGACGTTATATATATATATATATATATATATATATATATATATATATATATATATATAAACACTAAGATAATTTATTTAAACAATTAAAACTGCGCAATATTTATTTCAACACTATTTATATCACCGTCTATTTATTTATATCACCATCTGTACACTACACGTATTAACACAAGACTGTCCTCGCGATCTTTTGCTCGGGGTATTTATATTAAAAATACTTCAGTCTAGAATATTCGACGATTCTGTGAATCAGAACAATGGGGAGCGGACGAACGTGTTCTGACCTGTTCGCTAGCGGTCGCCGCCCGCGCCGCCGCCCGCGCCGCGACCCTAGGTTCGCTACAATATTTTAAAATATAGCAAGCTGACATCTTATTTGAAGAGTGAATATAAGGGGAACAAACCGAAAAAAGCAGCCGTTTTGGAAAAAGAACATATAGAACGATTTTTGTTGATGGCTTCTGATGAAGAGTATTTGATGATTAAGGTAATGAGATTCATTATTAAGACAATATGAGGATTAAATTTGAATTATTTTAGGTTGCATTAATAATGGGGATCGTCGGTGCCTGTAGATGTTGTGAATTTACAAATTTGAAAACCAATGATGTACAAGATATGGGGTCATATTTACTGGTTTTAATACACGATACCAAGACCTACATTTCACATAGGTTCACCATTATCGAGGAAGGATTTTCTGTCAATGCTGTAGAGTTGTGTAGAAAGTACATTTCCTTACGTCCAAAGAAGTTGCCACACAACAGATTCTTCATACGATATATGAATAAAAAATGTACTGTGCAACCTATTGGAATCAACACATTGTCAAAAGTACCTTCAAACGTTGCTTCGTTTCTGAACCTACCAAACACGGATACTTACAGTGGCCATTGCATGAGACGCATTTCAACAACTTTGTTGGCCAATAAATGTGCTGATATTACAACTATCAAACGGCATGGTGGATGGCAATCCAGTACTATAGCAGAAAGCTATATTGAGGACATCAAATTAGATAAAACGAACAATGATTTAAGTGTTAATATAAATGTAAATATTAATAATAATAAGTAACTGAATAAATTTTACTGATTTACAGTTGCAATGAGCACAAATAAATGCATATTATGAGGTGATTGTGGATAAATTTTTTTTATTGGAATCTACTTAAGTTTTTGATTCTATTAATCATGAAATTTTATGTTATAAGCTTCATTATTTTGGATTCTCCGACAATTATAAAGCCCCATTCACATAGAGATTAGTGCAGTGGTATTGTAGTGTGTAGTGCAGTGATATTGTAGTGCGCAAGTATCCCTTCATATAGAAAATTATTGTAATGGCATTGCAGGTAAAAATGTAGTACCGTAAAATGGGGAGAAGTTGATCCATGGGGTTAACTTGACCGAAAAGTTGGAAAATGTTTTAGGATTTCATAATTCTTACAATAATTTTTATAAAACAAATTTCATTATGAAATTCTGTAAAGAACACTATATTCATTCATAAAATATAAATAAATGTAAAATATAGTATTACTGCTAATGAGAATAAAAATTTTAATTTGCAGCCATATATCCACACTAAAAAATCCTTTTAAACTTTCATATGTAAAATATTAATATTAAATTGTTATGTTGAAATTATAAGATTTTTTGGATAAAACATTCGATTAAGATTAAAACTACGATATCATGTATTAAATAAACTGCTTCACTTCTCATAATTTGAGGAATTTGTTAAATTACGCACTTTTTGAGATAATTTGGGGTGAAATTGACCTAGTGGGTGAAGTTGACCATTGCAAGTTTAAACCTGCAATATCTTGCTTTATAAGTTAAGAAGACAAATTCATTCAGTTTAGTAGACAATTGTGCAGCAGAAGGACATTATTTTCACTATGCCACGGGTGTACAAACATAAAGAGGGCACTAAACGCCTTAAACAATATAGTGAAGAAACGCTAGATAAATGTTTAACTGAAGTGTTAGACGGAAAAATAAGACTTAATCGCGCTTCAAAAAAGTACAGCATTCCGAAAGGTACACTTATAAACAGAGTGCACGGGCGTCATATTAAAAAACATGGTGGTCAAACTGTTTTTTCAAAAAGTGAGGAAGATGACTTTGTCGAGGGGTTAATAACTTGTGCAAAGTGGGGCTTTCCCTTGACTAAGCTTGATTTACGTTTATCTGCTAAAGCCTATCTTGACCGCATTGGAAAAACAACACGTTTTAAAGATAATTTGCCGGGTTATGATTGGGCCAAAGGTTTTTTGGAAAGGCATAAGCGAGCTTTGAGTGAGCGCTTAAGAAATAACATAAAAAGATCCCGTGCTGCTGTGGGCAGTGAAACGTTAACATTTTTTTTAATGAACTGAGTAAAACTCTGGAAGGTGTTAAACCAGAAGCGATATTTAATTACGACGAAAGCAATTTAAGCGATGACCCAGGCAAGAAAAAGTTAATTTATCAAAGAGGTGTTAAATATCCCGATAATATTATTAATTTTTCTAAAAGTGCTGTGACGCTTATGTTGTGTGTTTCTGCAGCTGGTGATATTCTCCCACCATATGTTGTTTATAAAGCAGCAAATTTATGGGATTCTTGGAGAGAAGGTGGCCCACGAGGGGCTCCTTGTTGTGAAAACAAATGTTGTGCTAAAGGAACCCGTTACAATCGATCTAATCATGGATGGTTTGATGCAATTTGTTTTACGGACTGGTTTAAAACAATATTTTTGCCTCACGCTAAATTAATTGATGGAAAGAAAGTTCTCATAGGCGATAATCTTTCCAGTCATTTTACTAAAGAAGTGCTCCAATTATGTAAAGAAAATAATATTGATTTCATTTGTCTTCCACCAAACGCAACACACTTATGTCAACCTTTAGATGTTGGTTTTTTTGGTCCAATGAAGAATTATTGGAAACAGTTGTTGCATGAATGGAAAAAATGCAATCGACATGCATCATCTGTCAAAAAAAGTTTATTTCCACAATTGCTGAAGAGGCTATTTGAGAAAATGGCACCTACTGCTAAATCTAATGCAAAAATGGGATTTTCTTCTTCCGGAATTTATCCTCTTTCTAAACAAAAACTTCTAGATAAAATTCCTAATAAGGAAGACTCGCGCAATACCAGTGTAGGCGATATATTAGTAGACTATTTGAAAGATCAGCGAAATCCTAAAAAACACGACACTACAACGAAAAGAAGAAAACTTAATGTTGTACCGGGTAGATCTGTAGCATTTGAGGACACTCCAGAAAAAGATGACGACGGAAGATATTTACCTTCAACAAGCGGTGTTCAGGCAGTGAGAAGAAAAATTACCGAACAAGCTGATGAGACTTCTGGTACAGATACAAGTGACGAAACCGACCAAGAAGAAGTTGTTTTGCAAAATGAACCTTATGTGAGCCAGCAACCCAACGAAGATGAGATAAAGCCAAATAGTTGGGTAGTAGTGGAATATCAGACGAAGAAAACAATAAGACAATTTATTGGTAAAGTTATATCAATGAATGGAGAAGAAGCAACTGTGAATTTTCTTAAGGCAAAATCTGACGGTTTTATATGGCCTGAAATTGAAGACCATGATACATTTCCAACAACAAACATAAAAAAGTACTTAAATGAGCCAACTGTAGGACGTAGAGGTGAACTTTATTTTGATGATACGTTAAACTTTAATTTTAAGTAAATTTATATAATTCTGTACTCACTTAACATGATCATTCTATGTTAACTTGTTTTGTTTTGAAAAATTTCAATTTTTTTTTCTGTACAGTTTTAAATAAAAGAATAAGGTAAATAAATTACGGTCATTTTCGCCCCATACATTTCTATATTCCATTTTACAATGCAAAGAATAGTAGTGGTCAAATTCACCCCGTTCGGGGTGAAGTTGACTAATGCAACATTTTATTTTTTTTACATTAAATGGTGCTGTGTAGTGACAATTTGAAACATAGAATTTAAAGAACTATTTCATACCCACGCCCTGATCTCCTTTATTTTATCTAAATACTATAATATATAACGAATTTTTGATGCTAAACTTGAAAAGTGTTCAACTTCACCCCATTTTACGGTATACGTGAACCTTGTAGTGAAATTTTTTGCCGGCAGGAGGCCATTTGGCGATGTCAGTGGCACCAAAACCATGGTCATTTAAGAGGTTTTTTACAATGAAATTATTTTTAAATTATGTTCGATTATATGACGTTGAAATTATTGAAAATATGAACAATTTATACCATTTTTGGTTGGATTGTTTAAAAAATAACACAATATGGATAAATATTTACAGTGAAATTATTTGCAAAGTTTCGAATTTAGCAGACGGCATTAATGCTAAAATATATGAATAAACATGTGTAATTTTGCCATTGATCCGTCTTAAGAGATAATCGGAACTTTCCAGGTATTATAAAACGCCTTAATTTTCGCAGTTCTAAGTGAAAATGCCGACAAATTTGCGGAAATCATACTTTTTATCTATACTTTAAGGAAATGGTAATTTTAAATCATGTTGGAATATATGACGTTGAAACTAATGAAAATATGAACAATTTATACTATTTCTGGTTGGATTGTTTCAAAAATAACGCATTATGGATAAGTATTTACAGTGAAATTATTTGGAAAGGTCCGAATTTAGAAGGCGGCATTTCCGCTAAATATAATGAATGAACGTCTGTAATTTTTCCATTGATCCGGCTTAAGAGATTATCGGAACTTTCCAGGTATTATAAAACGCCCTAATTTTAATAATAATTTAATAATTCCCATTCGAGTTTGGATGGTCATTATTATTTCCGCAGTTGTAGTGATAACACTTATAACATGTCGCAAATAAATTTAAAGTTTCTCTTTTCGATGTTGGGGAAAAAAAAATTAATAGAGAGGTTGATGAATGAAGGAATGATTGCTGCTTTTTATAAATGTAGTGTATGTGACGCGAATATGAAGTTGTGTGAACGGAAGGATATTTCTGACGGGTACATGTGGCGATGTAAGAAGGATGGACATCATGTGAGAAGAAGTGTGCGAAAGGGATCATGGTTTGATGAGAGTAAGTTGGGAATGCATGATATTTTGATTATGACGTATATGTGGTGAGTGAGAATGAGCAACGAGTGCATTATGAATGAGTTGAGTGTATCTTCGAATACGGTAGTTGATTGGAAGAATTTTTGTAGAGAGGTTTGTGTGGAAATGTGTATAAATGAGAGCGAGAAATTGGGTGGCGAGGGTGTAATTGTGGAGATTGATGAGAGTAAGTTTGGTAAAAGGAAGTATAATCGAGGAAAGCGTGTGGAGGGTAAATGGGTGTTTGGTGGAGTGGAACGCGAGACGAGTAAATGTTTTATGCGTATAGTGGATGAAAGAAGTAAGGATGTGTTGTTAAAAATAATAAAAGGACAAATTTTGCCCGGGACAACCATAATTAGTGACTGCTGGAAATCATATAATTGTTTGACAGACGAAGGCTTTACACATCTAACTGTGAATCATTTCATCGAATTTCGGAATCACGAAACCGGCGCCCATACAAACTCAATAGCAGGTACGTGGTCAGCAATTAAAAGAGGATTACCACGTAATCATTGCAAAGGCCACTTCGACAGCTACCTTTTTGAGTATATGTGGCGCCGGAAACGCAATATTTCGACAGTAGCAGCGCAATTCTTCGAAACCATAAAAAAAGTGTACATACCAGCAAACAGCGACTAAGTAAGTATAATAACAACTTTGTGTAGTTATATGTCTAGTATTTAGCAATATGTGCATCTCTAATTTATCTATTCTTGTTGCAGATCTTTACCCGATTACATCGAGTCAACGGAACGAGATAACGAACATCAGAAAGACAATACCACAGCTATTAAGTAAGTACTTTTTTTCGTATATTTGATAGCATATCTGACCTAACCTAAACCTAACCTAAACCTAACCTAACCTAACCTAAATCTAACCTAAACCAAACTTAACCTAAACCTAACCTGAACCTAACCTAAACCTAACCTAAACCTAACCTAACCTAAACCTAACCTAAACCTAACCTGGACCTAATCTAATTTGATACTAAACTAAACTATTCTTGTTGCAGATCTTTACCCGATTACATTGAGTCAACGGAACGAGATAACGAACATCAGAAAGACAATACCACAGCTATTATGTAAGTACTTTTTTTCGTATATTTGATAGCATATCTGACCTAACCTAAACCTAACCTAACCTAACCTAACCTAAACCTAACCTAAACCTAACCTAAACCTAACCTAAACCTAACCTAAACCTAACCTAAACCTAACCTAAACCTAACCTAAACCTAACCTAACCAGAACCTAACCTAAACCTAACCTGAACCTAACCTAAACCTAACCTAACCTAAACCTAACCTAACCTAAACCTAACCTAACCTAAACCTAACCTAACCTAACCTAAACCTAACCTAACCTAACCTAAACCTAACCTAAACCTAACCTGAACCTAACCTAAACCTAACCTAACCTAAATCTAATCTAATTTGATACTAAACTAAACTAAACCAATCGAATCAACCGTTTGCATGTTTTAATATTTTTTTATTGTGGCAGATATCTACCCAGAAATGCTGTGAGGAAGAGCTACTGCGAGACAGCGCGGAGTGTCGGACAAAATCTCAGCTATCCGGAGATGCTGCGAGGCAGAGCTAGTGCAAGACAGCGCGGAGGGCCAGACACAATCTGACGAAGAAGTTCAACGAACCACCCATTATCGAATTATTGCAATTGTTTGTAATTTCATTTTTATTGAGATACCCTCACCGATGTAGTGTAGTGGATATAGTCTCCACTTTATACGCTGAAGGTTCCGGGTTCGAATTCCGGATGGTGTATATAATTGACATTCCTCATCCCCGATAATATGTAATAAAATAACAAATAGTGATAAAATATATATGAGTAAACTGTTATTGTTTAATATTGTATTTATCAAACTAATATTGTTATATTAGTTTAAATTTGTATTTGTTATTATAAATAAAATATAATAAAACAACTACTTTTTCATTCCATTTCAATAAGAGAAAACAACGGGTCAGATAAATGTTTGAGAATCTCCGGTTTCTGTCATTTTGACGCATGCGCACATCGGGTGCCCGTATACTGCATTTCAACCTTCCTATTGTACAAAAAGAAAAACAGAAAACATCAACGACGTAGGTGGTGGATTCGTCCCATAAATACAAAAAAATATTCGCAAGGTGATTATTATAACCTACTAAGCGAAATGCGTCTGCAGCATACAGATATGTTCTTTGTATATAGCTGAATGTCAATATAGTACTTTGATAATTTATTAGCAATAGTAGGGCCAAGAATTACAAAAAACTCAAATACGCCCAATATATCTGCAGGTTGCAGATTAGCAGTGACTTTAAGGTAAGCTAACTACTAAAATAAAACATTAATCAGTATTCAATAATATGTAACTAGAAATGTTATTAGTTATTATTATTTCAGATTATTAGCATCCGGCGATTCTTTGCAAAGTGTGGTTTTTGCATTTAGAATAGGGAAATCAACAGCATGCGAAATATATAAAGAAACCTTTTAAGCTCTTTGGGATGTTCTACAACCGATTTCTTTGGAATTTCCAAATAAGGATGTGTGGGAATCAATTGCAGAAGGATTTAAATATAAATGGCAGCTTCCCAACTGTGTAGGAGCTGTCGATGGGAAACATATTGTGATAAAAGCTCCAAATAATTCAGGTTCACTATACTTTAATTACAAAAAACAATTTAGTATAGTACTATTCGCTGTGTGTGATGCAGAGTACCGTTTTACCAACGTAAGTATAGATCTTATGGTTCACAGAGCGATGGAGAAGTTCTTCGTGAATCCTCGTTTGGCAATTTGTTAAACAACGGAGGTCTCGAGTTACCAGACGATAAACCATTTCCTGGAACAGATAAACCAGTGCCACATTTTTTTGTTGGAGATGAAGCGTTCCCACTTCAAATTAATTTCTTGAGGCCGTACGGTGGAATATATTTACCTGACGAGTGTCGAATATTTAACTTCAGAGTAAGCAGAGCAAGGAGATGTATAGAAAACACATTTGGAATTCTGGCCGCACGTTGGCCTATTTTTCATAAGACTATATATTCCTGTCTTGATAATGTTGATCACACAGTTAAAGCAACAGTTTTCCTGCATAACTATATAAAAACATTTAAAGAAAAAAATGTACGGAGAGAAGAAAGGCGATATTTCCAGGATATATTTCTTGAGCAAGAAACTGACAATGGAGAATATCAACCAGGAGAATGGAGAGACCAAATTCCTGGTTCTAGTGCACTTCAACCTGTAGCAACATTGCAAAGAATGTTAGGTGCACGAAACGCAACCATTAATGTTACAAATTTTCGTGACTACGTGAAGGAGTATCTTTGTGGTACTGGACAAATTCCTTGGCAATTGCAACATGTGCGACAAATTAACTAAAAACACTGAAACTAAATATTATTTTTTTCTCTTTTTTTATGTATTTACATTTAACCTGATTATATAAAATAAAATTCGCATATATTTCTAAAACTATGATTTATTTGTAGGGTAGAAATAATAAAAATAATAAATAATAATGTGGTAAGTATAGTTTAATAAAGAAAATAATTATTATTGTAATATACAAAATAAAATAATATGCACACTTACTGATAAAATATCTCTATCGTTCTTGTATATATAAAATTACATAGTATTGCTAATTTTTTTATATTTGTGCAGCAGTTGCTGTATTTCTAATATCCCATCATCAGCACAATCTTCTACCATACCCGACAGAGTTTCACCCACAAATGTTCCAAATATTTTAAACCTATTCACTGAGGCCTCCGATGCTTTGGTGCGTGCTTTGGCTTCCGCAGCATTTGCTATTCTATTGATCATTAGATTAATATTATCGCCTGTGGGAGCCCCTTTTATTTTTTTTCCAAAAAGTTGTAGGGGTATTTTGTCCCTTTTCCACAGGTGTATTTATGCCAGAAGTGCTTGTACTTCCGAAGGATAATTGGCGTTTTCTTCCCGAAATGAATGGAGTAGTATAATTGCGATCTAATTGGACTTCCAATATTTCTGATCCGTCAATTTCAACATCTCCTTCAAGTATAATTTCGCTATCTTCAACATTAGAAGATAATGATAACCTTTCTTTTCTTTCTTCAAATTTTTTAGTAGCGATATTTCCTACAGTCCTACAATTTAAATAAAACATTGAACTTATTTACATTTATAATATATTCTAATATACGACTCACATTCTTTTTGTCATCATAGAATCAAAAAAACTCAATGTGTCCCTTAAGAACCATGGTTCGTATTCGGTTTGCCCAGATCCCGATGTTGTCATTTGCTCCATTTTTAATTTTTCTTTTCGATATTTTTATCGGATGGCTTTATACCTTGCCAATACTATGTCCACTGAAATAAATAAACAATTCATAAGATTATTTAACAATACTTTTATTATGATCATATGTATGTATGTATCAAAGTAAATCTAACCTGTACTATTTAATATCGATGCCAGCTCCTTCACCGAATTTTCTTTCCTTTGACGTCTTTAAATGCAGCACATTTTTTGTTCCAGATAGCTGGATATTTCTCAAGCAATTCAGCTAATTTAATATCTATTTCGTTCATATTCAAACTGTATATCACCTGTATGTTATGACATTTCACATTTCTACATTACCAACAGTTTCAAATGTAATACCTTGTTCTGATTGGTTGTTGCATCATAGCGGTGTAGTGGTAGTGCAGAAACCTTGGAGCTTGCGAGGTTATGCCACTGCAATACAACAGCAATACCACTAATTCTAAATGTGAACGGTTACATTCACTTTCTTTAGGCAAGAATTCTGCACTACACTACAAAAGCAATACAACTGCACTAAGCTCTATGTGAATGGGGATTTATTGTACTATTCCAACTATCTAGAAATTATGCAAAGGTACGCTATTGATAACACATTGACAATAAACACAATTTTGTACAATTTGACAGTTGTGCCAGGGAGTAGTGCAAACTTAAAAATTATTTTACTAAAATTTTCAAATACAAAAGTTCCTAATATAACACTTCAAATCGTTAAAAAGTTACAGAATAGGTACCCATGACATAAACATTACGTTCAAACAGTATAAAATTTTTATAATTTATTCAGTAATACCAAACACCCCATTCATATAATGCAAAGATCAAATATTGTCTACAAAATTTCATGTAAAAACTGCGATAAAGCTTACATTGGACAAACAAAGAGATACCTCCACACCAAAGGAACGCGGTAAAACCAAATCTAAGCTCCAAATGTGCCCGAGTAAAACACTGTCAAAAATAAGAACATTCTTTTCAATTTGAAGACACTAGGATATTGGCTACGGAAAAGAACTTGAACAAACGACTTACTCTCGAAATGAAGGGATCAACAAACTGTAAACCCATAGACCTACATTCAGAATCTCAGCTCAATTTATTCTTTGTAGTTACATTTCTGTGATAAATCTGTTATATTTTATTTAGTTTTACATTAGTTGTACAATCTTGTTTCGCTATTCTCTGGCTCATGATTGGCTACTGGTAGGTTTTTACAATTTTCGACCTGTTACTCAACTAGAAACTTCTTGCTTAAGTCAGTTGGTTGATAACAGTTAAGTAACATATACGCGTGTTTGTTTTATCTATGTTTGACGAAAGATTTTTCTAAAATAATTTACAGGATTTACTTGATTATGTTTTAATACCATTTGTGTGAGTCTGTTACCTGATTTGAATGTATGTATGTATATTTGATTGTATGTTTTGAATTTTATCAGTACCCTGATTAAGACTGATTTACAGTCGAAACCTTGATGTATTAATGGAATTTATTAAATGACTGCAACTCCAAAAAATACCTTCTTTTATTAACATCAAGTCGATAAAACGAATCCTACATTCAATTATGGTGACATAATTTATGGTTCTTGTTTGGACTAAAAAATTATAAAATTCATGTTTCAGATTTATTCTAGGCATTAGGAAACGAGACCACATCTCACATGGATTTTCTGAATTAAATTGGTTAAATATGGCTAAGCGAAGGAAATTACACCTGACTTGCTTTACACATAAAACCCGACTCGACTAACTATAAAACACCTGCATATATCTATATAACAAATTAAAATCATTTGCAAATATCAAATATTTAATTTGAATCTAGGTTTTCCAAATAACTCATCATCAGTGCCGTATCTAGGCAATTTTGTGGCCTGGACAAGAAACTAACAAGAATTGTAGGGTTATCTGAAAAAATATGAGACAAAATATTTATTTCATAAAAATATTTTATAACAAAAAATATATTCTATAAAATAATTCTAAATACTTATTACATGGATCATAGATATGTATATTATGTAAGTTAAAAAATAGATAAATAGAAAATTAACTAAAAATGAACAACAGAAAATTCTTATATAACTATGTAATAATTAAATAAGATCATTCATTAAAGGATTTGTGTATAAAAATTATAATTCAACTTTTCGTCCTTTCGAATTTGCAATATTATTAATTATTTCGTCAAGCTTAGACTTTTTGTGATATCATGCTCTACAGACAATATGACTATAGCAATAAGTAGTAAGAATTCTATTAATAAAACTATCATTAAAGCCTAACTTACTTATTGGCTTAAATAATTTAGTCAGTACTGGAATTTTAAGTCAGAAATATAATAATAATGAGAAAAATTCTCAATCACACCAATATAATCGTTTTTACGATATTTCATATTTTCTATTGGTAACATATTTTTATAATATATTGTTAGACACTGGGGTACACTATTCTCACTTGCGACCATATGCATTCAGTAAACACAACAGAATGCCCCTCTATCATGTTACAATAGAACTTAAATATAAAATGATACTTTTATTCTGAATGACACATACTATGTTTTTTTACAAATCGGGGGCTGAAACAGTGTTGCGATGCTTGAAACAAAGTTTCAATGTAGATCTCTTTAAAAATCTTTTCCGAAGCCGATCAGAGATGTCACTACTAGTTCCAAAATTTAGTATTTTTTTGGTAATATTATATTATTGAGTTCTTCGGTGACATTTATTTAAAAATGTTATGTTTTCCCATAAAGTATCATATGAAATTCTTTTATTTTCTATTTTCCTTAACATTTTACACATATTTTGATTTGTAATCACCAGGGCAGGGCCGGCGGAAGGCGTGGGTAGTGTGGGTAGCACTACCCACCTGAAAATTTTCTAAGTGGGTAATTACCCACCTGAAATTTTGGAAATATTAAAAACTTTTTTGAAATTTGTTTTTTTAATTTTTGAAAATGTTGAAAGATGTTCGAGAATTGAAAAATTTAAATTAAAAATGTGAACAAAATAAGTCTAAAATGACTTTCAAAAATGACGGTTTTACTACACCGCGTAATGTGTTGATATGCCTATCTTTATCTAACGCGTAAAAGGCTTATAGAGTATAGTCCAATTCACGTATAAATGGTATTTTTGAAATCCAATGTGATGATGTCACTAGAGTGTATGTATTAAGTGACGCAAATGCATTATTAGCTATACGATTGTTTGGAGTGTTGCTAATATCATAAAGCGTGTGTTGACGTACGTCTGAACTTGAACTGCATAAATATTTTCTATGTTTATATCCGTACTTCGTCGTTTTGTAATTGAACATGAGTGATAAAAAATTATCTAGACATTGCAAACAAATTATTTTGAATGCTTCTGCATTCTTTCATGAAGAAAAACGTTTAGTTGGTCCTCTAATTCCATTTTCTTCTTCTGAAGATGTAAGTATTATATTTTGAGGTTATATGTTTAATAATAATAATAATAATAAGTTTATTTTTTCCAATTTAAAAACATTTGTAAAAAAAAATAAACAATTTTTCTCATAGAAGCTTAATGCTTGTATATGAGCTAAAAGTGGTAAAGTAGAATACATAAATATATATTTCTTTCAATATTAATTACATAGATTAGAGATAATTATTGTGTAAATACATAAAGATTACATAGCTTGAACATTCAGAACAGTTCTACATATAAAAAACCGTTTAGTCAACTTATCAGGTATTTCGAGTAGTGTAAGTAGGTATCTGGAGGTTGTATTATTGCAATAACTGATGGTGAATTTCTCTGTCTCCTTCCTTGATCCATCTATTTATCATTTTTTTGAAGCTGTTGTTGTTTTTAATTCGTCGTATGTGTTCCGGTAGAATATTGTAGAGTTTGTTTCTTATGTAGTTTATAGATTTTTGTCCAATATTTTTTGTGTATCTTTTCTACTAGCGCGTGGTAGATTATTAGTAATTGATTTGTTTGCAGGTATTTTTTTGAGTATTTTAAATCTGTATAGCCGCTACGGAGTTTAGCTACTAATGTTTGTATATGTTGATTCCAATTTAAATTTTGATCTATTTTTATTCCCAGGTATTTGATGATGATATTTGAGAAACTGATGAATAAGTTCATTTCTGAAAATGCAAAACGAGTGACGGGTTTTGCTCTGCAAAATTGAAAATTTATAAAGTTGTGATACCTATGTAGAATTAAGTGAAAACCTCAAAAAAAAAAACTTATTATACACCTTTAAGATATTTTTCTTATAAAAACCTTAAATATATAATAAATTCCAGTCGAACGAACCCTCCCCAGCCACCGAAGACACTGATAACTACCTACCTGACGTGCACACGTTCCGCCGGCCCTGCACCCAGGTGAAACTTTTATAGGGAAATTGGCAGCATAAAGTAGGCTGAAAATAACTGTACCCTTTACAGTTTAGATGACATTAGTAGCACTCAAAATCTGGGGGAAAACTTAGTAACTTTTGGTTTTAATTTTCATTTTATATTCGTTTGAAATTAAAAATAAAGTATACTGGGTAAACTAGTTAAAACAAATATAATATAATTGTCAAATTGTCAACTTTGTAAAACAATAAGATTAAAATTATATTGAATTGAACAAAAATGCATTCACGGTAAGTAATATTATTGAAAATATTTTATCTACATATATGAAAAATAAATTACAATATTTATTACTTACAGATCAGCAGATCAACATGGTTGTAAATACCCCAGTTGCGGAAATAAAAGGACAGTGAACGTGAGAGGCCCACAAAATAAATTTTTTTACAAATTTCCAATCAAAGATTTGCCGCATTGTGAGATTTGAAAAAATCTGCAAAATTAATTCAAGTGAAAATTTATCATTTTCTTTTTTTTTTTTTCTAAAAATTATTGTGATATTATTTTTTTTATAATGCATCAAAACACCGATTATTAAGAAACGGATTGCCAACAATTCATTCTTGTTCTCAGACAATTTTAAACTCCGTTACACATGTGGATCATCAATTGAATTTTCAAAAATCAAATTTCGAATTAGAATCTAGGTGTACAAATTTTAACCAAAGAACTGTGCCGGGAATGTCACCCAGAGAACATCCCTGCTACAAATTTCGACCAAAAAAAACTACCACGAATGTCACCGAGAAAACATCTTACAAATTTCGTGGAGAGGACATCTCTTCTACAAATTTCGCGAAGAAGACATTGCTTCCACAAATTTCGGCGAAAAAACATTCTTCCACGGATGGTTCCAAGAGAACATCTTATAAGTTTTTCTGAAAGAACATTTATTTTTTCAAATTTCGTCAACGGAATATCACTTCTATAAAATTTGCCGACAAAACATCTTTTCCACAAGTGGCACCGAGAAAATATCTTATAAATTTCATCCCGCTGAGAGAACATCTCTGCTACAAATTTCGGCGAAAGAGCATCTCTTCCATAAAGGACACCGAGAAAAATAAATAAATTCCGCCGAAAGAACGTCACTTCTACAAAATTCGCCGAGAGAATATCTCTTCTATCAATGTCGCCAACGAAACATCTTATATATTTTTCCGAGAAAACAACTACTCATTTCGTCAAGAGAATATCACTTATACAATTCTATTCGTGTTAATTTATTTTAAATGATGTGAATAATTTTATAATATAGTCTTTTTCACGTAAATGTGAACGTACGTCATAATGTTCCCTGATGTAATGTTGCCAAGTATTTGTAGGGTACATTTAAGTGTTGATGGTTGCATAGTATACCATGTATATATGATCTTGTCAATTATTTATATAAAATAAATTAAATTTGTTCATCAACTCCCTCTGTATCTTCGTCATCGTCATAGCCAAAATTAAAAATAAGTGGCTCAACGTCCTCTCGGTCAAAGCCAACTTCTCTATTCCACTAACGTTTAATTTCTTCTTAGGTGTGACGAATAGTTTTAGCCCCTTTATCTGGTGTTATTTTGGCTAAAGCTTCTCGCCATGTAGCCAATGATTTTTCCATGGAACGCTTCAAAAAACAATTATCTTGTACATGTACATATATATATATATATATATATATATATATATATATATATATATATATATATATATATAGTTAAAAATACAAAAAAATTGCGAAAGACGGCCGTAGTTATTGCAATTGAAATAAATAAATCGAAGGCGGCTGTGGAAGAAAATAACTAAATTTATTGTTAAGTTTTCTCAAATGATTTTTGTATTTTTAACTTTTATTAAATAAACTTGTTGCAATATATGTTATGAAATAGTTATTTTCTTCCACAGCCGCCTTCGATTTATTTATTTCAGTCCAATTTTAGTATAAATAACAATTTTTGTTAATTTTTCTGTTAATTATAAAAATAAATTATTACTGTTTTATATCATTGTAAAGCTAAAAAAAATCTCTATTTAAAAATACCTTACCTTAATATGACCTCCATATGAAAAATAAAAGTTGCTATCAGTATCTCATAAATGGTTAGATATAAAATAAAATTGAGTACTTCTGCAAATTCACCATACAAAAGTGCCTTAAGGAAGTTCAAACCAGAATCTCGTATTATTTCATATAACAAAGTTATAAGCAAAAAAAGAAAATCGCTAAATTTACATTTTCCCCTATATCTAGTGATCTATGCATTCTTTCGCAAATAACAAAACACTATTAAAATAGCCTCCCAACGGGGCAACTTTTGTCTAATTTAACCAACCTCGTAGATCTTACGGTTCTCGAGACACCAATGCATTCGTACCTTAAATGGGACACCCTGTATACAGGGTGAGTAGTATGAATTGGCCGGTTCTAGGACAGCACGTTCGGCTTTTTACAGGTTCGCGCATACTTTCTCCATAAGAAAAGTATGCGCAGAACGGTTCCCCCACCACTTTGAGCATGTTTTCCTACACGCGTTCTGATTGGTTGTTCTGCTCCGCGCCGATCTTGAAATTTGAAAGTGAAAGTATTAGTATTGTTTTTGAAGTGCTACTTTTAAGTTGTTGTTGGCGAGCGTTCTTGCAGTAAAAAAAGTAAGTGTAGTAATATTAATCATCTAATGATTTTAACAAGTTGTTTTTTAGATGGCCTTACCACGTAAACGCACATCAGATTTGTCTATTGATACTAGTGACCAAGAGGATAACAATAAAGTTGCGGAATTATATTTGGAATCACCTTTTACGGAAGAATTTTTTCAAATATAAACAATGCGGAGTTTTTTGCAACACTTTACAAAGAAGATATCCTTCTATTGTGCATAAATTATAGTCTTAATAAATCAAAAACAAGATGGGTTTCTGTAGGTTTAAGTGTACTTAGAGATTTCATACCTGTTTTGAAATTTACCTCGAGCAAACCGGATAATGTTGGTATTCAGTTTACACTCGCTGAATTGAATCAATTAATTACTCACAAACAATTAATTCTTGATTATTTTGATTCCGGAAGTGAATGTATACAAGATTATATTTCGGACAATCATTGGATGGTTTTGAATAATATTAATAAAAGGAAATTTCTAACATTAACTTGGCATATTCCAGGCTGTGACATTGTATTAGATTCGCAATCGATTAAAATTCTTTTCAGTTTACTGAGTACCATTATTATTTTTCGCCTAAAACTTTTGGAAAGTTGTAATTTTAAAAATTATTACAATAAAATTGTAACACTTGCTAAGGATTATCTGCAGGTAAATCCCAATGAAACTGATTTAAAAAGTGTAGAAACCGTGTTGGATAATGATTTGCAATTGAATGTATTAGCTATTAAGGAATTATTGTATTTGCATCAAGGAAAAAAGTTGTTCAAGGATATTGTAAATAAAAAGACAGAATAAAGTTTAAACATGGTTTTATTTTGTTTACACATTACACAATTTTTTATCATAAAGATAACGTGTCTGTACTGTTTTTCAAAAGAAATCTTTTATCATCGTTTACTGATAAACATTACTTGTTTTGCTTTTGGGTATACATGTTTTATTGACTTGAAAATGTTTTGATTTGCGTAGGTTATTTAATTTGTGAATAATGTCTTTTTATAATCATCATGAGTCAGTTTGTTTTTCACTATATGCCCCTTAATACGTTTTGCTTTTTGATTAGTATTTTGATTACCACTAGGGAAGGATTAAATAATAAAAAAAACATCTTACATATTTATTTATTTGCGAAAACTAACAAATATCTTAAAAAAAACAATTACAACGTTCAATATCTGCACACAAAACAAAATTACAATTGTTTATATATGTTTTTACTTTATTTATTCTATTTTTGAAAATAGAGTACGCTTTATCGAAGTAAAATCTGTGGAGATACATGCGGACCTAGGACACGCGCTCTGGTTGACACTTGCCATATCAATGCGTTTATCCGAATGTTTAGAAATCATCATAGCATTCATTATAACAAATAATTTTAAATATTGTTAAACTATAATATAACGGAGAAAAGATTTGTTAGCACATTACCCGCATTTTTTTGCAGACACATATAATTTATGCACCCTATAAATCGGGTAATTAAAATTTGCTATCTCTTTCTGAACTATGAAATATTGATTGGAGTAGGGGGTTTATTTATAAAGATTATTTAGTAAAAGTACAAAAAATATCAAAATTAATCGACAATAAGCAGTTCATATTTAAAACAGTTACTTTATGTTATATTTGTCAGAAAAACTTTAAATGAAACAGACAAAGTTGCAGATCATGATCATTTGACCTCAAAATTTGTAGGTGTATGTAATTTAAATTTTAAAAATCCGAAAATAATTCCAGTTTTCTTTCATAATTTATCAAACTTTTATAAAGGAGTTGGGGTGTGATGAATTAATATTTTTATAAAAAAATATATGTGTACGATAATTCGATGGGTATTCAAAATAAAATATACATGAAATAAAGATTTGTGGATTCATTTATATTTATGCCAAGGCTTTAGAAAAAATTAAGAAGATGAACAATGTGTAGAAGTAAAAAAGTGTTGTCCTATAGAGAATCAATTTTTATTACTATGAAAAAAAGGGCTATTTCCATATAAATATATGGATTTATTCGATATGTTAAAAGAAACATCTCTTCCGCATATAGAATAATTTAATAATACTTAAAAATAATAATTTTATAACTCAAGAAGAATATAGTCACGCAAAAATGCTGACTTAGAATAAAACGGGATAATGTTAACCCAGTTTTGAGTCAGCAGGACATTGACTGTGGTTTAAACATAGCACAAATATTTTGTCACTGTAAACAAAATTCTTATAAAGAACAATTTAGCATGGTGTGCATTGCAAAGTTACTCACCCGTAGCTATCGCTTAACGTCATACCCTCGGTCATAGTACAATAATGAAGTAACACATTATCATCAAAATTAAATTGGGAAACTTCTGGAACATGTAATTATTATAACGTAGTAAAATTAATTTGTGGTATCCCTTATGCTTGTTTGTTTTATGTCAAGAGTATTTGAAGAATGCATTAAGGGTATATTGACAGTAACTAATTAACATCTTAAACAGCTTGCCGATTGAGAGTATAAATAAGTTAACCTAAATATTTATTGAACACTCTTATAAAAGTTATCATTATGTCATATTTGTAAAAAAAAACTTTAAATGAAACAGACAAAGTTGCAGACCATGATCATTTAACCTTTCTAACATTTATTTCATCAACTAAGACTGTTTTCGAAAATGATATATATTTTACTTTATATTCAATTTTAGATATTTTTTTTTAAAGCTATACCCGTGAAATCTAATTTATGTTCATACTGTCTGTATTGATTCATTCGTTCGAAAATATCTGTTGAAATTTGCGCTGTCATAAACTTTGTATTTAAAGATTTTACTTCCTCTTCTACAATAATATATTATTTTCTGTCGTGTAATTTATTATGTTCAAAGATAATAAACTTTGAATTTCTTCTGGAGTCAATTTTCCAAATCGTGCAGGCAAAAAATAATCTTCTTCATTAATGGTTACCACTACTCTAGTTCCAAATTGAGTGTGAATTGATTTTGCAGCTTCAATTTTGTACGCTTGATTTATTGTTAATTCGTCAACATTTTTGTATGTGCAAGAACCGAGATCGTTAAGACGTTTTAAAGTTGACATTTTGAGATACCAATGATACTTCTATATATATATGCCTTAACTATTTATAGAAGATAATATAAAAATATTGCAGCCGTTTAAGTTGATTTATATGTTGGTGGCTTTCAATTTATTATAATTGCTTAAAGAATGTTACAATGTATCCGTCTGACTTTCACCTGCTGTACAGTTCTAAATATGTAGTTTGTCCATTTACGCTCGAATAAACATGACATTATAAAATAATAATACACTTAAAAGCAATGAAATTATACCGATAAAATAGTAGTTAAATAAAAGTAAATTATTTATTAAACACTTTTTTAAAATTATAAACTAGAAAGTGAAATCTGCTTGGGTATATAAAGTGCATGTGTTTTGTATGATATGAAGTATAAATCGCAGTAATCACAAGAATTGCAGAGGTATGCAAAATAATAATTATTTTATATCTCACTATTTTACAATACTATTTTTATGGTTTATTAGTATGAATATCAATACTGATTCTGCTCTTCCGCTAAACGAACAACCAAACAAAATGTATGTTGTCAAATGTTTGGAAATGTGAAAAAGAGAAAGATGGAAGTGTCTTAAGGTAAGAATTATGAACAATTTTAACATTTCTAATTTTATTTAAACAAAAAATATTTCTATTTATACAGGCTCAACAACTGAAAAATAATGCAGAAAATTTAAATTAGTATATATATAAATTTATTGTCAGTATAATTAAAAATTCAAATAGAAATATATTTTATAGTTATAAATAAAAATTAACATAATTAAACAACAGACAACTACATTAGAGTTGAATTAAAGCGTGGAATAGTCGCACAGAGATGACTGACTAAATGCAATTTTTATCATTGACCTTGGTTGTTTGCTGACTTAGAATAAAACGTAACAACGTTGACCCAGTATTGAGTCAGCATGACAATGACTCTGGTTTAAACATAGCACAAATATTTTGTCACTATAAATAAAAATTCAAATTCTTATGTAAAGAACAATGTACAATTTGCAAATTTTATTAACAGATCTACTCAGATACAGTCAAATAAAGAAATATATTTTACAGTTACAAATAAAAATTAAAATATACATTAGTCAACTACAATAAAGTTGAATTGAAGTATGAAAAAGTCGCACAGAGATGACTGGCTGATTGATTCTGCCGCCATCGTGGATAGAGCTGACCCAAAGATGTAATTTAGTGTTTCAATTGGTTGATTGGTTCTACCGCCATCGTGGAAAGAGCTGACCCATAGATGTAGCCCAACTGTGTTCACCCGTTGATTGATTTTGCTGGTACATTTGACCAATAAAAACAGTACTAAATTAAAATTTATTACACAAATAATGTTTACACTATCACTTTTTTTCACATTGTTGTCATAATAAGTCTCATTTCAACTCACAATCCGCTTTCTTTGATAGAATTTTGTACCATCCCATAAAACATATGAAAATTCTCCAGTTTTAATTTTGTATCACTAATTTGTTAGAAAGAATTTTTATTTTATGTAAAAGAATTAAATTTTGACAATTTATATCAAATATAGTTAAACTGAATGGTGTTGTCTTCATTAGTAATTTTAAATTTTCACTGTATTCATCCATAATGTTATTGTTAAAAAAATATATATACCCGTTTATGTATTGACAAGCACCGTCAATACTGTTAGGTATACCTGGAAATTCAGAATTTATTACCCCATACCTTATAATTTCACTATTATAATCTTTTAACTCAGCAAAATGACCTGTATTGTAAAAAATATACGTTTTACCTAAATTTGTTCTCAATGCTCCGTTTATATTTTGTAAGACATTTACAAAATTATAAGGACTTCGTAAAAGTTGGAATGATGGCCACCGAATTTCTAAAAAATTATCTTTTAATTTTACATCGATAGTTCCGTTCATAAAAATTTCGAAAAAACTATCTTTTATAATTAATACAATACAACCATCTGCGCGGCGGTAAGCTCCAGATATATTTTCAAAATCCAGTTGTATAAATGTAAATAAATCTTTTAAATAATATGGTTTCGAAATATAATTCTTAGACAACAACAAACATTTTACCCAAACTTGTTTATTTGAAAAAATTAACAATTTGTCGTTAACGACTAAAAATTTTGTTAAATTATTAAAATAACATAAATCCACCCCAAATTTATTATCCGCGACTGTTGGAGAATTTTCATCATTGCTATTAATGTCTGGTGTTGGAAGTTCTTTTGCTTCGTTTATGTTTTGTATGGCGGTGATATCATCTATATCTAAAGTAAAAGATGATACATTTGAAAAATATGAGTTTATCATGTATGGATTCATAATCGCAGTTTTTACTGTGGAATGGTGAATCCCCAATGCATGTCCAATCTCGTGCACAAGTACTTGAAAAAAATTGTCACCATTATCGGCAGGGGTATTGGATAGTTTATAATTCCAATATCGATTACTATTCATATGTATGTCCACGGAATTGAAGCATTGTCTTGGGTAAAATGCGTGCCCCAATACAGGTGATTGATGTTCAAAGTATGAAAGACATATTGTACTTTCGAAGTATGAGTAGTGTCTTCGTCCACCAACAGAAATTAATATATTGGGACAGTACGGACCCTCTATAAAGCTTCTGTCTAAATATTTTTTTTTATTATTTGGAACATATCTGAAGCTAATATTTGCATGTTGTTTTCAAACTGAAAACGCTTCCTTTGCGATGTTGACCAGGTCACTATCCCCGTCTATAAAATCCCATGTTATATCAGACCCATACCAGCTGACTTGTTGTTGTAGATAGGTATTGTCAGAGACCCCGCATCTTGAAGATTGCATCAAGTTCAATGTTTCATTATTTTTACCACACCTGTTTTATGCAAACCGTATTTGTCTTGAAATAATGAAATAGCTGTTTGATATTTCACCGATGATGAATTAAGGCTTACATATTCGTTATCTTCATTTTGCAAATAACCATAATGTTCAAGAAATTCCACGCGGTCTAAAAACGTGTTATAATATTTAACTTCGCATGTGACACTACACCCGATTAGAAGTAAATTAAGCACTAGATATTTTAACATTACTATACTGCTGGACCACATTTTTCAAAAAGTTGACTATTAATACGACCAAGCACCACAGTTTGTTATCAAGTTCTAACTTTTTTATAATATACTTATAGCTGTCGCTATTTATATTAAATTTTAATTAGTGTATGCAAAATTTATTGATGAGTATATAGTTATCACTTCGTCGGAGGAATTTGTTTAATTTCCCAACAGGTCAACTTTACCGGGGGAAATTTATTTAAAAAATTTCCATTTTTACGTATAAAATAAATTTAAAAATATCAGAATTTTTACATTTTATTTTAATTAATAAAAAATACAAAATACATATTATTTATTCTGTAATATTATGTTTTATAAGATTCTCAATAAGCGCTGGAATTTGTTCTGAATTTGGTGATTTTTTTCTTGAATAAGACCTAACCGATCACCTATAGCTTTCAAATTATAGATCAGGTTGAATTTCAGAAACGTGATACAACCCTAAACAATCACATTAGTACTTTGACTACAATTATTGTATTGATTACATAGATTCACATATTTTATAAATTTAGGTTTTTTCCTTTACAGGATGCCTTTTCAGATTATCATTTCTTGCAAATATTTTTTCGCAATTACCACAGCGAAACTTGTGTTCTATGTATACAGTATCTGAAGCAATACAGGTGAACATAATGATAACTTTTATAAGAATGTTCAATAAATATTTAGATTAACTTATTTATAGTCTCAATCAAAATTTTTTCATGTTTTGTATTTTTTAGTCATTTTGTAGATGAAAAAAATTATGATAATACGTTTTATTCATCTTGCTATTTTGCTAAAGAAGTACACAGAAAATATCCTAATATTAATTGTATAAATATTAGTACAGATTATACGATTCATATGTGTGATTTATTATATTTAAAGAAAATATTTTGTCAAATTTGTACTCAGCAGAAGCACTATATAATTGCAGTAAATGTCAGTATTATTTTACAAAAACAAGTAAACGTAATGTTAAAAAAATTCAAAGCACCTATTAATTAAAAATTTTAATCTTTATCATATAATTAAAAAGCAATACAACGTGTAAACATGTTTTCATGTAATTATTGTGCCAAAAATGATACAACACAGATACAGCGACATGAGAAATATAATTGCAAAACTAGATTAACCATAGTATGCGAATATTGTGGGAAGAAGTATAGTCAATTATATTACAAGAGCCATTTGAATAAAATGAATAACACAAGGCGAGCCTTTAACATCAAGACCAAGGAAGCGACCAAAATATACAACAAGTGAAACCAAACCAAAACATTGTGCGGCTTGTAATTTATACATCAAAAATAATGATTACAATGCCCATCCGAGAAGTAATTCGCACAAGTCTAAATGTTGCACAGATAGTACGGATTACCCAGGAATTTCTGTCATTCAATTTGCATTAAAGAACAGGATAGTATCATTCAAAATAAAAAAAAAATTTAATAGACGTACCAACATTTTTGCAAAACATTACTGTACTTAATTTGATAGAGAAACAAAGAAAGAACCATGTTTCTATTAAATTTAATTTAGAACTTTTTGCATTGTACAAAATAAATAAATTGGATATTATTGTAGAAGAGGAAGTAAAATCTTTAAATACAAAGTTTATGACAGCGCAAATTTCAACAGATATTTTCGAACGAATGAATCAATACAGACAGTATGAACATAAATTAGATTTCACGGGTATAGCTTTAAAAAAAAATATCTAAAATTGAATATAAAGTAAAATATATATCATTTTCGAAAACAGTCTTAGTTGATGAAATAAATGTTAGAAAGGTTAAATGATCATGGTCTGCAACTTTGTCTGTTTCATTTAAAGTTTTTTTACAAATATGACATAATGATAACTTTTATAAGAGTGTTCAATAAATATTTAGGTTAACTTATTTATACTCTCAATCGGCAAGCTGTTTAAGATGTTAATTAGTTACTGTCAATATACCCTTAATGCATTCTTCAAATACTCTTGACATAAAACAAACAAGCATAAGGGATACCACAAATTAATTTTACTACGTTATAATAATTACATGTTCCAGATGTTTCCCAATTTAATTTTGATGATAATGTGTTACTTCATTATTGTACTATGACCGAGGGTATGACGTTAAGCGATAGCTACGGGTGAGTAACTTTGCAATGCACACCATGCTAAATTGTTCTTTATAAGAATTTTGTTTATAGTGACAAAATATTTGTGCTATGTTTAAACCACAGTCAATGTCCTGCTGACTCAAAACTGGGTTAACATTATCCCGTTTTATTCTAAGTCAGCATTTTTGCGTGACTATATTCTTCTTGAGTTATAAAATTATTATTTTTAAGTATTATTAAATTATTCTATATGCGGAAGAGATGTTTCTTTTAACATATCGAATAAATCCATATATTTATATGGAAATAGCCCTTTTTTTCATAGTAATAAAAATTGATTCTCTATAGGACAACACTTTTTTACTTCTACACATTGTTCATCTTCTTAATTTTTTCTAAAGCCTTGGCATAAATATAAATGAATCCACAAATCTTTATTTCATGTATATTTTATTTTGAATACCCATCGAATTATCGTACACATATATTTTTTTATAAAAATATTAATTCATCACACCCCAACTCCTTTATAAAAGTTTGATAAATTATGAAAGAAAACTGGAATTATTTTCGGATTTTTAAAATTTAAATTACATACACCTACAAATTTTGAGGTCAAATGATCATGATCTGCAACTTTGTCTGTTTCATTTAAAGTTTTTCTGACAAATATAACATAAAGTAACTGTTTTAAATATGAACTGCTTATTGTCGATTAATTTTGATATTTTTTGTACTTTTACTAAATAATCTTTATAAATAAACCCCCTACTCCAATCAATATTTCATAGTTCAGAAAGAGATAGCAAATTTTAATTACCCGATTTATAGGGTGCATAAAACTTTCCAAAAGTTTTAGGCGAAAAATAATAATGGTACTCAGTAAACTGAAAAGAATTTTAACCGATTGCGAATCTAATACAATGTCACAGCCTGGAATATGCCAAGTTAATGTTAGAAATTTCCTTTTATTAATATTATTCAAAACCATCCAATGATTGTCCGAAATATAATCTTGTATACATTCACTTCCGGAATCAAAATAATCAAGAATTAATTGTTTGTGAGTAATTAATTGATTCAATTCAGCGAGTGTAAACTGAATACCAACATTATCCGGTTTGCTCGAGGTAAATTTCAAAACAGGTATGAAATCTCTAAGTACACTTAAACCTACAGAAACCCATCTTGTTTTTGATTTATTAAGACTATAATTTATGCACAATAGAAGGATATCTTCTTTGTAAAGTGTTGCAAAAAACTCCGCATTGTTTATATTTGACAAAAATTCTTCCGTAAAAGGTGATTCCAAATATAATTCCGCAACTTTATTGTTATCCTCTTGGTCACTAGTATCAATAGACAAATCTGAAGTGCGTTTACGTGGTAAGGCCATCTAAAAAACAACTTGTTAAAATCATTAGATGATTAATATTACTACACTTACTTTTTTTACTGCAAGAACGCTCGCCAACAACAACTTAAAAGTAGCACTTCAAAAACAATACTAATACTTTCACTTTCAAATTTCAAGATCGGCGCGGAGCAGAACAACCAATCAGAACGCGTGTAGGAAAACATGCTCAAAGTGGTGGGGGAACCGTTCTGCGCATACTTTTCTTATGGAGAAAGTATGCGCGAACCTGTAAAAAGCCGAACGTGCTGTCCTAGAACCGGCCAATTCATACTACTAGGGTGAGTCTGGGAAGACGCCCCCCCTTTAACTTTTTTATTATAAGTAATAGAAAAAGATGGCTCTTATAAAAGTTTTATTATTTTGCTTATTCTAGTTGATGGCAGATGTAGATATTTTTTATAAAGTCAGGTTTACAAGATACGACTATCAACTTTTATTTTTCAAATGGCAACCTATTATTATTTTAATAAAATAGAAACCGCCATTTTTTTCTCTTTTCAACGATGTATTAACTTTTATTAATGTATTTGAAAAATTTCGAGAAAAATGAGATAATTTAGAAATATTAGAAATAATTTTTAAACAAATATTATAGGTGGCTATGTGAAAACAAACCAAACGTAACAATGTAAAACAATTAAATTAATGTCAAAAATGTGTACATTTGTTTGTTACTTAATTTAACGTATTTTTTTAACAAAAAAAAAAACATTCTGAAAAGTTTACGAAGAACGAATTAATTGATATGATTCTAATAATTGGTGAATCGACTTGCATCATAAGAAGAGCAAAAATAATTTACCGGGAGCGGTTTCCTAGACGTTGGCAACCGAGTTTAAGAACACTAAGAAGGATTTTTACCCGATTTCGAGGAACATAGCCACCTATAATATTTGTTTAAAAATGATTTACAATATTTCTAAATTATCTCATTTTTCTCGAAATTTTTCAAATACATTAATAAAAAGTAATACATCGTTGAAAAGAGAAAAAAAATAACGGTTTCTATTTTATTAAAATAATTATAAGTTGCCATTTGAAAAATAAAAGTTGGTAGTCGTATCTTGTAAACCTGACTTTATTAAAAATATCTACATCTGCCATCAAATAGTATATATAAAATAATAAAACTTTTATATGAGCCATTTTTTTCTATTACTTATAATAAAAAAGTTAAAGGGGGGAGGCGTCTTCCCAGACTCACCCTGTCTCGTATATATATATATATATATATATATATATATATATATATATATATATATATATATACATATATATATATATATATATATATATATATAATATATATAATTATTATATATATATATATATATATATATATATATATACAGGGTGGCTGATTTTTCATTGTCCAGGTCATATCTCCTGAAATATTAAATATACAACAAAAAGCTAAATAGAAAACTTGTGTAATAAGACCTTGCCTATAAAATAGTGTTAACAGATGTTTTCCATGGCCTACTGATTTGGCAAAAATATATTTAACTTTGGTTTTTTAAATGGAACATCCTGTATGTTTTTACGGAATAAGATTCTACACCAATTTCTCTTTACAATTATGTAAAACAACTGGAGGTTTGCCTTTAATTTATGCTTAATAATGTAAAAAATAAAATTATGTGAGACGGCTGTGATTTGCAATTATTTTATTATTTATACCTGTAGACAACTGCCAAGAAACAGACCGAAGTATTTATTAGTTGAAAAGGTGTTGTACTTCGTAATTACAAAAGAAAAATGAATTTCACAAATAGTGAAAAGGTTGATATGTTCTGCTGTTTTCAGAAATCAAATAATAATTAAATAAAAACCATAAAACACTTCTAATAAACTCTTGTATCAGATTAATAAAAAAAAATAGTGATTATCAATGAGAAAACATAGCCGACTTATATAATTTAATTTTTTTCGTTATTAAGCATAAATTAAATGCAAACCCCCACTTGTTATACATAATTGTAAAGAGAAATTGATGTAGAATCTAATTCCGTAAAAACATATCGGGTGTCCCATTTAAAAAAACAAAGTTAAATATTTTTTCGCCAAATCAGTAGGCCATGGAAAACATCTGTTAACGCTATTTTATAGACCAGGTCTTGTTACACAAGTTTCCTATTTAGCTTTTTGTTGTATATTTAATATTTCAGGAGATATGGCCTGGACAATGAAAAATCAGCCACCCTGTATAATATTTATAATTATTTTAATTACTTCTTTTACAGCTGTTAATGGTATGGTTGGGCATTGATTGTCACGTTCTTGTTCAAAATACCTTATTGCAGAATTAACGATATTCTGTGCACAACTTCCTAAATTTTTTGCTCAATTTTTAGACATTTTTCAAAAATAATATTATTTTTTGACATTTCGAAAATGGCAACGTTGTACAGGATTACCAACCATTGATTAGTAAAAGACACTAAGTTCCGTGTATTTTACTGGGTATATGCTAGGGATAGTAACATTGTTATTTTGGCTACAATTTTATTACTAGGTATGACGTACGATCACTTTTACGTGAAAAAGACTATACCAATACAGGCAATAAATTTAATGATAATTAATTTATATCTTTTGTTTATAATTAAAGCATCTAGTAGTAAAAAAACAAATGAATATTGAGAGCTACATTTGATGTTTATATGACATATACTAAATTTAATGATCAAAAAGGCTGTGAATAACTCTACCCTTTACACTTCAGATGGCAGCAACTCTGTGCTGCCCACTTGATCCATTGAGTTTCGCTTCTCGTTATGTTAATATTTTGTGTTTGTAATGAATGTAAAATATTTAATTATCATTGGTAAGAACAGTATTATTTTTTGTAGGAATATATAAGTATTAATTATTCAAGAGAGTAATGAACTGTCAACAGAGCTAGACGTGCTTAGTGTGTTCTGGCGACATTTATTTTTGCGCAAATCTGAATTCTTTTTTAAAAATCTATTTTACACTCTACTTAACATCAAAATGCTTACTCGTGACGACAAAGATTCTATTAAAGAGATGATTTGTGATTCTCTTTCGCGCTTAGGGGATAATGATGGCTTCATAACTGCTATTGTTAAAGAAGTGAGTAGTGCAGTCGAGAAAGTGTTTTTTGAAAAAATAAATGCATTAAAAAGTGAAATAAGTGAGTTAAAAAAAGTAAATAATGATTTACAAAAAGCATGTGCGGTTGCTGTGAAAAATAACGATAATTTGGAGCAGTATACGCGACGTAATAACATTCGTGTTTTTGGACTGTACGAAGGTAGAAGTGAAAATACCGACAAACTGATAGTGGACCTCTGCCGTAATAAATTAAATGTCGATATAACAGGGAACGATATAGACCGCAGTCATCGAGTTGGAAAACCGAACAGAAATGGTAATCGGCCCGTAATAGTGAAGTTCGTCGGTTACCGTATTCGCAACAAAGTCTTCACTGAAAAGAAAAAATTGAAGAATTGCGGCATCACTATAAGGGAAGACCTCACAAAGACACGCCTTGCGCTACTAAAATCTGCCACAGATAAGTTTGGTTTTAATAATGCATGGACTTCCGACGGTAGAGTTATTATTAATCATCTTAACAATGGCATACATAGAAAAGTTATCATTAATAGTATAACGGACATTAAATTGATCAAATCTCTCTTTATTTGGACTTAATATTCACCTAGCGTTTTCGTAGCTACTGAGACTTCTTGTCAATTTAAACAAACATGGCCAGAACATGTTATTATTTGTCTATTTGCTCATTCGTTTTTGACGTATTTTTGTGTTTATTTCTGTATTTTTATGTCAAAATCACCTGTGTCTAATTGTAGGGTCATTGAACTCTCAAATACTACGTTTACATTTCGTCAAATCAATGTTGGATCTCTCAACTCATGTTTTCTAAATTTTGTTGAACTAATTAGAGATTATAATTTCGATGTTGTTGCTGTTACTGAAACATGGATAAATGATGTTACACCTTCACAATTATTTCATATTGATGGCTATAAACTGTTAAGTCTGGAGAGATCAAATAAACGAGGTGGAGGCGTTGCATTCTTTATTCGTGACAACATTTCGTTCTCCGTATTAGAAACAAATTTTGTTACCAGTAATAACATTGAACATTTATGGATTCATTGTTCTATAAATAAAGTAAAACTATGTTTGGGAGTAGTTTACAATCCTCATATGGATTTTTACAAAGATCTGGAACTTTTAGACGCAATATTCACAGAATTTATTCCTCAATTCGATTATGTTTTATGTGCTGGAGATGTTAATATTAATATGTTGTGTGATAATTATAGATCAAAATTTTTAACAGATTTAATAAATACGAATGGTATGCATCAATTAATTAAACATTATACTAGAAGATGTTCTAAAACTTTGTTAGACATTATATTAATTTCTGACCAGGACATTTGTTTAGATTCAGGAACTTTGGATTGTAGCAATATATCCGACCATGATTGTGTTTATTGCGTACTCAACATTCCAAAACCTATTACAAGCCCTAAAATGTATACTTATAGAGACTTTAAAAATTTTGATTTGGATAATTTTTATGCTGACTGTGACACTGTTGACTGGAATTGTATATTAAGTATGGAAAATATAAATGAAAAACTTTCATTTCTTAATCGCAACATCACTGCATTATTTGACTCACATGCTCCATTGAAATGCGTCAAAATCACAAAAAAACATTGTCCATGGATAACACCTGTTATCAAAATAATGCAGAATAAAAGAGACAAAGCGCTGATTAATTATAAAAAACACAAAACTGAAGCTAAGTTTGAATTTTATAAGCAAATGAGAAATTTAACAACTGCGGCAATACGTAAAGAAAAACAGGCTTTTCTCGAATATAATATAAATAATAATATTAATAATTCCGGTCAGTTGTGGAATAGTTTGAAGCGTATAGGGGTTAAGACTGAAAATGTAGCAATTATACCTGATAATCTTTTGGAGCCAGAAAGTTATGCAACTCACCTGTTAAATAAGGTAAGTACGACTGATATAAATCGTAATACATTAAATGATTTTATCAATAATACTTGTCCTAAAAGCGTGGAAGAACAATTCAGTTTTAAGTGTGTAGATAAAGATCACATCGAAAAAATTATAAATGCACAAAAATCTAATGCAGTAGGTATTGATGGCATTACAATAAAAATGAGTCATATTATTTTACCAAAAATTATTAGTTATATTGCGCACATCATTAACACAAGTTTGTTAGAGGGTGTTGTACCGGAAATTTGGAAGATTGTTATGGTTAAACCTATACCTAAGCATAACAGCGTAACTTCTTTTGATGATCTGTGTCCTGTAAGCATTTTACCTACCTTGTCGAAGGTACTAGAAAAAATTTGCTGTGAGCAAATCATGGATTTTATTAATTATAATAAAATTCTTCCTTCAACACAATCTGGATTTAGAAGAGGTTACAGTACAAATACATGTCTGCTAAATATGATTGATTCTATTATTAAAAACCATGATAATTCACTAGCGACAATCCTAATTCAAATAGATTTCTCTAAAGCCTTCGACATGGTGAATCATAATTTGTTAATAGCTAAATTAAGGTACTATAATTTTTCTGATTGCGCAATAATGTGGTGCAATAGTTATTTCGACAAGAGACAGTTTCATGTATCTATCTCATCAAACGGTCCAGCCCTTAATTCTAATCCATATGCTTTACAATGAGGAGTTCCGCAAGGTTCTATTTTGGGACCATTATTCTTTCTTCTGTATGTTGCAGACATGCCCTCAACAACTAAATTTTGCTCCGTTCATTCGTAAGCTGATGATACACAGATTGTAGCTGCAGTCGAGAAAAACAAAATTAGTGATATAAGTGGTACTATAAATGCAGATCTCAACAATGTTGCTTCTTGGGTAAGGGATAATGGTCTCAAAATAAACGCTGATAAATCATCGCTTTTGGTTTTTGGGACTAACGATACTCCAGACTTAATACTTGATGGTATAAAATTAGAACGAAATAAGGTAATCAAAAGTCTTGGATTATTTATAGATGAAGAATTAAAGTTTAAAGAACATCTGACAAATAAATTAAAGGCAGCTAGGATTAGGTTAAGACAGCTTTATCAATATCGTCATTTACTTTCAGCTGCAGTAAAATTACGATTAATAAATTCCTTGGTACTTCCTTCATTTGATTACTGTAGCTGTGTGTATGTTCCCAATTTAACACAAATCTATAAACAAAAAATTACACTCTTCCAGAATTCTTGTCTCAGATTCGTGTATGGTGTGCGCAAGTATGAACATATTTCTGGTTTCCGTCTTCAAGCGAATTTGAATTACATTGATGACCGTGTTAATATATTTTATCTTTGTCTCATACACAAGATTAAGGAAACTGGTTATCCACCATATTTACATGAAAAACTATTACCAAAAAAACATCGTTATGTCCTACGTGACGAGGATTTATATGTCGTACCTTCGTTTAAAAAATCTAAATTCAAAGGCTCATTTTCGTACTTGGCTCCTTCGCTTTATAATGACATTCCAAATGCTTTTAAGGCTCTCCCCATGAAATCTTTTAAATTACGTATTAAGGCTATGTTTAAGCTTAATTGATTTGTTACGATTTTTGTTCAACTTCTTTACTCTGTTATTAATTAATTATGATTATCTTTTATTATTGATTTGGTGAACAGTTGGTTTATAATGTTATTTTGTAATTTTGTTCTCTGTACACCCTAGATACATCTTGTTGGCAAAGTTTTGTATTGTACTATCTTTATTTGTATTGGTTAGGTGCAAGATCAGCCCTAGGCTGAACCTCGCCATTGATCTTAATTATGATCAATAAAGTGTTTATTTATTTATTTATTTATTATTATTTTGTTATAATACCGTTGATTGAAAAATTAATTGATTTCTCTCTCTACGGTAATACTAAAATATACAAAGCACGATTTTTTTTCTACAAATTTTGAATATTTAGTAAATAGGTATTCAAATATTTAAATCTGATTTGTAACTTGTTTTTTGTTTAAATTATAAATATACCAGAAAAGTTTTAAAATATTATTTATTATGGTCTTAAAAATAAATATTTTGCAATATAGTTAATCCTTAATATTGAAATTGCTAAAAATATCTCTTCATGATAGATATTGTATGAAATACAATATAAAGAAATAAATGTCAAACAAAAAACAAAATAATTTGAATTATAGGGTTTGACATTACTGGCCGTTAACGCACATGTGAAATTTAGTTCCCAAACTAAGGGGCGCTAAAATTTGTTTTCACAGATGATAAGGTAGATATCCAATCTTCTACAAATATATTTCCTTCATCTATGGTTATTTTCAGACGTAGATATTTTAAAAAATAATTTACTACTTGACGTTCAATTTCTAGGTTATCTGTCAGTTGTTGATAATTATTAGTAACTTTATTCTAGGCAGTGGCGTAGCAAGAACCCTTTTTCATTTCATCAGTTTACTTCCTTGTAAAGTAAGGGAAGTACTGAAAAAATTTCGATTTTCAGGTTTCAACAGAAATATCCATTTTGAATTCATTTTGACTAGATTCGGCGTAACGTATGTACGTACGTATCTCATGTAACTAAAAAATGATTAGCCATAGAATATTGAAATATTGTATATGGTACTGGTATAATCGCCAGTGCAACAAGGCATTTTGCTCCTCAACATTTGACTTTAAATGTTTGAAGTTGAGTATATATGATGAATATGAGTAGTGTTCCAAAGTAATATTAAAGAATAAGTGGTCTACTCTGTGATTGACAATATTGACAACTAAGTTTAATAATTTGCAGGCCTTTAGGTTCCTGTCTAGACATTTGTTTACATAACTATCAATAGTCACAATACTAGTCTAATATTTTTCTTGGTCTTGTGTCAGTCTTGCTAAAAATATAAGACAAGGACAAGACAAGAGCTACAAACTTCAAAGCAAGACAAGCCAGAAATTGTAATGCAAGAAAAGTGCAAGAATAGCAAGATTGTTTTCATTTCTTGTACTCTCGCATTTTATTTTGCTAATTTTATATTTAGATTTATTACAAAAACAACACAAAATATGTAAGTATAAATAGCAATAATTATTGACTAAATAATACAATTATTCTTTGAAATCATGTAGCCAAGAGTTAACATACAATTGTTTCTTATAGCCAGAGATGCTTTTAATATTCTTTTCTGCTTGTACAGATGTCGCTTATGTGTTAAAACATACGTGTAGTATGTGCCACTATACGATTTTTATAATATTTATCTAATAATAATACATATTACGTTATAAGGAATATATTTGACAACTGACATTGATGTTATATAAACAAAAAAAAATGTTCGTATAGTACAAGATTATTTATATGTTTAAGGTCATTTGCGAATATTAATAAAGATCAACACAATATTTTTATATACACGAGTAATGAAAGACATAGATATACTTAAATTTCTTGTCTTGCTTTTCGAGACAAGACAAGAAATTACTAAACAAAAAGCAAGAAACCTTGTCTTGTGAAACACTACACAATACTCTCAATTATAAAACAGATTATAATAATAATGTACAATACATAAAAAAACATAATAAATTCTTAAAAAGATTTTTTCATATTTAAATGACAGTTAGCTTTTTATATACCTATTTTCTCTCTCCCTCTCTGCAAACAAATTTTCATTCTTTTCATTTCTTCCATGAACCAATTAGTTAATCTAAAATCTTTCTTGTCTCCATGCCCAACACACGCATCGACTCTCATCATGTTATGTTACAATAACGATTGAAATATTGGGATATAAATTATAATCTATAATCTATTAAAAATTTGTTCAATAACAGTGTACACGTACAAGTCTGTAATACATAACAAAATTTAAAATAATGTAATCAACATACACATGTTATGGTGAGTTGTAACTTTTAGAATTTTATATTTTATGACTGACTTTTTGTAATTTTTGTAAATGTATATTGTATCTGATGATGGACGAATATAGCACGAAACGCCCAATTATTAAAATACAAATATTGATACACAGGAACCTAAAGACCTACAGATTATTTATACTTAACCTAAAATTATTGAGTTCCCAACAAAACCATCCATCATTTTTCACAACTGTTTTTGAGCGATAAAAATAGTTATATGTAATACAATATAGAATAGTAAAAAACATTTTAATAAAATTATACAAAAGATGGTCCATTTCGAAGAGCCGTGGAAAACATGCGTGTAATTTAACGTAGGTACAAAGAAATCATGTGCTGTGCGCATCAAATTTTCTTCTAAGGGCCACTTTTACATGTATGTATAAACTAAATATAACGTTATTCCTTAGATACCACAGCAAAACGTCTTTTTTATCCTACACATATTGAAAATAGGATTTTTCTGCGTGTGCGTGCGCAAGAAAGTAAATTTAATTAAGGTTAAGTTAATTGTTAAATTATTCAGTATTCGTAAGATATTTTATTACGTTGTTTTGTTGTGTAGGATAAATAGTGTGTACTACATGGTAGTAACGTTGTTTTCTGGTCCTCAAGAACTATCCAGCCTCGACTTCGTCTCGGCCATATACATATCCTTCGGACCAGAAAAGAACAAATTTCCCACCTACCAGCACAAATAACTATTATTTCCACCTTCTATATAATCGTCACTTTACAGTCTTCTTGGTAGCTAAGTAAATAAACAATTACAGTAACTAACCTGTAAAAATTTACAAGGCTAGCCGTCGTCAGTAGTAATATGGTTTCTACAGCGAGACATCTCAATGTAATTGACAGAGATGGAGAATTTTGCTTAAATGGTGCTTGTGTGAGAGCGCGAGAGATGGTAGATTGAAAAGAGAATCGAGAGAGAGTAACAAGAGCGAAATGTTTTAGAGATGTGGCGAATGAGAAAATTAAGTTACCGCACATGCGCTGGACTTTGTGCGCGCCTAGCCTTAGAAAGACAATATTGTTTTATTATTTGCATACAGGAAATCTAAAGATTTGCTGTACGATAACTGTAGAATTTATTAAATCAACAAACCATTTCTGGGTTACTCATCAAGCAAGGTCAGAGTATAATCAAAACATATAAACGGTAACGTAATTATATTTTATAAAATTTATTTTCATTTTTATTACAATACATTAAATATTATATACTTAGAGTTACACTAAACTATCTTTTGAAATCCATGAATTATGTTTATTATCAAATCCTAACCACTTTACAAAGTATTTATTTCCTTATCTTTGTAAAATTTTTTCAACTAAATATGTATCAGGATATTTTGTCTTCTGTAATTCTTCTTGATAAATACCACCTCTTATATTATTTCCTTTCAAATCTTGTAATATAAATGTTACACGTATTGTATGTTTTACTTCAGCAATTCTAAATACTCTGTCGTCCAGTTTGGAGTATATCCTTTTTCAAACACATGTTTCTACTTGCTTATTCTTACATGATCACCTACTTGAAATAACGATGGTTTGAACAGATGATATCTATTATTATGATAGGTTGGAATTTATGAATCTCGTTTAATTTCTGCTAGATTCATTTGTATAGTACGATGTTTAGAGTTATTATATTCTTTAACCAGACTATTGAGTATATCTATCCATTTGTAGGAGTCTCTATAGCTAAACTGATTCTCTTTTTAATCTACCATCTCTCGCGCTTTCACACAAATTCCATTTAACCAAAATTCTCCATCTCCATTTATTACATTGAGATATCTCGCTGTAGAACCCATATTAGTTCTTTTGTCGCTCACCTCACAAATTTCCAGCTCGCCCTGTAAAGATTAACTTACACCGCTGGCAACGTAAATACCTATTACATACCTCGAATAAACTTTAGATAGAATAAATTAAGGTGTTATCATAGAAAGACTTTTCCAATGATTATATCATCGGCGAATAATTATTTGCACGTTTTTTTTAAACATTTTATACAAAATTTGTACTATATGTCAAAAATATGTGTGACAAATTTATGTCAAAAATATTAACCAATGAAATAAAAGTATAACTTTATACGAGGTTTGTCCGATGATATAAGCTTTGGATAATTATTTCTATGGTATCACCTTAATTTATCCTATCTAAAGTTTATCCGAGGAATGCAAAAGACATTTTCCTGTGGTATCTATGGAATAAAGTTATAATTGGTTTATATTGTACATGTAAAAGTGGCCCTAAGTGAGATAACGGTATGCATTTTCATGAGTGCTGTCAATCTGGGTTTTAAGTACACAGTTCTAAAACTCTTTACTGAAGAATAGATGAAATAAAATTAGCTTAGTTTGTTCCGTTAAAGATTATAAGCGTTCCCGTATAAAGTTTGATTTGCCGAGATGAAGTCTGTTTGAAAAAGGAATCCGATTTGGGATCATTTTATGTTGAAAGAGAAAAGAAATGTTAATAAACACTTACAGCCTGATTCACAAAACAAGATTAGCTAAATACTGGTAAAGGTAAATTAAATAAGTATTCATAGAGACTATGTAGAATCTGTAATACTAGATAACCTTAAAGTTACTAAAAATCATCAAAATTTGAAAAATGTAAATTAATAACCTACAAATTGAACGTCATGTAGTTAATTAGTTTATAAAATATCTATGTTTACTTATTTTTTCTATTTTTCGTCTATATATTTTAAAATTTCTGTGTTTAAGTTACTGTAATAGAAATTTTCGGGTCTGAATAACACCTGGTTTTAACAGTGCTTTCCTATTTAGAGTTCTAGGTAAAAATGTTATTCATTTTTTAAAAATGGTAATGAGAAACGTTACATAATTATAATGATCTAAAGGCAGGAAATGAGCCGAACAGACGTTCATCTATGGAGTTCTTTTTTTCCCTTTCATTAATTCTATCATCTATTAATTTTATAACTCAATATTCTTGAGGAAGGATATTTCTGTTCTAATATAATTACTGCATTCAGATACCAAACAATATCTTTTTGATTTATTAGACATTTTATTTTAGGCCGAAATGTTTTTCCAAATGTTTTTATTTTAAATTTTGCCACTAGATGTCAGGCACTACCCACTTACCCAATAAGTATGAAGCGTGCATTGTAGTTAAATGTTAAAAAATAAGATTAGATAATCCATTATCTTATCTATCTAATACATAAAGAGGGCCGCGCCCAACAAATAACAGTTTGGTGCAGTTTTTGTATCACTTTTTAGCACGTAAGTATTGTTTGCAATAGAACTTAATCGCATTGTATAGAGATTGACATTCCGAAATACTGAAATGGGATTCCATAACTCATAACAACTACAAATAATAATTATACTTGTTATTATATCAATTACAAACATCAAACGTCAAATGTCACCATGGTGAAAATTCATTTTTGTAATAAATTTAAGACATTCTCTTATCAGTGTAGACTTGCAGAGTGTTCTTTATGTATGTATGAGTATATGTAAGTACGTATCAAGCATAAATAAACATTACTGTTATAGAATAGCAAGTTTATTTTGTAGTTGATATTTATAATTGATATCATAACAAGTTCAAATGATAGTAACCGAAGTTATGGAATCCCACCCCAGGTTTTGTTATAAAGTACTATTGTGATAATAGAATTTATTACAAGAAATAGTAAAGAAATGAAATATTATGTAAATTTTAACTTTAAAAATTGATATTTTGCTCACCAAGACATATTTTTAGTCGCGTAGTCACTACTATGCTTATTTCACTCTGTTCTTTAAATAAAAAGGTAAAAAAATGTTTCAGCACCTTATTATACGAAAACATGTGCATAACAATCGGCGTGTTGTAAAAAATAATGAAAACTAGTATTTTTCATTTCACAAGAAAATAAAAATTGACGAAATAAAGCCATTCCAATTCTGACCGACTTCTTGAAAATTTTTACCCTTTTCCAATATTATTGGTGTCCAAAGAATTATTAATATCAATAGATATTATTGACAATTAGCCAAATTATTTATTTAGTCTCTTCTGGCTCATAGTTGAACGCAGGGAATTTTTTTATAGTTTTTAATTTAGAGAAGGTTTGCTCATGGCTATTAACATATACAAGCATTATTAATAATAATAATAAAGTGCTATAAATAAACTACACGATGAAAATATAACTTTGTTCCTGTAATTAATGTTTATTACATTATATATATAGATGAAGTTTTTGCCGCCCTTTATATGTTGCCGGCTTGGCACAAATACGGGTTTATGAATATACCTAATTAATTTGTTGTATGTACGCCATATTTTGTCTTTAATTTTGTTAAAAATTTGTTTTTATGATGTAGTCGGATGGTAATAATATTTTTGGTGATAATTTAATTTTCCAGACGAGGCGACGGATTAGTACCCTGAAAACCATTAACGGACGAATGACGTACAACATTTTACTTCATACTGTATCACATTAGTCTTAGTTGTCATTGAAAAATTTCAGAAAAAAAAGACTGTCATGTCACTTATGAAATGTCAATCTCAAACTTTTAATTATATTAAAAAAGAGTTAGATTTATGTAATAATTAAGGAAACAAAGCTGGTTATTTAATGCATGCGATAATTCCTTCGTCCTAGTTTCCTTGTATGTTTCATACTTTTTCTACTTCCGTTTGAATAAGTACAAAAATGTGTTGGATATTATGAACTTTTGACATTTTGATGGCATTTGCAAAATAAACAAAAAAGACAACACCAAAGACTGCTTAATTTTGTACGTTACTAAGTTACTACAACAAAATTGTTGGTTATCAATTTGAATTAAGTAATTATTTATAGGATCTTGACCCAAAATATGACAATTTAAAGTAATGACAATACCTTTACGAATATTTTTAAATCCTTTGCTTTAACTCCTACCTCTACAATATCGTTTGGTGGTAAATTTATTTATTTGAGAAACACAACACCTTTCTAATCTCGAAAGATAATGAAACTTCACAAGTTCTTGCCACTCAACGGAAGTTATCTCTCGCATTGTGTTTATTACAACTATCTCTGTCTAAAATCCTTCCATATCTATTATTATTTCAATGGAGTTCAATGTATCACTCATTACACATTTTTTATGTAGTAGTTATAATTTGCTATTTTTCAGATATAATAAGATGTCGAATCAACCCAGTTTATTTAAACACGCATTGCAGGATTTTGGGAAGAATGAAACTACGGGACCGCAACATGTGGATAATTCAAACAGCAAAATTGAATCTCAGACTAATATATGTGGAAACAACAATACTGTTTCTGTGAGTTCCATACCTGTAAAAACTAGTAGTTACATTTAGTAATAGTGAATTGAAAGTCCAAATATGTATATCAACAATCAACAACCAAAAATGTATATGTTTCTTGATGCAAACCTTGATTTACATTAATTTCCTTTATGTACTAAATTTTGTTCGGATAAACTCGAATAAGAGAAGGTAGAGTTAACCTGAATAACACAAATCGTTTTTACTCAAAGTATCATTTACATTTACCGGGTTTTTGTTTTTCATTTTAATTTAAAGTCACTGGCTTTCCGCAGTGAACTACAGGTTTGTTTTGTTTTACCGTTTGTCTATGTTATTTGTTCTGTACACACGACAAAAGAGATATTACAGAGCATTTCATATTACTTAGTTATAGGCATGTTCTTGTTCATAACTACACTGGCATTAGGGATTTCAGCAACAAAAATCGATATTCTTTAGTTGTAGTACTAAAATTAATAAAACTCATAAAGCAAATGTTTGTAAAACAAAATTATACATCAAATTCTTTGTACATGATTTAAACAGTATATTCTTATCATAGTAGGCCAATAAATGTTATTTTATTTATGGTTTTGTATATTTGTGTTATTATTTTTTAGGTGAAAAAAGAAAAGTCAATTACAATTACTAACAGCAAAGTTGGAGTTGTTGGTGACTCTGTAAATATAGGAGGAAATCTAACTGTTCACAAGTAAATCCACAAGGACGAATTACGAATGAACCCTTAACCGAAGCCGAACTAATTATAGTACTTAGAGAAGTTAACTGCATGTTAGTTTATGTAGAAATATATGTTTTTACCTAGTTATATTATATTACAGTACTTATAATTTGATATTGATTAATAGTATATCAATATAAGAGTTTTATAAAACTATATATTGTTCCACGAAGGGAATACGTGGTATAAAACAAGTATAATATACTATTGCTTTTACTATGCGTCACTTATTTTTCAAAAAATAGATCTCATTGTTTTCCTATTAAATTACTTATAAACTCATTTTTTGTTGCACTTCATTTAAATTTATCTCATTTGAAACTAAGATCATTCTACGGTTAATCGCTTTGAGTTAAGCAACAAATTAAAATAGAAAGAAATCTTCTAGGATAGTGCTCTTTTAGCACTGTCGATTGCAGGAAAAAAAAGATGTGTTCAATTAAATGTTATAGCAGTCTAACATACAAAATTTTTGCATTCTACGGCTAATCGTCTTGAATTATGCGAAATATGAAGAAAAACCTTCCAGTAAAATGACCTTTTAACACTGTCGTAATAAAAAGAGAGGTGCGCAACTATATGTTATATAAATAAAGTAATTTATATACACTTAATGCAAAACACTTACTAATATAATAAATATATGCATAACAGATAAGTTTCCAATGAGATAGAAATATTGTAGTTCGGTAATAAGAAAATTATAAGTTTTGCCCCTCCCCCCTGGATATAAATCCTGGCTACGCATATGTGTAAATATTGTACAAAAATCGATGTTTAATTTTCACAAAATCGATGTTTTTTAGCCATCCCTAGTCTGTAGAACTAAAATTAATTAAAAATTAGTTGAATGAAAGGTACCAAACAGTAATAATAGGTTATTATAAGTCTTTATGCCAAAATCTTGAAACAGATGTCCCGCATGGATCCATATTTGGACCCTAATTATTTAATATTTACACAGCTGGTTTTCATAAACAATTAAAATTTTGCTACTATCACTTATATGCAAGCAATATGATATATACTTCTTTTAATAAATCATGTATAACTAAAAGTATCAAAACCCTGGAAGTTGGCATTTAGTCTATAATTTCTTTTTCTAAAAGGCATCAATTAATATTAAATCCAAGTAAATCGGCCATGATTATATTTTGTAAAAAAAAAAACGGAATATCAATTAATACGCAAATACTACAATAATAAAAAGAAATTAGCTCTAACAGAAAATAGGCTACACTTTTTACAGTACTGTAAGCAAAAACTTTAACTAGTAATAACATTCCCATAGAAACAATACCAAATATCTTAATAATTGTAACATATTCTATTTCAAATAGTTAAATTTAAAAATTAATGAAACTTGTCTCTGTTACACCATTTAACCAATGATACATCAAAATTGATATTGGAATTAATATAAATTATGCCTGTCGAAGTTTATTATTATAAATTACAATAGCAACACAATTTATCGTAATAGTAAAACACAAAACAAGATCATTATAAAAAAAAATTATACATTCTTTAGAACTTAGTACTTAATGTCAGTACTTGCACCTTTTTACAGGATAAATATAAAAACTGGATTGTTAATCTACCAAAATGACATTAATATGGACGAAAAAATTCTTGTTTTTTTATCATTAGGCCCAAAATTTAATTCAAAACAAAAAAAAACATATAAAGGGACTAATTTTAGAAAATCTTTCACTATCAATAGACAGAAGTAATAATAACGATAAAGATGAAATAAAAAAATCAAAATACTTAGATTCAAGATTTAAATCATTAAAAAAATGAAAAATTCATTTTTCTCAGATTGAATTTTTAAAATGAATCAAATTAATAAAACAATTTATAATGCAACCAAAAGATGATATAGTCATTTGTAAAGCTGACAAAGAAGGAAAGACTATCGTTATGAGTAAAACCGAATGACTTAATAAATTAATGAGATATTTCAAAACGAAACAACTTATGTTAAGCCTAATAAAAATCCCATAAATAAAGAATGTTAGAAATATTTAAAATCCATTAATAAACCAGATTTAATTATTTAGAACACAAAGATAGGCAAAATGTACATGAATCCTAAGCTTCAAAGCATGTTTCCATTAAGATCAATTACTTCTACAATTGACACACCTACATATATATTGTCAATATTGTTAAATAATATATTATCGAAAGTAAATATAAAATCAGAATACAATGTACGAAGCTCATTCGATATTGTAAATGATATTTCTAAAACTAAAATTCCTGATAACTACTCCATTTTCTGTTTAGATGTCACAGCTTTATACCCTAGCATACCCCAAGACCATGTTAATGAATGCGTAACAGAGAGATTGTTTGAAATAGAAGAATTTACTAATTTGAACTTAAATAAATGTATTTTTGGTATAACAATATGTTTCAATAATTCGGTATTCAGCCATGAAGGTAATAATTGCACCCACCAATCTTACACAAAAAAAAAATTCATTCTTGAAACCGAAACTAACAATAAATTAATTATTTTAGACGTAACTCTCATTAAAAAGATAAGTTCAATAATGACAGATTGGTATAAAAAACAAACCGCACACGGACGTTATTTAAATACATTAACTCGATTGCATACAATATGAAATAAGTGTAATCAATTCCTTTCTCGACATAGCTTATTTAATCTGTAATAAAAATTTCCATCAAAAATACTTGAATCATATTTGTAAAACTTTAACTAGATATTAACAGCTACATATTGTGTTGATTTAGACATTAGTGTTATTGAGTAGTATGTAATTAGATTAAATTTACATATATATTTGAATTACATTTTGTAACGTTCACTTGGGCCGCTGCGACTTTGGCGGTCCGTGATGTCGTGGTTCTTCCCCAGGAAGTCGGGTTTTCTCGGGCGCCAATCAGCGGATCCTAGGGGGAAAACAAAATGCCACGGGAACTCTAGGTCGGTTAGGCCAGGGTGGTAACTAAAATCCAGAATTACTAAGAAAACAAGTTTTTATTGCAGATTCCTTCGGTTCCATACGTCGTTAACGCTGGGAAGTCACAGTCGTAGTTGCGGTCTGAATTTATCGCGGTCTGAAAGGAAGTACAGCCAAACCAGATACCAGCTTGAGACTGTACGGTAGGGATGGGTCGTTGTCGAGTCAAGGAGAGGAATAATACCAAACTGGATGCCAGCTTCAGGTGGTATCGTCGCGGCGGTGAACGGTCGGAATCAGGACGACGAGTATCACCAAACTGAAGCCAGCTTAAAGTTCTACTCGTCGGGGTTAACGGTCAGGACGGTAATACGGTCTTACCTACAAAAAGTCGGTCTGTAGATCTGTGGATCTCGGAAATAAATCGCAGTTGTCGCAAGTAAACTCAGTTTATGTCGCTATCGGGAGCTAGTAAACAAGTGATCAGACTCAGCCTCGGAGGCCGTATTTATACCCCGATTACTAATTAAACTTGTTTAAACAAATTGTACGACAAAGATGGAGAGTTTTAAAATATTGTTATTTTTGTTTAATAAAATTTAATTTTATTCTAAACGTCGTTCTTTGACTTCCCTGCGTTTTACAAAGTGTTATATTACATTTTATGATATTTTAGAATATTTCACAATTTATTTTGGACATTTGAATTTCGGGTTCGGTCGGAAGTACGGATGTTTGCCGCATCTGCCCAGTGGCGTCTTGGTGGTGGTTTTGACAGCTTTCTGTAGAGTGAAATATCTGTGAAAATAAACATTTTACGCAGGGATGTTTAATGTGAGTATGATTATCAGTAACAGGGTGATGTTTTATGCACGTGATTTTGTAGGTGGATCAGGAACTGTCACTTGGCCGAGCACGTGGTCTCGAAGTTAGGTTAGACAGTGTGCTTGGTGAAAAAACGATATGAACGGCTTCTCTGTGATCTGGAAGGCTTGTGATGATGATGATCGGATGACGGAACAGTGTTGTTTGAGTAACGGGGAGTATCCGTGATTGCGGACAGGAAGTCAGGTTAGTGACGCTTCGTCACAAATTGTATTTTTTTATATTTGACATAAAAATTGACATATCATTATTATATCATCGATTCAATTATTTTCTATGGTAATTATATATCTACTTCATGAACACAAAACTACCATTTAAATATCATTAGCAAATATATTTATAAAAAAGTACATAAATTACAAAATAATAACAATTCTATAGAACACATATATATATATATATATATATATATATATATATATATATATATATATATACAAAAGTACCATTCGACAATAACATAAATTATGCCATAAATAAAATTTGTGACTGTTGCGCTCGCATCTGGATGCGTTCGGTCACCTAGTTCCTGAAACTTAATCAGGGATCCGGACAGCTTTTAGAAGAAGGGTAGGGTTCTCGTTGTTTGAAATAATAAACACAATTGTATCTACAGTTTTTATTAAAAAAAATAATAATGAAATTTAAATCGCACACAGATTGCCGCGGTTTTTGCCGGCGGGGATCTGATTGCAAACTGATCAAAAGATTCTGCAGCACAGAGCGTGCTTTCTTGGACAGATTGCTGCGGTGTTTGCCGGCGGGGATCTGAACTAGAGCCTCTGTGATTTTGTCGATCTGTCAACTTTCACGGAGGTACACGTACCGTCTCGTTCCAGTCAACGACTTCCAAGTAACAGAGTACAGCAGAAAAATACGACAAAACAATTTTAAGTCCCAAAAATAAACTATGACCAGAGCAGGGAGCCAGCAATTGACAATGACAGTAGTAAAATTTCACTCACCAGAATTCTCGTTGTCGCAGACGGGAGACTTTAGTGGAGAAAGACACACCCAAGTCTCTCGCAGACGGTAGACTTTAGTGGAGAAGCGCATACCCAAGTCTGTCTTTACAGCGGCAGAAGGCCTCTATTTATACCAAGAAATCTAATGAATCGGTTTTAAACTCTTTTTAGTGCGACAAAGAGCATTCGGTGTTCTAGAACGATATCATTCTATCTTTTTCCCAACATAAAGATTCCTGCATTAAAAAAAATGACGATTTTTATAACAATGAATGCCGATCTAAATACATCCTAAATTAGATCACAAGATCTAGAATTTGAATTTAAACTAGATAAAATGAACTGTCAACGCTTCCGCAGATGGCGGAACAGTCGCGATTAGCTGTCAGAATAAAATTCTCTGAAGATTAAACACATGATAAACAATTTCAAATACATTTACAGTGCGATTATGCCTATTTAAATTAAATCACAGGTGAGTTTAACATATTTACAATAGTTCAGTCGATATAGTTTGACATTTCAGGTACAAATGTGTTTGAATCATGAAAAAGAATATAGTTATAACCAACAAAAATACATGTGTTTACATTCCGAACCAGAGCTGCAACAAATTATTTTTAAATAGATTTAAATCTTAAATACAAGATACTTCCATCTTATAAACATGATTTAAATACAAGATCTTTTTTTAAACTGGATGTATTTAAATATAAGATAGTTAAAAGATTTAAATACTTTAACCATGAATAAATACTTTTTAAAAAGATTTAAATATTTTTTTATCCTACACATATTGAAAGTAAGATTTTCCTGCGTGTGCGTGCGCAAGAAAGTAGACATTTGCCGGTCTAGACTTACAAAATCTCACTATTCCCTAGGGAAGAAAAAAAAACAGTTCGTGTGCGGACAAACAGATGGCGTTTAATGTGTTAGAACTAATAATCAGAATGAAATATGTGAACATGCTTTTAAAATATTGTAATTTTAGATAATTTTGATACTTACGTTAGATTCAAGGTATTTTTTTTTATATATTCTGTAAATAATAGAACATAGTAGTTAACCTTATTTATATGTCAAAATAAAATGTTTGTTTTTTGTTCTTATTATGTTGGTATTCAATTTCAGAAATTTCTTTGAGGTTAAGTTAAATGTCAAATTACATAGTATTCGTAAGATGTTTATATTATTTTATTATGTTGTGTTGTTGTGTAGGATAAAAAATAGTGTGTGCTACATGGCAGTAAAGTTGTTTTCTAGTCCTCAAGAAGTATCCAGCCTCGACTGTGTCTCGGCCGTATACATATCCTTCGGACCAGAAAAGAACAACTTTCCTACCTAGCAGCACAAATAACTATTTTTTGTATTTAAGATACTTTTCTATACATATAAATATTTTAAAACGATTTAAATAATATATTAATGATTTAAATACTTTTTAAAATGATTTTAAAATATTTTTTGTATTTAAGATACTTCCTCATGAATACAAATATTTTCAAATCCCTGATTTTCAACAATTGTAACGTTACAATTATTTAGTTATTTATAACTACTATATAATAAAACGTGAAAATTGAACTAATGATCTTATATGTCACAGTAATAAATGTTCTACAATAATATTTTTATATTTTGGCATACCTTGTATCAGTACCAGTATTTATTCATTATCATTATGTACATATAATAAAATAAATTGTAATTATTGACATTATTATTTATATAATAATCGTAGAAAAAATATAGTAAATAATTTGTATTGTAAATAGTATATTGTGTTATTAAGAGTAAAAGTGATACTTTGTGTGGCGAGCATGGAAGTTTGCACGACGAGCGAACCGAGTCGGACAATTGCATGCAAGGCACACAAAGACACTTTTACTCTGAATAACACATGCTATTTTTTCTTCAAACTTAGAAATTTTAAAAAATTAACTACAATTTGACGTTTAATATGTAGGTTACCTGTCAGTTATTCATAATTTTTAGTAACTTTATTCTTAGGTTATCTAGTTTCTATAGTGACATTTAGGGCGATATTACAGATTTCTATTGTACAAGTTACTTCTTATTGTCTGATTCTACATACGGCGGCGAAAAAATTATACGGCGGCTAGAATAAAAAATTATATTACGGAGGCATAGAAATTAAACTTCAACCTTGTCAATCACGTCACAGAAGATGTCACTTTTATGACGTTTGAAGAAAAACAATTATATATGTAAAGGAATTACATACTAACCTGGCGGCTCGTGTACAACTTTACCACTTCGTGCGTAATGTGATTTTTACAACTCTCTAAATTTTCAAAATTTTTATAGTATTTCAGATACATTTTAAAAGATTTAATTCATTTCAAAAGATCTAAATTATTTCAAACGATCTAAATCATTTCAAAAGATTTAAATCACAAAAAATATTTAAATCTTTTTGAAAAATATTTAAATCATGATTTGTTGAAGAAAGATATTAAATCATTTTGGAAAATATTTAAATCTTAAATCATAAATCATTTGAAAAATAAATATCTTAAATACAATGATTTAAATCATTAAAATGATCTAAATCACAAAAAAGATTTAAATATAAAGATACATTTCAGCTCTGATCCGAACTATTACATTGTTTGATAAGGAAACAATACTCATAACAATACGGTAAGTTGACATCTTGTCTGAATACATCTGTTTAAACTCTGACTTGTTACAGGTCGACTGAAACCGGACGCAGTAAGAATTTAAGTTAACATGCATTGCAATAATGGAACATGTGTGATTCGCTTCGTGAACAGTCCTGGATTAAGGGCGAATCATCACAAATTATAAAGTATAATAATATTAAAATTACAAATTATTCTACGCCATTCATAAAAGATTTCAATACAAAACTACGAGACAAAATACCGAAAACAAATTTAAAAAATATGATTTACAATATCGAATGCGGTTCATGCAATAAATTATATATTGGAAAAACATTACAACCCCTTCAAAAGAGAATTTACAGCATGAATACTATTCAAAAATATTAAATCTCGATCATAGTGATCTAACAAAGCATACTGTTGAAACTGGATACAAATTCAAATATAAGGTTACAAAAAAATTTGATTCTAATAACTATTATAACAATAGATTGAGTAAAGGACCTTTTTATATAAATTTAAATATACAATCCAATTTAAACTCTTAGACTGATTTCGAAAATAATTTAAAATATATGAACAATTTTATTCAACTTTACAAATAATTAAAATTTACCAATTTCATTAAAATATATACACACACACACACACACTCACACTTACACACTTACACATTCACACACTCACACACACACGCACACGCGCACGCACGAACGCACGCGCACGCACGCACACACACACACACACACACACACACACACACACACACACACAAACACGCGCACACGCGCTCACAAACACTCGCACACACACACACACGCGCACACACACACACACGCGCACACTCGCTCACAAACACATACACACACACGCAAACGCGAACACGCACGCGCACAAACGCGCACGCGCGCACGCACACACGCACGCACAAGCACGTGCGCACGCACACACACACACACACGCACGCGCGCACACACGCAAGCGCGCGCACCCACTCACACACACGCACACGAGCACACGCACGCGCGCACACACGCACGCACGCACAGACACACACAGACACACACACGCACGCACGCACAGACACACGCAGACACACACATAACATAACCGCACTTATGCGTCGCTGTCTGGGTTTTTTGGGGTTCGGATGTCTTGATGCCGTGCCACTGGATGGAGATCAGGTCGTATCGTCACACAGCATATTCAAAGATTCAACAGATTTAGATTTGGTGCCAACGTTTCCAAAATTGTTGCTGTAATTGTTGAACTAGCTCCCAATGAGATAAACGGTTAGTTGGAATCTCACTGTAGTCATAAGATGGTATAACGCCAGCATCTGCATAGCGCGAATCCGACGTTGCTAACTGGCTGTCCGGGACACATCGGGTCGCGTCGGGCCCCGATCCCACTACTAGCGCTGTCCCCCACTCTGTAGCTGCGGCTATATAAGCACGGACACTAGTCCGGCGAGCACCCTTTCCTTCCCATCCGCCTCCAGCCCAACTACCTAAGGCGAGCTGAGCCTTTCTCACCCGAGGCGTGTTGAGCCTTCCTAACATACGGCGTGCTGAGCCGTTCTTACCCGAGCTTCTCCGCATACGGCGTGCTGAGCCGTTCTCCAGGGCGTGTTGAGCCATCCTAACCGAGGCGTATTGAGCCTTCCTCACCCGAGGCGTCTTGAGCCTTCCTAACATATGGCGTGCTGAGCCATTCTTACCCGAGCTTCTCCGCATACGGCTTGCTGAGCCGTTCCCCAGGGCGTGTTGAGTTATCCTTACCGAAGGCGTGCTGAGCCGAACGTTCCCTTACTACCTAGTCCACCGGCGACACCGCGTCGGCTCCGAGTCACCGCGTGGGAACCGTGTCGCGTTCGTCAACACCCGAGTACAGCACGGCAAGGTGCGCCATTAGCTTTATCGCGTACGCGTACTATCGTATATTGTTGATAATATAGAATATATATTTATTTATATTTTTGGGTAGAAACAGAAGTGTTTGCTTATTCCTCTAGTACCAGTCCGTCCTGATTCCCATCCTCGCTCCTGAACCCTGGTAATTCCTGAGCACCCGACCGGCGGGGAATGAGAGACGTTACAATGGTAGTCCTACCAAAGGTTCCAAAGTTAAAAAAATGACCAGGAGTTAATGGTTAAAGATCTGATAGATCATTGGATCTGGGATGAAGAGGACATGAATTCAATATGGCTTCAACTTCAGTGAAAACTGTGTTTTGCAGATTTAGTAGCTGCTTCCTACAAGCCACTAAAATGAGGCGCTGACGGAAGATTAAAATGCCATTGAATTTGTTGTGGCACTAAATGTTTTTGTAATTTTGTGCGAAAGGATTTGTCTTTCAATAAATTTTCAGTCAAATGACGAGCTGTGCCAATGAAATTTGTTCCGCAATCGCTATGAATGTCTGTAACACGACCACGGCGAGCTATAAAACGACTTAATGCTGCTAGAAAAGCTTCAGTTGATAAACTGGAGACTAACTCCAAATGCACTGATGAAAGTGACGTTAAATGGACCGCCAAAATCAACACCACTTTTGGCAAAAGGTTTGGCAGCGGTCACTCTGTCTACAGGTAGGTCACCCATGTAAGGTGCATCGCTTGTAGGACTTAACTTAAAACAATAAACACACTTAGTTACTACGTTGCGAATTATTCGTCTTGCATTTATTATCCAAAATTTTTGACCGATTATAGTTTCTAAGGTCTATGCACCCACGTGTTTCCATTTCTTATGGTAATATTCTATTAAAGGATGTGTAAATTTATGATGAGGTGGTAAAAGAATGGGATGTTTATGGTCATAATCTAATTGGGATTTTGATAACCGGCCACCAACGCGTAGTAAGCCGTTATTATCAATAAAAGGGTTCAATTTAACTAACTGTCCTTTGTGATATGTACCCTTTGCAATGGAACGCAATTTTTCCGTAAACTCAACAGCTTGTTCCTTTTTAATTAACGGATATGAGCTTCGAGAAGTTCTTCGATAGAAATTTCTTTATTTCTTCGTTCACGATGACGCCAACGCAAATAATAAACAATTGAATGCTAGAGACGTATATAGCTAGAACTTTTAGATGTTAAATCGTATTCCATTTGACACATTAATAGAAATGTGTTAGCCTCTTCTGACGCTACGACAGATATAGTATCTTGATTGATATCAGATTCCGTACAAGTCGGCCACTCTTCTGTAAGAGAAGACAACCGTGGTGGTCCATATAATCAATCAGGATGGTTGGTTAACTCTATAGGGGTTAATCCTCTTGATCCTGGATCGGCGGGATTGCCCTGTGTCGAAACGTAGTTCCATTGTATTCCTGGTAGAATTTCCTGGATTTGTGCGACCCTGTTACCTACGAAGGTCTTTAAACGACAGGGTTCTTTAGTAATCCAAGATAAAACTATTTCTGAGTCTGAAAAGACGTATATATTTTGAAATGTATCTAGTATAAACTTCATCAAGTTAGTTGATAAATGAGCTGCGCTTAGCTCTAATATAGGGATAGTCTGACGTTTTAAAGGTGTCACTCTCGTTTTGGCACAAAATAAATGAACTAAATTGTGACATTTGTTTTTGACATAAACAACGGCACAATATCCCTTTTCTGAGGCATCTGAGAATTCTATGAGAACAGGATTTGAGTTTCGGAAATGTTACAGAGACAACTTTATGTAATTCATTCAAGAATTGAGTCCATTGTGCAATTAAATATGAAGGAGGAGTTTCATCCCAATCAAGTTTGAGAACCCAAAATTTCTGTACCATTATTTTTAACATCATCGTTATAGGAGCAAGTAATCCAAGTGGATCATAAATCTATACAAGATATAAGAGTATATTACGTTTATTGCAAATATTATCCAAATTATTGACATTGTAGGAAAGTTGATCAATAGATGGTACCCATTTTACTCCCAATAGTTTGATATGTTGACTATCATCTAAATGTACGTCCAAATTACAGATAAGTTCTGAAGGAAGTTCGTGTAATAAATCCATCGAACTACTTGACCACTTCCGAGGACAGAACCTACCGACTTTAAATATTCGAATCAATTGTCTATTGTAAATTATAAGTTTTATTATAATTTATATTTAATTACACTGACATTCAAAACAATATATTTATGTCTATCTATCAAATTACATTTCATTGCTATGAATATTATTATGATTGCTATGATCATGAAATCATGTTTACAGTCGGCCATCCTGATTTTGGCTCGTCCTCGAGCCATTATTCTTGTTCTTTCCTATTTGTTTTTGTCCTCTTTTTCTTAAATTGTATCTTTCATTTGTTTTAATTTTGGCACTTTCGGTAGCATGTTCACCTGTTTTGTTTAAATTATCCTCAGCAATTTTTAAATTTATATCTCTTTCATTATCATTATTTTTGGTTTCTGTATCATTTTCGATTTCAGTAGTATCCGGTTCTGTGTCATTGCCATTATTATCACTTGAGGAATCAATATATTCTGATTTAATTCGTTTTAAACGTTCGGGTTGTAAAATGGCTTCGTAAGATTTTTGTGTCGGCTGTAGACCTGGAACATCATGAACAACGAATCGATCTTGATCCAAAATTTTATAAATTTGATATGGGCCACTAAATTTCGGTGCCATTTTCGGGACGCAGTTTGTTGGAGGCACAGTCCTCCGAACCATAACTAAATCACCAACAGAAAATAGCTTATAATTTCGTCTTTTTGCATTATAATATTGCTCATTTTTCTGCTGTTTCTCTTTGATACGATGTTCTGCCTCGTTTCGAAGTTCTTCTCGTCTATTCATTAGATTGGTTTTTGCTTCTTCGAGCTCTAGAGCCTTCTGGTCTACTGTATTTTCACTTTTAATTTTAAAACCAAACATTAATTCACTCGGGGCTTGACCTGTAGTACTTTTTGTTGATCGGTTAAGTGCAAGTTGTACATTTTTCAGCGCTTTGTCAATCTTTTCTCGGACGAATTCCTCGTCACTCCATGGTAAACGTCTAGGGCGGCTCCAGATAGCATTTTTTGTACTCAAGTTGATTCGCATTTTAATATCGTCAACTTCTTCCTTTTTATCCAGTTTACGGTGAAAATATTTCTCTTCTACAAGATTTTCTACTTTACATCGAAATTCGTATGGTATGTCATCAGGAATAATAAGGTGAAATTCAGTATCCAATGGCTCAATTATTAATACTGATTCTCGTTGCTCTTCAAAGTCTACATGTTGCTCACCCAAAATTACGCTGTCTTTTGTTACTGTATATTCCATTGTATTAAGAAAACTTCTTCCTAGAATAACATCATCGGTAATCGAATTGTCGGGAACAATCATGGCAATTTCTTCATATATTCGGTCTTCTAGTTCAAATTGTAATTTAGTAGTTTCAGTACATTGAATACGAGTTCGTCCAAATCCATGTAGTTCGATGTTCGGTTTTCTTGACAATTGAAGATCAGCGGCGGTACTGTTCTTAATAAGAGAATATCTGGCGCCAGTATCAAGAAGAGTAAGTAATTTCGTGTTATTAATTTTTATAATCTTGTGATAATTAGAAGGCACAACGACGAACTTCACATCAGCTGAAACCAATTTATTTTTATCTTCTGATCTTGAACAATGAATAGATTTGTGTCCAAATTGTTGGCATCTAAAGCATCGAACACCTTTGTCTTTGTGAGGGTATATGTTTGATGTGTGACCTCGTACCCCACAACAAAGCATTTTGGATCACGATTATGTTGCTTCCAAAAATTTTGAATTGTCTCGTTCATAGTTTTGTCATTCTTCATCTGCGTAGAAGACGTGTCTTCACGTTTCACAAACTTGAATGAGTGTTGACTTCGAAGTTCATCGGAAAGTTCTTTCATTAAACTAAGTAATTCTTCAGTTGTCGACGTGCGTGCTCCTTTGAGTTGCAAACGCAAAACATCGTTATCAATGCCTCGAATCAAATATGCGATGCGATCTTGCTCATGAACATTTAGTTGTGTCAACATTTTCATTTTATCTTGAAAATATGACTCGATTGGTTCTGTTGATTTTCATCTTCTCAACTTCATTTGTTCGAAGAGTGCAATTTTGTCTACTTCTGAATAAAATATTGCTAACATTTGCTTCTTAAAGGTAGACCATGATGAAGAAAGTAAATGATTTTGAGAAAGAAACCATGAACGTGCTCGACCCTTAAATTTATTTGATGCTAACAAGCTAATTGTACCGTCATCTAAGTCAAAAGTTTCTTTTACGACATCGCAGCGATCCAACCAGGATTTCATATCAAGTTCATCATCCCAATTTCCCTCGAAAAACGGAATTTGATAAGAAATCTCATTCAAAGCTAATTGGTTCATACTAACCCGCTTATTTTGAAGTTGTGGGGACTGCAGGGTTAGTGCAGCCTGAACTGCTGCTTGTACCATCGTTGTAAGGGCTGCTGCTGAAATGTTGAACATTGGGCCGACATTCTCTGCATCTGTACTTATTTTTGGTTCCACGCCAATTCTCGCATCTCCAATACCAGAATCTTCATTTCTATTCTCTGTACTCATGATTAGAGCACTATTCGTACTTTTCTGTAGTTTGTTTCTTCGATAGGAAACGATTCACTACAGTTCACAGAAATAGCCGAATCTCGAGCTTATTTCTATGCAACACAACAGTAAGAACTCGCGAATATGCACAATCTCATACAATATCCCACTTCTGAGTTGTAAATTATAAGTTTTATTATAATTTATATTTAATTACACTGACATTCAAAACAATATGTTTATGTCTATCTATCAATTTACATTTCATTGCTATGGATATTATTATGATTGCTATGATCATGAAATCATGTTTACACTACATAATTCTTTTGCTGATTCCAAATTATTGACTCCTGTTACAACATCATCAACATAAATTTGTTCTAAAAGATCTTTGGCAGCAAGAGGAAAGTTATTCTGTTCATCTTCGGCTAATTGTTCGATGGTACGAATTGCGAGAAAGGTAGAGCAATTCAATCCAAATAGAAGGGAAGAGAATTGATAAATTTGTGGTTGTTCAGCTAATGATTAATTCCAAAAGATACGTAGATATGATCGATATTCTAAATTAACTTTGTAAACACATTTTCGCCACAACGGCAATGATTAAGATGGGATGTAGTCTTATGGTTAAGTGAATACGCATAATGTTTCTTTGAAGTACGGGACCCGCACACAAATTATCATTAAATGATTGGCCATTTGTAGTAATTTTGGAGGCGTTGATCATCACTCGTACTGCGGTTGTGGTACTGCTTGGTTTTACAACAGGATGGTGAGACATGTAGTAAAATTGTGATGAGTATTGATCATTTGGTAGATCACATATACATTGAATATATTCCATTTTTAAGGATGTGTCTTTGTTCAAACGATTTATAAGTGAATGATAACACTAAAGTGCTATATTAAATGAAGATCCAATATCGGGGGAAAATTTTTTGAAAGGTAAGGAAATTTCATAGCGACCGCTGTCGTATCGTTTGATTGTTTCTTTATATTTGGTTTCCACCAACTGATCTTTAATTATCCTAACTGGTTGGGTTGAACTAATATTCTCGATAGTCCAAAACTTAGTAAGAAGATCATTTAAATTTTCGTCAGATGTTAAATGCAATGTTTGTGGTAACGAAACTTGAGATAAAGTTTGGACTTCGCCCATTACAACCCAGCTAAAAATTGTGTTGAAAGCAGTAGGTTTTTCCTCTTGGTGCTCGTTTGCAACCAGGTAGGTCAGTTCGGCCAACCACCTCTGCACCTCTGCAACATGTCAATATTTTGTGGATCTTGAAATCCAGGATCCGCCAATGTTAGATTGTCTAAATGAAGGTAAACTTGTTTATCAAAACGTGTGACTAAGTTCGTTATAGTTTTGACCACGATTGTACGAACAATTAATGTACTGGAATTCATATTTCTAGTCAAGAAAGCTGGTTGAATGGAACATTGAGTTATTCCTATTCCAACATTTATTGGTGTTCCACCTAGTGATTGTATTTTTGTTTTAGAAGGTTCAATAGACAAGCCCATATTGCGAGCACATCGCTCTGAAAGATAGCTCAACTGGGAGCCGGAATCAAATAACATTCTAATTTCTTGATGTGTTCCTTTTAATTTTACAATTTCTGTGGCTAACAATACAGTAGAGTTCTCATTTAACGAGGTGTTAGTAACGGGAAGTTGTGAATCAGTAGAAGACTGTTCTACTTCTCGGTTAGTTGTCGCCGGAGCAAGTCGCGTTTTATCAAAACGATCATTGGAATGTAACATAGAATGATGTTGACCATTACAATACTTGCATCTATTTTTTGAAGAACAACATTTTGTTCTATGATCAGGAGAAAGACAATTCATACAATAATTGTTTCGTTTTGCTATATCAAATCTATGCTTAGGTGATAATTTTATAAACCTATCGCATACGAATAGTCGATGTGATTGTTTACAAAGAATATATAAAGTTTTCTTGGTCAATAAACTGATGGGACGTTCCTTGAGTTTTGGAATTGATTTTGATGTTGGCTTTTTAGTGATTGATGATTCTAAACAAATAATTTGCTGAGAAAGAAAATTAAGTAATTCTTCATGAGTTGGTGTACTATTCGTATTTAAAGTACTTTCCCAACGCCGTCGAGTATTTACATCCAACTTATCAGCTATCATACCTTCTAAAAAATAACTCAAAGCATGTGGATCATTTAATTTTACATCCAAATTATTTAGGGCTACGAGTGTCTGTCGTGTGGAATGTACAAGCGTCTTTAAAGAATCTGCAGACGTTGTTTTAATAACTAGCAATGAAATCAATTCTCTACAATGAAGAGTTCTTAAAGTACGTGGTCGAAAATTTTCTGCATCTAACATATTCCATGCGGACTCAAAATTATTTGTGGTTACAGGTATATTTTTTATTAGATCCGCAGGTTCTCCTTGTAAACAACCTTTCAAATATCTAGATTTTTGAATCCGAGACAAATCAGTTCTTTCGACCACTAATGACTGAAAGAAATCATGGAAACTTATGTAAGATAGTAGGCAGGATTTGATTTATTATTATTCGCTAAAATAACTGGGTTTAGGAATCATTCAGCGTATTTAATTCGGAGATTTATAATATGGTCATAAACTTTATCATGAATATCACCCAGAGAATTTAATAATTCTATTTGTTCATTACTCCTTTCGTGGACATTATGAAGAGCAATCTCTAATTCTTCATAGCAACTATCGACGCTGCATGAAAGTTTATCTAATTTTGGAAAGGATAATTGAAGTTTGCTCTGATTGTCAGCGGAATCATTCTCCGCATATGAATTATAAAGTGATATGCGACGAGGTATGCGTTGAAAACTGCTGGTAGCAGCAAACGTCATTGTAAATATGTGTGTACCGTTCTTAAATAATTGTTATTATAAAGAAACCGACCACCGTGTGGCACTACTACACAATGTTACCACTCAAGTATTCAAATTCGGACTAGTACTGAATAAAAGTATCAATGCAAAATTCAGATTCATCAAACAATAAGGATCTGGCTCGAGGGCCAACTGTTTTGTTTATAAAGATGCTGATTTTTATTTTTACAAAGACCTCTATTGAAAGATGAAGCGAATTCCTACTTGATCAGTATAAAACAATACTTGACAAATAACGAAATTTAATACAAAGGAAATTGAACACAATACAAAAGTCAAACAACTGGAATACTATCGTTTGAAGTTATGAAATTAAAGATGAAGCAAATAGAACTAAACGATAATATTTTCAAATTATTGTGAGCTCTCAATAAATTAAGAAATTATAAATTATTACAAGATATAACTTATTTACAGTAGACTCGTAATGACAGCAAGACGTTTGACGAAGATCTCTGGCGCTCGTAATGGCAGCGAGATACAAGAAGATCTTTCTTGTTCAGGATCGATTCTCAATGTAGCACTTTATGGAGCACATAGCACACCACAATAAATAGAAACACTGTTGCACTATATTTACAATTAAGAAGAATACTTAAATGTTGAAAACATTCATAAAACGAAATAAACACTGCCTACAAAAGTGTTTTGTAGAGCAGCTGCGAACGAACACGATTATATATTTTTGTTTACTTACTTTTTTTTCCAAAGTGAACTAATTCATTTTTAAGACATAAAACAAGTGTACGCTAATTTTGTCAAAGTGAACTAATTCATTTTTAAAAAATAAAACAAATGTGTAAAACAAAAAACACCGGCCACCAAAATGTTTCCTTTTTTAAACATTTTGATTCGGTAGCGGTGAAACTTTTACTACTGGTCGAGTAATAATTCCTGCGGATGTTTTTATTCGCAGAACACGAACTATATTATCCTTTCCAGGAATTGTTTCAAGTATTCGGCCTAGTTTCCATTGAAGTAAATTTTCTGGTTGATCGTGAAGCAGAACCAGCTGTGACGTACACGCTGCTTGGGGGTAGCGTAAAGCCACGGTAATCCCTGTAAACAAATAAAGGGAGCCGAGAGTTCTAGTGGAGACGGGAGGGTTCCCCTCAAATAACTAAGGTAGGATCAAATTCTTTATTTGTACCCTAAATACAACAAAAAAAAACTAACTCTAAAAAAAACACGCCGCTTGGGCAAAAACCTGGCTGACAAAACTCCGTCAGAAAATGAGAAAAAAAAAGACAGTTGCCGAAAGGGAGAGTACGGGACGCCTTTCTGTGGACGACCAAACAGGAAGACAGGATTCAGATGCGAACTTCTCTCGCCGTGGACTGCCAAACGGTTCGAGTCATACGGCGACAGTTGATCGGAAAACACCAAGTCGCGGACGGCCTACGACTTAGCGGGAGACAAGTACAAGGATCTTTTTCGGTGCGGACGGCCTGCACTTCGGAAGATAACAAGGAACGGAAGGACGGTAAGGCAAGACAAGACTTAGAAAATAAACGTGCAAAAACTCACCAGTATTCTCGCTGGGAAGACAGTTAGATTCGGCGGCAGACCGATTTCGAATTTTACTGACTAAAAGGCGAGTAAGCACCCGTTTTTATACCAGAAAATCTTAATTGAAGACGTTAAGCGCATGTCTTAAGACGAAGAGAGTAGAAACTTCTAGAACGCTCTACCATTTTTGGCTAATAAATTCCAATTAAAGTTTCGTCAGCTTCTCTGTAACCCTGTATGATTTCAAAATTGCCATACATTAAACTACAAGACTTATTTATTCTTATCGATATTGAATCATCCCAAAATTTTATAAATAAATACTACGTTTATAAAAATAGACCAAAATTTCAAATATTTAAAGAACACTTCAAAATTCAAACGATGAACGGAGAGAGAGAAGGTTCAGAATACACATTTATTAAATATAAAACTAAAAATATTAAATGTTATTTATAAATTTTCATAAATCATTTCATATCTTACTTGGTTTCAACGCTTTAAAATTATTGCAAGCACAAATTAATTTAAATAAAGAAGAAATAAAACTATTAAACAATAAACATAAATTTAATTATTTTTCCGCCCACCGGTTATTAATAGGTTTGTAGCGAGCATGAGGTTTCAACGTGCTTCGAACGGTCAACGAAGGGCTGAACGGCCGGTCGGTCCTTCTGCGAAAGGCTGGACATGTGGTGCACAGATGTGAGAAAACACCCTGGTCACTGAAATACTTTTGGTGTTGGAGGTAGTTGAGAGTAAGACGAGTCGTGGGTTGCACGCTCGTGTCGTGTGTTAGAACTTGTATTTTGTAATCTAAAACGAACTGTAAATAAATGTGTAAATAGTAGCTCGCGCCTATTTTATCCTAAAACGAAATCCTGTTACAGTGGCGCAGTCGGTAGGATTGTTAAAATAGTGCGAGTTCGCGATTTGAAGTTCGGGAGTAAAGAACATTCAACAATGGCGTCGTGTGTATTAGTTCCTGCGATGTTTTCGGGAAAAAGTGATGTGGATGAGTGGTTGTTGAAATTCGAAAAAATCACTAAACTAAACAAATGGGATGAGGCCACAAAAGCACTTCAAGTAGTAGTATACGTTGAAGGAGATGCTTTTGACGCGATTAGCGAGGTATCAGAGGACGCGACTTACGAACATTTAAAACAAATATTATTACGTAAATTTCGTGTAATAGGTAAAAGTGAAATTGCTCGTAGCCAACTTTCTCATTGCATGCAGAAAGAAGGCGAGTCATTGGAGGACCTAGTGAGACGGGTGGAAAAACTTTGCAAAGATGCATACGCCACCATCCCTGCAGAGGGGCGCGCTACTCTAAGCATCGGCCACTTCATCGACTTTCTGCGAGACCCGGACACGAGGATGTGGGTTAGGAATAAACAGTGCGAAAATACAGAATGTGCGGTGAAATGTGCTAAACTCTATGAGAGCAATAAAGCGTGCGAAGCGAACAGTGTCCGAATGCAAATAAATGCTGCCGTAACTTGCCAGGAAAGTACGACTACAAATGCAGTGCATGGAAGCGAAAACGAGACATCTGCTCTTCGGCGAGAAATCGCCGAATTACGCGAGTTAGTCAGTGCGTTGACTGCTTCCGTCTCCAGAACTAGGCGATCAAAAGAAGCAAACAATAATGTGAGGTGCTGGCAATGTGGACAAGCAGGCCATGTAAAGCGAAACTGCCCTATTAACAATCAATCGGGAAACGGGAAATAGCCGGTTCGCGGACCGCGGTGCCGGCTGAAGTTTGGACAGTATCTCCGGAATGCCGTATGTACGTGCGTGGGACAATAGCGAACACAGAAATTGACTGTTTGATTGATACAGGTGCAGCTGTATCTTTATTGCGCGAAGATGTGTGGCGGAAAAGTGGAGGAGTCTCTCTCTCACGAGTGACCGGATCGGTAGTGAACGCTAGTGGACAAAAAATGACGGTTCTCGGTCAGACTCGAATAAAACTAAGTGTTGGTGGATGTGCGCGGGAACATGATATTCTAATAGTTAAAGACCTTTCTCGATCATGTCTTGGCGCTGATTTCCTCCGAGCAAACAAGTGCGACGTGCTCACCAGCAGGGATATGCTGAGAATTGGAAACCACTTAATTCCACTAAAACGCCCAGAAACTACCTATGAACAAGTAAGTACCGTATATGTACAATGTTCTACTGTAATACCACCAGAATGCGAAGTTATAGTGCGTGGTTTCACTGAGACTTTAAGTGAAATCGGACTCTTTGAAGCCGATAGTTTATTATGTAAACGAACTAACGTAGCAGCAGCGCGTGTTCTTGTGTGCCCTGTAAACTCTGTTATACCCGTGAGAATTTTAAACCCAACCAAAGAGACAATTACGGTCTGTAAAGGTATGAAACTCGGTGTACTGCATCCCTGTGAAGAGGTTAACATGGTATCTCTTCCCGATAATAAACCAATAAAAAGCTCTAAATTGTTTGATCTGTCGGAATGCAAAATTAATGGTCAACAGAAGAAACAACTAGCAGCTTTGTTAGACAGTTATTCAGACATTATGTCGCATGGTTCAACCGATCTTGGACATACGGACGTGGTTTATCATCGCATCAACACCAGGGATGCAAATCCAATTCGTCAACCACCCAGACGCCTTCCCATACATCGACGAGATGAGGCTCGGGAAATTGTGGAAGAAATGAAGAATTCCGGAATTATCCAACCGTCAACATCGCCATGGAGCTCACCAATTGTCCTGGTGAAAAAGAAGGACGGCAGTACGCGCTTCTGTGTGGACTACCGCAAACTCAATTAGTCACGGAGAAAGACGCGTACCCGCTACCAAGGATGGATGACATATTGGAGGCTTTGTCAGAAGCAAAACTCTTCACCACGATAGACATGGCGAGTGGTTATTGGCAGTGTGAGGTAGCACCAGAGGACCGAGAAAAAACAGCGTTCTCTGCTGGCGACGGATTGTTTGAATTCCGTGTTATGCCGTTTGGATTATGCAACGCACCGAGTACCTTCCAACGACTTATGGATATTGTACTGGGCGGCTTACACTGGAAGACAAGTCTTGTGTATCTCGACGACGTCATCGTTTATTCAAAAGATTTTGATGAACATGTGGATCGTTTGAGGGAAGTTTTCGATCGCCTGCGACAAGCAAATCTGAAGATCAAACCTTCCAAGTGTCAGCTGTTGAGAACATCAGTAAAATTTCTCGGTCACGTCGTATCGGCACAAGGAATTGCTACTGATCCAGAGAAAACAACTGTCATAGACAATTGGATGACCTCACAAAATATAGAAGGATTGCGAGCTTTTCTGGGAACAGCATCGTACTACAGGAAATTTATTAGAAATTTTGCAGAGATTGCAAGTCCGTTACATAGATTGACGGAAAAAGGAGAGAAATTTGCCTGGAATGACGACGCTGAAGAAGCATTTCGCAAATTAAAGAAATGCTTGACATCTGCACCGATTCTGGCATATCCGCAAGTAACGGGAAATTATATTTTGGACACAGATGCCAGTGCTACGGGACTTGGTGCAGTTCTCAGTCAACAACAAAATGGTGTCGAGAGGGTCATTGCTTATGCCAGTAGATCCCTAAGCAAACCAGAACGTCGGTATTGCGTGACGCGGAAAGAATTGCTCGGCGTCGTCTGGGGTATAAAGCACTTTAGACACTATTTACTTGGTCAACAGTTTTTGCTGAGAACAGACCATAATTCATTAAAGTGGTTACAACAGTTCCGTGAACCAGAAGGTCAGGTAGCACGCTGGTTGGAACAACTGGCTGAGTACGAGTTCGACATCCAACACAGGCCAGGGAAGCAGCATGCGAACGCAGATGGATTATCGAGATCCTGTGACCAATGCGGACAAGCTATGCAGATCCATCATGTCAATACCATACACGAGGAACCAGCCAATGTCAACTGGGCGCCATCCTGGAGTTCGGACGAGTTAATTGACCTTCAAACTCGCGAGGACAGCCTCAATGAAGCATGTATGTGGTTGAGACAGAAGAATAGACCAGCATGTCAACCAGCTTCATTCGAGGCTAAGAGTTTATGGTCACAATTTGACAACCTGCGAATACAAAATGGTCTCCTGTACAGAAAGTATGAAGATAAACTCCAGCTAGTTGTTCCAGAAAAGCTACGAAGGGAAATTATGTATCAATTACACAATTCTCCTTTCGGTGGTCATCTGGGATTGACCAAGACGTTAGATAAAATCAGGAAAAGATTTTATTGGCTAGGACAAAGGAAAGATGTTGAAAAATGGTGTCGCAAATGTCTAGAATGTGCCCGTCGTAAAACACCAACACCTCATGCCCGAGCCCCATTGGGAACAGTGCCAGTGGGTCGACCAATGGAAAGGATTGCGATCGATATTCTGGGACCGCTTCCACGGACAAAAAAGGGGAACGCTTACATCCTTGTAGTGGCAGACTATTTCACAAAATGGACTGAAGCCTATGCTCTAGAAAACATTGAAGCCCGCACAGTGGCAGAGAAGTTGGTGGAAGAGTTTATCTGCAGGTTTGGGACTCCAATGACAATTCACAGCGACCAGGGGCGACAATTCGAATCTAAACTGTTTAAAAATGTCTGTGAATTGTTGGGTATCACAAAAACACGTACAACACCATACCACCCCCAGTCGGATGGCCTCGTCGAATGGTTCAATAGGACACTGCTGGCCATGTTGAGTCAATTCGTGGCAGAGCGAGGCGACGACTGGGATACGTGTCTACCGCAGGTAATGATGGCATATAGGGCAAGCGCCCAGGAGTCAACAAAACAGTCTCCATTCCTCCTGATGTTCGGGAGAGAGCCAGACCTACCCACCGATGTTCTGTACGGTAAGGTCGAGAAAACAACAACATTGGAGGAGTACAGCAAACAGCTGTCTACAAAGATGTCAGCTGCGTACGAAACCGTGAGAAATAATTTAAGAAGACAACAAATACACCAGAAAACATATTATGATCAAAAATGTTTTGGATCCTCATTTAGTGTTGGCGATTTAGTGTGGGTATACGATGATGCGATAGGCGTGGGCGCCTCGAAAAAGTTTCATCGGCCATGGGATGGACCCTATGTAATAAAAACTAAGATTTCTGATTTAGTTTATAGGGTCCAACGCTGTGGACCGGGAAAGCGGAAACGGCTTATTTTACATGTTAACAAGTTAAAATTGTACAATGGGTCGTTCATCACCGAGAAGGACAAACCCGTGGAGAAACCGCCACCGAAAGAAGAAGAAATAATGGGCCCGCAGACCAGAAGGGTAAACAGAAGCGAAGAACCTGGAGCGCCGACCAAGGGACCACGTGCAGTGTGCCCAGTGCGCGAAAATAAAAGTGATAGTGCGACGGACGCTATTGCGACGGACGCTATTGCGGGTGAACACAATTCGTGTGATAGTGAACAAGATGTGAGTAACAACGAACCAAACATGAGTCCCAGTGAACAAGAAGTTGGTGGCAGTGATGAAAACACTAGTGTCAGTGACAAAGACGCGAGATCCAGTGACATGGACACGAGAGAGACTGAGCAAGAGGGAGGTTCAAACGAATCCACTGATCGCTATCCCAAACGTGCAATAAAGCCACCGGACAGATATCAAGCGGGTTTTAATTAAAATAATCAAATTTAGGTTAAGACTTGCTATGTTAGAGTGGACTTATATTTTAGTATATAAAAACTTGTATATTTCTTGTATTTATTGCCTGTACTTGAATTTGTTCATTTTGTATGTATGTCTCTGCTTAGCAGGAAAAATCTATGACGGCTCAGGAGAGCCTCTTTCAAAGGAGGGAGTGATGTAGCGAGCATGAGGTTTCAACGTGCTTCGAACGGTCAACGAAGGGCTGAACGGCCGGTCGGTCCTTCTGCGAAAGGCTGGACATGTGGTGCACAGATGTGAGAAAACACCCTGGTCACTGAAATACTTTTGGTGTTGGAGGTAGTTGAGAGTAAGACGAGTCGTGGGTTGCACGCTCGTGTCGTGTGTTAGAACTTGTATTTTGTAATCTAAAACGAACTGTAAATAAATGTGTAAATAGTAGCTCGCGCCTATTTTATCCTAAAACGAAATCCTGTTACAGGTTATATTACGTGTCTCGAACGTACCAAAAATTGGTCGTTAATAACATCCATTAATGCCCTGATTTTTATTAATGACCAATTTTTGGTGCGTTCGATACACGGAATATAGTTGCCGAAAATGCTAGATAAAATTTAAAAAATATGATTTTTACAATTACTAGCTACTAGCTAGGTATATTCACGTAACATACATTTAAAATTAATTTGAACCCATAATACTTGTCAAATAAAATTAAAAAAGTATTTGTGCTACGTAGCGTTCAGTAAACTCAACGCATTCACTGAAAACAATTGACAAATTTGTTGATTTTTGACGTATCAAGTTAGGTCAGTCAAATGTCAAATGTGTTACTTACCCTAACCTAAAAAAATTATCAATGAATAAAATTGGAATTTAACAAGAAACGCTGGACGGAAAAGTATTGTAATTACCTCGGATGTTAATAAGCGATTAATGATCTCAAATATTAACGCCCTTGCTTTGCTCGAGCGTTAAAATATCCCAATCATTAATCGCTTGCATTAATATCCTTGGTCCTTAAATAACTATTAATGAACAGTCTAAACCAGTCTTTAATACAGAAATATTAAACACTTTAAAAATAAGACACGAACTTTTAAATCGGGAAAAATTAAACGAATTAACTATAGTATTAAATCAATATAAGGATCTGATTATTTTAGAAAACGAGAAACTAACATTCACATCTAAAATAAAACACAAAATCTTAACAACCGATGATATTCCGTGTTACGCTAAAAATTATAAATTCCCCGAAATTTATATAAAAAAAAAAAACAAGTAGAGAAGGAAGTTGATAAATTATTACATGACGGTATTATACAATACAGCTATTCACCGTGGGACAGTCCCATTTGGGTGGTTGAAAAGAAACCAGACGCCTCCAGTATAAAAAAAATCCGCATTTTAAACGATTTTCGAAAATTAAATTAAAAAACAGTCGATGATCGGTTTCCCATACCTGACATAACTGAAATTTTAAATAAACTTGGTACATCTGCATATTTTACTACTCTTGATCTCACTAGTGGATTCCACCAAATTGAAATGGATCCCAATGATACAGAAAAGACAGCATTCTCCACTGAAAAAGGTCATTTTGAATATAAACGCATGCCATTCGGCCTAAAGAACGCCCCGCGACGTTTCAAAGACTAATGAATTTTGATCTGAGAGACATAATTAACAAAATTTGTTATGTCTACTTGAATGATATTATTGTATTAGGTTCATCACTTCAGGAGCACACACAAAAATTTAAAATAATAGTTAACTTATTGCGTGAGGCAAATGTAAAAATTCAACTTAATAAATGTGAATTCCTGCGGAAAGAAGTAGCGTATCTGGGGCGTATCATAATAAGAAACGGCATTAAGCCAAACCCGACAAAAATAAGAGCTGTACAAAATTTTTCACTACTAAAAACGACTAAGCAAATAATAGCTATTTATGTATTAAGGGCGAAATGATATAGATTTTGGCCCGCGGTGCAAAATTGAAGCCCGACGCGCAGCGGAGGGTTACAATGCACCTAGGGCCAAAATATATTTCGCTCGTAATACATACAATATTTTTTGCACATCCGAAGTAGTATTACTTCATCACCGCGATCAAATTAAAACGATGTTCAAATCAAATTCAGATCATAGTAGTCTATTTGACATATGTACGTTGTCATGGATAACAATGAAAACAAGCAAGTAGTAAGTAAACAAAGTAGCAAAAAAGCGGTGAAACGTCAAAAATTTATTATAAAAATGGGTGAAAATAGTATAGAAAATGAACTCTCAGATGCAATTAAACTAGCGGCAGAGAATGCATCACGAAATTTGCTGCCACAGAAATCACGGCTTTTGTATGAAAAGGCTTATAGTGAATTTATGAAATGGTGCGAAATAAACCAAGTTAGAGATTTCTCAGAAACGGTACTTTTGGCTTATTTTAGTCCAAAATCAAGTTCCTGCAAACCTTCTACTCTGTGGTCTCATTATTCAATGATAAGAACAAGTCTCGCTATTAATACGAATATTAAAATTAATATATTTCCGAAACTTATTGCCTTCTTAAAAAGAACTTCTGATGGTTTTAAGCCAAAGAAATCTAAAGTTCTTTCAAGAGAAAACATAATAAAATTTATTACAGAAGCTCCTGACGAAGACTACCTAATGATGAAGGTAAAAATTGTTTTCTAATAAAATAAATCCACTAATCATTTTCATTTTAATAGGTAACATTAATACTAGGTATAGCAGGAGCATGTCGGAGAGAGGAATTATGTATGCTATTAACTGATGATATAAGTGATGTAGGATCTACTTTAATTATAAGAATAAGAGAATCTAAAACTAATGTTGAAAGAAAATTTACTGTATTAAATGATGAAGAGCTTTCGCTAAATTTTGTAGAGATATTTAGAAAATATGCAATTTTACGCCCGAATCATTGTACACACAAGCGCTTCTTCCTGTGTTATAGGAAAGGAAAGTGTTCGACCCAACCAGTAGGAAAAAATTCATTTGGTTCCTGTCCTTCAAAAATAGCTACATACTTAAAGCTTCCGGAAGCACAATCGTACACCGGCCATAGCTTTAGACGGACGAGTGCTACAATACTTGCTGATAAAGGTGGAGATACTCTTTCTCTCAAGCGATTAGGAGGCTGGAAGTCTTCCAAGGTCGCGGAGTCTTACGTTGATGATTCGGAATCTAACAGAATTGAAATCGCCAAGAAAATTTTGGTTGGTGGTGTCTCTAAACCAAGTACCAGTGCCAGTAATACAACAAATATGCTCTCTACTGAAGGAATCAAAATAGAAAATTGTATAAACTGTAACATTACTTTAAATATTAATAAAAATTAATTAATCATAGATGTAATTATTTTAACTGGGCACGAAAAGTTCTAGGGCGAAAAAGAGTGTCGTATCGCCCTTAAAACAATGTTATTTGTCCGACTTTTACGCCCGGATGTGCAAAAAATCATTTTTAGGCTTTAGGGTATTATACGCGTTTTATACAGGATTTTGCCCGAATAACAAAACCATTCACAAATTGTCTAAAGAATAATAGCAAAATTAATTATGAAAGTAAAGAGTATCAGCAATGCTTTGAAAAATGTAAATCTCTTCTTATTAACAGCCCGATTCTGCAATACCCAAATTTTGATCACGATTTTATTTTCACCACAGACGCGAATGATTACGCACTAGGTGCTGTTTTATCACAAAATATAAATAGCAAATATCTTCCAATTGCGTACGCTTCTCGGACTCTGAATAATCATGAAGAAAATTATGCCGCGATAGAAAAAGAGTTGTTAGCTATTGTTTCGGTGACGAAACATTTTAGGACCTATTTGTATGGTAGAAAATTTAAAATTGTCACCGACCACAAACCTTTGACTTGGCTAGAATCATTAAAGGAACCTAATCAAAAATTAATCCAGTGGAAGTTGAAATTAAAAGAATGTGATTATTCCATAGAGTATAAACAGGGAAAACAAAATGATGTTGCTGATGCGCTTTCCAGAATAAAACCAGATTTCGAAATCATTTATAAAAGCGAAAATATTTTTGAAAGTAAATTACCGCTGGTTCACTGTATCTCAAAGGATTTTCACATGTCGCAAATATTTGCCTTACAAGTAAATAACTTATATAAAACTAAACAATTGCATTCAATTGCAATTGAATGGTAACCCAAGAAGTGATAAATAATGAGAATGATAAGGACAATGATAACCCGTCATTCCAAGTATAACACTCAGATACGAACTCAGTTACAATTCATTCTGACGATGAACGCCCCATTAATGGACTCTCATATTTAAACGGCCCGTTAAACTACGGCTATAACCAAATTATTGTAAAAGAATCTGATCGAAATTCCGTTGACATAGAAAAATTATTTGACACAAAACAACGAATATATTTGTACCTTAACAAAATTAACTCGAAAAAATCTATTTTAGAATTTATAAAAACTTATTGTTATTGTTATTATTATGTAAATTATCATTGTTTAATTCCTGAAACATTCAAACTAAACTTTAATACTGTTTTACAAACCTATTTTAAAGCTGGATTTTACAAATTCATACAACGTACAAATTTACTTGTTGATGTCCAAGATAGAAATGAACATTTAATGATAATAAGGAACTACCACGAAGGAAAATCTATTCATAAGGTAATTTCTGAAACATATACTAAATTGAAATCAATTTATTACTTCCCTAACGTGATAAAAGAGATTCAAAATTTAATAAATAAATGTGAAACCTGTTTAAAAATAAGTACGAAAGAAGACCGATCCAAGTTCCTAATATTCTAACCCCAACTGCAGATAAACCACTGCAAATAATTCATTTAGATATTTTATCATTAGAAAAACAGAAATTTCTTAGCATCATTGATAGCTTTTCGAAATTCACACATGCTTATAAAATTAAAGAATTTTTCTCACATTATGGCTTATTCAAACAAGTAATAACCGATAAAGGAACAGAATTAAATAACAAATTATTAACAGAATTTTTACTTAATAGAAATATAACTTTACATATTACTAATAATCCGAAAGCAAATGGAAATATAGAACGATTTCATAGCTGTCTGATTGAAACTATTCGAATTTTAAACAATGAACCAAATTTCAAATCCTTACCTTTAAAAGAGAAAGTAATATACAGTTTAATTGCTTCTAATAATAGTTTACATTCTTCAACAAAAAATTCACCCTTCCAGATCCTTTTGGGTCACATAAACAATAACCAAATATGTCAAAAAGAAGAAATAGTGATTGAGGAATATAATATTAAACATTCTCGTATAATGGAGGAATTGTTTAAACAGATTAAACAAAATATTATAAATAAAAAGGAAAGGTATAGCGGACCCATAAAAATGAACATAGAAATCCCTCAAACTGTTTATATTAAACAACATAAACGAAATAGCGGAAAGGTAGAGAAGCCTAAATATAAAAAACAAATTTTAAAAGAAATAATTCCTGAACGCGGACAAATTATAACAACTACAAATATAAAAACTAAAATAGATCAACTAAAGAAACCTCGTATAATATCAGATATTTTAATATCAAAGGGCCACGGGCAGAAGACTTCCTCAACGTAACCGAGAATGCCGGAATTAACATAATTAATTCAAGTAATGCCTATATTTACGCTAACATATCATTTAATAATATTAATAATTATTATAATAATTTAATTAGCTACAAAAATGACTTGTATACTCAAATGAATAACCTAACTACATATTACGAAAATGATAAAACTTTATTGGATAACTCCATTAACAATACCGAAATGAAAATCCATTTTATTCAAAAACCCAACAGTGTTAAAAGAGGACTTACAAACGGACTCGGTACCGCCATAGAAACTAAAACCGGTCTTTTAAATCAAGAAGATAGAAAAAAATATGATAAAATAATTAACACAATAAGACGCAATCAAGGAAATATAATAAGTAGTATAAATGAACAAATCGAAATTAATCAAAATTTCACTAAACAATTTAACACACAAATACAATGGGGAAGTTTAGCGTGGTTGAAATTACATGTGAAATATCTTTTAGTCGTAAGTATATGAATAATTATAACTTAAAATGTAATAGAAAGTTAAAATTAGGTTGCCAATTATTTATAATTAATGATTTATCTTCGAGCTACTCTGACGTCATAAGTGAGATATGCGCTTGCGCAGAAGGGATGGTGAGACCTGACTTTTTGAACGTAGGTTGTATCTTGCGGCTTTACACTACGCGCTTCTCTGTTGCCATGGGAACCCAGCGCACGCTGGTTAAGATAGACGATACGTTCTCCGCGAGCCACTCTGACTCTGTATAAAATTTCATTTTTTGAGAAATCTAGGCATCTTTGGGTGAAATGAAATGTAGAATATCACTTTTGAGGGCAATCTTGATAAAATAAAAAATACGCTAAACTTCCCCATTGATGAATAAAAATAATTTACTAATAGAACAAGTATTAAAATCAATGAATATAGCGATGAAGCAAATTTACAATGAAATTGAACATAATAGCTATACATCAATTATTTCAAAATTTATTAACCTTGAGTAATCAAATTTATTTAGCACTTTGCAAATCGAAGAAACTCTTTTTTTCTGCATTCTAAATACACTATACTTCAAAATAATTTCTCGTGAAGAAATAAATCGTTACATGAACACACCAAAGAACCAATAAAATCATTGCTACAAGAATATTACATGAATAACAAAATTTTGAAAACAGTCTGTTAGCTTAATACACAATTGGAAATTCTAATTGAGATTCCTATTCTGGAACAAAGAACTAATATTCATCAAGTTGTACGTATTCCTAAAATAAAAAATGAAAATTTAATAACGTTAAATATTCCCACTGTCTTCTATTCAATTGTTAATAAAGAAATTTATAAATTAAAACATTGCATTTATATAAATGATAAACTATTAATCTGTAAAGAAATTAATAATATTAACGAAAATTGTCTGTCTAAGATATAATTTAATAAATTAAATATTCACTATAAGCAAGTCATTCTTGAAAAGCATAATTATATTATAAATATAGATTTTACTAATATTAAGTATATAACATCTCCATTTGAAGGAAAATATAAAATAGAATGTGAGAGCGAAATAATTAATAAAATATTACGTGGTATATTTTCCACACATAATGATAAAATCAATAATGTAAATGAGAAATATTCTCTCAGTTTTGGAAAAATGATAAAATTAAAAGTAGATGCGATCTTTAACACGAATTTCTTCCTACTATTAGAAAATTTGAGAAATTACAAAATTTAAGACTAATAACTATAAAACCTATAATAGAAAATAATGATAGCTCACACTTTATTTTCAATAGTATAGTTATAAGTATTGTTTTAATTATAATATTAATAATTATCATAAGAAAATTATTTAAGAAATATTGTAATAGGGGAGCTGACAATAAACAAAATTCAACAAATATTATTCAAACATAAATTGCTTAAATAATATTTAACTTAAGGGGGAAGGACGAAGGAGTTATGTTAGTATTCTCAGAAAATCACACCACACTTCTTATTTCATATTTCCTACGGAATATGAGAATCTGCAATATAAGCTTCCTTCGTGAGAAACTGTAATAATTTGTATTTTAGACGTTAAGATTACAATTAGAATGTATCTGCATCCAAACAGAACAGTTGTAATCCACTTTAAACTTTAAATATATTTTTTTAAAACTTGGTTGTTGTTTCCATAATCTTAACTTATATATTAGCACGTTAGTTATGTTTGCTTATTAATTGTATAACAAGACTATAAAGTATTTTAACCAGAAAGAGTAATTTATATTATCGGACTTTAGAAAAACCTATTATTACAATCTTGAATAAAAGGCAATAGAACTTAATCACATTTTATAAAGATTGACCTTCAGAAATACTGTTTTGTTGAGCCAAATTATTTATCTAGTCTCTCCTAGTTCATAGTTGAGTTGAGATGTTAGTCTGCGTCGAGTTAAATGTTACAAAATTCTGAATTGTCAGTAATTTATCCAACTAATTGCTGGCCACACTAGGTATCTTCTATTAACGCTATGATGTAGCTAGGTTTCCTTTCAACTAATATAGCTAATAAGAATGAACTACGATATGAAAATATATCTTAGATCCTGTAATTTGAAGAGTAAAACAAATTGTAGGAATAATATTTTGTTACACAATTAATAAAAAAAATATTAAATACCTAGATTTATTTGTTTTTTTGTCGTCAAAAATATTAATAAATTTTACTTATCGTATAAATATATCTCCTTGTAGTGCATCAGATTAAGTTTGAAATTGGCGCTTGGTCACCCCGCACAATTGCTACCAATATATTGCACATGGGGTCGATGAATGAGATGGATCATCGATAGATAGTGCGCTGAATTTAGCAACGCATTGATAGTTTAACTTAAAATTCATCAGAAAATGCACATTAAAGCGCATTAGACATTGATGAATTTAACAACACGCCTATTCTCTAAACAACAAGATGAAAGGTCCCGCTACACAGTGTCGCTACTGTTTATATCTATATTGTGTCAGTAGGCTGTGGATCCTTCTGACACATTGTGAGATTTTTTATAATTTAAAAGAAAATGCGTCTATTTCTATAATTTGCCACTTTGATGTTGTTTGATGCCCAAGTTTGGAATATATGTTTTCAAGAAATATTAAATTTGATACATCATAATTTGGAGCCATTAAATGCTAAAAATAAGCCAGTAACAGCAATACATCAATTGTTGGTTACCTTGCGTTATTACGCGACGGGATCATTTGAAATTTGCACAGGTGATCATTTCAATGTACCTATGTCTAAAGCGACTGTTTGCAGAGTTATTGCGAAAGTAACCAAGTGTATTGCTATGTTACGCCCACCTTTTGTACATATGCCCCGTACTCAAATTGAACTAATAAAAACTCAAAATGAATTCTATAGAATATGTAGATTTCTACTAGTTGTAGGTGCTATTGATTGTACACATGTACGAATACAATCTCCGGGTGGTGATATGGCGGAACTATATAGAAATCGTAAAGGATAGTTTTCTATCAATACACAAGCCGTATATGATGCAAAATTAAAATTTATAGATATTGTAGCACGATATGGCCAGGTTCCGTACATAATTCCACCACAATTAATGATTCTCAACTAAGGGCAAGATTAGAGAATAACGAATTTCCCGATACCTACTTATTAGGAGATGAGGGATATACCTGCAAAAATATAATCTGACACCCTTACTTAATCCACAAACAAATGGAGAAATATATTATAATAATACTCAAATACGTATCAGAAATGTAATTGAAAGAGCATTTGGAGTCTTGAAAAGACGATTTCCCTGTCTTTCAATCGGTATGCGATTAAATATTGATAGGGACTTGCAGTAATTGTCGCTACTACAGTGCTACTTAATATAGCCATTGATATGAATGACGATGAACCAGACAATAAGACGCAATCAAGGAAATATAATAAGTAGTATAAATGAACAAATCGAAATTAATCAAAATTTCACTAAACAATTTAACACACAAATACAATGGGGAAGTTTAGCGTGGTTGAAATTACATGTGAAATATCTTTTAGTCGTAAGTATATGAATAATTATAACTTAAAATGTAATAGAAAGTTAAAATTAGGTTGCCAATTATTTATAATTAATGATTTATCTTCGAGCTACTCTGACGTCATAAGTGAGATATGCGCTTGCGCAGAAGGGATGGTGAGACCTGACTTTTTGAACGTAGGTTGTATCTTGCGGCTTTACACTACGCGCTTCTCTGTTGCCATGGGAACCCAGCGCACGCTGGTTAAGATAGACGATACGTTCTCCGCGAGCCACTCTGACTCTGTATAAAATTTCATTTTTTGAGAAATCTAGGCATCTTTGGGTGAAATGAAATGTGCTACTTAATATAGCCATTGATATGAATGACGATGAACCAGATAATGATCCTGAAGTTCAAATACCTTTATTAGGAGATCCGGAACGATTGTTGCAGCAAACTGGAAATGATGACCAAGCAGTTAGAATAGCATTAATAAACATAGTATTTCGCAGGTAAGTTTTATATTTAAGTCGTTATTCACCATTTTAAAAAACTTGTCTGTTCTCTGTATATTTATTTAATCTTACAATTTACAACATACAGATATATACAGGGTGGCCCAGTGAAAATTATCAGCGCAATTTTTGGCCACTTAACATTAATTTTAAAAAAACACGTCAATTTTAATATAAAGGGGGACACCTAAATGGATTAGTACCAATGGCATAACTTCAACCCTAAAATGGGTGTGGACTGCACCTCAAAAATTTTAAATGGAAAAGGGTGTCAAACATGACACAGTTCGAAAGGCCTTTCAATTCTCTTTTTAACAGTTTTTTTTATTTTTCAAATCCGATCATTAGTTCCAGGCCCGTATCGTTTAAAACAAATTTTATCAGGTGTTCAAAATTGCCATCAAGTAGGCTAAAACAAATGACAGAAACTAAATAAACAATTCTTTCGACAAGTTGTTTGTAATAAACAAATAATTTGTAACTTGGATTTTTTTGTGAGGTTATTTGAAGTCTAAAGTTTTTGCCACGCTACCCGAATTTTTAGAAGATTTACGACAACGTACCGTTTCTCCAAAATTTTGAGCAAAATCTTTATTATTGTATGGAAGTTGGAAATAGTAATTGTGAACACCTAATAAACTAATACTTGAGTTTCTGTCATTTGTTTAAGCCTACTTGATTGCAGTTTTGCACACCTGATAAAAATTTTTTCAAACGATATTTCTCTGGAACTAATGATCGGATTTGAAAAATAAAAAAACTGTTGAGAATTGGAAGGCCTTTCGAACTGTGGGATGTTTGATACCCTTTTCCATTTAAAATTTTTGAGGTGCAGTCCACACCCATTTTAGGGTTAAAGTTATGCCATTGGTACTAATCCATTCAGGTGTCCCCCTTTATATTAAAATTGACGTGTTCGAGCGTTTTTTGCAAAATTAATGTTAAGTGGCTAAAAATTGCGGTGATAATTTTCGCTGGGCCAACCTGTATATAACACTTCTACAATATACAAAATACAATGGCCCGTATTCTCACATACCTTGAAATAGTATGATTTCCGAAATAGTGGAATGAAGTAGTGAACGAAGTGGTAACCCTATTCTCACATCAAAATTTTATTCGAAATAGTGCTATTTCGGGTGGGCGAAGTAGTGAACTCAAGTAATACTATTTACCGTCTTCTCGCGCAATATTTCGTTTATCACATCATATAAAATGGCGGCTAAACAAATTGGTGTTCCTGAGTTAGCAGATATAAATGATATTTTAGATGTTGTTAATGTTAACAGAAGTGTAAGGAGAAAGAGGATAACTAGGTATGATCCATTTGAGGACTTATCGGAAATAGAATTTCGACAACGCTATCGATTGTCAAAAAATAGTGTGAAATACGTTATTAAGCTTGTAGAAGAGGATTTCAAACCAGCTAAAAAAGCTAGGTCTAACGCTATATCACTTTCTTTACAAGTTTTAATTGCTTTGCGATATTATGCAAAGGACAGTTATCAAACCGAAGTATGTAAGTATTAATTTAACAATATTTTTAAGAAGTAACAATTACCATTGTATTTTCGAGAGCTGTGCTATTTCTTAAATATATGTATATTAGAATAAAAATACATTACATAGTACAAATATAAAATTGTATTTTATACTGTAACCTTCATTTGCCTCTATTACAACCTATTCCCATTTTATTTTTATGCTCATATGCAGAATTTCAATTTGTGAATGTTCATAGGTGATATACATAACGTAAGCCAATCTACTGTATCAAAAATAATTGGAAAAGTATCAAGAGCCATTGCTTCATTGTTACCAAGATTTATTAATATTCCCATCCAAACTAATGAAATAAAATTAAAATTTTACAACATTGGGCATTTTCCTAATGTTGTTGGCTGTATAGACCTTATATGAGGTATAACATAGAGATATGGCACACTCCAATAGCTACGTACTACTGAGCAAGCAAAACATGTATGATCGAAAATCGCCTAACGCCAGCTGAGTAGTGCACACTTACAGTTAGACGAACGAAATATTGGTCATAGTGCTAGTCACCTATCCTCATTATTTGTTTAGTTGAGTTTTCCATACAAGTACTCCACTGGTCCACTGTTCTCACACTGCTGGCTGCAAGCGATTTTAAACCTTAGATCTTTCGACAATATATTTGGGCAATGCCATATCTCTATAGACTGCACTCACATAAAAATTAGGAACCCGAAAAAGGAAGAAGCTATGTTGTATTGCAACAGAAAAGGGTTTTATTCATTAAATGTCCAGGTTGTATGTGACGCAGAATGTAAAATATTGGACATAGTAGCTAGAAGGCGAGGAAGTGCTCATGACTCGAGAATTTGGAATGAATGTTCATTGAAGGAGAAATTTGAGGTGTATTCAGTTTATTATTTTTAAGTGCTATCATAAACGTATAATATTAATAGGCTGGTACAATAAATGGGTTACTACTGGGAGATAATGGTTACCCTTGCTTTCATTACCTTTTAACTCCGATCCAAAATCCTTCATCCGCCGCAGAAGAATCATACAATCGAGCTCGCTTGTCCACCAGGAATACAATTGAAAGATGTTTCGGGCAGTGGAAAAGCATGTTCCGGGCTCTTTATAAAATTATGGAAATTTCGCTTCCAAATGCTAAAACTGCAATTATAGCAATGGCTGTGTTATATAACATTAGAAAAATACGCGGAGAAGACGAAAATTACAGTAAATATGACAAAATTGTTGTTTTTTATCATTCTTAATTTTTTTGTTTTCATTCGTAAATAGCTGATGATGATGAAGAAGATCTTACTGATATGGAATATAATGCTCCATTACCTTACCAGCATCCTGTTCAAATTCCTAGGGGAAATATTTTTCGGCAACAATTTTTACGAAGGCATTTCGGTGAAGATTAAGTAAAACATAAAAACATGTACCTCATCGACCATCATCGACACACGTTGTTTTATAGCTCTGCAGTTTTTGTTGCTTTTGGTGGTTTTTTTTCGCTTACAATTACTATTTTGGTATTGTAGTTTTTGTTTTCTTTTGTGTATTGAGAGTTTTTACTTGAATTAACGACTTTGAAGCATAGTTACTGACATCTGTATACAAAGGAACATACAATTTTTGTTAAAAAAAATTCGTGTAAGATAACGCTGAAGTCACAAATTTGAATTCATATTTACATTATAAAGGTGGCCAGTGTTTACTATTACTAATTAATTGCCAAAGTTCAAACATAAACGAAAAATGTGGAATCCTAACAGGTATAAATTCTAAATATTTGAGACAAAAATAAAACAAGCACAAGCTGACTGACGAAGAATAAAATATTATCAGTGAAATGAAGATATTCTTTCCTTTTTACTTCTGCATTATTGCAATGCTATGTATAATTTGTGATTTTTTTATAGCTGGTATGCTATTGTCATTTGTTTATTATATTTATTTAAATTCTATGTATATTGTAATTTGATTGGTGTACCTGTTGGTATTATTATTATTTCTAACTATTCCAACATTATGTGATACATACACTAAATATTAAATGTGTCTAATTTGTAACCAGAGTGTTTTTAAACATATATTTAAAGTATACATACATTTTAGTAGTGTAGGCTGTCAGCCTTCCTTTTAAAAGATCTTTAGTCTGTAGTAGATCTGAACCACTCGGCCACAGCAATATTTTTAGTTGGTGAACAGTGATCACCAACAAGGCCTAAATTTTAAGCAACAAAAATATTCTAATCGAAATTTTAAGGCAATGATGACTAGTTTATTTAACATTTTATTCCGATATGATATTGTCCATTTAAGGGAAACTTAAAATTTAAGTAATATTGGTGCATCCGGCCGTAAAAGTTGGTGATGTTAGAATGTAAACCGCGGAGCTTATAACGCTCAGTTCGAGTTAGAGTGCGTTAAGGTACGCTGTCCGTATTCATACATTATGCTGCGATTGACGACTATAGATGTGTAAAACGTATTCATTATAAACAAGTAATTTTATCTTAAATTTTATAATATTAAGCCAAAATTGGATATTTTGAAGGGAATTAGATATTGGAGACTATGGCTTTGTTTAAATTAAAAAAAATTTATTGAAAAGACGACGTTTCGGTTCTGATCGGAACCATCTTCAGGTCTACAATTACATCAGAATTACAAATTTTTACAATAAGTGAAATTTTACATAAGATTTACAATATAATTCTTACCTATGTTAACAATGATATTATTGAAGTTAATGTAAAGTTGTAAGTTTAAAGTTAAAATTTAATTCAACATGTCGACATGTTGGAGAGTCATATGATACTGAAATTCGTGGATAAACAATACACCTCAGTTCATACAGGAAAGACATGAGTTTGATGGCAGAGCCATCTTTGGTAAGGAATAAAAAACAAAAGAGTAAACAAATAGGAAATGAAGAACATTTAGTTCTGTGGAAGAAGTAATTTAATGTCAGAATACACTACTCTGGACCCTTGATAATCTGATTTAATATTGACTGATTTTTCATCGCAATTGATGTAAACACTTTCAAGAAATAAACGTTTATTTAAATTAGGTTCGTAATGAAGAATAGTATAATTTGTCATATCTAGGTTATGATTTAGGGAAATACAATGGTCTGCCAAGGCACTGTGCTAATTGTTGAGTTTAGTAATGTGGTAAGAATGTTGTTTAATGCGTTTTTGAATATACTGTTTAGTTTCTCCTATGTAGGTAGAATCACAACTTTGGCAATTCAGCTTGTAAACAACATTATTACGTGAACGTTTTTCTACTGCATCTTTCAAGTTGAAAAACAAAGAACTAGTACTGCTGGGAGAAGTGTATGCTACATTTAAATTGAATTTATTAGATAAATCTTGAATTGTATGTTGTAGATGTTTATAATATGGAATTGATATGAATTTATTATTCGTTTGATTGGCCGGTAATTTACTGTTATTAATAGTTTTATTATTATGAAATTTAAGACGATTGTTTATGACTGACTTAAGGAGAGTAATGGGGTAACCATTAGTTTGTAAAGTGTTTATAATAAGTTTTAAGTTGTCCTCATGGAACTTTGGGTGAGATAGTAAAATGGCTCTGTCTACTAAATTGTTAATGACTGATCTTTTGTATTTCAAGGGATAATAGGAATTATAATTGAGATACTTGCCTGACCAAGTGGGTTTTCTATACCAATTCGTTAGTAAACTGTTATTTACTTTTAAAATTTTTATATCTAAGAAATTAATTTCATTGTTAAGTTCTATTTCTAAAGTGAATTGAATATGAGGGTTAAAAGAGTTGAATGAATTAACAATATTGTTGATTTGGGATTCAGGTAAACAGCAAATGATATCATCTACATATCCGTAGTAAAATAGAAGATTAAATTGTGGATTATTATTTATGATAGTGGATTCTAAATAATACATAATTAATTCGGCTAAAATTGGACTTAAGGAACTGCCCATAGGGCAACCTAAAATTTGAAGGTAAAATTTATTGTTAAATTGTAAATAGGAACTCTGTAAACAAAATTTGATGCAATTTAGGTATTCATTTAATTGGAGGGAGGTATGGTCACTTATCTCAGACCAACGTTCTGTGATGACAACATAGACTAATTCATGTGGAATAACGGAAAAAAGTGATTTAACATCAAGTGAGATTAATTTGTAAGAAGGAGGAATAGTTAAATTTTTAATTTGGTCAATGAAAGTGAATGAATTGTTAATGAAATGTTCAGATTTATATTTTAAATGGGTTAACGTGGAAGCTAAATATTGAGATAATTTACAATTTGGAGAATTTGTGTTGGAAACAATAGGTCTTACTGGCCAATCCAGTTTAAATTTCATAATAATAAAACTATTAATAACAGTAAATTACCGGCCAATCAAACGAATAATAAATTCATATCAATTCCATATTATAAACATCTACAACATACAATTCAAGATTTATCTAATAATCTCAATTTAAATGTAGCATACACTTCTCCCAGCAGTACTAGTTCTTTGTTTTCCAACTTGAAAGATGCAGTAGAAAAACGTTCACGTAATAATGTTGTTTACAAGCTGAATTGCCAAAGTTGTGATTCTACCTACATAGGAGAAACTAAACAGTATATTCAAAAACGCATTAAACAACATTCTTACCACATTACTAAACTCAACAATAGTCACAGTGCCTTGGCAGACCATTGCATTTCCCTAAATCATAACCTAGATATGACAAATTATACTATTCTTCATTACGAACCTAATTTAAATAAACGTTTATTTCTTGAAAGTGTTTACATCAATTGCGATGAAAAATCAGTCAATATTAAATCAGATTATCAAGGGTCCAGAGTAGTGTATTCTGACATTAAATTACTTCTTCCACAGAACTAAATGTTCTTCATTTCCTATTTGTTTTTCATTCCTTACCAAAGATGGCTCTGCCATCAAACTTATGTCTTTCCTGTATGAAGTGAGGTGTAATGTTTATCCACGAATTTCAGTATCATATGACTCTCCAACATGTCGACATGTTGGATTAAATTTTAAATTTTAACTTTAAACTTACAACTTTACATTAACTTCAATAATATCATTGTTAACATAGGTAAGAAATATATTGTAAATCTTATGTAAAATTTCACTTATTGTAAAAAGTAATTTTATTAATAAATAAATACGTATATTATTCTTAAAAAATAAATAATAAAACTAAAGTATAAAATTCTATTTATTATTTAATAAAACGATGTTGTTAAGCTCCACCACGACTTATTCCATGATTATCATTTACAACTGCTTCTTTAAAAGTTTTGTTTCTAATTCAATTTTTTCAAGTACAGCTTTCTGTACTGCTATTTCATAGTTCTCTTTTTCTTGCTTCAACTTAACAAGTTTTATTTTTTCCTTTTGCAAGATCAATTCTTTTTCATGAAGCTCTTGTTCCCTCTTACTTCTTGCATTTAGAGCTTCAGAAACTTCTCCACAAATGTTTTCATCTAAAGAGGTTTTTGTTCTTTGTTTGTTTATTTTTTTAGAGGTTACCGTTTCTTTTTGAGGAACAATTGTGGCTTCATTGGTAGGAATACACTGATATTCATTTCTTGGACTCTCTGTTTGGGGCAGTACACTAGCAGCGGTGGAAGAAAAAGGTTCTATAACTTCAGATTGGGATTCAGGAGTGGTAGCGGATGGAGCAGGAATTAAAATTCTAAATACAAAACATGTTAATTTAATTGAGTTTATTATTTTATTATATATACATCTATTAATCTGTAATCGAAACTATGTCACTACTTAAAATGGTGTATCATGCACATATTCAGCTTTTAATATTCTTATCATTCATCCCAGTCAAGTCATTCATCCAATAAAGCAATTTAACCAATTAACAAATAAATATGATAATACTGTTCATTATCAATTTAGAAAATAAGTAAAATAAGTTAATTAAATTTGAAACTATCTTCAACAAATATTTGTAAGTGAAAAATGCTTAGTGTTTAATTAAATGAAAAAATTGTAGTAAATGAATGTTTCTACGGTGACCTATACGAATATTTGCCGAATACTTCCATTATTATTACTATTAATAACTATAAGTACTTACCCAGATACTACGTTTACAACATACTCTTCTCTTCTCCCGTCTGAGTCGTAATTATTTTTGTCTTCAGTAAAATCAACTGGACACACACTTCTTATTATCCAGTCCGTTTCGGACGGTTCTTCAACGAGTAATAATCCTCCTCCAGTTGTATTTTGATTTTTTTTATATTTTGCTACATTTGCTTTTGCATTTCCCTTCATCCGAAACCAACATTCTCTTAACCGCAGTGCACTTCTGTTGTATCTGTTGCTTTTAAACAGAGTCTCTAATTCCACCCATTTCTGTTTTCTGCTTTTCATAAGCTTGGCATCATTAGATTTATTTTCTAGTATGCCGACATTCTTTTTCATAATATCCAGCAGCATTTCTTTTTCTTCACTGGTGAATCATGTTCTGTCCGTCTTCGGTTCGCATTTAGGCATCTGAATTACGGTAAATGCATGAATTATTATGTATTATGAAAATTTTTTTGAACGATATTATAGGTTAACTTATGTACTCTACGGTTTAATTTACAAATTATGTAAATAATTCTACTTTGCATACAATTTTAAATCATTCAATAAATAAATAATACATAAAAATATAATATTTCATTAATACATACCTTGTTTATTATAATATAGGCAAATATCTTCAGGTTATTGACAGCACCGTATACTAAATTTTCGGCAAGAACGAACCCAACAACTGATGCAATTCGCGAACGAAATTACCGTTGGCGTCGCTGTGTGCGTTTACAATATGGCGCCTCTAATTCGTATTCTGATGCTATTTCGTATAAGGGTTATGTATATTCCTTACAGAGTTACCAAGTTAAATACATATTAAAGGTTGTTATTCGTATCATTCAGGTAAGTTTCAATACTGCGAGTTAGTATTATATACCTAGATATTTTATATTAATCTCCAATAATTCATATTTCAGCAGAAAAAATTGACATTGTCAATTAAAAATTTAAGGTTATCATTCCAACAATTATTTAAATATTTGGATGCCACAAATGAATCCCGCAATTTTTTGGAAGGCGAACAAGTGCTCAATAAAGGACTAATTGCTTTATGTGGTATCACAAATATTAGTGATACTAAATGTGACACTTTTGCACTCTGTTTGCAAACTAGTGCTTTGATGGCTTCGCCACACGAAATAAATGGCTGTTTTGTATTAAAAAATAATATCATATATATATAGACAATTTTCTTTGTAGTTGTAAGGCTGGTAAAGGGGGTAAATGCAAACATATTGCAGCCCTATTAATTTTTTTTACAAGGTGTTTTAATAGTTTTAATTTTTGCTTTTGCCTGTGCATGTGCTTTTTTAGGAAGGAAATGAGTGCCTTTTTATTTTTATTTTTTACACTTTGCTTTACTATTATCTGTTTTTGTTTGCTGTTGTTTTTCTTCGTTTCAGGAATAAAGTTTGTGATGTGGAAATCATATCACAGACTGACTTGAAATGTCAATGGAGCCAGCAAAAATCTATCAAATTAAATTTATTTCAACCAATGCCATGGTTACAAACAAGTTGTTTTAAGGAGGAAAATAGTTTAACAAGTTTACCAAAACACAAAAAAGATCTTCTTTTGGAAAAATTTATGAAAGAAAATCCAGAGTCAGCTTTAGCTAAACATAAGTAATATAAGTAGTATTTTTTCTTAAATTTAAACATAATAATTCCCGTGTAAAGTTTCTTTTTGATGATATATCGTAATTTTAATTTTATGTGTGTAATAAATTATAAAAATGAACCTAAAAACTAAAATTTAAGTCATAGCTACCGTTATGTAACTAAAACCATTTTTTTATATGTAGAATCAGAAAACGTAAAATGTGCGTTTCTCCACAACCGCAAGATATAATTTGCTTAATTACGGAACATACTATATTTACTGACTTACATACTTCTTCAGTTAGTGTAAAAATGTGCTGTATGCAAACATATGCCTCTTTATTCGCGAAGACAAATACAGAAAGCGTAATGAAATCAACAAAGTACAGCGAACAGGAATGGCACAAAGAAAGGCAATTTCGTATCACCGCTTCCAGGTGCTACGAATTATTTACGTATGCAAAAAACGATTGGGAAATGAAATCAAAAAAATATTTTTGGCCAAAAAAATTTTCATCTCCTGCATTAAATTATGGCAGAATTACAGAGAAAGAAGCTCGAGAAGTATATAAGTCACGACTGAAATATAATATAAAAGAAACCGGACTAATTGTTAGCGAATCCAATCCGTGGCTTGCTGTATCACCTGATGGTGTTATCGTAGATGATAACAATCATCCCATAAAACTTTTAGAAATTAAATGCCCTGTAGCTGGTATGACCGGATGACTAATGCTATAAATCGTTTTTATTAACATTTATTTCTGATGTTTAGGCCAGAATCTAACTGCACTGGAGTGTTTTCCACAATTGGATTATCTGAAGATAATAGAAAACCGACTTTGTTTAAATCCCCATCATAAATATTATGGCCAAGTGCAGATGGGCATGTGTTTGTTAAATGTGCCAGTATGTGATTTTGTGGTATATTCATCAGGAAGCAAAACGTTTCTTAATGTCACGGTTAATTTTGATGAAATTTTTGCAAAAAATTTACTAACAAAGTTAAAATAAAATTATTTTATGCACATGCTGCAAGTTATATGCGAGGATAAAAAAAATTCATTATTTTAAATTTATAATAGATAATAATCATTGTTTTTTTTTTCTAATTTCAGAAAATTCCTTTTTTTTTCTTCTAACGTCATAAAAGTGAAATCTTTTGTGTCGTGATTAACAAGGTTGAAGTTTAATTTCTACGTCGCTTGAGTAGAATTTTTTTCTTTTACGCCGCCGGAGTAAAAGTAAAATAAATAAAAAGATATCCATAGAAACTATGTATGTAGAATCAGCCAATAAGAAATAACTTGTACAATAGAAACCTGTAATATCGCCCTTAAATGTCACTATAAAACTGCCTCGCATGCATTTGTCCGACTCGCTTCGGCCCTTAAATGTCACTATAAAACTGCCTCGCATGCATTTGTACGACTCGCTTCGCTCATCATGCAAACTACCACGCTCGCCTCACAAAATATCACTTTTACTCTTAATAACACAATATATTATTTTTTGACAACAAATTTAATAATTATTCATATAACAAGTACGCAAAATATAGATATAGCCTTGGTTTTAGCGAACTCATTGATATCACAGACTAGCGCCTTATTATGTAAATATCCAGATTCATCCGCTAAAACTTAATTAGCATTAAATATTACACACATTTTTTTCTTTTCAAATTAATACAGTAATAATTTTATTAACAAATTATTCTAAGATATTACTATAAAATAAAATTCTGTAGTAAGCAAAGATGTAGATATGGGAACTAGTCATTAATAAGATTCCAATAAGTTTAAACGGGAATATAAACATTTGAAAAATAAATGGATACTCAGTGATGATAGGAAACCATTATAGGAACAGTTTGTCAAAAATAATTTTTATAATGTAAATAATTGTAAAAATGTATATATGTATATATATGTAACAGGGTATGTAACCGGTTAATAAAAACCGGTAACCGATATTTTCAACGAAAATTGGGAACTTTAACCGTAATTTTAACCGATATTTTTCAGGCCGAAAATAACGGTTTCCAATTTTTAAAAACCGGTTTTCAAACTAAAACCTTTATTATAACATTCTCTATAAGGGTTAACCGTTAACCAGTATTTTTTTCGGTTATATGCCCTGATATGTAATAAGTAAAATTAAATTTGCTCCCAGTGAAAGCAAAAGTGCAATATGAAAAAGAATAAGACTTCTTTCACTTAATTTACACATGTGGAAAAGAAATGGATACTCAGTGTTACTGTTATGGGATTCATAGGTTTATAGTTATAGTTTTTGTTAAATAATGTAACAAGTAAATGTAATATATGAATGAAAATATTTAAGTATTAAATGAAGTACAAAAATTTAGCTTTATTATTTTTTGTTTGTACAAAAATAAATACATTAAATTTATACATTATTCCAGTTTATTCAAGAAACTTGTCATCCGACAATATTGGTGTAGATAAATTCGTTACAGCGCAACAAACTGTAAATATCTGATCAATTTTTTTCAACATGTTCCAGGAAATAGGTTGATTAAGAATTTTGAATAATTTAATACGTTGAAATACTCTTTCAACATGAACTCTAGCACGTGCAATTTTACGTGTTAATTCTGCATCGGCTTTTGTTAACGGATTGTTTTTTCTCAAAAAAGGTGGACGTATGAGTTTAATTCCGTAACTACCAACTATTTCGTCAATTCGAAAACCTTTGTCAACCATGATAGCATCTTCATTCATTTCTAATTTTTCTATTAATTTTGACTGTTCAAATATACTTTTATCTGAAGCTCTCCCTCCATATCCTTTACTTATGAAAGTAATTAAACCTGCTGGACTAACTCTACATAAAAATTTTATGGTATTATGTGATTTATAAAATGAATATGACTTTAATCGACAACAAAGACATTTTGGCTTTTGCATCAATATTTCTGTACAATCTAGTACCACTCTAACATTTTGAAAATATTCAAAACAATTTGGCATGTTATCTAATATTTCTTGCTTCGGAGGCCAATATATACAAACTTCTAATATAGTATATAACTTATTTAAAGTATCATGAAATACATTTTTGCAAGTATTAGGAGTTAAATTTTTAAATAAAATTGACAATACTTTAAAACTTAAATTTTGCTTCAATTTAATAAACGTTAAAATGATTCTTTCTCTAACACTTGTTTTTGTAATTCTTTTTACAGGATATAGATCTTCAAATGAAGATTCTATAGACTCTAACATTCTAAAATTAGACAACCCCGTTAATGTATTCAATTTTGAATCGCTATCAATAAAATTTACAAATGACTGAAAAATGTCGCCGCTTGTAACTTGAACTCCAACATCAACTGGTGGTGATGGTGTATAATTTATTAATTGTAGAAGACTCTGGGCCACTGCTATTTCTTCACTTGAAACTTCTGCAATATTTGTAGATGAAATTTGTGATGCTCCAAAAAGTGTAGTAGAAGGATTGGCGTCTACTGTTGTAGAAGGACCGGCGTCTACTGTTGTAGAAGGACCGGTGTCTACTTCTTCAGTAAATTCTACATTCAATCGCTTCCTTGTAGGCCTCAATTTCTTCTCTGTCTTTGGTATTGAAGATACGGGTAGATTTTGAGATGGGACAGCATCTGCCTTCAATATTTTTCTTTTAGATGGAACGTCTAAAATAATTACCATTATTTAATATAATTGAAAATTTATTTTTAATGTGTTAATTTGGTTATTTTAATAAAAAATGCTACATACCTGGTAAAATAAAGTCTTCTTTCTTAAAGTGTAAGCTGCATATTTTCATATATTTACTGACTGGTTTGCCAGTACGAATTTTATAAATCCAGGCTTTACGTTTGTCTACTTGTTCTGATATGCCCAGATTGTTAACTAACGTAACATTTCGTACACCAATTCGTGGGAAACCATGAAAACTTAAATTCTTGTTTTTACTTCCTTTAGAATGACAGCCGTAAACACAACAATTTATATTATTTGGTCTAGGTTTGGAAGGATTCATTTCGGAAAATAATGAAATGAAAAATAAAGGAAATAATATAAAAGTAATAAAGAGAAGGTTAGGTTAAAAGTATGTAAAATCGGAAAATGGAAGTATGAATTAAATTTTTATACCAGATATGTAATTTTAAAGGATAACAATAAGGAAACACACTGAAATTTTAACTATAAAATCACGATGAAACAAGTACAACTACAAACAATATCAGCACATAACCATTAGCCTACACGTGTTGACATGAAAAGTACGAATTTGAAGTGTTCTTAAATCTACCACCAGAGGGCTACGAGTTATTTGCGTTCGCGAATGTTGCCAAACGTAATTTTCTCGAAATAGTATGATTTAAAGTAGCGGGAAAATTTCGATGTGAGAATATGAAACTTTGAAATCACGCTATTTCGCGAAATAGTAATATTTAAAGTAGTAAACGAAGTAGTACCACTTCGAGGTATGTGAGAATACTGGCCAATATCTTTTCTGTGCTAGTACAACCATTCCAAACACACTACTAGTCGCTCTGTCGTCTACAACATGGTTGCCCAATCCCCTCTCTCAAACTCATTGCCAGCGAGAGCGACTCACAAACTATCACCATCTTCCTCTTCACAAGCGCCGCATTTAATTTTTATTCACAAATAATAAATAACGAAAGAGATTAAATATATAATATTATATTTAAAACATAAAGAAAAATTATTTCATTTATAGACGACTAAGTTCGCGTTCTTTAATTTTTAAATCTAATAATTCTTTTTTCTTTATTATTTCTAAAATTTCTATTTTTGCCTAATGCCGTTCTTGTTTTATTTAAAAAAAAATTCTCATACATATTTTCTTTTTTCTGATTTAGTTTTTTCTTTTTATTTATTTTATTAAAAAATTATTTTTTTGTGTCTCTTTTAGGAGATGAAACCGTTTGGGAAGCTTCATTTGCGACTGTCAAATGGACATCACTAGTAGAACCATTTTTTACTAGAGAAAAGTTAGCAGAAGATGGTATAATTTCAACATGTGATAATTCTTCCGGCATTATTGTATCTAAATGTAATAGTAATTGTTATATTATTAATGTAATATTTGTGCTCTGTATTCTGTTACCATCAATAGTAATTTCTAGTAGGATTAGGTCGTTGAACATTGTAATTACTTTGCAATCTACATTGGAAGTTGTAGGGATAAATAAGCCACTTCCTGTTTTATATGTTTCAATCTGAGAAATAAAAATTACGTAATTTCTTCAAACAACAATAATGAAAATTATATGTAATATACTTTATCATCCGCCTTATGCTTTTTAGCTATTTTTTTTAATGATTCATATAGAAATTTGAGCTGATTTCCTATTCTATCGCCGGTTTTTGCTGAAGAATTATATTTTTCAGCAATTTAAGTCCAAGTTTTCATCTTTGTTTGTGAAGATACAGCGTCAGTATTTTCATTTTCTATAATAGTTAAATACTCATATATAATACCACTCGTGTGTTCAGGTATTATCGAATATTTTGTGTTGCCACGAAACGTATTATTTTGGAATATCACGATTCCGAAGGAGGAGTGGTATTCCAAAATAATACGTTGAGTGTATCAACACAAAATATTCTGATAATAATACCTGAATATACAAGTGGTATTCGTTGGATTATACAATGAATAAATTTGATGACAAAAATATAATTCACTTTATCTTATTTATTTTGTATTTATATTAATTGTACAATTATTATAATATATATTAGGAATTACTCGGCCTTGGAGATCCAATGAATAAAACGCAATAAATTGTTTTGTAACAATGTGATGTATTCTTTATTACAATTAGGGACGTTTCGAGGATAATATTTTCCCCATCTTCAGCTATATTATTACAAAAAAATTTTTTACAATAGAACAAAGGTCGGATCATAATGCCAACTAAAAACTTTAGGGGATAAAAATATTATAAATGGAGGTAAATTTAAAAAAGAATTTTTTAAATTTTTTAAAACTGATAATGATGTATAAAATGATTTAAATATTTAAGGTTGTTTTTATAATCTGTCTGAAAATTTAAATTTGATTTTTTATTGGAATTAATGTAAAAAGTTTCTTTTATTAGTCTATTGTTATAAATGTTCTCAGAATCTATAATTGTTGTGTCTTTAAATTTAAATTTATGGCCTGTTTCAAAAGAGTGTTTAGTTAAAGCACTATGATTTGGGTTAAGCCTTTTTGTATGATATTCATGTTGATAAATACGTTTTTTTTAGGGTTGTGATGTTTCACCAATGTAGTTTTTGTTACAAGAACCACATTTAACCTTATAGATGACATTTTTTAAATCTGTAGGTGGTACTTTATCTTTAAGTTTAGTGAATAAATCCTTTGTGTTTGTATTAGAATAATTAGCTATTGTAATATTACTGTTTTTGGTCAATTTATTCAAGGTACAATTTATTTTATTGTCGTATGGAATTTTAGTGTAAATTTTATCAGGGTTATTATTATTAGTTAAATTATTATTATGATTATCTCTATTTTGTAAAGTAAAAATTCTTTTTTTAATGTATTTGTTAATAAATGAAAGAGGGTAACAATTCTGTTGTAATATATTTCTAATATAATTTCAGTTTTTTCGATGGAAGCATTGATTCGATAATAAAATAGCTCTATCAACTAATGAATTGATAACACTAATTTTATATTTTAAACAAGTGTACGAATGGAAATTTAGGTATCTACCACTACTAGTAGGTTTTTGATACCAATCGGTGATAATAGAATTATTTTCTCGAATAATTCTAACATCAAGAAAGCTTAAACTATTGTTAGTTTCCATTTCTAAAGTGAATTTAATTCTGTGATGGCAACTGTTGAATTTATTTAAAATGCAATTAATTAAATCAGTAGGGACAATTAACAAACAATCATCTACATATATCTTATAATATAAAATTTTTAAATTTGGGTCTAGAATAATCTTGTTTTCTAATTTTTGTAAGATGATGTCTGCCAATGAACTTGAAATACTGGATCCCATGGGTGACCCATCAATTTGTTTATATATAACTTCATTGTGACTGAAAATGGAATTTTGAAAACATAATTTTATACCTTGAATAAATTGATCAATATTTAAATCTGTGTGTTCTTTAATTTCTGTCCATCTATCTTTAATACATTCTAAAACAAAATCTTGGGGAATACTCGGATATAAGGCTACTACGTTTAAACTGAATATAGAAAATGTTGGTGGTACTTTAATTTTATTAATGTCATCTACAAGATCGAATGAGTTTTTGACGTTGAATTTAGAGTTGGAAGTTACTTTAGTAAGAATATTATTTAAGAATTTAGAAAGTTTATAAACAGGTGTATCGATTGTTGATGTCATCTGTCTTAATGGTACATTATTCTTGTGTATTTTAGGATTCATGTACATTCTGCCTATACGGGGGTTATGAACTATTAATTCAGGTTTATTGATACTCTTTAAATATTTTTTACAATCATTATCTAGTTTATGAAAAGGGTTTTTTTTAAATTTTGATATAAGTAGATTCGTCATTTAAAATGTTATTAGATTTATTTAAATATTCTTGTTTAAGCATGATGACAGTCTTAGATCCTTTATCTGCTTTACTGATAATTATATTGTCTTTATTTAATTTTAAAAATTGTTTTGTTAACTTAATCCATTGTATCAATTCTATCTAAATATTTTGCTAATTTTGTTTTCATTTTATCTTTATCTTCTATGGAACTTTTATCAATGGTTAGTGAAAGGTTAATGTAAGTTTCTAAAATTAATTGTTTTATATGTTTTAAATTTTTAGTTTTATAGCTAACTTTTGGACCTAATGATAAAATTACTAATATCTTTTCATCTATGTTTATGTCGGTCAAGTTAACAATCCAATTTTTATAATGTAATTTTAAGAAAGTACAAATACTGTCTTTAAGTTCAATATGTTTTAAATTACACAGTTTCTTATCAATATTAATTTTATTCAGAGTTTTAATATTATGGTAAAGTTTATTACTATTGTAAATTATATAGTAATACACCTCTATAGGCCGATTGGACATGGATTCTACGACATATTTAGATTTTAATTTATTTAAATTATATTACATAAACATAGATGAAAAGATATTAGTAATTTTATCATTAGGCCCAAAATTTAGCTATAAAACTAAAAATTTAAAACAAATAAAACAATTAATTTTAGAAACTTACATTAACCTTTCACTAACCATTGATAAAAGTTCCATAGAAGATAAAGATAAAATGAAAACAAAATTAGCAAAATATTTAGATTCTAGATTTATTACCCTTAAAAATGAAAAACTTACTTTCTCACAAATCGAATTGATACAATGGATTAAGTTAACAAAACAATTTTTAAAATTAAATAAAGACAATATAATTATCAGTAAAGCAGATAAAGGATCAAAGACTGTCATCATGCTTAAACAAGAATATTTAAATAAATCTAATAACATTTTAAATGACGAATCTACTTATATCAAAATTTAAAAAAACCCTTTTCATAAACTAGATAATGATTGTAAAAAATATTTAAAGAGTATCAATAAACCTGAATTAATAGTTAATAACCCCCGTATAGGCAGAATGTACATGAATCCTAAAATACACAAGAATAATGTACCATTAAGACAGATGACATCAACAATCGATATACACCTGTTTATAAACTTTCTAAATTCTTAAATAATATTCTTACTAAAGTAACTTTCAACTCTGAATTCAACGTCAAAAACTCATTCGATCTTGTAGATGACATTAATAAAATTAAAGTACCACCAACATTTTCTATATTCAGTTTAAACGTAGTAGCCTTATATCCGAGTATTCCCCAAGATTTTGTTTTAGAATGTATTAAAGATAGATGGACAGAAATTAAAGAACACACAGATTTAAATATTGATCAATTTATTCAAGGTATAAAATTATGTTTTCAAAATTCCATTTTCAGTCACAATGAAGTTATATATAAACAAATTGATGGGTCACCCATGGGATCCAGTATTTCAAGTTCATTGGCAGACATCATCTTACAAAAATTAGAAAACAAGATTATTCTCGACCCAAATTTAAAAATTTTATATTATAAGAGATATGTAGATGATTGTTTGTTAATTGCCCCTACTGATTTAATTAATTGCATTTTAAATAAATTCAACAGTTGCCATCACAGAATTAAATTCACTTTAGAAATGGAAACTAATAATAGTTTAAGCTTTCTTGATGTTAGAATTATTCGAGAAAATAATTCTATTATCACCGATTGGTATCAAAAACCTACTAGTAGTGGTAGATACCTAAATTTCCATTCGTACACTTGTTTAAAATATAAAATTAGTGTTATCAATTCATTAGTTGATAGAGCTATTTTATTATCGAATCAATGCTTCCATCGAAAAAACTGAAATTATATTAGAAATATATTACAACAGAATTGTTACCCTCTTTCATTTATTAACAAATACATTAAAAAAAGAATTTTTACTTTACAAAATAGAGATAATCATAATAATAATTTAACTAATAATAATAACCCTGATAAAATTTACACTAAAATTCCATACGACAATAAAATAAATTGTACCTTGAATAAATTGACCAAAAACAGTAATATTACAATAGCTAATTATTCTAATACAAACACAAAGGATTTATTCACTAAACTTAAAGATAAAGTACCACCTACAGATTTAAAAAATGTCATCTATAAGGTTAAATGTGGTTCTTGTAACAAAAACTACATTGGTGAAACATCACAACCCTAAAAAAAACGTATTTATCAACATGAATATCATACAAAAAGGCTTAACCCAAATCATAGTGCTTTAACTAAACACTCTTTTGAAACAGGCCATAAATTTAAATTTAAAGACACAACAATTATAGATTCTGAGAACATTTATAACAATAGACTAATAAAAGAAACTTTTTACATTAATTCCAATAAAAAATCAAATTTAAATTTTCAGACAGATTATAAAAACAACCTTAAATATTTAAATCATTTTATACATCATTATCAGTTTTAAAAAATTTAAAAAATTCTTTTTTAAATTTACCTCCATTTATAATATTTTTATCCCCTAAAGTTTTTAGTTGGCATTATAATCCGACCTTTGTTCTATTAGTTTCCGCTTTTAATCTGTTAGATTATCGCCGACTCCCACGAGGAGTTGACGTATTTCCATCGTATATCCTATGTTGATGTGATCTGTATTAACGATCAATCAATTTAAACAAATGTAAAATGTAATTTGTACACACTTATATTAATTCAACAAATCATGGTGAGTGATGGTTTTGTTGTTAATTTTTAATTGTAATATTGAAATTGTCAGCCAGTACGGTTGTGTGGTCGTGGCGTGTCTTGTCTGATCGTGTAGATAAGCAACATAGCCCGCCCTGTCCATTTGGATGGGTTGCCGCACAACGGCTCGGTGTGTGCTGGCCTTGCAGAGACTGTAGGCTGACAACCTGCATCACTAAAATGCAAGTAAAACATGTCACGAAACAAGTACTTCAGGTACTTGAAGCCTTGTTCCACAGAGGAATGTTGTGCCACTGATGATGATGAATATTGAAATTATTGTAAAAAAATTTTTTGTAATAATATAGCTGAAGATGGGGAAAATATTATCCTCGAAACGTCCCTAATTGTAATAAAGAATATATCACATTTTTACAAAACAATTGCGTTTTATTCATTGGATCTCCAAGGCCGAGTAATTCCAAATTTCAACAAATTCAGGATCCACCTAACCTCAAAAATTATATTATATATTAGTTATATTATTATCTGCTGATGTGCTTGAAGTTGCCATGTTAGTGCAATGGACAGTTTCATTTCTCATATTTTCAATCAATTTGTTATGATAATCATTACTAAGTTTTAAATAAGGCTTAAGAGAGTTTGTTACAGAATGTCCAGTTATTTGAATAATTTCTTGTAAGTTTGCTCCAGATTTTGTCAAGTTACTTACAGCAGATGAACGATTCGAATGATTTGTTATTTTAATTTTATTGGTGTCTAATCCAATACCTTTCGCACCTAAACGTGTCTACTGGCTTAGTTGATTGACGCCTACTGGACTATTTTTATACCAAATACCAGATTTTTTCCAGTCTGGATTTGGAGTTAGAAACAATCGATTGGTTTTAATATTTATCGATCTTTTGCTCAACAACTTCCTCGCCAAGCTAGTTCCACAGCAGAAATTTGGTAAATTTTTTTCTGCAAGCCACCCGGCGTATTTTCGTCGAAGCTTTTGACAATCTTATCTATCTCATCTGTTGTAAGACTTACAGAACTAGATTTCCTTTTTTCAGGAATTATTTGCAGCTTTTTTCTTTTAGCCGCCCGTGCATTCCTTGCATCCTTAAAAACTATATCTTTAATTGGGTCTATTTTTCGATTAAAATCTTCGTAATATTTTTTCTAAAGAATTTTGGCGGTAGTATTCCAAAGTGTTTTGACAACTCCTTCTTTATATTCGGTTCCATCTAATTTTTTCATGTTAAATGCCAAATCTTTCAATATGGAAGCTAATTGTTCATCAGAAGTTTGTTCAGACAATTCATATTTGCGATACTCACAAAATTCCTGAAATTGTTTCCAAACATATTTTTGTGATTTAATTGTATTTATAGGTGTAAGATTCTCTATATTTTCATTAATTTCTTCATTCACAATATTTTCAAATCGTTTCATGGTGAAAATACGAATAATATTGCACAAAATTACGATGAAAAAAATATTTGACGTTTGTTAATAAATAAAACAACGTGTTACTGGTGGTTACTGTGACGATGATAATGCTACTAGATCTAAATCATACATTTTGAGACCCAGCGAAAACACAAAAACGGTAATAACACGTCGTCTAGGGTATTTTCACTTATCAATACATGGTAACTAAGTAAAATTCTCAAATGCTATTGGCTGAATTAATTATGAATTATATAATCTTCTATAATATTTAACAAGTTTTACTTTTCTTCTTCAAGATAATTTCTGCTTCTTTCTCTTTTTTTATTGTCTTTACCTTCCATATCTACCTACAATCTATCTATCAATAATGCCACTCACAGTTTAATATTCTACAAAATTTTCGATAATAGTCAACAGATGGGCATATGTTATTTGCATGCCAAAAATTGACATTTATTGAATATTTTTCGATTGTAGATTTTACTAAATCAATTAAAATACTTTTAAATAATTTTTCACTGGTAAAAGACAAAAAAAGAAGAAGATCTAAAAATAATGGAACGCAAAATAATACGAACAATATTAGGACTGTAAGGTCCATCAGAAAAATTAATAAACACATGTATGAGGTTTTAAAACAGAACGAGATTTCTTTAATTAACAAAATAAATGCACTTTTATAAAACAACCATTTTACAGAAAACACGTTTCTACTACGACATAAAATGCAAGAAAAACACGCATGTGGCATGCGGCCACACACACTCTTGACAACTAGTGTCATCTATAAACATCTTTTGGCGATGATACCAACTCTAAACTAATTTAATTTTTGTTCATAACAAGCAATCAAGGTATCAGAAAATGAATACAGAATAAGAATGAACCATGAAATAGAACAAGAATTCAAAGGAGAAAATATAACGAAAAAAATTAAACAACAAAGAATGAGATGGCTTGACCATGTATGGAGAGCAGAAGAAAGGGATACAATAAGATCAATAGTCGAGTGGAGCCCAGGCGAAAGAAGAAGACGAGGCAGGCCCAGATCAACATGGCTGAGAGAAGTGGAAGAAAATCTAAAAGCAGTCAGTATTAGCAACAAGAACAAAACAAGAGATAGGGAGTTGTAGATGAAGATTATAAAGAACATCTAATAAACAGGAACAAAAATTCATCCACTCCAATGAAATTGGATCTAGAAAGCTTCGAAGGAAGTGGCGCAAACCCACGATATATATATATATATATATATATATATATATATATATATATATATATATACATATATATATATATATATATATATATATATATATATATGGTGTGACGAAGTACTCGTCACAAGAACACTTACCTGCCTCCCTCAGTGCTCCAAGCAGTCACTAGCACCTGACTCCACGAGGTCCAAACCGCACATCGGGTTAAAGCGAACCCACCGTCCGGACCAGTAGCCGCCGACCGCTACGAAAACCGTCAGCAGTCTGTATAACAACTCCAGCAGCCTCCCGAATTGCCGAAAAATACTTTGGCAAAAGCACGTGGCACGCAGCAGAATTTTAAGACCACGTGGGATCAAATTTTCACAAACAGTTTCACCTACAACCACAGAGCTGGAAAAAACCATAATAAAGCCTTTGTAACACTTACCGATTCTCAATTCCTAGTTTTTCTTGTTTCTTTTTTTTACAGTTTTTCATATTTTCACAAAACCACTTGTCAGTTGAGCCACCGACTGCGCATGTCCGTATTTCTGCCAACTTCAGAAACAACAGTTCCTTAGACCAAAATCCCGTTCTACATTTTACAAAAATATATAAATGAGATCAGAATATATATAATATTTTTATAATAAAATTCAATTCATTAGACAAAAACGACAACACAAAAAAGTCAGTCTGTCTCACTTTAAAATCGGTAGCTGCATGTTTAATTAAAATTCGGGAATAAATACGACCGCTGGAGCCGTATTTCTTCAGTCTACGACGACTATAACGTCGAAACCATCTAGCAGAGAAGAGTAGCAGTCCGCATCTGAACCATACCGTATCGAGTTGAATTTTCGTCAGTTATTTTTTTTAAACATTTTTCTTATATTCCGTTCCTGTTGAAGAACCGTGCTGGTAGCAACTACCGCAGATTCTTCAACTGCCGTTTAGAGTCGAGTATTTATTTCGTATTTTTTTGCTGCATTCCGCTCCAGTACGAGAACCGTGCTGGTGGCATCCACCGCAACCTCCTTCAGCTACTGAGCAGACCCGTGTATTCGTTATTTTGTTTATTTACTGTATTCTACATTCCGCTGTTGTCGGAGAAACCGTGCTGGTGGCGTCCACCGCAAACTTTGTCAGGCTGGGTAGAACCGGGCCGCGGTTAGAGTTTTCTTTTGTTTCCTTTTCGTATTCTACATTCCGCTGTTGTCGGAGAAACCTTGCTGGTGGCGGCCACCGCAAACTTCGTCAACGGCTGGGTAGAACCGGGCCGCCGTTAGAGTTTTCTTTTGTTTCACTTCCTACGGCTAAAATACACAGGTGTAGATTTTTTTTTATGTACAATAAAATATTTAATTTTATCTTACTCTTGTTTGTCTGTGCTAATCCATGGCCCAACCGACCTAGAGCTCCCGTGGCACACCATTTTTCTTTCACAGGACCCACTGATTGGCACCCGAGTAAACCCGACGTCCTGGGGGAGAACCACGACATCACGGACCGACAAAGTTGCTGGGGCCCAAGTGATCGTCTCAATACATATATATATATATATATATATATATATATATATATATATATATATATATATAAACTGGTAAAAGACATGATTGTCACGTAATTGACGCTTGAAAGTTTTTTTTTTTCAAAATGGTATTTTGTTGTTTTTATTTAAATCTAGTGATATTTTCACTATTCAGCTGTCAGAATCAACAACTCTCACCAAAGTTTTCGAACATGACCGAAAACTAAATGCTCGAAATGAGTCACACTATTACACGAGAAAAGTTGCTCGAAATGACATAAGTTGTCGGAAATCCACAATAAGTTGTCGTTGTGCAGTCCCGTGTGATAACATCTTAACAAGAAATACTTTCGACAACTTCCAGATTTTTTTTTTATAAAATTTAATTTTGTATTTATAAATGTGATATATTGCTATAGCCGTACATCATATAAAAATATAACAAATGGCACGATACCTTTTTTACTTAATTATTATAAATATGTTTTAATATTATACCTTTTTAATTTATAAATATTATACTTTGCTATTGCCAATACAATACCATGATGTTGATAAAAAGGTAGAATTAGTTTCCGTTTAGTATATCATCAATTACTTTTATCTTAAATGCAGTTACTTACAGATGAGTATAATCCTTCTACAAAATTTATATTAATAATAAAACATTTAATTGTTAAATTCTTTTTCCAACATGAACCAACTTCAGACAATTTTTTTTTGCCAGATAATCAATACTTATTTTATTTTTTGTTGCATACGAAAGCATATATTATATTTTCCCATTTTACAATTGTCCAAGTTAAGGCATGCTAATTGAAAGACTTTATATCCTACGTACATATTCGTACATATTTCTAAATGGACTTAATGAAAATATAAAAGAATAATGGTTATTTGTAAAATAAAATGTTATGGAACAAACTAAATTCCTACATACTTATGAAAAAATGTTTGAGGAACCCAAATTTGGGTGTTACAACAGTGTTCAACCGTTACTTTCAACTACAGAATAATTAAAACCAACTCGCTTTCTTGTTCTCAATAACATCAAAACTTGATTTTTAGAAAGAAATGATTGGCATCTAGGTTTTTGGGCGTGCGAATTTTTGTTGTTTATTTTAGTTATTTTATCAAGAACATAATCTGAAATAATAATAAAACTAGTTACAATAACTATACGAAATATTGCTGGTAAACTTGTAATCATAATTTAATTATTCACTTCATGTTTTCCAATACATTCGCCAAATGTTTGAGTTATCAAACTAAAATTTAAAGATTTTCATTTATTAACATAAAACATCTTATTAATATATTTATAATGTACCTAACCTGTCGCGCTTCAACAGAGTTCCATCATCATACGTTCTTTCTTTTTTATGAATAAATTCTTGATTAGATGACCAATTCAATAATTAAAAATATGTCTAAATACAGCCAAAACAATATAATTGTTAATTATAAGTTCGTTTATTATTATTGTTAAAAAATTAACTAATTAAAATATGCCTTGTGGTTGCAGTAACAAAAGTATAAATTTTATAAAATTTTATTACAAATTTTCTGCATGTTGTAATTAAAGTTTGAATCACGGTAAACTTGATTACATGATCTTTTTATTATTATGATCGAAACTTGAACTTTTTTTTAGACTATTGCATTCAACGAATAGACATTTTGAATGGATTAATTTGAGAAGAATTTATAATACTTACATACTTTGTATATATAAATTGCTTTATTTGAAAGTAATTTTTATTACATTTGAAGAAATTACTACATGTTTTTTGGTTGTTTTAATTGAAATTGTAGTTTGTAAACCTCAATTATCAAAAATAAGGTCATCAGGTAAAATATAATTATTATCGAATTTTTAATAATATTAATTTTATTCAAAATTTAAAGTGTAGTATATGACAAGTATTTTAGTAGTTATAATAAAGGTATTGTAATTTATATTTCTTATAACTGTAAAATATCCTTACCCGTGTCTTTGTAAAATTGGTGCTAAATCGGAGAAAATTTATAATTTTAAAATAGTTTTAAAAACATTACATAGATGACACTTGTCGATTGGTAAGGAAGTAACCTGTTTTCGATATTTTTATTAACGAAACATTATCCAAGTAATAATATTTGAGAAAATTATGTGTTTATATATGTGACGTACTTTACTAATAATAATAAAATAATTTATTTCTTGACTTCTGTAACTGTTTCTCTTTATTATATTTCTGATCTAAACTACAAAAGGACATAACTATGCGTAGTTGGTCTTATTATTCTAAGTAATGTTACGAATGTTTCATTTCGGTAACAACTAACAAGTAATTATTACTTCCTTTATAATGTTATAAGTCCCTTAATTTAATTAGTAGTGTGAGCATTATGCGGAGGGATCGACATTTATTCTTTCAGTATTTCTCTAGCTTTCAGAGTGATCATTGAGTAGTGATTTTGATAGTGCTCTAGTGCAAATAGATTTGAGGTGAGTTGAGTTAGCATGAATGGTATGAGATGAGTTAGTGTGCAATATAATGTATTGAGAGTGTGTGATGCAAACCGTGGTTGGATTGCCGACGGAGCAGCGAGCAGCTTTGGGCTGTAGTGTGCCGTGGCTCGGCCGCCAACGATGCAGCGAGCGGCTGAGGGCCGTAGTGACCCTAGCCAGGTTGCCAACGAGAGTTTGAAGCAGCTTTGTGCTGTAGTGGCCCTGACCAGGCTGCCCACGAGATACAATTGTGTGTGAGAGTGTGCGAGTGCTTTGGGTAATTCCTCACTGAGCTATGTGCTTAGTTATTTTCCATTTTTCTAGGATCAAGGACGAGTAAGAAATAGGAGTCATCGGGACCTTAGCTCCACTGTAGTATGTAATCAATTGTATTATAATATTTAGGGGTTTAATTAAATAGTTTCAAAATAACTACTATCTACATTTTTTTTAATCAACAGTTTCCATCATTTATCATCGTTTATAACAAATCAGAAGTGGGATACAAAACACCATGCCCTTCGAACAGAATAATGACGCCATCGATGGAGTTAACGATAACTCTTCAGTTTATTTTGCTACTCCACAGAGGGACAATATTAGCGATACGAATACCACCACTAGCAGCTTGCAACAATGTTACGCTTTGATGTTGCAGCTCACCAAGAATGTGACGGAGATGAGTACGTCTATGCAGCTACCTAAACCAACTAATAACAGATTTGGTGAAAGTGTTCCACCATTTGACCTTAATAATGTCGAGCAGCCAGTTGAAAAATGGATCAATAAAATAGAGCAATTACGTAACTTGTTTAATTGGGACGAATCAGCTACCATTTATTATGCCACATCTAAGTTGGTGGGAGATGCCAATAAGTGGTACAATAGTCTTGCTAATCTTAGCATGAATTGGGAAGAATGGAAGAAGCAGCTAATTCAAGCTTTTCCGTCTAACAGAAGCTATTGCAAACTGTTGAAGACCATGCTAAGTCGAACGTGGCAAGCTGAAGAAGAAGTAACGAAATATTACTATGAGAAGCTTGCAATGTTGAACGCTTGTGAAATAAAAGGGACTAATGCTGTATCTTGTATCATTGACGGTTTGCAAGACAAAGTTACTGAAACTGCCGCACTCTCTGGTAACTATTCTCAACCGGAAGAATTACTTATATTTCTAAGAAGCGTGAGGACCAAACAAGAACGACAACAAGAATCATACCACACTATGTACAGGCGAGTAGCTAGTGGAGGAAAAACAATTAAAAGACGAGATAGACCAGCTCCATATCGAGTTGAAAATAATGGGAGGACATGTTACAATTGTGGGAAATCCGGTCACTTTGTTAGAGATTGTCCTTATCCAAAAAATAAAAATGACCATACAACTCGTGCACCGAAACCACCATCTGCTGCGAATTCATCTCGTTCAACCGCCGTTGACCTAGGTAAGAACATGTTGTCATTCTCATTTCATCATCAGAAAAGAATGGATGGAAAATATTTCCTGAATGCATGGGTGAATGAGAACAAAACTCAAGCATTTGTTGATCTTGGTGCAAACTGTGTAACTTTACGTGAAGACGAAGCAAAACGACTAAATATCAAGTACGATACGATGAAACGTAAGACAATCCATGGATATGGAAACGGATTTACCTATACTTTAGGAGAAGCAGTGGAACAAAAATTACGTCTGGACCAAGTCGAGGCCATAGTAAATATATCGATTGTACCCATTAATGTTCAAGTCATTCCTCTCATAGTAGGGCAACCCTTTACTGAACAATCGCACATCAGAATCTTGAAAGATGATAAAGTGTTACGTTTACTTGATGGAACTATACAAGAACTTCCACAAATTGATGCTATACCAGCTACCAAAGTGGCTTGTTGGGCCAAGGATGCGACTGTCATACCACCAGGACATACAGGTAACATCATTTGTCGTATGGAGACCCGAGATGAACTTTTCATTGAATCCAGCATAAGGCATAAAGAAAATCAAGAGTACTGTATCCCTAGATGTATAGTTGCTCCAAATGAACAAGGTGAATGTACCATACCCGTTTTAAACCTCTCTACTCAAGACTTAATTATTAAACCAAAGAAAGTGTTTGCAAGAGGAATAAAATGTGAAAATATCAACAAGGACACTTCATCTTTAGCGGCAAGAAACAAACTAAAAATTATGGATATAAACACTGGTAGTGAGCTGACGGATAGGCAAAAGGAACAAATCTTAAAACTTGTTCACAAATACGAAGATATTTTTGGCGTATCAGTAAAAGAAATAGGATGTACTTCAGCAGCCGAGATGAATATCGAACTGACCGACGAACGACCAATAGTATACAGACCATATCGAATGTCGCATGAAGAACGTAATCAGGTCAAAAACATTTTAGGTGAACTATTAGAAGCAGGAATTATTAGAGAATCTAATTCCCCGTTTTCATCACCAGTTCTTTTAGTATCGAAGAAAAATGGAGAAAAACGATTATGCATCGATTACAGAAAATTAAATAAAGCCACTGTGAAAGAACATTACCCTTTGCCAAAAATCGACGATCAATTGGATCAGTTGCAGGGAGCTAAATACTTCACTAGTTTGAATATGACTTCGGGTTACTATCAAATTCCCATGACAGAAGCATCAAAACACAAAACCTCTTTTGTAACACCCGATGGTCAGTTTGAATTTAATAGAATGCCATTTGGATTAACCAATGCGCCCAGTGTGTTTCAGCGAACGGTTAATAATATTTTAGGAAAACTAAAGGATTCCATTGCTATTGCGTATTTAGATGACATTCTGTGTCCAGCACCCAATTTTGAAGAAGGTTTACGCAGATTGGAAATTTTGTTCCAAACCTTTAGAACTTATAATCTGACATTAAATCCAAAGAAATGTTATTTCTTCATGACGTCCGTAAACTATTTGGGCTTTGAAATTAACATCGAAGGAATTCGACCAGGACAGGATAAAATATTGGCTATAAAAGGATTTAAAACACCACAAAACGTACATCAGATAAGACAATTCGTCGGTTTAGCAAGTTTTTTTAGGCAATTTATTCAAGACTTCTCGATTGTTGCACGTCCTTTAACTCAATTAACAAAAAATCAGAACCCTGGAAATGGGATCAAGAACAACATTATGCATTTGAGCAATTGAAAGAAAAATTGTGTTCACGACCGCTACTAGCTCTTTATAATCCTAACGCTGAGACTGAGGTACATACTGACGCGAGTCAAAAAGGATTAGGCGGGATTATACTTCAAAAACAAAATAATGGTAAATTACAAGCAATTGCATATTTTAGCCGACAAACAAAACCAGCAGAGAGAAAATATCATTCATTCGAACTGGAAACATTAGCTGTTGTGGAAACCTTACGAAAATTTAGAGTATATTTGTTAGGTATCAATTTTAAGGTTGTTACGGATTGCAACGCATTACGTATGGCTAGTTCTAAAAGAGATTTGATTCCCAGAATGGCAAGATGGTGGTTACAACTCCAAGAATTCAACTTTTCAGTGGAATATAGACCTGGAACAAAATTAGTACATGCTGATGCACTGAGTAGAAATGCAATTGAGAGCGAAGATACTTCTGAAAGTTACATATTACGGATACAAGTTGCTGATTGGGTATTGGCAAGTCAGCTAACCGATGAAAAATTGAAACAGATACTAGATATTCTATCGAAACCGCCACAAACAGATTACGAAAAGTCTATCTATAAAGATTATTGTTTAAAAGATGGTAGAATACATAGAATCACGGCAAGTGGACTTCAATGGGTAGTACCGAAAGGAATGCGCAGGGAAATTGTAAAGGCTTCACATGATGATTTTGGTCATTTTGGAGTACAAAAGACGTTAGAGAAATTATGCGAAACTTATTGGTTCCCGAAAATGAGACAGTATGTTCAAAAATATATAAATTGTTGCATCCCATGTTTATATAATAAAAGAACCCGTGGAAAACAGGAAGGATATTTGCATCCAATTGAAAAGATCGCCGTTCCGTTTCATACAATCCATATCGATCATCTAGGTCCTTTTACTAAATCAAGAAAGGGAAATATGTATTTAATTGTGGTAGTTGAGGCATTTACGAAATTCACTTTATTGCGTGCGGTAAAGTCAACAAAGACAAAACCTGTTTTAAATCTTTTAAGCTTCATAATAGACTTACTGGGAGTACCAACACGTTTGATCAGCGATAGAGGCACAGCTTTTACGTCAAAAGAATTCAAATCGTTTTGTGACTATTACAACATACAACATATTATGAACGCTGTAGCAACTCCGAGAGCTAACGGACAATGCGAACGTTTTAATGGAACAGCCTTACAAGCACTTCGTTATATTGCAAATGAAGAACAAATTTGGGATACAAAAGTACCAGGAATACAGTTCGCTATAAATAATACGATTTGTTCAGCAACAAACAAAACGCCCAGTGAACTACTTTACGGGTACCGGCCAAGAGCGCCGCAGGATTAAAAATTACAAATGAAGTTCAACCAGCACGACCTAATTTAGAAAATATTAATCAAACGAGACAAGCAATAAAACAAAAATAATGTTTAACAGAAAAAGAAAAGCTCCTAATCAATATAAAGAAGGTGACTTAGTTTTAATTAGGAAACAAGTAGTACAAAAAGATGGCGGGAGTACGAAATTATTACCTAAATTCAGTGGACCTTTTAAAGTAATTAAAGTATACCCAAATGACAGGTATTTAGTTTGCGAAATGGAAGGATCACATAGAAACTCCCACAAACAATATAAAAACGTAATAGCAGTAGACAACAGGAAACGATGGGTACCAGGAAAAGATTTGTCGGATAGTTCAGAAAGTGACACACCAGCTGTAGATGACGATACTCTGGGAATTGTGGATGTTCTCGAGGACGAGAACTAGGTCAGGATGGCCGAATGTTACGAATGTTTCATTTCGGTAACAACTAACAAGTAATTATTACTTTCTTTATAATGTTATAAGTCCCTTAATTTAATTAGTAGTGTGAGCATTATGCGGAGGGATCGACATTTATTCTTTCAGTATTTCTCTAGCTTTCAGAGTGATCATTGAGTAGTGATTTTGATAGTGCTCTAGTGCAAATAGATTTGAGGTGAGTTGAGTTAGCATGAATGATATGAGATGAGTTAGTGTGCAATATAATGTATTGAGAGTGTGTGATGCAAACCGTGGTTGGATTGCCGACGGAGCAGCGAGCAGCTTTGGGCTGTAGTGTGCCGTGGCTCGGCCGCCAACGATGCAGCGAGCGGCTGAGGGCCATAGTGACCCTAGCCAGGTTGCCAACGAGAGTTTGAAGCAGCTTTGTGCTGTAGTGGCCCTGACCAGGCTGCCCACGAGATACAATTGTATGTGAGAGTGTGCGAGTGCTTTGGGTAATTCCTCACTGAGCTATGTGCTTAGTTATTTTCCATTTTTCTAGGATCAAGGACGAGTAAGAAATAGGAGTCATCGGGACCTTAGCTACACTATAGTATGTAATCAATTGTATTATAATATTTAGGGGTTTAATTAAATAGTTTCAAAATAACTACTATCTACATTTTTTTTAATCAACAGTTTCCATCATTTATCATCGTTTATAACAGTAATGATCTTCTAATATAATTAATTTTATTGCAATTTTCCAAACTTTTATTTTAGACTCAACCCGACGTACTTCCAATAACTTTTTGCATAAAATAAAAACCAATTTTTGATTTTAGAAAATTCAATTTTTTTTATATTTTTTTTTAATTATAACTATTTATTTATAAATATGATACTTTTCTATTACCAATACAAAATCATGATGTCGAAGCCTACAAAATGGCACAATTTATTTTTTTATATTTAATTTTTATAAATATGATTAAAAAATTTCAAAAAAACTATTTTTTTTTACTTACTTTAAAACCAATCTGTATTGTAGAAACAAAAAAAAGATTAAATATTCTCTTTAGAAACTTTGAATAGGATTGACAGTTTAAAAAGTATAAAATTTTGAAAATTAAATTTTTAAATTTTTTTTTTTTAAATTACTACTTTTTTGTTTATGAATATGATATTTTCATCATCATCAGTGGCACAACATTCCTCTGTGGAACAGGGCCTCAAGTACCTGAAGTACTTGTTTCGTGACATGTTTTACTTGCATTTTAGTGATGCAGGTTGTCAGCCTACAGTCTCTGCAAGGCCAGCACACACCGAGCCGTTGTGCGGCAACCCATCCAATTGGACAGGGCGGGCTATGTTGCTTATCTACACGAATATATATATATATATATATATATATATATATATATATATATATATATATATATATATATATATGATATTTTGCTATTGCTAATACAACACCATGATGATGAAGCGTCTATTATCGTCTAAAATTTTGAGCTTTCAGAAGTGAGTGTATCTATGTGGATAGTATGTTTGTCGGGTGTTGGTGCTATATTGTATTTGGGTTTAAAAGGGTTCCTTTCGTATTTGGCTTGTAAGCAAATTTCACACGGGATGGTTCTATATTGATTTGGCCAATAGTAATTTTTTAAAATTTGTTTATGTGTTTCAAGTATTCTACGATGGTAATTAATTTCGTCTTCTAATTCAATGCCAATTAGTTTATTATTACACTTACCAAAATTTATTTCTAAAGTCCTAAAATGTGTTTGCATTACGATATAGATTTTTTTGTATATTGGTAGTTCAAAAAACAAGGAATATTTGACTTTTGGAAATATGAATTCTTTTATAAAATTTATAACATCTGTTTCAAAATTTTGTTGTGAGATTTGTACGTGAATTCTAGTGTATAATCAGTGTGAATCTTACTGTATTTATGTTTGGCTGATGAATGAATGACTTCGGATATGAACAGTTGGTTTTTGCCATCATTCACTAGGGAGTCGCTAATTTTTATACCAGAAATAGGATTTTCTTGGTTAGAATGGATCGTATTATCAGAATCAGAGTTGCGGTCATTGTCGGGATCCGCAACCATTGTCGTTATCGGGATTAAAATTGTTATTGAATTTTTTTATGTAGTCAAATAAATTTTAAAATTCCACTTTACGAGTTAACGTTCAATTCGACATGTGATAGTGCGTCTCTATTTTTGTTTAATGAACCCATTTTATACAAAATTTCAAAGACGAATTTCTCCAATTTCAATCTCCATCGCATTAATTGAGAATTTGGTTCCTTAAGTGAGGACAAGCACTGTAGGGTTTTGTGGTTTGTTATAATTTGAAATTTTCGTCCGAATAGATAGGGGCGAAAATATTTTGTGGCCCAAAATATAGCGAGGAGTTCTTTTTCGTAATTTACGTAATTTTGTTCTGAATTGTTGAGGGTTCGGCTCACATAAGCGATCGGTAGGTCAGAGCCTATCTATATATCCTTGCGATAAAACAGCACCAATAACCACGTTACTTGTATAGTTGTTAAATTGAACGGTTTCGTGAAATCGGGGTATTGTAGTATCGGTATAATAATTAATAAAGTTTTGATCTTTTATATTTATTACTGCTCCTTTTTTTCAGATATTTCGTGAACAGTTTTGTAATGTTCACGAAATCTTTTATAAATTTCCTGTAATACCCTAATAAACCGAGGAATGTCTTTACTTGTTTTACTATTTTTGGTATGGGATAGTTTTTGATTGCTTTAATTTTTTCAGAGTTCGGTTTTACTTCGTGAGGGGTAACTATGTGGTCTAAATATACACCTTCGCGTCGAAGGAACTCTGATTTATCAAGCTGAATTTTTAAATTCAATCGGTCAAATACAGTGCACAAACTTTGAATGTGCTCTTGCAGGCTAGTGCTAAAGATTATTACATCATCTAAGTAAACGAGACAAAGTTCGTTGGTCAAATTTTGAAGTACGTTATCCATTATCCGTTGAAATGTAGCGGTGATGTCCGAAGAAATTTATAGTGTCCAGATTCGGTGCTAAATGATGTTTTTTAAATATCATTTTAGTGCATCTCTATTTGATGGAATCCAAATGCTAAATCCAAAGTTGTGATATACTACATCTACCGAGTTTATCTAAAAGTGTATTTATATTAGGTATGGGATACTTATCTATCGTCTTCTCATTGAGCTTACGATAGTCAAAAGCTGTACTCCATTTCCTTTTTCTCGACGCGTCTAACTTCTTAAGCACTACCCATACAAGAGAGGACCAAGGAGAGTGGGACGTTCTAATGATGTTCTGTTCTAATATTTTGTCAATTTGAATTTTTATTTCTTTCCGATGTACTTCCGGATATCTATAGGTTTTACTGTAAACTGAAAGTTCGTCTTTTGTTCTGATATGATGTTTGACTTAGAAAATGTAAGGGATTTATTGTCGGTGTGAAAGATGTCGGAATATTCATTTATTAATTTTGAAATTTCGTTTTTCTCTTCCGGGTTCATATCATCGGTTCTAATATTGGTACTATCAAGTTCATTGTCTAAATTTTTATTTCGAAATTATAAAGGGGTTCAACGGTAATATTATTTGTCCTATCGGTCACATATTCTACGTCTTCGAGATTAATTATTGGGTAGTAGAGTATATGGTTTTCAATTTTGGCTATGCCCTCTGGGATAATTAGATTATCGACAAATGTTTCCGGTACAAAAACTTTTCCGTTTTTTATGTTATTAATATGAAAACTAGCAATCTTCTCTGCTTTTATAAGGCAGTCCAACACTATGTCGCGCTCGTTCCAATATGGCGGTTTGATGGCACACATTAAGCTGTCATATGAAATGTCAATGTAAATATTGACTTTTTTCTGTGTTATAAGTATTAATTCTTGTGCGATTTTTATTGAAATTATATTATTTATATGTGGGTAAGTACTAATACGAGGGGGTATTGATATATAGTTAGCCTTGGATGGTTCCAATATCTGAAAGTGAATATGGGTGCTATGGTTACAACTATGATGTTTTATAAATAAGTTGACAAAGTTTGACATCTATAAGTTGAACGGTGATTAAACTGTGAATTTTTGAAAACGGCATGTTTGCGAAAAAGCTAGAATTTGAAAAAGTTGAGTTGCGGTCAGTTATTAAATATTTATTTTTGAAAGGATTATCCGGCAAAGAAATTTTTGCTGATATAACAGACACTTTAGGTGATCAGTGTCCTTCATATGCAACTATTAAAAACTGGGTTGCGGAATTTAAGAGAGGAAGATCAGATGTTAAAGATGAGCACCGCGCTGGAAGACCAATTTCTGTGACCACTTCGGAAAACATTGATTCTGTCCATGATATGATTTTAGCAGATCGACGAATTGGGCTGAAACGTATAGCGGAAGCATTGAACATTTCCTATGAACGTGTATTTCATATTGTTCATCACGACTTGGATATGAGAAAACTTTCGGCCAAATGGATTCCAAGATGCTTGAATGCTGATCAGAAGCGTTTTCGTTTGACAACGTCGAAGGAAATTTGCCGTAGTTTTGAAGCAGACCCCTCAACATTTTTGGATCGGCTTGTTACTATGGATTAAACGTGGATTCATCATTATGACCCAGAGACTAAAGAGCAATCGAAAGAGTGGAAGCATTCCGGTTCTCCACGACCAAAAAAATTCCGTGTTCAAAAATCCGCTGGTAAGATTCTTGCTTCAGTTTTCTGGGACAAAGATGGGATAATTCTGACAGATTATTTGGAACAGGGCAGAACTATCACGGGAACATATTATGCTGAGTTGCTATCTAAATTACGCAAGAAAATTGTGGAAAAGCGCCGCGGAAAACTTACCAAAGGTGTTTTCTTTTTGCAAGACAATGCTCCTGCTCACAAGTCCTTGATTGCAATGCGCAAAATTCATGAAATTGGTTTTGAATTGGTTAACCATCCGCCCTATTCTCCGGATTTAGCACCATCAGATTATTATTTATTCCCAAATCTTAAAAAACACTTGAAAGGTAAAAGATTTTCCACAAATGATGAAGCCATACGTGCCGCTGAGGAGTGGTTTGCAGACCAAAACAAAGAATTTTTTTTAGAGGGTTTACAATTATTTTATAAACGTTGTGTTAAATGTGTAAGTCTTAAAGGAGATTATGTTGAATAAATAAAATTTTGTTTTGAATTATTGTGGCGTTTTATATGGTAGGCTAAGTATTTATCAACACCCCCTCGTAAATCCAATTATGAAGTTAGAAATTAAAATTAATAAGTTATGTGGAAACTGTCAATTTTTATAGATCATGCCTGTGACATGTATAGTTGTTGGCTGCGGAAGTAGAAGAGACAGATTTGGTTTCTTTTTATGGTCTTCCTGCGATATTAAATCATAAATACCGCACAGACTGGTGACACAAATTTAAGTTAAAGTGAAAGATGTAGTAGAGTAAACGTTTTCTGGTTGTTTCAATTTTGATTGAGCATGATACATGTTGATGTACTAGGGAAACACTGCTATATATAAATTTATTAGTATTTGAATGCTGCTGTGAGATGCGCAATATGAACGAGTGTATGAAATGATTTAATTTTTCTCCCATTTACAATTTTAGAAACGATTGGTTAATTATTAATTATAAAATGTATTATTCTTATAAGTTAAAATCTAATTTAGCAAGTTGAAAAGGCTCAAAATTTACAAGAAGAAGAAGCAGAAAGTGGAATTCATACGCAAACCGAATTAACCTATGATTATATAGAGAAAATGGAACAAAATACGATTTTCTTGAATCAAACAATTCAAGATTTGTCCACAACATTAAATAAATTGTCCCTAGCAGAAACATCATTTCAAAATTACAATGAAAAAACATTATTTCACACCGGCCTTTCATATCCTTTATTTAACGCAATATTAAAAATAATAAGTCCAAATTTACCCAGTCACCCAAATAATGCTTTAAATCATTTTCAACAATTTTTATTAACGATGATGAAACTACGATTAAATTTATCTTTTAAAGATTTGTCGTATAGATTTTCCATTAGTATTTCTACAGCTTCTTCCACCTTCGAAAAAACAATAGAGATTTTATATGCCAAATGTAAAAGTTTAGTAGTATGGCCAGAACGAGATAGACGGCGGTATAACAAGTAGTGTTTGGTATCAAAATGTAGCTTATTCCATGACACATTAGAATATGAATGTTGTCCACATGTCAATTGTACTCAATTGTAAAAAAATCATAAAAACAGTGTTTTTTTTCTAAACGTGACTTGACAACAGTTTTTATTTATTATTTCATGTAGTATGAAATAAATTGTAACGTGTTGGTAACAAAAATACGCAGAAAGAATCAGGGAATCGGAATATGTAAAGGTACAATACAATATTTGATAATAGTTTGTTTTTAAAAAATGTCAAAGTTTAAGTTTCTTTTTTTTTGCATACAAATTTTGTAATATAATACTTAATAACTTTTTATGTAGAAAAAAATTGAAAAAAGTACGCAGGTAAAAAGTTTCCCTGATTCATTATGAACAATTGATACGCTTATAGATATAAGATATCTCTTACCAGGTTTTACTGCGCATACAAAAACCATTTCGCGCAACTGTATTTCATTGGCTGGACCCGCACTATGTATTCGCTCGTAGTGGCGCGTTACGGGTACCGTATATCCTTAGTATTTTTATTGTTACAACAATATACCTGGTTCTAGGGCCAACACTCACAAATCAATAAATATTTAGATTTTCACAATTTATTTGTGTTAAATAAATTTATTTTCATAATTATTACATTGTAATTTGTATATTTTTAGAGACAGAAATGATAATAAATTATTTACTATGTTATAAATAAAATAAGAAAATAATTATGCACTGTAGTCATAGATCGAAGAAAAGATTTATTAATGTATACCAAATTGCAGACAATTTGACTTCAAATATTTGTTTGTCTTTACCAGCATTACATTATTTAACAGGTTGCGATACAACAAGCTCGCTTCATGGAATTGGAAAAAAAAATCGCTTGCTACACTTATAGAAAACGAATCACTAAATCTTGGTTCATTTTGGGAACGTTCTCAAGAAGATGCTATAAATATAGTATGAAATTTTGTTTTAAAGTTGTATGAAATAAAAAGTAAAAATTGTAAAAATTTTAATGAATCACGTTACATATTAGCAGGATCTATCGAGAAAAATGTTGGAAAATTACCACAAACTGAAGCTGCATTTAAATTTCATGTATAACGTACTTATTATCAATTTAATGCCATAGTCATGAAGCTAAATTTTACATGACTCCCTTAAAAAGTGGATGGAAAATAAATAGCGATAATGAATTGCCCCAATTATGTGTGACTTTGAACCAGCACCTATTGAATTATGACAAACATCTCACTTAATATGTAATGACGCCCTTTGTTATGAAATTGCATCAAAGTGTATTTGTAAGAAATCAGGTTTATGTTGCACAGAATTTTGTAAATGCAATTTAACTTGTGGTAACATTATGCCAGAAAATATGTCTGAATTAAACAGTGACGACGAGTTACTTTCGGATGAAGATTTGTAAAAATATTTATTTATGCTGTAAATCCCTTATAATAAATATTAATTTGAATTAAAATTATCTTGTACTATATATGATAGTGCATGGCTACATACAAAAATAAATACATACATAATTTGATTTTTTTATGTTTTCTCCTGTCAAAAGATACAATAAGTAAAGTATACAAAACGTAGTAATTTCATTTATAATATAATAAATAATTTATTATCATTTCTGTCTCTAAAGATATACAAATTAGAATATAATTATGAAAATAAATTTATTTAACAGAAATGAATTGTGAAAATCTAAATATTTATTGATATGTGAGTATTGGCCCTATAACCAGGATTATTATTGTAACAATAAAAATAATAAGGATATACGATACTCGTAACGTAGAGTGACCATTCGTACTGATCTTGTCAGTACAGTATTGATTTTCAGACCCTTGTACTGATAAACTATTTGCAACATATTTTGTACCGATTTTTTACATACAGTACTGAATGTACTGATTTTGCATTTTTTATAATTATTTATTGATAGGTTTTCTATACATTTTTATTTAAGTAATTTAAGCATTAACTAAAATTTCTATCTATCGACTTCAGTAATAAAAAAAATTATTTAACGTTTGACTAGTAACTGACTTGGTTACACAGTTTGATTTTGCGAAAAACTGCAAACAGTAGCAATAGCAATAAAATTGTAGGAATAGAATTGCTGCAATTTTTCCATTTGCCCTAACATGTGACCTAATGGAACTATAAACATTGTAGAAAGGCAGTAAAGTAAAGCTAATCTATAAAAACCAGAACTTTGGTTTTCATCAAATATTCTATTTTTAAACAAAAGCAAAACTCAAGAATTGATTATTTCAGCAAATAATAAAATAGTAAAAGATATATTTGGATTTACAAAATATTTTGTCCCAGAATATTAAATGCCTCGAAGAAAACAGGTATTTTTGCTAACTGCTTTTACAATAGAAGAATTATTAAATATTAATCGTTGTGTATGACATCAAATTTAATTTTTTATCAGTTTTTTTAAATATTGTATTAAATGACACTGTAAACATAAACAGAACATAGGTTTTGTACTGATTTCATTATGGTCCCTCACAATACATAGCGCGGGTCCAGCCAATGAAATACAGTAGCGCGAAATGGTTTTTGTATGTGCAGTAAAACCTGGTAAGAGATATCTTATATCTATAAGCGTATTAATTGTTCATAATGAATCAGGGAAACTTTTTACCTGCGTACTTTTTCCAAATTTTATCTACATAAAAAGTTATTAAGTATTATATTACAACATTTGTATGCAAAAAAAAGAAACTTAAACTTTGACATTTTTTAAAAACAAAGTATTATCAAATATTGTATTATACCTTTACATATTTCGATTCCCTGATTCTTTCTGCGTATTTCTGTTACCAACACGTTACCATTTATTTCATACTATATGAAATAATAAATAAAAACTGTTGTCAAGTCACTTTTACAAAAAACACTGTTTTTATGATTTTTTTACAATTGAGTACAATTGACATGTGGACAACATTCATATTCTAATGTGTCATGGAATAAGCTACATTTTGATACCAAACACTACTAGTTATACCGCCGTGTCGGGTCACTTCTTAAATAATGCGAATTTTCCTATTCTGCCGCTCTACTAAGAAGATCGAAATAAAAACATACCTTCATGCTTTAAAAATGTTTTCATGAAAAAACAACAGTCATAGTAGATTGTTTCGAAATTTTTATACAAAACCTGCTAATCTATTAACTAGAAAGCAGTGTTGGTCAAATTACAAACACCATTATACAATTAAATTTTTACATTACACCACAAGGTACAATTTCTTATATCAGTAATGCTTGGGGCGGTCGAATTTCTGATAAACTGATAGTACAAAATTCAATTTTTTTAAATTTCATAAATCCGCATGACATTATTTTAGCGAATAGAGGTTTTTTAATAAAATATATGGTTGGCGTATTACAAGCAAAAGTTACTATACCAGCTTTTACTAAAGGTAAAAATCAGTTGCACCCATTTGAAATTGAAGATACACGACATATTGCTCAAGTACGAATTCATGTTGAAACAGTAATTGGACTCATAAAAAATAAATTTCAATTTATGAATGAGACAATGCCTATTACTATGTTAAACAACATTTGCAATAATTTAAGTATTTTAGATAAGATTGTCACTGTTTGTTGTGCTTTAATCAACTTAAGTCCACCAATTGTACCTTTATAGTAAAAACACAAAAAAAAATAGTTTTATTTGTTTCCTTACAAAATTGTAAAAAATATATAATTTTTATATGTACTTTATATTTTATTTTCTTTATATTTTATGCTTTATTTTACAATAAGGAAAATAAATATGTGTGTTAATTAATATATGTTTTATTTTTATTTCCCTATATCTACTTTACAATATTCACATGTCCAAATTTCTTCTGGTATTTCATTTATTCCAATGCAATTAAAATGAAACCATTGAAATGTACAATTATCATTGGAACATTTTATCATGGGTGTTTTATCGTCATACCCGTTACAAGTGCACCAGGTGCAAACATTTCCAGTACCTGTTTTTTTATGTAATATACCTGCTCAGTAATTCTGGTATAATAACGTTCGAATGAAAATTTAGTGCTTTCTCTAAATTGATTTTTAAAAATTCATCGTCTTTATAAACTCGCTTTATAAATGTTTCCCTTGGAGACCATACAACAAAATCACAATATTTTGTATCTGATACAAACATCTGCAATTGAGTTTGATAAAAATATGTATGTTTTTTATATAAAATAATTTTATTGTTTTCCAAAATTAAACACGTGTTTTTCTTTAAAGCGAAATAGGGACACTTTACTTCCAAACATCCGTTTCCGCAGCACGCACAAGGAATGAGTCTGTCAGGAGATGCTCCAAGTTGGCAGTGCTGTGGCCTAATAAGAAGTCCCACTTCTTTTATGGTCTGGCCTGTATGACTTCCACACGTTTTTTTTGCTGTAGGCTTTTACAGCATCAATTTCATGGGTGATGTCCCAAGAAGTTGCCTTCGTCGAATATTTCATTTTTGCTGAATAGCATGTTGTTTTAATGAGGCTAAGGGATGGTTGCTGCTTATTATAGTTGCAGCACATATTGAATTTTGAAGCTGTTATACGCCCTGATCTTTGATGATACGTACAATTAATTACATTCTATGTAAATGTAAACAACTTATTTCTGTTTTGTTTGTTCTTATGCCCCAGTTCATACTCGAAACAGGCACAACTGGAACTTTAGTAAGAGCAGGAACTGGCCAAGCAGCTTTAACATCGGTACATGAAGTCCCTTCTTTAATTTTATGTGCGAATTCTGCCGCAAAAAGAACGGCAGCGATATGCACTGCAGGATTCGCTGTTGCCAGCCACACAAGTACAATGAGCTGTACAAACACTGCCTTCTGCCTGAGTTATAACCCAAACATTCAGAGGTTTATCATTTGCCCTTTGTGAATGTTGCACCTACAAACAATCAAATGTTAAAATAATTCTTATTTACACGTACGCATTTATACTTTACCTTTCCAACAAGAACGTAAAAATCATCTAATTTAATGTACCCCATTTTTACGAATTCAGCTTCAAAATATTTGTAGGCTTCCAATAACTTGTATACCTTCATTTGCTGCGCAGTGTAACTACTGTGCGTTAAAACTAAATACGACACAATGTCCATGCTTAAAATTGGAGGTAAGGCATCAAATTCCATAATCCAAATTTTCTTCGGGAATGGTAAAGGATTAAAGTAATTGATTATTTTTATTTTGTCCATATACCGGCGTCCAACATCTTCATAACCCTTCTCCAGCATGAGCAAATACGAACTTTTACTCTCCATTTATATCTATATATAACATTAAATGATGCAAATATTATTGAAAATATATTCCCAACAGCTTAGTAAGTACTTACAGAGCAGAAAATCTCTTAATAAATCAACTCTTCAGTTGTCTACAACAAGGGAATTCACACGACTCACAGACACGACGCTTGTAAATGTCTTAAAACAAATATATTCGTAAATTACTTTGATTAAATAGTTAAAAAATCAACAAACAACTTACCAAAGAATAAATAAGCAAGAGCACTATAGAAATTAATCACAATACTATAGAAAATAAGTCCTAATAACAAGAAAACACAACACACGTCTATACAACTCTATAGCAAAACAAGCTATACTCGAAAAACTTAACTCTGTCGGGTCTGGCAATAAAATAATGCATATCGCAACTATAATTAAGCAGCATTTCCCTTACTTTCTGCGGTATAATACTGTTTAGCAACGGCCCATATTTGAGCCGCTCTATCCATGCATTGGATCTCTCGGCTACCTGCTATGTGTAGAAAAATAGTCTTACGGTCCTTCAACATAAATTCTATTTTTGTTTAAAAATGTCTTATGGGAATGAAAACTGCATTTCCAAAAATGTTTCCAAATTATTTGCAATACATGTTGTTAGGTAGATTTTTTTGTTTAAGTAAAATATTTAACAACAGTTTTATTTTAAAGAAATAAGAATATAAAATAAGTGTATTTATTTTTTTTACAATTATATAACTATATGGTTTTGTTTAATGTAATGAAATGTAAAGTTTTAACAATTATTTATTATCAGTATTATGAGTATTACTTTTAAAGAATAAAGAACAAAAAAGTCATTTATCTTTTTGTATCTAAAATAAATGACTTCTTCAGGATTTTTAGTCCTCAATAAATATCCTAGGGGGTCCTTAAAACCACGCAAGAGAATTTTGGCTAATTCTATTTTATTTGTTAAATAGGAAACTTGCAACGTAGATTCTGAACTTTATTGAAAAATTCAAAAGCGTTCTCATTTGTTTTTTTTCAGTTCTGTCAATTCGATATTTAAGGTAAAACAATCGCATTTATCTTGGTAGGTGTTCAATACCGTTGTTTTCAAACTGTTTATCCCCCCTATTCTGTAACTCAGTGGTTAATTTTTAACCAGTTGCTAATTTTTTTTCTCCAATATCAAAACGTCTCTTGTAATATTTGTTTTTATTTATCAAAAATGTTAGCAATTGGTTAAAAATTTACCATTGATTTACAGAATAGACCCCATTATTTGTTAATATACTAGACATAAGCCATTCGCTTTGAAAATCAGCGGGTTCAGTTGTGGACATAAAAAAAACTAGTTTTACGCAGATTTCAATGAATCTGGAGAATAATTTTTAATACATTAGTTGCCATGATTGTTAAATTTTGATTATCTATTCTATTTGCTAGATCGTTGAATAATGAGTAGTTTTGATTATTATTAATTTGGTTTGGTGAGTTACAGAATTGGTCAGAATCTGTATCTGTTTCACTTACTGAATCGGTATTGATATCAAACAATTTTGTAAATGGCATGTACACTTACTTGATCAAAATCAATTTTTCAATTAATTTGTTCCGACGATTTCTCTGCTGGAACCATAAACCTGGTCGTGGCAGCTCTGTGTTATTTAGGGCTGTTTGATGACTTCTACTTCTACACGATGTGCTCTCATACTTGTAAAAGTCTCTGATGCAGTTTCGCGGACACTTCCGATGTAATATCTAGTAAATCGTAAACACGAAACGAAAATTATTTTTTTAATAGTTAACTTGTTGATAGCCAATTTTGGCATTTGGCTAGTGTTAATTTGGGTTTTGAAATTTTCCAATAAGATGTGCTTCTCAAATGATCCTGCTTTGAAATTTAGTAATTGATTTTTAAATTTTGTAGGTTTTGTTCCGAATAGTAATCTATTTACTTCAAAAATTCCGTATGGTGTGCTCCACGCAAGCAATTCTCTTATTTTTTTTATCTACAACTAATTGATTATAGGCATTAAGAATATCTAGTTTAGAAAATGATTTTCCCCCTTGCAGTGCTGTAAATATATCCTCAATTGGAGGTAACGGATGATTTACATCTTTCAAATGTTTGTTTATTGTTATTTTATAATTAGTGTGTGTTCCCCAATTACTACTTTCCACTTTTTTTATTACACCTTCTTTTTGTAAACGAATTAATTCATTACTTACTTTTTCTTTAAAGGCATAAGGAATGGGCTTGGGCTTACAAAATTTTGGCTTTACATTTTCATTTATATCTAAACTAATTTCACCTCCATTTTACATTCCTAATTCATTTTTAAAACGATTATTATATCTTTGTAACAAATGATTGAACTTAACATTTTCGCTATTTATTTCATTTATATTTATGTGACTTTTAGTTTGGAATGTTAAATTGAATTTCTCTAACAAATCGCGACCTAACAGTGTTTTACAAGCATCTTTTACTATAAGCAATTCACAACAACAACTTTTTTTTTCTTTCCTACTTCTACATTTACAACAATTTTCACTACAGTATAAATTATTTGACCATTGTAAGTTTTAAGTTTAATATTAGTAGGCTTAATTTAAATTTTTTTGAAATTGTCATTACAATTTTTAAATGGTAAACAGGATACACCTGCTCCTATATCTACTTCCATTGGAACTGTGGTGCCAAGTGCCATTGATCTTAGCTTGAATAATAATTGGATTAACAAAATTTATGTTTTCAAAATTAACATTAAAAATTTCTATAACATCATTTTTTGCTTCTACAAAATGTTTTTTGACAATTATTGTTTTACAAGCTATGGCAATGTGTCCACGTTTATTACATATTTTACAAACATTTGTTTTATACCTACACTTTTTAAAATCGTGGTTACTTTTACCGCAATAGTAACATAATCTATTTTCACCATCTTCTTTCTTCTTCTTCTTCGCTTCTTTTTCAAACTTCGGTTTTGGTTCTAATCGATGAATCTCGATGTTTCTGATTCTTCTAACATAACTTCTTTGTTCAATGCTATGTCAAATAGCTCTTATAGTGGTCTATTGACACTTTCTTCACACAGTCTGTGTAAAATTCTACCGGACATCTTTAATTATCACGCATCCTTTCAGTCAAACTTGCTCCGAATTCATATTGTGTCGCTGAATTCTTAACTTTAATGTACCACTCACGAACTGACTCTCTTGTTTGTTTCAGCGAATCAAATTGAATTCTTCTTCTATATATTGAGAATGGTGGCTTAAATTGTTTTGCTAGAAGTTCCATTAATTGTTCAAATATCTTTTCTTTTGGTTTTCCTGGGTCACAGAGGCTTTTCAATATTTTATAAACATCTTCACTCACAATTGTTATTAGGATAGCAGTTTTCCTTTCTTCTTCTATCCTATTGGCAAAAACATATTGCTCCAGCCTTTCAGCGAAGATCTCCCAATCGTCCCCAATGTGAAAGGATTTAATTATACCCAAATTCCCAGTATTATCTACTAGGGGCATATACATTTTATCCTCCAAACATGTTATATTGCTCGACATTATACCTTGTACACATTCAAACTTGCACACAGAATGTCGTGCATACTTTTTATTGGAAATAATTTTTATCCTGCACTAATTTTATCTCAATGCATATTTTTTCTAGTACACATTTTATTTTACGCGCATTTCATCTTCCACACATTTTATCTTCCTCACATTTTATTTTTAAAACATTGTATCTACCATTCATTCATTCATTGCCCACGCAATTAATATTCCGCACATATAATCTTCCAGACACTAACAATCTTCACAAACATTTAATCTTGCACACATTTTATCTTCCGCACATATAATTTTCCACACACTAACAATCTTCATAAACGTTTTATCTAGCACACATTTTATTTTCCCCAGACTGTATCTTCCACACATTTTATCTTTCACACATTTTATCTATCACACATTTTATCTTCCACACATTTATTCTTCCACAAATTTTATCGTCCACACATTTTATCTTCCACACATTTTATCTTTAAAACATTGTATCTACCATTCATTCATTCATTGCCCACGCAATTAATATTCCGCACATATAATCTTCCAGACACTAACAATCTTCACAAACATTTAATCTTGCACACATTTTATCTTCCGCACATATAATTTTCCACACACTAACAATCTTCACAAACGTTTCATCTAGCACACATTTTATTTTCCCCACACTGTATCTTCCACACATTTTATCTTTCACACATTTTATCTATCACACATTTTATCTTCCACACATTTATTCTTCCACAAATTTTATCGTCCACACATTTTATCTTCCACACATTTTATCTTACTACCATCTCTTTGTTTCTCTCTTGAAGTATAATTTAAAAAAAAAGATCTAGTATGTAATTTGAAATAATTATAATTTGTCAATTGCTTTGACAGAAAGCAAATGTAAGTGTATTTGACATAAATCCAGTAAAATGTTAATAAAATTTTTACACTATGGCATCAAGTTCTCTATATAAACTAGGATATATGTATGTAGTGATCATTTCGGTGACAAATATAAAGATTTTGGAAATCCGAGATTACGATGGAATGTTATGCCATATCCGCGTGTTCAAAAACCAAGGTATTTTTTAATTATTCAATGTATTAAAAAGAGTTAAATTAGACAATTATGTTCTGTTGTTATCTTTCAGAACACTGTACAAATAAGACAGAGGGACAGAAAATGTTATGGACTAGTTATCTGTAAAAACACTGTATATAATTGAAGGTATTCCAATCATTCAAATAATAAATTTTTCTATACAAATTAAAATTAATTACAAGAATCGACCAAAACGACTTTGCTATCATTACCATTACCATTGTATACTCCGACTCAACTAAGTATATTGACAATATATAACTTTTGAACATTAACGTTTAATAATAATAACAATTCAATTCAAATCTGTATTTGTTTTGACAGATTGTATCTGTCAAAATCCTTTTGTATAAGCCTTCCGTTTGTAAACAGTGTTTAAATACTATACTCTGTTTTTAAACTATAGACAGTAACTAGGAATCCTAGTGGGAAAATCAAAGCCTGTGATTGGCTGCTACGCCATTTCTTGAAGCCGCATTTAACCAAACGTCAAACTCTCAGAAGTTGTCAAATCAATTGTTGAATTTGCACGTGTTTTTCGTTTCATAGCTCTTTTTGTGACATTTCCACCAAGAGTTAACAATATTTTTAAAAATACATAAATTTTTCAACTTGGAATTACAAAAAAATAGGCAATTAATTAATTTATAATTAAAGGTACGTATTTATGATTTTATATAAATAAATTAAGTAGATTATCTATCATAGTTTTGGATGATGAAAATATAGCCTGGAAAGTATAAATTTTGACGTGACCTTCATTTTAACATTTCATTTCTTCCGCCAAATAAATCTAGTTATTTTTTTTTGGTAACTTCTAGCGGTGTAAATGTGACTTCGTCTAGTGCTGTTTATAGTTTAAAAACGGAGTATAGTAGCTATGTTTCTGAAAGAACAAAAATTTAAACAACGTTGACTATTTTAAACAATGTTTAAATTTTTGTTCCTAAATAGACCTGTATATGTTCTTTAGAGAACATCCATTTCATTCTATTTTTAATCAACATAATATAAATTTAACTAAAGTAAATGTTACTTTATCGACCCTTTTGGTTAAATTGCATTGACATAGAACATTTTATTCAATTATATATTTATATTGTCTGACTTATAATAATTAAAATTAATTTTTAATATTTTCTGCATTTGTGTTTCCTATAAATATGTATTTTATGTTTATTTCAATAAATTATATAGGTATTTAAAATTTAATATGTATGTATTTAATAAGTATACATGCAAATACTGAGTGGCACTGATGGATTATCGCATCTATAGTGAACACAAATATTATGTATAATCTATGATCGTTAAAAATCACAAAAAACATATTTGTGTATTTTCTCGATCAAAAACTAAAGCAACTTTAATAAACAAATTTTCAATTTGCTTAATTTAGGACTATATAAATCATTTATTTGTGGCGACAAAAGTTAAAGTGGGAAAAAATGTAACTAATATGAGAAATATCTAACTTCGCACTTAACCCCAATCTTAATTTGAAAGTGCTGAAAAAAATTAAGTGACAAGTTTTTGACTGCCACAACACAACGCAACATACTAGCGTTCTATATCAGATTCAACTTTAAATCAAAGTACAAATGACATCTTTCTTTTTGACATTTAAACAGGATATGTACGGGCAACAATTAAAGATCGAGTGTCATCCTGAAATTGAAAAATTTAAGGGCAAGATTTTCATCGATTCTTTATATTCGTATACTAAAAGTACGACTAGTAAGGACACTCAAGACAACAGAATACAGTATGTAATCGGGAATAATCGATTATTTGATTAATCGATTATATAATTAATCGATTATTTCAATAATTGATAATTATTTGTTTGCACATTGTTGAAATGATCTTTTATTTTCATTTAAGTTATACATTATTATTAGTTATTTTGATTAATTAGAGATATAATTTATTTGAAAGGAACCTTAGATGCTCACACTATAAGCAAAAGTGAAAAACTACTGCACAGCTTCAAAATGAATGTGCATTCACATTGAAGCGTTTACACAATCATCCGCCAACTATAGGAAAATCTGAAGAAGAACGTTTTAATCAGCGAGAATGAACATTTTACTCTCACAGAAGTTTATAGTGCTGTCTAATATTCAGATACCAAGACGCTGCCCGAACTCTTACGTTTAATAAAATAGAAACGCAGATGAATCGCTGGCTTTAAAAGTTTTCGCCTCAGGCTCCGAGAACGCTTCAGGAATTATACGATTTGGCCAGCGAGGTTGAAAAGTGGCGTAAATTGTTGACTTACGCGAATGGTTCTGTCAACATTCACTACGGCACAGCAACGGATGGAATAGAAGTTGCTGTATTTGGCGATCCAGCTTTTGTTGAGCAGCTGTCTGATTGCAAAGAACTGTACGTCGAAGCAACATTTAAAAGCACTTCTCGCATAAGAAATTATTGCCAATTAGTCACTATTATAACGGGCAAATATGATTATGTAAGAAACATCGATATAAGAATATATAACATCTTATACTTACTTATGTTACTAGCAGAATCGTAGCAAGGCAATGCGACCAATTTGATTCCAAGCAATTATATAAATGTAATTGCATATTTTTACGCAATATTTGTTTATTTTATTTTTATTATAAAACCAAGAAATAACTAAAACGTTACTTTATATGTCTATAGAACAACTAAAAAATTACTACATTGGTCTATACAGCTAATTCATTCGTATGATATACAAAATGATAATCCAGATATAAATATTTAGTCCGAAAACTTGACTCTGTCGGGTCTGGCAATAAAATAATACATATCGCAACTATGATAAAGCGGCATATCCCTTACTTTCTGGGGTATAATACTGTTTAGCAACGGCCCATATTTGAGCCGCTCTATCCATGTATTGGATCTCTCGGCTACCTACTATGTGTAGGAAAATAGTCTTACAGTCCTTCAACATAAATTCTATTTTTGTTTAAGAAAATGTCTTATGGGAATGATAAATGCATTTCCAAAAATGTTTCCAAACTATTTGCAATACATGTTAGGCAGATTTTTTTGTTTAAGTATAATATTTTTCAACAGTTTTATTTTAAAGAAATAAGAATCAAAAACAAGTGTATTTATTTTTTTTATTTATTTAAATATTGAAAGAAGCTAAATAAGTCGTGGTTACCTGCCATCCGTTTTTAATTTTATGTCTATGTCATTTGTATGTTTTCATTTGTTGCCTATGTTACGTGTTGTCTTGACTACTTATTTATTTGTTATTAACCTGACGAAGGCAGCACTGAGCTGTCGAAACGTTATAATTAATAAATTTTTACAGAACTAAAACCCAAATATTGTCTATTTATTTTTTATTTATTTATTTATTATTACGTATTATAACGTATGCTACACTATCACTATATATATTTTAGGGTTAGGTACATTGTAATAAAGTCTAAAAGAATGAAATAAAACATGTTATATTTTGATAATTACATCCTGATGCAATTTAAAATAATTGGCGCAGTTATAGTATATAAATATTTGTGTTATAAAAACCATGAGAGTTTTCTTCATATAAATGTAAGAAACCATATTCATTCCAAACGTACCACTGGCAAAATACACCAATATCTCGAATCTGTTTTGAATTTTTGTTCATGTAAACCACTGAATTTGAATATTCTCTTAATTTGTTCGTAGAACCTTCAACATATCTGAAGTACAAAACGAAACCTAGAAACTTCTTTAAAAATACACCAATCTCCAACTGAAATATAAATATGTAGTTTTAAAGAAGTTAAAGAGTTAGTGTTCATTACTACGTTATTATTTTTAAAAAGGTCGCTTTCTTTAACCCGTTGCAGTCTATCCGCGCTAATATGATAATAACCGTTATTCAGCAGCCAACAAATGGAAGATTTGCGAACTATTTTTTTATTACCATTTGAACTAGTTACTTTGGTAAATGAACTATTTTCATCTAAATCAATGTCATACGTACGAAGATTGATTTGCCCAATCATGCATGTTAGTACGGAAAAATCTTGTAATATTTCTTGATTATTTTCTCCTATTTGAAAATTATTATTCGAGTTTTCATTACTGCTTGGTAATATATCTTGCTCATCTTCAATATCATTATTATCACACTCAGGTATCAGAGTAATATGTAGGTCTATATTTGTAACATGCATTCCAAAAGCAATGGTTTGCTCGTATGCATCATTCTTTGCTCGCATAATAATTTTATTAATTTCATTATTATTTGGAAGGTAAATGAATTGGTTGAATTCAATGACTTATCAAGACGAAGAAATTGTAAAAAACTATTTGATTTAGTAATAATGTCACTTTGTAATTGAAGTTTTCTAATTCTATGCATTACTTCGAGCAAACTGAAATTAACTACGGTGGAAAATGTGGTTGTTATAGATCTAAGACTTCTGAAAAATGCTTCACAAGGTTGACTGCCGAATAACGTGGGGATAAAATAATCGATCATCTCTAATTCACGTAACTTTACAATTAAATTAATTAATGCATGAACATTAATTTCGACACAGAGATAACTATTAAGCGTTATGAAATTTTCAGAAATTTTGTAATGTTTTAGGTTAATTATCTGTGAACGCCAAAGTCTTAGGAAAAAATAACGTACCAGGCATAGTAAATCCTATCAGATGGGGACACATCGTCTTCTAAATATGCTAAAATCATGTTTCTGATAATTGTTAAGTAGCAAATTGTACCATTACTATTGGGTACATATTTTTTTAATAAATTACAAACATTTTGAGTTGATATTTTTTTGGCTGCAATAAAATTAATTTTATCTCTTGGTTCAAGATCGTAAGAGGTCAGCAAATGTTTATCTTTTGATACATTATTTATAAGATACTTCAAATGTGTAACCGAAACTAACATTTTTCCCAGGGGTAACATAGTTGAAGGTTTTAAAAATCTCGTTCATAATTTCGTGCAAATATGCATTATATCTTGCATATACGAGTATATAAATTCAGGTAAAAATTTAACATGAAACCATTCATACCAACTTTTGGGAAGTTCGCATGCTTCATAATTTAGCTTGTAGGAGCAACCAAAATTTGTTTTTATGCGCATAGTTTTTAAAAGACGGGTATCTCCATCTAATGAAAATCCTAATATAATAATTCCATGTTTGGCTGTTTCACTTGAAATAAAGTTCCATCTATCTAGTACGTTCTTAGTAGTAAATTTGTTATCTGTTTCAAATATTCCGACAGAAAACGGCGCGATATGGTCTCTTACGGGTTGACACATAATAACATACGCCAATGATGATTTATTATTATTAGTGAAATGTTTCTCCATAACAGAAGATGAAGTTGCTGTAAATTTACTACAGACTGGCATCCCATTTTTGTTTAATGGCAAAACCAAAAAAAGCTGGTTTGTATCCGGATCATATATAACTTTTCCTAAAACAAATAAGTACTTCTGTTTTACAAAAGTAAAGATTTTGAAATATTTTTAGAATAACAACGACTAAAACCTACCTTTAATTCTTGTAGCATCAAACAAAATTTGATAAATTACGCTCTTTTAAATATTGTACCTACCAACTGAAGCAGGTGATGGTAGAGGAAGATTTGCATGAAGAGTTTCATATAGAGCGCGTCCTCCAATCATAAATAAATAAGATAAAAAATGTTTCATTGAATTATAGTAACGAAAACCTTTCTTTTTCTTTTATCAGTGTTTGAAACAAAATTATTTAAAGTTTTTAGAAAGGAATAACTAGATTGATTATTTCCAGAACTTAAAACATCTTCTGTTGATGAAGAAATATTTTAGAAAAAATTGTAATTTGTAATTGTGAATTAATCATTTCACTCAGTTCTTTGTTTTTCTTAATAATCACGCCAATTTTATTTAATATCGGGTAAAACATTGTTATTCGAGACTGATTTGAAGTAAATGATTTGGAAAGTATTTTTTTTGTCAAATCAAGTTGAGAAAGCCGAAAATTTCTTTTTAATTTTCTTTTGGTAACAGCGTTTCCTCCTTGGTTTCTTCGGAATATACTATCTTTACGTTTGTTAGATTTAGTTCTTCCGGTTCTTCCATAGGTTCTTTCTGGAAAATATCATCGATGTAAGTATATATTACATTACTATTATTCAAGATGTTCAAGTTCGCACCAGCATTGCTCTCTGTTTCGCTAGTTGTTGTCAAAATTTGTAGTGTATGTTCAGAATCTGCGTCAGAATTTATTTCCAGAGCCGTCAACGGCTTAAATGTCTGAGGCTAGGTCTCAGGCTTTTTAAGTAAAAACGATTTCATAGTTGCTTGTTTAGATGAAGCTGTCATGTTTGAATGATGGAAATGGAAATTATTTAAATGTCTTTCAAAATTTGCTATTATCCAGTAACGGTTACCAGATTTTGATATAGTTTGATGTGACTTAGTTTTCCTCTTGCATAATGGACAAATTAAATTGCTATAAAATTAAAATCTTCTGCTAAGACATCATCGCCGTAAACTTTTTCGTATAAATAAATAAAGAAAATAAAGTTCATAGAGTTACGATAAATGATGTGCTATTTATACCTAGAATTAGTGGAAGTCTATTATCTGTAAAACGATTTTGTGAAAAACAATACAAAATCTTATTTAAAAATGACGGTTGTGAAATCTTTTACAATAAAGTAAATATTGCAATAATTTTTATAAATTAAAAGAAAAACAGTCAACATTTTTAATGAATAATGAACATTCACAATATTGTATTCATGAATGGCATAAAGTACTTGGTCATCGTGATATAGAAGTGGTTCGTTTATTAAATAAAGAAGATTTTGTGAATGGTGTAGAATTTGCAAAATGTGGTGATGATTGTAATGACATTCTAAATTGCGATATTTGCCTTGAAGGAAAATTTTCAAGATTAAAGTTCCCGCATAAGACACAAAATCGTTAAGGAGAAATTCTTGACTTAACACATTCAGTCATTTGCGGACCAATGCAAACTATGACTCCATCAGGAAAAAGATATGTACTCACATTTATAGACGATTATTCACGGTATACGACTATTTATTTACTAAAGAAGAGATCTGAAGCAATAGTTAAATTTCATGAATTTGTCGAAATATGTAAAACAATGTTTGGATGTAAACCTAAATTTATTCGTTCCGATCGAGGAGGTGTGTATACAGAAAAATATTTTTTACGGTATTTAGCTAAAAAAGGAATATAGTACCAAAGAACAACACTGTACACTCCACAACAAAACGTGGTTGCAGAACGAAAAAATCGCTGCATGCTTATTGATGTTGGTCTCGAGAAGAAATTTCGGGGAGAAACTGTTACGATGGCAAATTATGTGTAAAATCGCTTACCTGGTAGGGAAATAAAGACAACACCGTATGAAACCTGGTTGGGAAAGAAGCCAAATATTGCACACTTCAAGAAATTTTGTTCAACGTGTTATGTATTAATACCAGATGACACACGGCAAAAATTAGACTCTAAAGCCATTTAAGGATTGATTGTTGGTTATGACGAAAGTATAAAAACATATAGATGTTATATTCCATCTACAGGAAGAGTTAAGATTAGTCGAGATGTTCGAACAATATAGAAAAATAATTGTTAACCAAATTGTGACAGACAAGATAATTTTGAGATAAGAATAAACAGAAATTTTAAAAATAATACTAAAGATATAAGTAACAGAAATGAAAATGAAGTTATACAAAAAGAGGTACATCAACAAAACACAATTCGAAGATCAACACGTGTAAATAAAGGGATACCTCCAATCAGACTTAATCAAGAAGTAAATTCACTAAAAAGGCAAATAATAGAACCAAAAACTTATATGAAGCTGTTTCGAATGAAAACAAAAAGGAATGGATTTCAGCAGTGAAAGAAGAAATAAAATCATTGCAAGAGAATAATACTTGGGAACTTGTACAATTACCAAAAGGACGTGTCATAATTGGTTGCAAGTGGGTAGATAAAGTAAAAACCAATAAAAATGGTCAAATTACAAGATATAAAGCACGGTTAGTGCAGGGGCGGATTCAGGATCATGTTCTAGGGGGGGCGATTTCCTTTTGAATGTATATAAAAAATATGTTTATTTTCAGTTTCTGATGATAGACTACTTTGTAAACCACTTGAACCAGAATTGCAAAACTCTTCCGTTTCGTTCTTTTTTGCACATTTTTACTCATTATGACGCATCAAGCTGTAATAATGATATTATTAAAAATAAAATAATTGATATTAATAAATTAATATACCAATATTAACACGTCTTCAGTTGCAATAGTAATAAAGGATAGTTTATTGTAGCTAAGTAGGTATAAGCGTACAAGTAAAGAGCGTGCGTTTGCATTTGTATTCTCTGTACTAAAAAAATTCAGAACGTTCTTCAGCGGGTAGTGCACAACGCACATTGACCGAATGATACCGAATATAATACGTAAAGTATCGAGTGCCAGTGCCGAGTGCTAAAATAAAAAATAAGGTTTTCGTATTTAAGAAATATTTAATTTGAAAGTCAAAAGAATTGAATAATCATTTTGTCAATAAATTTATAAAATTTTGTGTGTATTAAGACACCTAATCCTGTAAAACTTACTGGATTAGTGGCACAAGGATTCTCACAGAAATTCGGGACAGATTATGATGAAATATCTGCTCCGGTAGTAAAACAAATTACATTCAAAATATTATCTGTGCCAGTTCAAGGTAATTCATATTGATGCTAAAACTGCATTCTTAATTGGAGACTTACATGAAACTATATATATGCGACATCCACCAGGATTTATGGCAGAAGGTAAAGAAAAACATGTTTGTCTTTTGAGGAGAATTTTATATGGTTTAAGGCAATCTGCCAGAAACTGGAGTGAAACACTTCATCAGGTATTAATTAAAGCAAAATATAAACAAAGTTTGAACGATAATTGTTTATGTATTCGTCAAGAAAATGGTAACAAGTTTTGTAATGTTTTAATTTACGTTGACGATATTTTAGTTGCTAGCAAATATGATGACATGTTGATTTATTGCGAGGAAACATTAAATTTTAATTTTTTATTTTGCTTTACCTTGAAATAAATACTAGACCAGACATAGCTGCTAGTATATCAATTCTGGCAAGAAAAGTTTCATGTCCAAATAGAGAATACTGGAATGAACTTAAAATAGTTCTGAAATATCTAAAAGGTACACTTAAGTTAAAGTTATTCCTAGGTAAATGCAACAGTAAAATGAACTTAGTAGGATACGCTGATGCAAACTGGGCAGAAGATAGAAATGATCGTAAATCAAATAGTGGATATGTTTTTAAGCTGAACAATGGTTGTATTAGTTGGAGTTGCAAAAGACAAACAGGTCTACAGAAGCTGAATTTATAGCTTTATCAGAAGCGTGTAAAGAAGCGTGTTGGATACGATGATTGTTGGAAGATTTAAATCAACAAGAGAGTAAGCGCAATCCCACTACTATATATGAAGATAATCATAGCTGTTTACGTCTTATTGAAAAAGAACATCGTATAGCAAATAAACTACTCAAAAATGAATAGGGATATAAAAAAAAGACTATTTTATTAAAATTACACTATGTATATTTATATATATGAATGAATACTTCAAAATTATTGTCTTTAAAACCAAAATCTGCCAGTTTTGTTTCACATATACAGTATAGAATCGAATGTTGCAATATCATCAACATGTTGCCAGTTTACATTAGTTACAAAAAATTTTTTGCCGACGAGTTGCTTAAAAATTTCGCTCTTAGAAGTAAAAGAAAAATGCAGAGCAACCATCTTTCACAAGAAAACTGTGCTTTGGTGTTACATATGCATTAGCGAGGTGATCGGCAAGTGGATATAGCCGCGTACTTCAATACTTCCCAAAGTGTTATTTCTCGGTTAATTTGTCGACATAGAGAAACAGGCACAACATCCAGAAGGCTTGGAAGTGGATCCAGCCGTGTCACAACACCACGGCAAGACCGTCATCTCGTGATGCAGGCGAGAAGACAACCTTTTGATACTGCGCGACAGCTGCAACAAGACCTACATAACGCCACAGGAGTCTTGATAAGTGAGCAAACCGTCCGAAATCGGTTGCTTGAGGTAGGTTTAACATCATACCGACCGTTACGATCACCAGCGAGATCTCCTGGTCACCGGCGACATAGATTACATTGGGCTAATGAAAGACTCGCTGAAGCTACTTCTTGGGAAAACGTACTTTTTACGGATGAGTCCAGATACTGCATGCATAATGAAAGTCGACGTCAAAGAGTGTACAGGAGTGCAGGAAACAGGACATTATCACAGTATGTCCAGCCAGTAGTCCCATTTGGAGGAGGAGGTTTAATGGTGTGGGCTGGTATATCTCTAGGCTGGCGTACCGACCTCCACGTATTTAATGGTAGGGTTACTGGGCAACGTTATAGAGACGAAATTGTCTATGAATACGTTGCACATAGTCGAGATTTCCTTGGGCCTGAAAATTTTATATTTTTGGATGATAATGCTAGTCCACACCGAGCGCAAATAGTGTTGGATGCCATCCAACAACTCCAAATTCATCACATTCCCCTTTCACCATTGTCACCAGACCTAAACCCAATTGAACATGTTTGGGATATGCTTTAAAGGCAACTTAACACACATATTCCACACCCTACAACCCTAAGCCAACTTGCGGAACTATTGCCCACACTATGGGATGAGATACCCCAACAACTAGGGTTGCCACCTCTTAACTGTCTAAATCCGGGAGGAAGGAAGAAAAAAAAACATTGATTATCATAACTTTTTATTTTATCTTGAACTTATATTTTACATTAGAATGAACAGATTTTAAAATATCTGGTCTAGATATGACAAATTTAAAAAACTCTTTGCAGTCCATTTTAAAATTGAAAAAGGTTTGTATTTTCGCCTTTACATGTTCTTCATTTAAACTATTTCTTTCCTTTGTCCATATATCGAATACTACGCTAAAAACACGCTCGCATGCAGCGTTTAATACAGGTACAGATAAAACAAATGAAACAATTTTTTTTAACATAACACCAACTCCATTTTCTATTGTTGTGAAAAATTTTGCCCACCTCAAATCCACTCTTTCATTTGATTTAACTATGCTGTCTTGAACCTCCCTTAAAATGCAGAAATCTTCATATAGTTTATTTTCATCAAAACTGATCTTCAAATCAACGGCCAAATCTCTCAAATCATCCCACGTAATCGGTTTCTTCATTGAAAGTATGCTCAATTTACTGTACTCAGAATTTTCGAAGTCATACCATTTATTCAGATAATCCAAACATCTCTGAAAAAAAATGTCTGCTTCCTTGTAAAACGTAGTCTTGTCTGTTTCATTTAGTTTTTTCAAAAGATCTTTTACTGAACTACCAAAAAAATTATCCTTTCTTCTATTTGTAATTTTTTGGCGGATGTCAATCATAATATCGTGCAATCTGTGCAAGTTACAAAATCACTTTCAAGAACTTTAATAGCAGTGTTGAAAATCTGCATTGTATTGTGTAAAAAGTAACAGTAGCATAACGGCAGAGACTTTTCATCTTTAAATGCTTGCCAAATAATTGCACTACATTCTTCTTCTCCTTCTTCAATAAAATACGCCCGCAAAGCTGGCCAATTAGAAAGCAAACGCTCTATCGCTGGTAATAAAGATAGCCACCTGGTTGGAACATGGCGCAAAATCTCACGATACTCAATATTTAAAAATGCGTGAAAATTTTTCAAGGTCTCTGTTCGTTTAGCGTATGCTGAAAATTCACTATATACTTTCAAGATTAAGGATTCAACGTCAAATTTTATGCCTTTCAGTGCAAATTTTGTGCAGTTATGCAGTATGTGACATTTACAATTTGCTTTTAAAATGTTTTCATTGTCAATCTTAAGTTTTTGATAAACAGAATTATTTAAGCCATAATTGACAGAAGCGTTATCAGCAGCAAACGAAGTAACATTGTTTATATCTAAATGGTTTTCATCGAGAACTCGACAAATTTGTTCTTTAATATCAACAGTTTTTTCTTGAGAATCACGGTAAAAATCAAGCAGTCCGTGTTTTATTCCACGTTCCTTATGAAAATATTGCACGACTACTGGGAACATTTTAACGTTACCTTTATTTGAAGCGTCTGTTGCTACTGAAAAAAACTCTGCCTCCTTTATCTCATTTAAAAGTATTTCTTGAGCTGCAGGAGCAAGCACACTCTCGCAAATACTTGCACATTTGGTTCCGCCACAAGATATCTTTTTTGCCAAAGAAGAATCAGAGAATAAAGTGCTATACAATTTGTTTGTGCAGTCCTGGCTACGATAACTGTGATGGTGTTTAATTCCATGATAAACTGAAGTAATTTCAATCGCTGATACATTGTCCTCTTCTTTTGAAGATTTCTTCACGAAAAAGTTCGAAATTGATGGTGAAGAATCCCTATTCAATATTAACGATTGGTGCTTCTTGCTTTGGGAATGTACAGTTATAGCTCTAACACCCTCGTACTTAATATTAACTGTTTTACCACATAATTTACATTCTGCAGTAAAGTTGTCTCTCTTCGCAAGCCAATCAAATTGAGTTAACCACTTCTCTTGAAACGATGTCGAATATTTGCCGTATTTTATCTTTTTCTGTGGCACTTGTTCGCTGGCGCAATCGGAATTTTAATCACTAGACATTATAATTTATAACATAACAACATAAAATTAATTGTATTTAATCAAAATACGACACGAGTGCATGGATCGCTGTTAGATACAGAGTAATGAGCGAACGAATGAAAATTGAAACAAATGAGTGAGGTAAAGACGACGCATTCTCTCTCTCACGCACGTGGGTCAGAAAGAGACAATCAAACAAAGTGCCTTCACTCACGCGCGCAAATCACTTTATACGAAACTAACTAGAAATTCTAGGTATTCTAGGCTAGAATAGTGGCGAGAAGGCCGTTGTCGAGCGCGGTCGTGATTTACGCCGCTCTTAGTCATTTCGACTTCGCGTGTCATTACTTTTGAACAACTTGTGATTCCGGGAGAATTTTGTATATTTTAAATTCCTTCCGGGAGACGGAAGATTTTAATTTTCAGAGCTCAAATCCGGGAGACTCCCGGAATTCCGGGAGAGGTGGGAACCCTACCAACAACACATTGACAACTGCATTTTAAGCATGCCAGAGAGGTGTCAAGCTGTTGTAACTGCGCGGGGTAATACTACCCGATATTAAAAAAGATATGCGGTGATGAAGATACGGTAGTGTTGGCGCGTGAGAACTTGAATTACTTTATTTTCATTTAAATTGGATTTAACCTTTTGAATTTTTTGTTTTTGTTAGAAAAAATGTTTCTTTTTATAGGTTTAATTATATAGTCAAAAAATATATAGTATTTTTACATTTTGTAAACGTTTTTTTTAATATCCCTATTCACTTTTGAGTAGTTTAGATCAATACATATTAAATTTTATTATGTTAAAGAAGGTGTTGAAGATCATTGCCAAAAACAAAGTTGACAAAGCTACGTGAGGAATGTTGTTTACAATATTAATTGAGGAGAAATGATAAATTAAAATAGAGATCATGTACGTTAGAAACAATTAATACTGTAAAAAACATTGATAAAAAAATTAATTACGTCAATCAAGCTGGTTTTCTGTCATCTGTATATATTTTATATAAAAGTTACAATGAATCTTGTGTTCATCGTTCTGTTATTCTATCCTTTTCTTTATTCCCCAGCTCATAAGGTTCTACATGAACTACGCATGTAATCGAAAGAAACATGTTATCTAAAATCTGTTCTTTTATAAATGTAACAAATAAAAATATTTATACATATTTATATGTCTATTTGGATGTAATATTTATAAAATTTCTTAATATAGAAGGAATATAAATATACACAGAGGAGCATAAATATCCAGAAGTAAAAAATAGTAAAAGTTTTTGTTCCACGACATCACACAGTTTCTTGCCTTTGAATGCATACAATTAGTTTTAGTTTAACTATTATGTGATTAACAACACCCCGTCGCCCCCCCCCCCTCCTTCAAATCCACCATTGTAATAAGCAGTACTATTAAATTATCGTAATATATAATTTTGGTAAATTTCCCCCAAAACTTACCATTTCATTTATTTAAAAACTTGTCAGGTTTTAAGTGCTTCTTGAGCGTTAAATTTTTTGAGCATACACTGATCTAATATACTTTATTTAAATTTAAGTATACAAAAAGAAGCAGAAAACTCCAGAGTGGCATAAATTAATTGGGGACACAAACAGTGTATAGATCGGAATCGATTTTTTAAAAAAATCGTAAATACAATATTATTTTTGCTAAAGAAACTATATTAATTTTTTAAAATCATATCAAATTGCTATAAGAGCGATTAATAAATAGGTAATCTTATTGGAATTTTTATATGTGTAATAAAAAATAATAATTTATAAAATGACTTATTTTGTTTATTATTGTTAAAATAAAATTAATTTAAATTTTAAAATTGAAATCAACAGTGAATGAGTGAAATATATATTAAAGTCCTAAATCAGGAAGAACTAACACTTGTTGTGTTAAATTAGGTAGAAGACCTATAAACTTGGCGAAATTCAATATGATAGTTGTTTAAAATTTTGTGTACCTAATGCAGTGAGTGATAGTACTCTAAAACAATATTTGAGAATGCTAAATAGATATTACATTATTTCTCTAAATTATGTATAAAACTAACACAACCTGAAATTAGAAGATTTAAATATAGGAATAAATTCAAATAAATCTGTAAGAAAAATATAATTTGCCATATTTGTTATAATATAGTAAAAGTACTGGAAAAACATCGTGCGAATGCGAATTATATTTAGGTATAAATCGAACGCAAAATCAAACTGTTTATTAACAAAAAATACTTAAATGAATTATCCATTTATGTAATTTTAGCGAAGAGAACGATTTGAGGTTACAAAAAGAAAGAATGAATAACAGAAAGATGGCGACTAGAATATATAATGAAAATGATTTGATCGCTTTTGGATTTAATGAATGTATTAGAAAATAAATAATTCAGTCTTATATTGGCCCATTGGCTGTTTTATTATATAGAAAATAATTCCGAATGACCAATACTTGATTTGTAACAAGCTCTTAGACATATTACGGGTAAATCATAAAAATACAGTAGCCATCAGTAAGTTACAAATAAAATCTAGCTTCATACACATTATCTCAAAATTTAAATATAGATTCCGAACTTATATCAGATTGAAATAAATAGTTACATAATTTAATATTATGTTTGGTCGTGGACTTCATCAGGGTAGGCAGACGCATAATGTAAACAACACTTGAAAAATAAACTAAAGACTCTTTGTAAACATAAACATACCCCGATCTGAGGGTTATTTAGTCAGTGCGTGACTGTAGCTTGATTCGTACACATTAGTGAATTTAAGTGTGCCTTGTAAAAGAGCGATAAAAATGTGTTTTCACAACATTATGGACAGTATAATTAATATACAATTTTTCTTTCATGGCTATGTTCAGGATGCACTTAGATCAGGACTAATCCATTTAAAGACAATGTATTACACTATTACTATTTATTAATAAGAATCCAGGGGCTCGATTCTTGACATCGTTCGCTTTCGCGCGAATGCGAAATTATTTTTTTCTAAATATCAAAAATCTCAATTACTTTTCATTTCTTATACAAACAACTTATAAGTGAATATACAATATATTATTATAAATTACTAGTGTGTATTTTTTAGACATGGCAAGATATAAGAAACCGAACCGAACCCTTATATTGAAGATGTACCTTCCCAATATGAAAAAGATATTTATGAAATTATAAAAAGTATGTTTAAAAGGTCATGAAGAAGTCAAGGAATCTCCTTGCAATATTAATATTTCTGAAAATAGTGCTACGAAAACTGTAAAAACACAAGAAATTTATAAATGTAAGAAAACAAATACAGATAAATATAGTTCCACAATAATTTTACGATTGAATACATATAATATAGGTGAAAATGTAAGAGAACTACCTGAGGATACTACTTTAATAAATAATGATAATATTTAACTGTCTGCTACAGTAAGTCAAGTAAGAGAATCAAATGAAGTTAAGGAAACTCTCTGCTTTCGCAAAATTCCAAGGCGGCCCCCATAACACCGTTGAGAAAAACAAAAATCGCAGTAGAAAATTATCAAAATATTTTGAAGAAAAAAATAGAATGAGTTATTATAAGGAAAAGTTAGAAATATTAAGAGAAAGAAATCAAATTTTGCGGGCAAAAACAAATTTTAAGTAACTTAAATTTAATTTTGAAAGGTATAGATAGTAAAATAGATAAAAATTAAAAAAATAAATTGATTTTGTAAAAAGTAACCTAGACTACTTGCAAATATACATAGATTAATTTATAAGTTTGTTGTTAATCGCAGAGTGTTGTTTAACAGTTTTGTAAAATAAATATTTTACATTGAATCAAATAAAATTTTGACTAATAATTCTTCTTTGTGCTAGTCTTCCTTGTGTTAGTTCTGGACTCACATGTCCTACACCATTTTCTTCTACAGCATCATTGTTCAATATACCAAAATTCTGCACTTCTTCTTGGTCAACAATTTCTGGAGTATCTAAATTATATTCAATGCACATGTTATACAAAATTAAGCGTTTATAATCTTGCATGCAATTTCTGGTTTGTAATGCAAGACTCTGGCTGGTATTCTGAGCTCCCGACTAAGCCCGACTAACAGAAAACGACTAATATTTAGTCGAGCGACTAAAGAAATGCATCTGGACCGCGCGACTAAGCCCGACTAAGGGAAGCCGATTAAAATATAGTTGGGCGACTAATAAATGTATTTTAAGCAGGTGATTAAGCCCGGCTAAGTTAGGCAATGTACTAAAATTTAGTCGAAAAATTAAACAAGCTAGTATCTTTGTTTAAAATGTCGGGTAACATCATTCATCGCATTTGTCATATACAAAATGTGAGAAATGTAAGAAATTTGTGAAATAGAAGAAATAGAAGAGTTTTTCGGGAACATGTAGCTCCATTTCAGAAATATTCTGACACAGAATTTAAAAACCGGTACAGATTTTCAAAAATGATAGCTCAATTTATCATTGAGTTGTTACAAAATGATTTATTAGTGCTGCAACACAGAAAAAAATGTATATCCGTAGAACTACAAGTTCTTACTGCATTGCGATACTACGCAAAAGCATTGTATCAATGTAATGGTAGGTTATATTTTTTTTTACTACCTTAGGTGCAAATATACCCAGATTCGTAAGAGGGATTACCCACTAACTCGATATTTAGTGTCTTTTTAATTCCTTTTTGAATTCATATTCATAAAGAAGGATTAATCATTATCTCTAGTCCCAAAGTTATACCCCTTCTAATTCTCTGAAAAGTAAAACAAACTTCAGGTCCAATTAAGTATTATGTAAAATATTTATATTTGTTCGTAACATAACTTCATTAGTTCGATAGATTTAGCAATATTTGTAGTTAATTATCAATATTCCTAAATAATACATATTGTAACGTTTTATTCATTTAGGTGAAGTGTAAAATTGATTAAATCACTAATATTTATATAACTATGTTTAATAAAAAGAAATATGAATTATAAAGAATAATGTAAAATAACTATCACTAAGAATTAACAAAAAAAAAATAAACACTATTTTAGAACTAATTATTATTACTAAAGACTTAAACACTAAGATAATTTATTTAAACAATTATAACTACGCAATATTTATATCACTCTTTATTTATTTATATCACCATCTGTTCACTACACGTACCAACATAAAACTGCCCTCCTGATCTTTTGCTCGGGGTATTTAAGTAAAACAGTTCCTTCTGGAACATTCGTCGATTATTCTCGAAATCAGAACAATGGGGAGCGGACGGACGTGTTCTGACCGAGTACGTACCACGCCGTACAATCCCACGCCGTGAAATAGTCATTTTACTCAAATCCCAGCCGCCGTAAATCCCACTCCGTGTAAAAATACCCCCACTCCCAGTGCCGTTCTGTGGAATCATGCAATCCCACGCCGTATAAAAATGTTGAAATGGGACAGGTCGAACTGATTTTCGAATCCCAGCCGCCATAAATCCCACCCCGTGTAAAAATACCCCCACTCCCAGTGCCGTTCTGTGGAAATCATGCAATCCCACGCCGTGTAAAAATGTTGAAATGGGACAGGTCGAATTAATTGCCAAGAATACAAACCAGAGAAAAAAGCAACCTAACTTCCTCATGTTGTGCTACTATAATATAGATGGCGCAGTTGAACAATATTCAAATAAATAATTTAAAATGAAACATTTTACAATCTATCATTTATTTATTTCATTTTTTTATATGGAGATATATTATGTTCTTAATTATGTTTGTAAACTTTAATAAATAATGATCATAATATTGACGTTTTTTATTTACGAAAACATATCCTTACACGACGTGTTTACAGAAAACAAATTAATTATTTAATTTAGATTCAATATTTTACGCGTGATTAACTTAATTTTAAATTAAATATTTGATACGAATTAAATTAATTCGTTGTTAAACGGCAATAGATCATACTTAAATCTAAAATCAGTTTATAGAAGCTAATTAGCAGTTAATCTGCAGACTAGAATTTCCACTCCGGTAAAGCGGAAGATTGTTTCTAACATACTTCTAACAACCCTCCAATCCAAACCATCTAGTCCACAGCCTATCTTCGGTACTGCCAGCTTCATGATGTCGTTCTTCAAAATATGGTCCTTCATATAGCACAACGAGTCCCATAAACTGCGGTATGACGGCTTCTGATATGAGTATTGTTTGGTAACCAGGTAGTAAAGGTACCGCTTGTTTTCTACGTTATCATCCTTCAGTTGTAGCGTTTTTCCGACAGTTGGACGTTGGTTGGCCAGTTCTTGTACTCGTCCAAATTTTCTTTTAAAAACTGAAGCGATGCCGCGGGACATTTTAATATCTTTCGCTACACAATGTGCGAGGGAATACTCTGGACACACGGTGAACAAATCTCGTTGTTCTTCTCGTGTCACGCCATACCGTGCTTTGTGACCAGTGGAATGGCTTTCCATAAAGTCTTCAAATGTAGGTTCCTCAGGTACAACCCGGCGAACCGTCGTTCCACGATGATCGTCAAAGTTATCACCAGCGAAAGGGGCTAACCGATTGAAGTGAACTACTCTCGGCTTTCCATTAGGTGTTTTCCTAATTCTGTAGACCACATCATTTATTCTCTTTACAATCTCGTAGGAACCTTCCCAATTCTTTTGTAGCTTCGGTGATAAACCACGACGTCTTTGTGGATTGTAAAGCCACACCAAATTCCCAGGTTGAAAACCACCTTTTTCAGCCTTGACGTCATACTGGTCCTTCATCCGATCGCTGGCACCTTGAATGTTTGTGCGGACTTGTTCATGGATGTCATTCATTCTTCTCCGTAAGTCCGTTACATAGTCCTCCCCGGCTAGATCTTCACCGGGTTTACTGCCAAATACCAGGTCGCATGGTAAGCGCAACTCCCGCCCGAATAAGATGTTTGCTAGTGTCTGCCCTGTTGTCTCATGCACGGATGAACGGTAAGCCAACAAGAACAGATGAAGATGTCGGTCCCAGTCTCGTTGATGGTTAGAGACTACCTTTGACAAATACCGATTTATTGTTCTATTCATCCGTCCAACCATGCCATCAGACTGCGGGTGTAATGCAGTAGTTCTGGTTTTCTTTATTCCTAATATCTTACAGATATTTTGAAACAGAGCAGACTCGAAATTCCTTCCTTGGTCGGAATGTATCTCTCGCGGTACTCCAAATCGGCAGATGCATTCTTTAACCAAAACTTCAGCGACCGTTACGGCTTCCTGGTTGGGTAATGGGTAGGCCTCAACCCACTTAGTGAAGTAGTCCATTACTACCATTATGTATTTATTTCCCTCATCAGTTTCTGGGAATGGTCCGGCTACGTCAATCGCAATGCGTTCAAAGGGACTTCCAACATTATATTGGCGCATTGGGGCTCTTCTTTTCCTATGTGGCCCGTTACTTCCCGCGCAGACCACACATTTCTTGCACCACTCTTTAACATCTTCTTTGCAATTTAGTTCTTATAAGAAATCTTCTACCGTACAAATATTTGTAGAAGTGCTCCACTGATTTCACGACTGCCAAAAGTTCTTTTCTGGTGACGCAATAATTCCTCTCTGGTTTTGACAAGGTCTTACTAAAATAGGCAATAACCTTCTCTTGTCCGTCTTGTATCTGGGAAAGAACGCCACCAATTCCAACGTTGCTGGCATCTGTATCAAGAACGAATTCTCCTTCTGGTTAAGGATAACTTAGAACAGGTGCGCTTGTCAAGGAATATTTAAGTTGTTTGAACGCAGCTTGACACTCCATCTCCCAGATAAATTTTCTGCCTTCCTCAGTAAGCCTTGTCAATGGCTTCGCTATGTTGTTTATCCAGGTAAATAACGTCGGTATTATGTACAGAGACCAAGGAAACTTCTCAATTCATGTTTATCCCTCGGTACTGGCCAGTCACTCACAGCCCTTATTTTCTCCGGGTCAACTGCAATACCCTTACCAGAAACTACGTGTCCAAGATAATGAACTTCTTTTTGAAATAAGTGACACTTCTTTGGACTGAGTTTCAGGTTAGCTTTCCTCAATCTTTGGAAAAACTCTTCCAAGTTCTTCATGTGGTCCTCGAACGTTTTTCCTACTACAATAATATCGTCGAGGTAAACCAAACATGTTTTCCACGACAGTCCAGCCAATACGGTTTCCATAAGTCGTTCAAACGTTGCAGGGGCATTGCAGAGCCCAAATGGCATAACAGTAAATTGCCAAAGATCGGTACCGATGGTAAATGCCGTCTTTTCTTTGTCTCTTGGGTCTAAATTCACTTGCCAGTACCCGCTTTTTAGATCAAGAGTAGAGAAAATCTTTGATCCTGCCAATGTGTCCAGAGTATCGTATGAGAGTGAAATTGGTAGCCGATTCGAAATTTAGCTGCTTGTGAACAAAACACGCAGCGCGGACAGCGACGGTAGACCAAGGCCAACTGTATCTTATAAAAACTAAAACATATCTTATATACATGTTATTTAGCGTTTGTAGCCATATCTCAAGCCAGATACTAATTAAAACTTAATTATTAAATAAAAATGCACATGATCAGGGTGCGTATGATAGTTATTATACATTATTAATATGAATGACATTTATGACCTTGAGCTCTTACGCGCGAAATATGAATTACCGCCAACGTTTTCATAATAATTCATATTAATATTTATAATAATATGTGTCTGTTGTTCATATTTTCCATATATTATCCATTTAAGAACGCAAAATTATCCAGCAAATAAAAAAAAGTCTGTATAATATATCTCTTTACGTATGAACAATTATTTATTTATTACTGCCAAACTAACAAATGTCTGTTTTTCATATTTTGCACATATTATCTCTATAAGTATATAAATATATCCTGGGTATTAAAATTATCAGACATCCTTCAGGACATTAAGGACATATGATTGAAATTTATTTGATATCTACGTAACAACAATTATTTATTTATTACTGCCAAACTAACAAATGTCTGTTGTTCATATTTTGCACATATTATCTCTATAAGTACATAAATATATCCTAGGTATTAAAATCATTAGGCATCCTTCAGGACATTAAGGATATATGTTTGAAATTTATAACTCTCTACGTATCAGTAATTATTTATTTATTACTGCCAAACTAACAAATGTCTGTTGTTCATATTTTGCACATATTATCTCTATAAGTACATAAATATATCCTAGGTATTAAAATCATCAGACATCCTTCAGGACATTAAGGACATATGATTGAAATTTATTTGATATCTACGTAACAACAATTATTTATTTATTACTGCCAAACTAACAAATGTCTGTTGTTCATATTTTGCACATATTATCTCTATAAGTACATAAATATATCCTGGGTATTAAAATCATCAGACATCCTTCAGGACATTATGGACATATGATTGAAATTTATTTGATCTCTACGTAACAACTATTATTTATTTATTACTGACAAACTAACTAATGTCTGTTGTTCATATTTTGCACATATTATCTCTTTAAGTATATAAATATATCCTAGGTATTAAAATCATCAGACATCCTTCAGGACGTTAAGGATATATGATAGAAATTTATTTGATATCTACGTAACAACTATTATTTATTTATTACTGACAAACTAACTAATGTCTGTTGTTCATATTTTGCACATATTATCTTCTTAAGTATATAAATATATCCTAGGTATTAAAATCATCAGACATCCTTCAAGAGATTAAGGATATATGATTGAAATATATTTGATCTCTACGTAACAACTATTATTTATTTATTACTGCCAAACTAACAAATGTCTGTTGTTCATATTTTGCACATATTATCTCTATAAGTACATAAATATATCCTAGGTATTAAAATCGTCAGACATCCTTCAGGACATTAAGGACATATGATTGAAATTTATTTGATATCTACGAAACAACAATTATTCATTTATTAGTGCCAAACTAACTAATGTCTGTTGTTCATATTTTGCACATATTATCTCTATAAGTACATAAATATATCTTTGGTATTAAAATCATCAGACATCCTTCAGGACATTAAGGACATATGATTGAAATTTATTTGATCTCTACGTAACAACTATTATTTATTTATTACTGACAAACTAACTAATGTCTGTTGTTCATATTTTGCACATATTATCTCTTTAAGTATATAAATATATCCTAGGTATTAAAATCATCCGACATCCTTCAGGACATTAAGGATATATGATTGAAATTTATTTTAACAACTATTATTTATTTATTACTGACAAACTAACTAATGTCTGTTGTTCATATTTTGCACATATTATCTCTGTAAGTATATAAATATATCCTAGGTATTAAAATCATCAGACATCCTTCAGGAGATTAAGGATATATGTTTGAAATTTATTTGATATCTACGTAACAACTATTATTTATTTATTACTGACAAACTAACAAATGTCTGTTGTTCATATTTTGCACATATTATCTCTTTAAGTATATAAATATATCCTAGGTATTGAAATCATCAGATATCCTTCAGGACATTAAGGATATATGATTGAATTTTATTTGATCTCTACGTAACAACTATTATTTATTTATTACTGCCAAACTAACAAATGTCTGTTGTTCATATTTTGCACATATTATCTCTAGAAGTATATAAATATATCCTAGGTATTAAAATCATCAGACACCCTTCAGGACATTAAGGATATATGATTGAAATATATTTGATCTCTACGTAACAACAATTATTTATTTATTACTGCCAAACTAACAAATGTTTGTTGTTCATATTTTGCACATATTATCTCTTTAAGTATATAAATATATCCTAGGTATTGAAATCATCAGACATCCTTCAGGACATTAAGGACATATGATTGAAATTTATTTGATCTCTACGTAACAACTATTATTTATTTATTACTGACAAACTAACTAATGTCTTTTGTTCATATTTTGCACATATTATCTCTTTAAGTATATAAACATATCCTAGGTATTAAAATCATCAGACATCCTTCAGGACATTAAGGATATATGATTGAAATTTATTTGATCTCTACGTAACAACTATTAGTTATTTATTACTGCCAAACTAACAAATGTCTGTTGTTCATACTTTGCACATATTATCCCTACAATTATGCCAACACAACTTGGGTATTAAAATTATCAGACATCCTTCAGGACATTAAGGATATATCTTTAAAATTTATAACTCTACGTATCAGCAATTATTTATTAATTACTACCAAACTAACAAATGTCTGTTATTCATATTTTGTACATATTATCTCTATATAAGTATATAAATATATCCTGGGTATTAAAATCATCAGACATACTTCAGGACATTAAAGATATATGATTGAAATATATTTGATCTCTACATAACAACTATTATTTATTTATTACTGCCAAACTAACAAATGTCTGTTGTTCATATTTTGCACTTATTATACCTATAATTATGCCAACATGACCTTGGTATTAAAAACAACCGGCATCCTTCAGAACAATAATGATATAAGATTGAAAATTATATTATCGCTAGGTTACAACTATTATTTATTTATTACTGCCAAACTAACAAATTTCTGTTCTTCATATTTTGCATATATTATCCCTGTAATTATGCTAACATTTTGTGGGTATTAGAAACATTTGACATCCTTCAGAACAATAAGGATGTATGATTGATATTTATATCATATCAGCGTAACAACTATTATTCACTTATTACTGCCAAACTAACAAATGTCTGTTGTTCATATTTTACACATATTATTTCTATAATTGAAAATAATGAACCAAATATTACAAGTAAAGAGAAAGAAGCAAAATGTAAAAGTAGTTTAGTTAAATGTATAGCGGATAGTCATTTAGAACTTATCAAAGATTGTGAAACAGCGAAAGAAATAGTCAAAAAACTAGAAAGTAATTATAGAAGACATGGAGTAGCATCACAGTTAATTTTACGAAAAAGATTGTTAACTATGAAATGTAAAGACGTTAGCGAACTTAAAGTTATAGATGTAGAACCTTCTACAAACGAAATTGAATGTTATCTACTTTTAGCGATGCCACCAACATAAGAAAACATAATAATAGCAATAGAAACAATCAATGCAAAATATTTAAGGATAGACCTTATAAAACAGAGGTTGTTAGATGAAGAAATAAAGAGAAAAGGATTTAAAAATAATGAAACTGAAACAAATATACCTGAAGTTTTTATAGGTTAGAAGAAAGAGAAATCAAAGAAGAATTTTCTTTTTGAATGTTGTAATTGTAGAAAGAAGGGCCACAAGAAATCAGATTGCAAATTCAAAAGAAATACAAAGAAATTTACATATACAACCCAACAAGAATTACAGGAGGAATTTTCTTTCATAAGAAATAACTCAAATAAGTGTCAAAGAAACATTTTTTTGTATAATAACTTTATCGAATTTGAAGCAGACTCAGGAGGTACAGACCATTTAGTAAACAATGAAAAATATTTTCTGAGGTAGAATTGCTTCAGGTACTTATAATTATAAATATAGCAAAAGAAGGTGAAAGAATTATCGCTACAAAAAGAGGAACCATAGAAACAGAAAAAGTAAAGTTAAAAAATGTGTTGTATGTTCCTACGTTAAGATGTAATCTTCTATCAATCACAAAAATCGAAGAAGCTGGATTTACAATTTGATTTCAAAATAATAAAATGTGAATTTATTATAAGAATTCATTAGTTAAAGAGGGTTTTAAGAAGGATAAACTATATAAATTGGCATTTAAATTAAAGGAAAGAGTTTCAAGCAAAGATTATAGTATTGCAGATACCTAACAACTTTGGCACAGATGATTAGGACATGCATCATCCGAAAAATTAAATGAATTGAAAAGAAGAAATTTAATAAACCGTGAACCAGGCATCAATGATATTATATGCGAATCTTGTTTGAAAGGTAGACAAAGAAGATTACCGTTCAAGAACAATGAATATCAATCAGTGTATTGGAAGTCATTCATTCTGATCTGTGTGGTCCAATAAATATCGCCACATACGACTACAAAAGATGTATACTTAGTTTCCTTGATGACTATACTCATTTTGCAGCAGTATTTCTTCTTGAATCAAAAACAGAAGTATTGAAATTCTTCATATTATATGTTGAGATGGTAGAAACAAAGTTTAATGTAAACGTAACTACTCTTAGATGTGATAATGGGAAAGGGTATAAGAATAGTAATTTTATTAGTTATTGTAACAGCAAAGGAATTAAAATAGAATTTACCATTAGTTACACACCGCAACAAAATGGTAAATCTGAACGGTTGAATAGAACTTTGGTAGAAAAGGCTAGAACAATTCTTGCAGACACAAAATTTGATAAAAATTTATGGGCCGAAGCCGTGCTTACATCAGCCTATCTAATAAATAGATTACCAACTAATAAAAGAATACCTGCTGAACTATGGTATAAAAAATTCCGAATTATTTATTATTATTCCCAAAGAACAAAGAAAAGGATGGAAAAAGAAGAAGAAACGAATAGAAATGAAGAAGAAACGAATAGAAATGAAGAAGAAGCGAATAGAAATAAAGAAGAAAAGCGAATAAGACAACCACCTTGCTGGCTAGAAGACTACGAGACTTATCACGCCGCTCTACTATCAGAAAATTTTATAAATGATGAACCTAGAAATTGTCGAGAAGCTTTAGAGACACCAGAGAAAGAATTATGGCAAGGTGCAATGAATGAAGAATTGAATTCTCATGAGAAACATAAAACATGGACCATCGTTGCGAGACCAGACAATAAAAAGGTCATAGATAGCAAATGGGTTTTTAAGAAGAAAGGTGAGAACAAATATAAAGTAAGACTAGTGGCAAAGGGCTTCCAGTCTACAGATTTCGATGAAACGTACTCTCCCGTTGGACTACGGTCGCTACTAGTCATCGCAAATCAAGAAAGTTTAGTGATTGAACAAATGGACGTAAAAACTGCTTTTCTCCACAGTGAGCTACAGGAGGAGATTTTTATGAACTTGCTGGAAGAACATAAAGAAACGGTTTGTAAATTAAATAAATCTTTATATGGACTTAAACAGATTCCCCGATCTCGGAATGAAACTTTTCACTAATTCATGATTGATAAAGGCTTTAAGTGTTCAGAATATGATAACTGTTTATATAAAGTATCAAAACTATTTGTATTTTTATACGTTAATGACATTTTAATTGTATGTGATGACTTATATAGAAAAAATAAATTAAAATGTCATTTAGAAAGTACATTTCAAATGGTAGGCTTAGGAAAAGTGTCAAAATTTTTAGGTCTTGAAATAGAAAAAGACAAATAGAAAATTTTTAAAAATTCATCAAAAACCTGTATTAACAAGGTGTTGACTAAATTTAAAATAGAAAATTGTAAAACTGTCGCTACACTCTGAAATCGGACTTAAATTAGAAAAAGCTAAAGAATATACGTGTACTTTATATTTACTTGTCTGTACTAGACCTGATTTACCCTTCGCTGTAAACTTTTTTAGTAGATTTCAGAATAACGCAACTGACGAACATTTTGTGTATTTAAAAAGAATTTTAAGATATTTGAAGTTAATAGCAGATAATGGTTTAGTATGTAAAACAAAAAATTACAAACACGTAGTTGTAGGTTCTTGTGATGCAGATTGGGCCGGTGACATTACCTGTATGAAATCAATTTCTGGTTGTTGCTTATTTCTTTACGGTAATATCGTGTCATGGATCACTCAAAAATAAAAAACAGTTTCACTTTCCACTGCTGAAGCAGAGTATATGGTTCTTATATTAATAGCTAGTGAGGCTGTTTGGTTTAAAGGATTTTTACATAATTTAAATATAAAATGTAATAGTATTGTTATATACGAAAATAATCAATCGAGTATACAAATTGCTAAAAATAGAGAAAACAGTAGAAGAGTTAAACACATAGACATAAAACATCATTTTATTAGAAATTTGGTAGAGGATAAAGTTCTTGTTTTAGAATATATCACATCATCTGTCCAGATTTTCGATATATTAACTAAGAGTCTATGTAAAAATTCTTTCAATAATTAAAATAATCCTTATGAGAATAGAACAGTATTAAATGTCATGTTTTTGTGTAAAAAAAATTCAGTGTTGAGGAGGAGTGTTGATGTTATTTGACATTGACAAATATGTCATTTGAGTTTGACAACTCTGAATTTTTTATAATAAGATGTGCTGTTGTGTAATAGGCAAAAAGTTGTTGATAAAAATAAAGAAGTGTTGTTTATGTCCCTGTGTTTTATTCTGAAATATAGACAAATTTAATCTATATTTAATAATTACTGCCAAACTAACAAATGTCTTTTATTCATATTTTGCATATGGTATCCATAAAAGTAAGCAAACATACCCTGGCTTTTCAAATGAACAGACATCCTTGAGGACAATAAGGATATAACCCAGTGGTTAATTTTTAACCAGTTACTAAATGTTCTCATTAATATATTTTTATATTTTTGGGCATGATAATCTCCAGTGATGGAGAAATAGAATCGAAAAAAAAATGTATTATAAAATTAAACTTGAAATGGAAAATTATAATGAATAAAATATATAAGACAGACTCAAATCGTCAATGACTAGGACATGTGAATAAATTAAAACGAACACTAAAAATAAAACCAATAATACTGTGAAAACCAAGATGGAAAACAAGATAAGCCAAACCAGTGTTACAAAGACTACAAGAAGTTGAAAAAAATACAACATAATATTTAAAAAATGGCAGGAGAAAACAGAAGATATGGAGGCGAGTATGTAAAGCAGATTAATACAAGAAATATGAACAGAGAAAAAATCCTGTTTGAGGCCAAAATAAGGGGAAAAAACAAATACAATTCATGTTAAATAAGACAAATAAGTACATTATTTTATATTTGTGGCTAATTGTCGTATAAAACTGTTTGTAGATGTGGAACCATGTGGTGGTCCAGTAAATATTTTTGGTAAATGTACTACCAAATTTGAAATAAAAGATGTTTCATCATCAAACAACAATCGATATCTACGTTGTTCGTTTGTAGTTGTTTTTAATTTTCCATCCTCTTCAATTAATAATTGCATGATCCTCATTCTTATTTGCATCATATTATCTTCACTAAATGTGAATGTTTTGCCACAGCATATCAAGTATGACCAAACACATATATGAACGCCACAGTTGGATCCAGCTTCTCTTCTAACTAATTGACTGGGTATATCAGTACAATTAAAAATGCACCAATCATTAGAGGTAATATTCTTTTTGTATTTAAAGAAGAACTGGTGATTAAGGAACATAAAAACTTTTTCCATGATTTTTTTAGGAATAGAACCGTGAAGCGAATCAAAATACAATATATATTTATATTCCAACGACACCATTATTATAGTCCAATGTACTGAATTCAAATTTATTGGTATAAGCCAAATGTCATAATCCAGAACATCGACGTTACGACCCCATTCATTTAAAGAAAATGACCGCTCACACATTAACTTAGTAATAAAAAAAGTATCAAATGACAAACATTTTTTATTTATATTGAAATGTTTTCGACACAAAACATTAATGATTTGGTCATCTAACCAATTAGGGAAGACAAGACTTTGTAGAGATTGAAGATTTATAACAAAGTTATATATTTTGTAATGATCCTTACATAAATTGGGGTATGACAAAACAAGTTCCCATGGTGCTTTGTTTTCTTGTACAGAATGTAGTTTCGGATTCAAAGAAAAATTTAATTGATTTTTAATTTTATTGATAGGTGAGACGTCGATTATTAAGTTAGACTTTGATATATTTTGAAATAGTGTACTTGTGTCACATTTAATTAGGTTGGTTTCATTAGAAAACATATATTTGGTATGAGGAGATAAATTTATATATTTTTCTATGTCTGCGGGACTACTCAAAAAGTCTGAAAAAGAATTTTTATTTTTTGCCTGGGCTTGTACGGGTGACTCAACTTTTTTCCATATTTCTTCTGATAATGAAATATTAAAACTATCATTTTTATCAGGGTTGTTACAAATTGGTTTTGGTTTATTTTTGGTACATTCTAATGAAGTACTTTGATCAAGAATTCCACCGTTAAGTAAACTTTCCATTCTTCTAATAAATCTTGGAATTCTTATTCTTAATTTACTAGCAAATGTATCTTTTTTGACTATTATAAACCAATTCTCCACAACGGCATTATTACCTTTTCTGATGAAAAAGTCACGAAGTAAGTATTTAATGAAACCTGGCAGATACATACTATTTGTTTTATTTGTGACTACAGTATTTTTTACAATATTTTCATAAATTTTATTAAAATACAGAAAAAAGGGAGAACTTTTTCTTAACGAATTATTTTCTGGAATGTCACTAATTTTATTTATTTCTTTGTTTTTAAATTTTCTTAAAATATTTTGACTTTGTGTAATATATTTCAAAGATTCATCAAAATCTATACATATGTTGGGCAAACCAAAAACTTTTATTACATGTATCCAAAATATCGTTGCTTGACATTATATCGTTGCTATGAATAAAGGCAGCGAATATTTTATTTGCTAAAGTTTTCGTATGACCTTTTTTGGTTAATGCTTTTATTTTAATTGTGCCTGCATGGAACAAATGAATAGAACAAACGTGCAAAACAACGAGAAAATCTATATTTTGCAATCCATTTATATAAAGCCACATTTGTCGTAAATACATTTTTAAATTCATTTTGTTGAAAGATAAGAGAACTGACTGTATCAGTGCCATGCTAAAATCTGTTTCTATTTTATGGACTAACAATTTTTTACCAAAATATACTTTATTTAAGTCAAAAATGAAACATGATAAAAAATATTGTATAGTTGGTATATTATGCCTGGATGAAATAAATTCAGCTATGGGCAATGGAGATTTATTTTTTGGGCCTGGTAAAATTAAGGCATAATAATAAATTTGTTTTTCTGTGTCCAGTGGTCTTTTACAAATACTTCCCGTTGAATCCAAATAAAGAAATATAGGACTTTTTTTAGAGAAATCAAGTGTCTTAGCTGTTTTTCAGTTTGTAACCGTACATAAAATGGAGAAAATCCTATTTCTTGTATATATCCAGGGATAATTTTACTCTGCCATTTCTTACAACTAACAATCTTTTGTTTTTGCAAGTCTATAAAAATATCTGTATCTAGGTCACCAGACCGCTTATTTTCACTTGAATTTTTTTTTTAAATATTTAAATTTGGCAGATGATTTAAATTCCCTGCTTTTATTGTATTTAAATTTCCGGAATTTAATAGTTCATATTTTACAACACTTGGTGCATCTACTAACAGTCTTTTTGCAAATTCCTTTCTTTCTGCTCCTTTAATAAAACGTCTGTGCCTTTCCCCTTTGTGATTTACTTTACCCATTACAATAATTGTTATCACAATATCTTTTCCGGAAGAAATATTTTGATTTGTAAAAAACTTAAATGTTGCACACCCAGTATGTTTGCACTTTGCTTTTGCAACAAAATAATATTTAAATGACTTTCTCGAAGAAAGGTAGCATTTATGCCACATGAATTTTAATACACATAGTGGAAAATTAATTGCAATATATTTGTTAAATTCATCAGTCCACCCTTTTAACAATGACTTTTTTTGAACAAAATATGTTGACTAAAATAAATGAGGAATAGTTATATGCTTTACTGGTTCACGACAATCATCCGGCTCTTCGATATTTTTGAAATGATTATTACATTCATCATTTTTTAAGAATGAATTTATATTATCTTTATTTATGCATTTTGCAGAAAAATCATTATTATTTTCAAGAAAAATTTTATCGACAAACTTACTATAATTATTATCTTTTTCAATAATAGTAGTATTTTGATTTTCATCAAGCAGGGTGATTATTTTATTTTTATTACGCAACCAAAATTTTTTTAATTTGCAACTATTTTTTTCGTTATTTTGTAATCCTGCATATTTACAAAAATCTGCATATATCGATGTTGCCGAATAAGATGATTCTGTGTCAAAGCAACTGATATCAATTTTTGTTTGGGTCAAATAAGTTTTAAAGTTTTGGCATCTTACACGAGCCTCTTTTTCCCAATTTTTGTTTCTACCCATTTTTATAAAAACTATAATAAAAATAAAAATGCAAAAATAAAAAAGATCTTAAAGAACTATAAATATTTTATAATAAGTAAAGAAATTAGACGATCCTCTGTTTTATAATGACAAAAAAAATAGAAAATGGAAATAAAAGATCAAATAAAAAACTGAAACAGAATTTATATAGTTTCTACCCAATGTAACGATAATCACACAACATATAATATAGACCAGTATAGAATAAAATAAAAATGTGCTTGAAAATATACCCAAAAATAAATCAACGACCCTATATTTTATAATGACAAAATAAAAAACAATAAAACAATATTAGAAAATGAGGAAAATAGAAAATCAAATATAAAACTGAAACAAAATTTACGTAGTTTCTACCCAAAGTAACGACAATCACATAACATAAAATATAGTCCAATGTAGAACTTATAAATTAATGTGATGACAAATAGGCAACCCACAACAAAATTAAAATAAACAACTTATAAATAAAAAATACTGAAAAGATATCCAAAAATAAATAACCAAAGAATAGTCTACAGGTAATGAAATTTGACGATCCTGTGTTTAAAATAATAAAATAAAAAACAAAAGATTAGAAAATGAGGGGAATAGCAGATCAAATATAAAACTGAAAGCAAATTTATGTAGTTTCTACCCAATGTAACAACAATCAGATAACATAGAATATAATCCAATGTAGAACTTAGAAATTAATGTGACGAAAAACAGACAACACACATATAGAACAATAAACAACTTATAAATACAAAAAATAAAAAATATTGAAAAGATATCAAAAAATTAACAAACGAAAGTAGTACAAGTAAAATATATTATTTTCCTCCGAACCACTATGAGTAGGAAAAATAACTATAAATAATTTCAATGAAAAAAAAAATGAGATAGGTATAAATCACTGTTTTGACAAAAGAAAACAAAGTAAGAACAAATACGTGAATAAAACAAAACCAAAACAAAATATAATTTTTAAGAAAATAATTTAAATCGCAAATAAATTTCTTTCGATGCTTTTACTACGAAAAACAACAGAGAACTGATCTTCAGCTCAAACGTCCAGTGAATCATATTGTAAAATAAAATGTCATCTTGCCTGTGATTGGCTCCATGTGCTCTTCTGTACCCCAATTAAGTCATAAACCCAGGTAAAACATTTGTGGTTACTTCGCAGTTTGTTTCTTTTCTCAATCCCTTATTTTGTAATTTATATTTAAATATATATATTTTATCTTAAAAATATGTTAATAACTAATAAAGAGTATAACTTATTATGCATTTTAATATTATTGATTAAAATTTAAAATCAGTAATAAATAAATAATTGTTGATACGTACAGAGATTTAAATTTCAAACATATTTCCTTATTTTCCTGAAGGAGGACAGAAGTTTATAATACCCAATAAATGTTTGCATAATTATAAGGATAATATGTGCAAAATACGAATAACAGAAATTTGTTAGTTTGGCAGCAATAATTAAATAATAGTTGTTAAGTAGAGTTGAAATAAATTTCAATCATATATCAATAATGTTCTGAAGGATATCTGATAATTTTAATACCAAGGATATGTTTATATACTTATAGAGATAATATGTGCAAAATATGAACAACAGACAGTTGTTAGTATGGCAGTAATAAATTAATAATAGTTGTTACGTAGAGATTATATAAATTTCAATCATATATCCTTATTGTCCTGAAGGATGTCTAATGATTTTAATACCCAGGAATTAATTATATACTTATATAGATAATATGTGCAAAATATGAACAACAGACATGTTAGTTTAAAAGTAATAAATTAATAATACTTGTTACGTAGAGATTATATACATTTCAATCATATATTCTTATTGTCCTAAAGGATCTCTAATGATTTTAAAACCCAGGAATTGTTTATATACTTATATAGATTATATGTGCAAACTATGAACAACAGACATTTATTAGTTTGGCAGTAATAAATAAATAATAGTTGTTACGTAGAGAAGATATAACGTTCAATCTTATATCCTTAATGTCCTGAAGGATGGCTGATGATTTTAATATCTAGGATATATTTATATACTTATAGAGATAATATGTGCAAAATATGAATACCAGACATTTGTTAGTTTGGCAGTAATAAATAAATAATTGCTGATACGTAGAGAGATATTATTTTCAAACCTATTTCTTAATTGTGCTGAAGGATGTCTGATCATTTTAATATCCAGGATATGTTTATATACTTATACAGATAATATGTGCAAAATATGAACAACAGACATTTGTTAGTTTAGCAGTAATAAATAAATAATTGTTGATACGTAGAGAGATATAAATTTCAATCATATTTCCTCATTGTCCTGAAGGATGTCTGATAATTTTAATATACAGGATTTGTTTATATACTTCTAGACATAATATATGCAAAATATGAACAACAGACATTTGTTAGTTTGGTAGTAATAAATAAATAATTTTTGATACGTAGAGATATATAAATTTCAAACATATTTCCTCATTGTCCTGAAGGATATCTGATAATTTTAACATCCAGGATTTGTTTATATACTTATAGAGATAATATGTGCAAAATTTGAACACCAGACATTTTTAGTTTAGTAGTAATAAATAAATAATTGTTGATACGTAGAGATATAAATTAAAGAGATCAAATAAATTTCAATCATATGTCCTTAGTGTCCTGAAGGATGTCTGATAATTTTAATATCTAGGATTTGTTTATATACTTATAGAGATAAAATGTGCAAAATATAAACAACAGACATTTGTTAGTTTGGCTGTAATAAATAAATAATTGTTGATACGTAGAGAGATATAAATTTCAAACATTTTTCCTTATTGTCCTGAAGGATGTCTGAAAATTTTAATATCCAGGATTTGTTTATATACTTGTAGCGGTAATATGTGCAAAATATGAAGTACAGATATTTGTTAGTTTGGCTGTAATAAATAATTAATTGTTGTTACGAAGAGATAAAATAAATTTCAAACATATTTCCTTATTTTCCTGAAGGAAGTCTGATAATTTTAATACCCGTGATTTGTTTTTATACTTCTAGAGATAATATGTGTAAAATATGAACAACAGACATTTGTTAGTTTGGCTGTAATAAATAAATAAGTGTTGCAATGTAGAGACGATATTAATATCAAACATATATCCTTATTGACCAGAAGAATGTCTGGTAATTTTAATATGCAGAAATTGTTTATATACTTATACAGATAATTTGTGCAAAATATGAATCACAAACATTTGTTAGTTTGACAGTAATAAATAAATAATAGTTATTAATGTAGAGATGATATAATTTTCAAACATATATCCTCATTGTCCTGAAGGACGTCTGATAATTTTAATATCCAGGATTTGTTTATATACTTATAGAGATAATATGTGCGAAATATGAACAACAGACATTTGTTGGTTTGGCAGTAATAAAATAATTGTTGATACGTAGAGAGATATATTCATTCATTCATATTTCGCGCGTAAGATCTCAAGGTCATTATTGTCATTTATATCAATAATGTATAATATCTATGAGTACGCACACTAATAGTGTGCATTTTTAATTAATAATTAAGTTTCAATTAGTATCTGACTTGGGATATGGCTAGAAACGCAAAATAACATGTATATAAGATATATATCATTTCTCAACAGATACAGTTGGCCTTGGTCTACCGTCGATGTCCGCGCTGTGTAGTTTGTTCACAAGCAGCTAAATTTCGAATCGGCTGCTGCGAATCGGCTGCCAATTTCACTCTCATGAGTATCGTCTATTCGGGGTAGCGGGTAGCTATCCTTCTTCGTCACGTTGTTAAGTTGACGATAATCGACGCAAAATCTTGTAGAGCCATCCTTCTTCTTCACTAGCACCACTGGTGAAGCCCATGGACTGTTTGAAGGTTCAATCACACCTTCCGTTCTCATATCCTCTATAATTTCTTCAGCTTCTTTCCGCTTCGCCAGTAGTAATCTTCTTGCTGTTTGGCGGATGGGTCTTGCGTCTCCGGTGTCTGTTTTATGATGGACTACATTGGTTCGTCCTTTGTCCTTCTTGTCAAATTGGATCACATCTTGAAAGGTTCCAATTAAGTTCTTAGCCTTGGTTTTCTGGTCGGCAGTCAAGTCCTGGAACGATGATGACAGATCCTTGATTAGAATATCTGGAACTTCGCAGGATGTGTTGTCTTTGGCCTTTACAGTTCGAATAATTGATGATACCGCTGAACATTCACCTACTACGGTCCCCTTTTTTAGTATAACGGGATAAAAATTAATGTTCATTACTCGAACTGGGATTATCTTGTCGGTTTTGAGCAAGGTTTTTCCAATTACAACTCGAGTCCCAGTTTTAGCATCATCATTTTTCGGCTGAAGCTTGACAATGTTTCCTTCACAGAAGCTACCCTATATTTGTCCTTTCACGATTGATTCACTCCGTTCTGGGAGGGTTACATCTTCCGTTATTAATACTCTCATGGCATTGTCGTCTCGTGGATTTAATACTAGTTCTTCATCATTGACTATTATCACACCATTCTTCAAGTCAAGTTTAAATCCATGCTTTTTCATTATGTCCATGCCGAGAATGAATTCATCTTCTACGTCAGCTACCAGCACACGATGCTTAATGTACGTTTTCCCAACAGTGATGCTCAAATCTATTTCTCCAGAAGCAGTAGCTTGTTCTCCTGTAGCTGTGCGTATTTGCCACTTTGTTGGAAGTAGATGTTTTCCGAATATTTTTCTTGCTAAGTCGGGTCTGATTATTGTTTTTGTCGCACCCGTATCCAGCAACATTTTAAGCGGCCTTCTGTTGATAGAACCGTCTACATAGATGCTGTTAGCTTGATGATGAAGGGATACGACATAAGTAATAGATTCTGGGGCTACTGGATTACGGGTCGACGATTGCCCCTTCGCATCAACCCGACTTAGTTTTCCGACTCCCTTTCTTCCTTTCTTGGTTCTGCTTTCCTCTGTTGTTTTCTGCAGAGCCTTTGCGGCTGACCTACTTCACCGCAATTCCAACAGCGGAGTTTCTTTCTTCCAGAAGCATGAATTTCGGATGTAATACGTCTTATCCTATCATCTAGGTCCTCGATACTCTCAGCATCGATATTTCGCACTCGCGACTGGTTACATGAAGCAGTGCTTGTTGAGTTTCATTGTCACGGACCCCATAGATAAATGATTGAGTGGCCAGACATTCCAAAACACTGTCAGGAGCTGTGGGATGTGCAAGACGAACTAAACGGGCTATATCAGCTTCGAATTCTTGAAGGTTTTCTTTAGAACTCTGATATCGGTTCCTCAGTTGCGTTTGGTACACTTGCTCCAGACGCGCATTGCCATATCGCATATCCAGTCGTTTAACAAGTTGTTCGTAATCTTCTTGTTCATCTTCTTTTAGCGTTTGTAGGATATCGATGGCTTCTCCACGAAGCGAAACTGTCAACGCTGTAGCTTTTTCTTTGGAAGTTCAGCCATTCGCTTTGGCAGCAGCTTCAAACTGTTTTACATAATTCGGCCACGAAGTCTTGCCGTCAAATTTTGGTGTTTTTACATGCAGTCTAGAACTACTTTCTGGTTTCTTTTCCTGAGTTTCATCAGTCTTAGCTGTATTAAAATTTGCAACCGATGGTAACGTAATTTTGGAGAAATTTTGCTGTAATTCTTCAACTTTCTTCTCGTAAATTTCTATTCTCTCTTCCAATATTCTAGAACTGTCTTTCAATTGATCGTTTAGTTTCTCTTCCAAAGTTCTAGAATTTTCCATCAACTCTTCTTTTAGTATTCTAGAACTTTCTTCAAACTTCCTAGAATTTTCTGTTAATTCTTCTTTTAATTTTTGTTCTAAACTTCTGGAATTTTTTATTAATTCTTCTTTCAATGTTCTAGAATTTTCCATCATTTTTTCTTCCAAAGTTCGAGAATTTTCTTCAGATTTTCTAGAACTTTCCTCTAATTTTTGTTCTAATGTTTTAGAACTTTCTTCTAATTTTTGTTCTAATGTTCGAGAATTTTCTACCAGTTTTTGTAAGTTCTCATCAGATTTTTTGAACTTTCTGCTAACTTTTCCTCCATAATTTTACCAAAATCGGGCAAGCTACCCGTAATTTCGAATAAAAAGTCATCAGGATTTTCACCAGCTTCTACCAAAGCTTGCCGTAGACGATGTTGTAAAACAGACTTGGTTCCCGATGTCTCCAACTCTCATTCTTTTAGCTCCCTCTTGAGATCGGCCACTTTTAATTCACTTAATTTTACTTGTTTAGTAGCCATTTTATTTATTTTAATTTACACTTCACAGTATATTAACCCTCACACCTGACACCAATTGTAACGTTTTATTTATTTAGGTGAAGTGTAAAATTGATTAAAACACTAATATTTATATAACTATGTTTAATAAAAAGAAATATGAATTATAAAGAATAATGTAAAATAACTATCACTAAGAATAAACAAAAAAAATAAACACTATTTTAGAACTAATTATTATTACTAAAGACTTAAACACTAAGATAATTTATTTAAACAATTATAACTGCGCAATATTTATTTCTACAATATTTATATCACTCTTTATTTATTTATATCACCATCTGTTCACTACACGTACCAACATAAAGCCGGCTTCCTACGACGCGAGGCTCGGCGAACTTTTACCTGCTTTTGGCGAGCCTCGCGCCATGGGAATGGGGTGAATCGTGGCTCGTTGGCTCGGCTCGGGCTTCCCGTCAGTTGTCGGTAAATTTGACACAAGTCAAAGGAAATGCGCCGCTCGCCTAAGCTCGACTCGTTATGTCCTTTCCAACGTTCCAACAGGCTCATTGTTTGAAAATAAAACTTATTATTTTTCCGCATTATTTTTAACTACCTCAGCTAAACTATGTATCTTTGATTTACATTTTGATTATTATGTTGTTATTATTATTATTATTGGAAGTTTAGAAGTAGCTACAATTGAATACAGGGTGTTTGGCGAAAGGCTGGCAACTAGAATATTTGTCATCCATCAGCGTCTTTTTCTTTTGGTTTGTTGTTCTTTTAAATAGTCACCTCTCAAAATGATATAAGCAGTTGCAGAAGCAGCAATCATATTCCGTCGATTATTCATTTTCAACTGAATGGCTTGGCAGAGCTAGTACAAACGAGTCAAAAACCCTCCACAAGCCACGAACCAGGCGCCGTGGGAATAGTCAAAGCGCGTTAAAGCTCGTGCACGTCCCAAATCCACGAGTGACGCGAGGTTCTCCAAGCTTCGCGTCGTGGGAAGCCGGCTTAAGACTGCCCTCCCGATCTTTTGTTCGGGGTATTTAAGTAAAACAGTTCCTTCTGGAACATTCGTCCATTATTCTCGAAATCAGAACAATGGGGAGCGGACGGACGTGTTCTGACCTGTTCGCTAGCGGCCACCGCCCACGCCGCCGCCCGCGCCGCGACCCTGGGTTCGCTACAATATCAAGGCTTGTGATAATATTTGACAACCTGGAAGTATAATATTTTGACTACATGCATGCGCAAAACAATCATTGAAGTATTGCTGTAATCAATTTAAAATATATATTTATTAAATTCGTATTACATGAACCAGAAACGTTAAAGTTACCCTTTTTTATTTTAAAATTTAGTAATTAAAAACATGTGTTTATTTTAGTACAATTTTTTAAATTTTTTTCAATGTCCTGTTTTAAAAATCTGATTTTTTTTTTATTTTCTCTGTTTCATTTTATTAATTCTCTTCGAGTAGTCCTAAACAAAAAACAGAAAGCAACTGAAAACTACTAATATAAATTTAATCAATTTATCGTATCATATAAGTTATTGATTAGTGGTGACAAGTGTTAAGGCGGTAAATTTGTAACTAATATAAGAATTAATTTCGAATTTTATTTTCGATCTTATTGTTTTGCAAATAGCTCTAATCCAGTGGCGGACTGGGAAATTTAGTCAGCCCGGGAAATTTGTCAGTGACCGGCCTCTTAGAAGCTAATTTCACTTTTAGTTACTATGGCAAAATATTACAAAGTAAATCAAATGATGGTATAATACGAGTAAAACTGTTTACATTTTACTAATCGTATATGTATATAATTTTTTATATTATTTATGAAACAAATAACTTGTATGTATATACCGGGTGTCCCAGCTCGACCGACACATGGGAGTTTTACATGGGAAATCAGTTAATTATGAATAGTATCTCCCCAGTGCAAGATATTAACTTGAAATTTTGTATACTTATCGGAGAATATTAATTCTATGGATCACATTTATTTGAAATATGCAATTTTGTCTGCAGGGCGAGATTAATTAAATTTAAAATCTAATACTTTCGTTCAAAATCAGACAGCCATGGAAATAAAAGAAAATATTTATCTGACAGTTTAGTGAAGTATCACTGATTTTAATTCTTATTCCCTGTATTTTAATATTATTTAAGTTGAATTTATTTTCTTTTTGTTAAATAATATACCAATATTACAAAAATATAAATATCTACAATGGCATATCATTAACTGTCAGAACTGTCACATAGATATTTTCTTTTATTTCCATGGCTGACTGATTTTGAACGAAAATGTTAGATTTTATAATTTAATAAATCTCGTCTTGCAGACGAAATTACATGTTTCAAATAACTGTAACCCATAGAAATAATATTCGCCAATAAGGATACAAAATTTCAAGTTAATATTTTGCACTGGGGAGATACTATTCATAATTAACTGATTTGCCATGTAAAACTCCCATGTGTCGGTCGAAATGGGACACCCGGTATATATATATATATTGATATGAAAAAATAAACGGGGCCTTTTTTGTAACTCATTACTTAATTTTTAACCAGTTAAACAAACATTATAAGTGATGTTTTGATATTTTCTCCATTGCTATCTATTTTCATTGGAGAAAACATTTAGCAATTGGTTAAAAATTAACCACTGAGTTACAGAATAAGGAGGACTATTAGGAATATTAATTACTTTTCTAAAAGCAATAGAAAATAAAAAACAAATAGCCATATTACATTCTATATAAATATAATATATAAATATATTAACAACATAAAATAAAATTGATATATATATTTATATCACAAGAATTAAATTATTTTATTTTTATTCCGTAAAATTTTAATAATTTAAGAACCCATTAAAAACTTTTTTATTCCCGGAGCATTTTCATTCACGGCATCAATAATTTGATCATTATTTAAATTTACTAATATATCTGTTTCAATATTCATTAGCATTAAAGCTTCTAAATTATTTTGAGATAATGTGGCTCTCAATCTATATTTTATTATCTTCAATTTTGAAAAGCTACGTTCACAAGCAACTTGTGTGAACGACAGCGTCAGAACTAACTTATAAGCCATATATATATATATATATATATATATATATATATATATATATATATATACATATATATATATATATATATTACTATATGCACTACGATATAAATTATATTTTGATAATAAATTATAACAACAGTATATGCAATTCTTACAGCAGGTTTGTGTAGTGTAATTATAACGATATAAGTATACTGTTTTTGGATAAATAAAGTAGGTCATAAGTCACTAGTGAGCTAAATATATTAGCTCACTGTTTTTTGCTTCGTATTATAGTAACTACGTTATAAAACCTTCTCTACACTATTTTGTTCCTAAATGTCATTTCGAAATTCCATGTGTCAAAAATCTTATATGTTTTTTATATCAATGATTAAAATGTGTTGGATAAAATGTTGTATGGCACACGTGTGTTAATTATCTAAGTCACTTGAAAAAATACCACACTCGTCCTAACGGCCTCGTGAGCTAAACTTTTCCCACATAACTTATCTGTAATGTAACACAAATGTACCATAAATAACTATTTTCTACTCCTGTTTGAATATATGCACATTTTTTCAATTTTTTCGATTAATTATAGTAGGCATATTTCAGAAGCGTGAAATGTGAAATCACAGAACCAGATTTCAATATTTTACGTTTATTTTACATCTGGATCACCCTTCCTACGGCCATCTGACAGCTGACGGTATAGTCATTGTATATTTTTAGGTTGTCATTTTCTATTTTTTTTTGCGTTTTTCCGAATTTACAGGATTATGGTCATTATTCTCTCAAATGATTTGCATCACTCGCAGTCGCGTACGACTTTTGACGTAAATTTCATTTTCGCGAATAATGACTATCATAATCCCTTATACAATAATATACTATTAATTTATTAACTTTTACAACAGTTCCTAGCTGTAATTGTTTTCATTTGTTTATTTTTATATAAATGAAAATATGCTCGAATATATGTATATATTTCTATCACCTTTCAAAGATCTCAATTAGTTTTAATTCGAATAATACCAAGTAGAGAAACACCGTATATGTATCGTAACAACGAACACGCGATAAATATTACCCTTGATTACAATAGTATTTCTCTTTGAGTAAAAAGTTTATGCAACTACTGTATTCAGTGGTATCAATCAACACAGGCCAACTTAGAACCAGGATTCTACAATCAGTCACTAGTTTATTGCTCGATATTTGTTTTCATATGTTCCGCTGTAAAAATGGCAACTCAAGTACCCCCTCGCCGCGCCACATCTCTCAGCGGGCGATGGGGTTTGAAAATTCGGGCCACCATGAACTATCCGCTTAAGTGAACCAAATATTTTTTTAAGTGCTGCTTCTTTCGCTGTCCATCTTGTTTTGCGGATGAGGCAGGGTGACAGGGTGGCCGAGTCATGGGATGAAAGTGTCGACATCTTGTTGGGTAGCTTCTTTCCGGCGGCCGACAGGCCAATGGTTGAAGTCCCAGCAAGACTAGTCACTCGGGAGTTCGAGTGGGAGGAGGTCGAGTCGGCGGTATGGTCGATGACCGTCAGTAAGGCACCAGGTTTGGACGGGGTGGATGCGGCCATGCTACGGCGAGTATGGTCCGTGTTGGGCCTCTACGTGAAGACGATGTTTGACACCTGCCTGTTGAACAACTGTTTTCCACCGTTGTGGAAGCAAGGCCGCGTGGTGGTACTCCTAAAGTCGGATGATAGGGTGAGGGATGATCCTGGCTCGTACCGACCGATCACCCTACTGAGCTTGCTTGGTAAGGTGTTCGAGCGGCTACTTGTGGGGAGATTAACTCCTCTATTGGAGGGCTTGAACGAGTACCAATACGGATTCAGGGTAGGTCGATCCATCGAGGACGCGTGGAGGCGGGTTAGGGAGTTCGTGTCGGGTTCGGGTTGTAAGTACGTGTTAGGGGTTTTCGTTGACTTCAAGGGGGCGTTTGATAATCTCCGTTGGAACATGGTTTTGGGGCGCCTTCGGGAGTTAGGTTGCGAGAAGATCGGGACGTGGCGGGATTTCTTTCGCGACCGTCGGGTTTGTATATACGGGAGACGTGGTATTGCATGGCGAAACGTCGAACGGGGTTGTCCGCAGGGATCAATAAGTGGGCCGGTATTTTGGAATATGTGTATGGATGGGTTGTTGTGGAGGCTGGAGGCCGCAGGCTGCAGATTTGTAGCTTTTGCTGACGACCTACTCCTTCTGGTGGAGGGTGGAAGCAGACTTGAGTTGGAGAGGGAATCGGCTCGCTTCCTTTTACTGGTGGCAGAGTGGGGGGAAGAGGCTGGAGTACCTTTATCCTCCTCGAAGTCTGTAACCATGCTTCTCAAGGGAAAGTTGTCAGCGAACCGGCCGCTAGTGGTGCGAGTGGGAGATACGAGTTTGCGCCACGTGACAAGAGTGAAATATTTGGGTGTGACTGTGGGGGAGGGAATGAGTTTCAGAATGCATCTGGAGGATTTGCATGCTAAAATGGTTAGGGTAGTAGGCATGATGAGAAGGGTTCTACGAAGGGACTGGGGATTAGGTAGGCATGCTTGTAGGATTTTGTTCAAGAGTTTGTTTGTCAACAGTGTACTGTTTGCTTGCAGTGTTTGGTCCAGTGTTTTGCAGTTTGGGTATGGTAAGGTGTTAGTCGATCGGTGCGAGCGGGTTGCGCTATACGCGTGCTTTCGTGTTTGTAGGACGGTTTCCACCGATGCGATGCGCGTACTAATGGGAGAATTACCGTGGTGGGTAGAGGCATGCCGTAGGACCTGCATGTATAAGGTCAAGCATGGGGTTATACTAAAACCCGTGGATCTGTTAACAGATGAGGAGGTTAGAGGCCTTAGTCTGGCCCAGACTAAAGCCTTGTTGGCCGAGAAGGCCACTGAAGTTTGGCAGCGGGAATGGGACGCTTCGGAGAAGGGTAGGGTAACCTACTCCTTCCTCCCGGACGTGCGGTTTGCCGGCCAAACCAAGTGGTTCGACCCGAGCCTGAAGCTGAACTATTTGTTAACAGGACACGGGAGCATGGACGGGTTTTTGCATGCAAGGGGGCTAGCGAATGGAAGTGAGTGTGACTGTGGGGGTGGGGAGGAGAACTGGCTGCATATTTTATGCAGCTGCACCCTACTCGGGGATGTTAGGGATTTTCAGGGAATGAGGATTTTTCAGCGGCCGAACGGGAGCTACGATGTGAACGGAGTCCTGGCAACAGAGGAGCGCTACAAGGCCATCGAAGCGTTCGCGAAGGTGGCGTTCGACCGCAGATACGGGGAGTGAGGATGGATGGTCACTGACTTGTGAGTGCAGTGCAGGGATGAATGTGGATGATAGGTCGTATGAATGAGTGAATGTTAGGGTGAATGATGTATGCAGGTGTGGCGCCTTGCGCGAGGGTGTGTTGGGATGCCACCATGCTGCAGTGGTGGGTACCTGCACACTCATTGGGCCAGGAATGCGGAACCTTGGCAGTACTGGACGGATCTGCTTCGTCTCTTCCTAAGGGCTGCTTTGGGAAAGCATGGAGGTGGCGTCTCCCCCTACCTGGAGCTGGCGATACTTATGCCTGGCGTGCACGAGCCTAATTAAGGAGCTGTTAGGGGATGGGCTTCGTCCTGGAACCTGTATCAGCGAGCCTCAACCGAGAGGTTAAACCGGTACTCCGTGGGGCTGACCAGACCCGGGGTTTTCATACCTTGGTTGGCGTAACGGGAGGCGCGCTGTGGCCTGCAGCATGCGCAAAGGCGGAGGGCAAAAAGGTTTCAAAAGGCAAATGCTGCCTAGGGGTGCTTCGTTCATCCCGGCGTGTGAGTTGCGTGCCAACCAACTCGGGTACTAGCCTGCATAGCTAGTAGGGCTTGGATAGTGGCCCGACCCCACCAGTGGATCCTTACCTAGGCTTGCACCTTGGGACAGGAATCGCGCGGCAGCGAACTGGTAGTCATAGCTTTTCGCTTTGACGCGTGTGATGAGCGTACTTCATCCCTGTAATTCACAGGTTTGCCGACTGTAGTGCCGAAAGGCGGAACAGTTACACATTTCGTGTCCATCTTGTTTCACCTATTATATTGAGTCTCTGAATTCTTGTTCTTTTACTAGTATTTTTCCATACTTCCATCCGCTGATAAGATTCTCTTATAAATACGGCGCAAGAATTAAGTAATTGAAAAAGAGAAGTAGCGTCCTGAACTGCACTTGTGGTATCTGTTATTACCAGGTTTAAAACATGGGCATAACACCAGATATGTATTTGTCCTGGCGCTTCTTCAGTGAGCCAGGATGTAAAGCCATTATACTGGCCTCTCATGTTGGCAGCTCCATCTGTCGAGTTCCCAATACAATTTTTTATATCTAACCCAACAGTTTTAAGAAAATTTGTAATTAAATTGCATATGCCCTGCCCGGTAGATGAAGTACAATTTAATATACCAATTACACGTTCATGAATTTTTTCTGTTGTTACGTACCGCACTACCACCGAATTTCATTTGAATTAACTTTTTAATTCCACCAATCACATGATTAATTGTTGACTTCGATAATAAAGTAATTACGTTCCCTCTACCTTTTGAACTACCATCAACTTTTTCTTTTCGGGATTTACTAATGCTGATAACTTTAGATAAATGTAATTTTAATAGTGGGTCATATTTTGCTAACAATAAAATTATTTCTAAAAAATTGCCATGATCTATTTCTTTGTTATCTAACGATAGTGTATCTGCAGATTCAAACCTGTGACCGCGAAAAGCTAATCCACGCTTCCCAATTAATTTAATTACATCAATAATCCTTTCAAAAATTTCTTTACGTTCACGAGCATTTTTCTGTCTTATAGTTGCTACATTTGAAAATATTAAATTAAAAATATCTTTTTTTTTTACTTTCATCATATGATTTTCGACACATGTGCTATGAAGTTTGCTTGCCTCATGCTCCCTGATACGTTGCAGTGTATGCTTCCAATCTTTCATGCATTCATTAGCAAACGTACTTTCATTGTTGCTGTATGCGAGGCAAACTGTACAAAAAAGTGATTTTTTTTCTTGACAGTATGAAAGCCATCGTCTGTTAACTTTATCATTCTCTCCGTAAAATACTAAATTCGGTTTAAATGGTAAATTTGAATTATTATCAATAGTCGGCTGACAAGGATGTTTGTTAAAAAAATCTTCAAAATTTTCTAGAGTAGGTTTACTGAAATAACGAACATTAAGGGCGCTTGTATTCTTCTCGGGAAGTTCTTTTTCAACTAAATTTATTGATGTTGATGAGGATGGCTCGGGTTCAACAACAACAATATTTTTTGTGTTCCCGCAAGTCGAACTCGAAGTTGGAGATGATGAGGCTACTTCAGTAGCAGCTCCAGCCACAGTTGACGCAAACATATCATTTATTTTGAGACTTGTTTTGCAGCTTGTTGCATATTTTTTTGTTTTTTTTTCTCGCTCCTTTTGCGCACCTCCTTTTCTTTTTTCCATATTTGAATTTTTTTTAATAATTAGTCTTAAAATAAAATAAAGCATGAATAAATATTTTTCAGTAATAAAACAGTTTTTGTATAATGTATATATGTATAAATATTATATTTCTAATAATAATGAATATGAATAAACACTTACCAAAAACAAAATTCATAAATGTCGCATCGCCGAACTACCTATTCCAGTTATCTGGAAATATGAACTATGAGCTTCGTAATTCTAATTAGACGCCGGTCGCCGGCCGTCAGGCACTCTATCGTTCACGCGCAGGTACAAGCATGTACATAAGACACATCATATTCGTCTTACTACGACGATAATATTTCGTATTTTTATTCACTCATGCATAAATATATTTGATAAAATTTACACATAAAAAAAATAATTTATTATCATAATAAAAATATCAAATAATAATGACCGGCCTCGGTACCTCCGGCCTACCGGGAAAGTTCCCGGACTCCCGGCGGTCCAGTCCGCCCCTGCTCTAATCCCACAAAATTTAATGTGGAGTTAATAAACTCCGAATTTAATCTTTTTTTAAGAATATGTCTGCGTGAATTTCGATGAGCTCGAAAAATGCAAATGCGTGATTGCACGTATTTAGTAATTAAAATAATAAATTTCAGGTGATATACGAGTACATGGCATTAGTCAACCCACGGTCAGTAAAATAGTAAAAAAAGTGTCTAGGGCATTGGCTGCAAAATTGCATAACTTTGTGCATTTACCCCGTGATGAGGACAGAACCAAGCGAGAATTTTATTCAATTGCTGGGTTTCCATGTGTCATTGGTTGTGTGGATTGTACACACATAAAAATTAGAAACCTTGATAAACAGCAACCGTTACTTTATTGCAATCGCAAAGGCTGGTACTCATTAAATGTTCAAGTTGTAGTCGATGCGAATTGCAAAATAATAGACATAGTAGCCCGATGGCGAGGAAGTGCGCACGATGCTAGGATATGGGAGGAATGTAGTCTGGCCAGAAAATTTGATGTAAAGTTCACTTCATTTTGCAGTACATATTTCACAAAAACTTATATAAATTCATGTAATAAAATAAAATAAAAAAATAAGCGAGGTGAACTAAATGGTGTTTTATTAGGGGATGGGGGTTACCCGTGCACACCGTATCTGTTAACACCCATATTGAATCCTCTCCTGCTGAAGAAATGTATAATAGAGCCCATATAAAAACAAGAAACACGGTGGAACATTGTTTTGGATAGTGGAAATCTGTTTTTCGGTCGTTGCAAAATGGGCTGTTAATTTCACTGGATACTGCTAAAGTTTTACATAACATTAGAAAGGATATGGATATAGGTATTATGGATCATTGTAATCCATGGTTATAATATAAATATTTATTTTATATTTATCGCAAAATAGAAAATGAAGAAAACTCCGACACGGAAGAAAGCGACGATGAAATTTATGTTCTACCAGAAGTAGAACAAAATATACAACCAACCAGATTACGTGGCAATGCTTTTCGCCAATATTTTATTAATAGATATTTTAATGAATAACTACGATAAAGATTAAGATATAAAAAAATATTTATTTAATTTAAATGTAACTCTTTTAAAATTTTTTGTTTTTTTAATTCTAAGATTTCTAATTCTAACGTATTTTTTTTCAATGAAATTAGATTCAAATTTTAAATTTTTCATTATAGCTTCATATTGCTGTTCTTTTCTTTGTTCTTCTTGTTTATATTTTTCTGTTTCCATTTGTAACAATTTTTCTTCATATTGCGTCATATCGTTTTTACGTTTTCCAGTTTTTACTCTTCTTAAAGGTATTGTAGGAATAGGAGTGTCTGGATTCGGGCGGGATTCTTCCATATGTATTGGGATAGTAGGTTCAGGTTCAAATATACTATAAATTCATAAAATATATTGAATTCATAAATAACCTACAAGTATGAATGAGTAAATTTAAACGAGTGGATATAGCAAATCTATACATAACGAACAGATTACATATATTTGAGTAATGGTGCAAAAGACCGATATTTAAATCTTAATAAATGTGCGAATTTGTGATGTTCGTTTATAGATTTCTCATACAAATATAATAGAATTTATGAAAACGCCTCATATATAACTGATATTTTTTCAAATTTCCCGCTACTTTCTCTACAAGTAAAATATCCACGCGTTTAAATTCGAAAGCAGCGCTGGTGTAACCTATAAAAATATAATTTTGTTTAAGTCATTATACATACCCTGTTTCATTATTTAACAAAATGTTGAATCTTTCTGCAGTATTCTAAAATATATAAATAATGTTTTATACATGTTATTGTCAAAGTACATTTTTATTATTCTTACCAATTCAAGAAATGGAGGTGCATCGCTGTCGTAATGACTAGTATCTGCCACAAAATCAAGTGGACATATCTCAGCTATCGTCCAATCTTGAGTATCAGGTACTTTATTTGGCGAACCTCCTCCAGTTTCTTTTAAACCTCTATTATATTTCCCCACATTTTTTTGCTTGGGCTTTCTTTCATAACCATTTGATTTCATTTCTATTTCTACTTCACACCAAGCTTCTTTTCTCTTCTTTAGTTTATTATCATTTCCTTTACTTTCTACTAGTATGATATTTTTCCTTTTATTTATACATTCTGTAAAAAATGTTTTTTCCTCCTGACTCCATTTTTCAGAGCGTTCTCTCTTACTCATCTATTATAGAGAATATTTATCGAAATTATATATATATATATATATATATATATATATATATATATATATATATATATATATATATACTTACTTTTCAATTAATAATAGTATAATACAATAAGGCTGTCAAATAGTCACTTGCAATTGAAATTGATTGAAACAGTCAACATCAACATTCAATCTTTTGTTTTTGTTTGAGATTTTAATTGTTGTCAGCTCCGTATATTGTCAAAGGTACAACACGTATTTGCCAATGTCAACGCCATGTACGCTTCTCTGTATTTTCTTGTAGTTTATTGTTAGTGGCGCTGTCGCTAGCGAATTTTGTTGGTTTAAAATTCGTACAAGAACAAGTTCTGTTCGGTTCAGGCTTTGTTGGCCAAAAGTTGTTTTGTATCGGTCCGCAACAATCCATTGTTGTACTGCTCCAGTTTGATCCGTAAAGTATTTACATTTGTTAAATCTGTTTTGTATAGTTTTGGTTGTGCTGTGTGTAAATAAATAAGTGTTTTTCGCGTGGTTGTGTGAAAGTGAGATTTACGACCTCACCATTGTTACCATCATCCATACTCGATATCCTGGGTATCCATCCCTGTTATCCCGCACATTTTTTGGTCCTTCGAGCCGGATACTATCCGGATTATCTGAGTTTTTTCCACCCTTAAAACAACGTGTAAAACCTGTCAAATCCTTGTTCATGTGCACAGCCTGTCAAATCCTAATCCAGTGTCATCCACCCATCCTTTGTTAACTCCAACCTCGCAAACCTGCGTGTAGAATCACGATAACTTCGAAGTCATCGCCAAACCGTTCCGTTTTCGCGTCCGTAACCTTCACCAGGTTCAACAATGGCTGAAGTCTTGCGTCACCAGCAAGAGTTGACGGAACAGATCCGGAAGTTACCGCTGGCACTCCGTACGCAGCTATCGAAAGAAGAAATAACTCCGACAAGCAAGCTGATCGACAGCGCGCTCGCCAACCTACAGAGACATTGGGATGACTTCCTGACCAACCACCACTCTTTTAGAGCAGAAAAGGGCTCAGAAGCGACGGTGTACTTCGTTGAAGATCACTTCTCCGCCACAGAGCTCTTGTACTTGACGGGTGTCGCTATCCTGGAGGCCCTCCGTCCTTCGCCTCCTCCGCCAGCTCCAGTTGTCGCTCCAGTTCAACCGCCAAAGGCTTCCCTTCCGCCTCTACCTAAGGTAAACCTGCCGGAGTTCTCCGGGTCATACTTGGAATGGGAGGCATTCCACGACGCCTTTCAGGGTCTCGTGATAGACCGTGACGATGTTCCCGACGTCCAGAAGCTGCTCCTCCTCAAGGCAGCACTGAAAGGTGAAGCCGCACTCCTAGTGCGTACCATGGCCACCACGGCAGCGAACTTCCAGGGAGCCTGGGACGCCGTCTGCGCCAGGTACCGGAACAGTCGGCTTCTGGTAAGTGCTCACCTGTCGGCACTGTTCGACCTGCCCCAGGTATCGAAAGAGTCCGCACGCGACCTGCGGGCCCTGATCGACCGAGCACGGGAAGAGATAAGATCACTCGAGCAGCTAGGGCGACCTGTAGACAAGTGGGACGACGTCATCGTGTTCTTACTCCTCCGTCGCCTGGACTCCGCATCCCGCCGAGCATGGGAGTTGCATCTCGCTTCCATAGATGCGACTCAAACGTTGGTGAACCCCGACTACAAGTTGGAACAGCCGACACTCAAGCAGCTCGAGGCCTTCTTCGAGATGCGTATCCGCGCATTAGAGATGTCGGCCCCGCTGAGCCCACCTGCCCGCTCCATAACGGCCTCCAACGCGAAGGCTGCGCCACTTCGCTCACACCAGGTCTCTGCAAGCGTCAGGAACACGAACTGCGTGTTCTGCGGAGACTCGCACTCGAACTTCTCCTGCTCATCGTTCCGGGGGAAGTCTCCACAAGAGCGCCTGTCCGAGGTCAAGCGACTTCGGCTCTGCTTCAACTGCCTGGGTTCCCACCAGCGTAACGCATGCAGATCCACGAAGACGTGCTTCAAGTGCAGCCAGACGCACAACACGCTGCTGCACGACGCTTTCCCATCCAGTTCTGTTACAGGTTCGGCCAGTCCTCCAGAAAGAGCTGCTGCTCTCCATACCTCCACGCTCTCTAGTCACTCCACGCACCAGGGCACATCCCGTGCCATGGTTCTCCTGACCACAGCGCTGGTCACCATCTGTTCGCCCAGCGGACAGCGCGTACAGACACGCGCACTCCTCGACACCGGGTCCGAGGTGTCTTTCATCTCTGAAGACATTGTGCAATGTCTTGGTCTAGCCAGGCGGCGCTCCCACGTCAAGGTCGTCGGCGTCGGGGCCTCGCACTCTGCCACGGCCTCCTCACAAGTGGAAGTCGTCTTCCGATCCAGAGCAGCACCTGGTGCCGAGCACCAGGTATCCGCCTACGTGCTTCCACGTCTGACGTCTCACGTTCCACAACGGAGAGTCCGTCCCTTAGATCCGCAGCTGCTGCTGTACCTCGAGCTGGCCGATCCATGCTATCACCGAGACCAGAAGGTTGGCCTACTGCTTGGAGCCGACGTTTTCGGCCCTCTACTCCGTCCAGGAGTGTATCCAGTCCCAGGCTCCAAGGTGGTAGCCATCAACACAGCTCTAGGTTGGATCCTGTCCGGAGCCGTCGACGAGGACGGTGCATCTCCCGTGTCCTCTCTACATTGCTGTGTAGAGGAGGACCTGGATCACGATCTCCGCCGGCTCTGGGAACCTGAAGAGAATCCTGCCGACGTCGCCTCCCGCGGTGCTACTCCGCAAATACTCTCCACCTCGAGCCTATGGTGGAACGGTCCTCCATGGCTTTCTGACGCGACTCAGAATTGGCCGACCGCAACACAAGAGCTACCCGATTCACCAGGTGAGGAAGCTGTCCAGAAAACCCGCTCCATGCCGGTCCAAGTCGAAGAAGAGTTCGCTCTGTTAGCGCGGTATTCCTCCCTGTCACGCACGCTCCGTGTAACAGCCCAGTGCATGCGATTCGCCCGCCGCTGCGACAAGAGAGGAAGAATTTCCAGACTTGCAGGTCTGGAAGATCGAGAGCAAGAGACATGCACCGGCTTCCTAACCACATTCGAACTAACTGCTGCGAGAGTCCGTCTGATCCGCAATGTCCAGAGAGAGAAGTTTGCCACTGAAATAGCGCAACTGAAAAGCGCTAGACCCATTCCAAGGACTTCGCCTCTCGTGAGTCTAAATCCATTTCTCAACGCTCACGGCATGCTATGCGTGGGCGGTAGACTCGAGAATTCCGGACTTCCCGATTCCGAAAGACACCCGCCTATCCTTCCAAAGTCATCTCCGCTAAGCCAGCTACATGTCCTACATTGGCACGCAATAGCCCTCCACGCTGGCTTAGCATTAACTCACTCACTCCTCCAGAAGCACGTCTGGATCCTCCAAGGGCGAGTCCTAACAAAGAAGCTGCTCCGAACTTGCATCCCTTGCAGGCGCCGTCGTCCGCTGATGGGCAAACAACTCATGGGAAACCTGCCAGCTGCCAGAGTGACTCCCAGCCGCCCTTTCCTGCGTTCAGGAGTAGATTACGCAGGACCCATCCAGTGCCGCCCGTCTCCAGGTCGTGGGCGACACTCCACCAAGGCCTACATCGCCCTCTTCGTCTGTCTTTCCACCAAGGCGCTTCACCTGGAGGTCGTGAGCGACTTGACGACCAAGGCCTTCCTGGCGGCCTTCCGTCGGTTCGTTGCACGCCGAGGAGTGTGCAGCGAGCTGCTTTCCGACAACGGCACGACGTTCGTCGGTGCCAGCGCAGAGCTGCGCTCCATGTTCCATCAGGCGTCGCTGTTCTACCACGAAGTAGCTTCTACCCTGTCCGATTCCGGCACACGTTGGAGCTTTATTCCACCGTCTGCACCGCACTTCGGCGGCCTGTGGGAGGCCGGAGTCAAATCAGTAAAGAGTCTCCTCCGCAAAACCATTGGTGAGACGACCCTCACGTACGAGGAGCTATCTACAGTACTGGCTCAGGTAGAGGCCTGCCTGAATTCCCGTCCGCTGACGCCGTCCTCGTCGGACACTGCGGACCTGTCTGCGCTGACCCCAGCGCACTTCCTGGTTGGTTCATCATTGCTGACCGTTCCAGAACCAGGTTCCCATGACGAGCCCAGCGACCTGGTGACCCGCTGGCGGCTCGTTCAACTACTCACACAGCACTTCTGGAAGAAGTGGTCAACGCAGTACCTGCACCAGCTGCAACAACGTTCCCGCTGGCGCGGGGAAAGATCCAACTTCAGTGTGGGTCAGTTAGTGCTGGTTCACCACCCGCAGCTGCCTCCAGGTAGATGGGCACTGGGCCGAGTGACTGAGCTGCATCCAGGAGCAGACGGCCTCGTCAGGGTAGTCACCGTCAAGACTGCCACTTCAGAGCTTCGCCGACCTATCTCCCGGCTAAGCCCTCTGCCGATCGAGACGGACGTCATCCCTTCAGCCAAGCAGAGACTCGCCGCGCCGCCGTCGCCACCGCTGCGTCGTTCTACGGTGGGCAGTCCAGGTCATTCCCAGTCGGCCTGATGTCCACACGATCTTGCTTACTTAAGTTTTATTGTTATTCCATGTTAATTGTTTAGTTTAGTCGCTTCTCGACTAGGTGGGCAGTATGTTTGAGATTTTAATTGTTGTCAGCTCCGTATATTGTCAAAGGTACAACACGTATTTGCCAATGTCAACGCCATGTACGCTTCTCTGTATTTTCTTGTAGTTTATTGTTAGTGGCGCTGTCGCTAGCGAATTTTGTTGGTTTAAAATTCGTACAAGGACAAGTTCTGTTCGGTTCAGGCTTTGTTGGCCAAAAGTTGTTTTGTATCGGTCCGCAACAATCCATTGTTGTACTGCTCCAGTTTGATCCGTAAAGTATTTACATTTGTTAAATCTGTTTTGTATAGTTTTGGTTGTGCTGTGTGTAAATAAATAAGTGTTTTTCGCGTGGTTGTGTGAAAGTGAGATTTACGACCTCACCATTGTTACCATCATCCATACTCGATATTCTGGGTATCCATCCCTGTTATCCCGCACAGTTTTGAAATATATCCTGTAGTAGTCTGTGACTTGCTGTGTTGTCAAACGTTATTGTACTAAATTAGTCGACTACTTAGTCGGGTTTAGTCGCGTGGCTAAGAATTGACAACCGAGTAAATAAGATAGTCGGCGACTAGTTACACGCCCTTAGTCGCGAACTTTAGTCGGGAGCTCAGAATAACAGCCATTATGTTTAAAAAGACACCTAAATCACATTTTTAGGACTTCATTACACCGTTCTATAATACTTCTAAATTGTTTATGTTTATTATTCTAACGATATTCAGGAGTGCCAGGCGCAGGTTCTGGAATTATTGGAGTTAACAAATATGTTCTTAATGGATATCCGGAGTCTCCTAAGAAAAAATAGTCAGCATGTTCATTTTGGTGCAAGGTTTGGATAACTTGCCGAATATTTGTTCCAAATAAACGAATTGTGTGAACTTCCCGGATATCGAGCATTAACACTCAAAATTTTTAAATCGGCGTCGCATATCAGCTGTACATATATGGAATGGTAACCTTTGCGGTTTACCTAGACATGTTCCGGGTACTGAGGATCGTCATTATTAGGTGGAAATATTGCTAAGTGTGTGCAATCTATGCAACCGATGATGCCAGAAAATTTATATTTCTTAAAAGATCTTCGTCTTACTGCATTTAATTCGGGAATATTTCCAGGAAATTTAACCCATTGTTGGAATATTTCTGGCCTATTTAATGCGTCGACAACTTCTCTGACACATCTACTCACAGATGATTGCGACAAATTGATATTTATATTGGAACCAATGTCCAACTGGTAGCTACCAGAAGCAAAATACCTTAACGCTGTTAATATCTTCAACGAAATATCAATATCACTGGGCCTCTTCTTTGGCTTCATAAACGGTGTTACCGCAGTTGTAATGTATTCAAAAAGTATTTTGTCAATTCTAAATAGTTTTTTGAATTATTCACCTGTGAATATATATATATATATATATATATATATATATATATATATATATATATATATATATATATATATATTATTTTCCATATTTCTATTTCTCATCTATTCCACATGTTATTTATTATTTAACTCTTCAATTAACAATAAATTGAATAATTCATTCATTATTAACCCATATTACAATAATTGATAAACGTCACTTTCAAAAGACAAGGGCACAAATGACAAGTATTAATAGATAGTAGCCTGTGATGACAACCGATATGTGGTGTGACGAATGCTATTCTCCACTCGCTTTGAACATGAACGCAATTTCACGAATACGTAACGATGCGAAGAGTCGAAAATACTGTTTTGCGAATTTCGTTTGCCATGCGTACGAATGCGCACGACTTTGGCGATTACGAAGTGTCGAGAATACAGCCCGGGGGCGTTAATACATGCATTGTAAACATTTTACATTCCTTAACTTGATATCGGCGTCCTCTTGTTCTCTCTCAATCAGCGTCGGGTCATTCTAGTTACAACAGTTGTCACAAACATGAACATGAACTCATGACATAGAAAGGAGGTATGACAGGTAACTCCCAAGTCCTAGACATGGGGAGGTACTCCGCGAGTAATGAACGCTAATTGTATCTACTCACATTACTGTATCATCACAGCAGCATGGGCCAGTCAAGCCTAGCTCCTGGTGTGTACACTCCCCAAGCACGGCCCGCGGGAGGAGGGACCCCCAATACTTAGCCCAGACTCCATAATGAATGCGACCTAGCACCTCGTGATTACCAATACCCACTGTTTGCACACATGAGTACTGTAACCACTTGCAAAGTCTCACGACTCTGCCGGAGAGACTTACAACCACGGAAGTCCTCGACTTCCTAACACACGTAGATCCTCGATCTACTAGTGAATCCTCGTCTTCGTTCTGAGCGTTCCGTTTATGTTGTATCTCACGATGCTACCTTTCTTTCCGAGTCGGAACTTAGAATTTGTGAAGGGAAACTGAAAGATTTAGGCGATAAGTTAGAGGAGTTCGATAGTAATAAATATCAAAATGAGTATTCACGGTTAGGCTCTCTACTAACTCATGTAAAATTACGTCTTGAAAGGATAAAGAGTGAAAATACGGATGAAGAAAAATCCCAAAAAAAAACTAATTCAGAATTGTGAGAAATTGTTGCTACAACTACGTTTAAAATTTTCGGAGAGACTTACAACCACGGAAGTCCTCGACTTCCTAACACACGTAGATTCTCGATCTACTAATGAATCCTCGATTCATAAACCAGCGCTGCAGACGCTCATTTGAGTCTCTCTCTCACCGTAAGTCTCTCCCCATGGGTTCCTCACCCACATGGGTTGCACACCCATTCTATTAGTAGGTGCGAGGACGTCCTAGACACCTACCAGGTAGGGGAAGGTATTCTCTACGTTTGCGGCCACAAATAGTACATCTTGCTACATTTACACCATTCACAATAAATACACAAACAGTAAATAATATGTTGACCATTCAGTAATTCATTCATGAGCATCAACACCACTTATAACCAGAATAACCATGAGTTACCACTCACCTTTAATTACTTCTTTACTCTTGAGTTCACTTATTATTAAGCATGAGGTGGTAATGGAAAAGGATTTTGAGTGGTGGCCATGAAAAATAAAAAATAAAGTATCTATGTACAAACACATGAATTATTATTTATTACATTCAATTTGAATAAAGTCGTTCTGTTTAGTGTTCCCTTAATTTCTTGATTTATTATACTGTGTTGTTTTATTTATTTCTTTATTTACATTTATTGTGGTATTCCACCTGTTGAATTACTTGTGATACCCACAAATTGGTGACCCCGACATGGACAATATTCAGGAGCAATTAGTTCAACTGCGACAACAAAATGAAGCGCTACAGCAAATGTTTTAAGCCCAAACAGACAGGACTGCACAACCACCGGCACCGACACCACCAGAAGCGTTTGTCCACAGGATTTCTGTCAAACTACCGCCATTTTGGAAGAACAGACCTAATCTTTGGTTTGCGCAGGTAGAGGCACAATTCACTCTTGCTGGCATTACACAAGAGTCAACTAAATACTCATATGTCATCTCCAACCTCGATGAACGGTATGCACATGAAGTTGAAGATATTATCAGCGCACCACCTGCTGATAACCCGTATAGTGCGTTAAAGGCAGAACTAATTCGCCGAATGTCTGTTTCCGAAGAAAAACGAGTGCGGCAGTTACTAATGGAGGAAGAACTTGGTGATCGCAGACCGTCACAGTTTTTACGCCATATGCGATCGTTGGCTGGATCAACAACAGTTCAAGACAATTTGTGAAGAACTCTGTGGCTCCAACGGCTTCCATCGAACATTCAGGCAATCCTGCAGACACAAGGTGATTTGACACTTGACAGGTTGTCAATCATTGATGATAAAATAATGGAAGTTCAGCCCACTGTGACCCCCACAATACTCCATACATCTCCCACAGTCAACGCCACAGCAGCACCAAATCATTTAGACCCCATCAACCAACGTTTGGACGAAATTTGTAAGCAGATTATTGCCATGCAAATTCAAATTAAATATTTACAAAGCCACAAATTTAGATCCCGAAGTCGTGAAAGTTCATCTGGAAATTCTTCAAATGACCTTTGCTTTTATCATAATAAGTTTGGAGATAAAGCAAAGCAATGTAAACAACCTTGTGCATACAAGACAACAAACTTGTCCGGGAGCCAGTAGTGGCGGCATCTGGTTGCCCGCAATTGAATAACCGTCTATTTATTACTGACCGTGCCTCAAACAACAAATTTTTACTAGATACTGGTTCAGACCTGTGCTGCTTTCCTCGACATCTTATAAAAGAAAAAAGAAACAGAGTAAATTATGAATTAAAAGCTGCGAACAATTCTACAGTCCACACTTATGGCCCTTTACACCTACGCCTAAACCTTGGACTACGCCGCGAGTTTATTTGGACATTTGAGGTTGCTGACGTCACAGTACCCATCATTGGTACTGATTTCTTAGCGTACTTCAATCTTCTGCCTGACTGCCGCAATCAGCGCATCATAGATGGAACGACTGAACTTACTGTGTCTTGCCAAGCAGTGAATTCGTTACAGCCCTGCATAAAAACCCTTGACCAAGATTCAGCGTTTCATGCCATCCTAGCCGAATTCCCAGAACTCGTTCGACCAGCCGGAACAGCTCGTGAGGTACATCACTCAACCCTTCACTATATTAAAACAACTCCAGGATCTCCTGTCTCCTGTCGCCCCCGACGTCTCGCGCCAGACCGTCCGAAAATCGCCAAGGCTGAGTTTGAATCCATGCTACGAGAAGGTATAACTCGCCGTTCTGAAGAAAAAAGGCAAATCTCCAGTTGTTTTACATAATTGTAAAGAGAAATTGAGGTAGAATCTTATATATCAGGAGATGTGGCATGGACAATCAAAAATCTGCCACCCTGTATAAAAATTAGACTTTATTCAAGATAGTGCATTGTTAGAATAATTATTTTTGTATTTTACTACATTGAAATGATCTTTTTCCTTTCAGGATTAGACAACAAGATTTTTCAAAGTATTTACAATGGCGCAATTTAAAAAATGTTCATATTATTTATAGAATTTATTATCGTGTCCAAACGTGGATGATGAGAAGAGGTGTTAGTCGGAATTTGGACAAGGTTTTTGCATCAAATGAAATTCAAGATGTTGTTAACGTTTCGGTTTATTTTAAAACCATCCTCAGAACTTATTACAAATTCACGAAAGTATTTCTGAAATATATTACATAATTTTTTTTTACATAAAATCCAGAATGTTAACAATAAATTAACTACATACCGTTAATACATCTCTCTGATTAACAATTTGTATTTTAATCAAACAGGTCAAATTTTAACTAATTGGTACATGAAACCAACATCATCCAATAGAATTTTAAATTATCAATCAGCACACCCTTTACAACAAAAAATTAGTCTGATAAAAGGTATGATACATAGTATAAATAATATTTGCCATCCTAATTTCATTAAAGAAAATTTAAATTTAATAAAACATTTCATTTGATGCAAAAACCTTGTTCAAATTTTGACTAACACCTCTTCTCATTATATTATTTATGTACATCAAACAGAAAACTCAATCCTAATTTGCATTTTTTTATTTTTCCTGTACGTTCTGAAAAAAATTGTGAATCCTGTCTCAAAAATTGTGACAATATTAATCTTTTAACATTACCAGAAAAAACATTGTCTTCTAAACTTTCGTGTAAAATCATTTTGAAAACAAATATTTTGTTAATAAATTACTTAAAACTAAATTATTGCCAAATGCTATACCAAAACCATTTAATCTTTATATTTCATCTACATCTACATGACACTGTAAAAAATTCATGTAAAAATACATAAACCTTCTATGTAAAAAATACATCTATTAGCTAAGTAATTATAAATTTTCTTGAATTTATACAATAATTTTGTAAAATTACTATATGAATTTAAGAATATTTACGTTTTTGAGAGACAATTTTACATTTTCGTATTACAGTTACATGATTAATGTAAATTTACACTAATTAATAATGAAAAAAAACATATGCATGTAATTTTACTAATGTTTTCATTGAAAATTTTAATTATTTTTTGTAATATTACATACATATGTAACAGTTTTCTTAATTTTATATTACGACCATATTTTGTGTACATTTTTACTTTTTTTTTTGTAAGTTTACATAATACCTGTAATTTTATTATTCTGTGATTGGTTGCAAGAAATCACGTGTTTAAGTAGAAAAACCGTGTCTTGCTTTTACTTTGCCACTGCCAGTTTAGTTTATATATTATATATTTTTCTAGTGAAACAAACAGCGTTAACAATAGAAAATCAATTAATTAATCAAGCAATATTTGTGTTGTGATGGATTTCTAATTTTATATTTTACACCTGCATAGTTAACAGTGAGTATGGTTAAATTTTTTTCAAAATGTAGTGAATTTTAGCTATAAAATTATTAATTTTATAATATGATTCATTATTTTCGACAAAAATTTAATGTCAATGTAAATGTAATTATACTATGATATGATAGATAATGTTTTAGAACAATTTAGAAATAAAATCAATTTATTATTCGTGTAAAATACAGTATAAATATAAGGTGAATTATTAATATTATGAATAAATAAATTTAAATGAAATATTCGAAAATTTACATACGGAGATCATTTTTGCATTTAACGAAGAAAAAAATTCCGTCAGTGATATGTAATTTTACATTTCTATGTAATTTTGTCGCGACGTGATTGGTCCGTTGAAAGCGGCTAAGACTTACGCATGCGCTGTTGTTGCTTTCGCTTGGGTTTCATTTACCAACAGGCTACAGCATGCATACGTTTTAATTATTTGAAGAGTTGAAACGATATATTAGGTTATGTAACAAGTGTTTTAATTACTTTTTAAACATAATATTGATATTCAAATACTAATTCTGGAGTTAAGAAACAGTTATCCGTGAGTATATTTTTTAATTGATTATTTTATTACAGATTAAAAACCTGGTTCTGAAATTTACGTTCTTCTATCCCATTATCCTTTGAAATAATCATGTATAATTGTCCGAATTGCTGTTTTAAAACAAAATTTATTAGTATATATACTCATCAAATTATTCATAAAAATCAGTTAGTTCGGTATAGTTGCTTGTATTCTAAATGTAATATGCAATTTAAAAGATATGGTAGTTTTAAGCAACATTTGATAAGGAACCATACAAGAAATAAACCTACTAAATAACTAAAGTAACTAAGCGCTGTGTATCAAGTGATGCTGTGTTTTTTTTGTGCTTCTCTTATAAACCTAATTATTGTGAGATATTCGTGCTCTATTTATGTGTTATGGGTACTACTCGATAACTAATCTCGTGATGTGTTAAGTGATATTTTTATCTAGTCTGTTCCATGGTCTGAATGTAAGATTATTTTGATTTTATTGTATTTCTTTTAAGTCACATGGCTCAAATGCTATATACCGCCATTGACAAACCAAGGCCGGTTTAATTAAATATATTGAAATTTGCAGTGCTTCCAAAACATTTTTATTAAATTTCTACTCTTTTTAATTCAGCGTTATTTCATTTTATTTTTTTATGCTCACATCTTATTTATAAATTTTAAATTATACTCATTTTATGTTACATATGTTTTAAATAATATTTATTTGATTTTTATTCTAGTTCAATTTTTAGGTTTTTATTGCACATACTTTTAATTATTTTTTATTAGATTTAGTCGTAGTTAGGGTAGTTAGGTTATTTATTATTATTTATTTGCTTTCTCATGTTCAGTAACACTTATTCTCTATTGTAATCCCTTCCGTGGTCCTCAGCCTGTGCGTCTTATTTCCTTGCCGTGACGGACCCCACTGGCGTCTCCTAAATCCCAACAGTGTCCTTTGTATATCATTTCGTCATTCATTTAATATATTTTAGCTAGTTATAGGTTTTTATTATTTTGTTTCTTTAAATTTACTTTGTAATTATATACTTTTTGCGTTATGTAACATTTCATCATGTCTCAATGCGCTAAATGTCGATCGAAGAAAAGAGATCAAGCTTTCGTAGGCTGCGAGGGTAGCTGCGATAGTTGGTTTCATGCATCTTGTTTAAATCTGTCTGAAAATGAATACAAACTAATAGAAAAAAACAATAACATATTTTACCTATGTGATAATTGTAAACTCACTTGTGAAGTTACTAGTACATCCAAACTCCAAAAACTTGAATCTACATTAAATGAACTGCTTAATTCCATGTCAGTTTTACAAAAATCATTCAACTTAGACAACCTTAATGATACTTTTAAGCAATTCCAGTCCGATATTAATAATAGTATTAATTCTCAACTTCTTTCATTTAAGGATGATGTTATAAAAGCGGCGGAAAACAAATTTCATGAATTATTTACTCATAACGAAAATACTTGTAGCCTGTTACATAAAAGTTCAAATCCTAAGACATTTTCTAACGTCGTTAAAAATAAAAGCATTGAGCCCCCTATTATCATCAAGCCCAAAAACAGCGTACAAAATGCAGCCACAACAAAATTTGAAATGTCCAGATCTATTAATCCAGTTGAAGCTAATATCCATTTTACTAAAGTACAACATTCAAAAAATGGCAGTCTTGTAGTCAGCTGTGACAGTAATGCTTCTTTTGCAAAATTAAAAGAATTAGTTAACGAAAAACTAGGTGATAAATATGTCGCGAATCAATTACCTGCACTTAACCCAAGAATAAGAGTTGTTGGTATTAATGAAAATTTAGAATCATCCATATTAACAAATTATTTAAAAAATCAAAACAAAAACTGTTTCTCTGAATCCAGCACTTGTGATGTTATTAACATTAAACCACTACGTAAGAACACCAAAGTTTTCCAAGCTGTCATACAAGTCGATCTCGCAGCTTACCACAAAATAATTAATTCGGGCTTTTTAATTGTGGGATATGACTACTGTTCTGTTTTCGATGCTATAGATCTTCGTAGATGTTATAACTGCTGTGGTTTCTATCACCTCGCTTCTCAGTGCTCCAAACAAAGTCCTTCATGCCCTAAATGTGCTGAGCCTCATACTTCCGAGAAATGTAACGCAACAATCTATAAATGTGTCAACTGTACTCAATTCAAATCATCTACTAAAGCAGATATATCAATTGATCATGCAGCATGGGACAACAACTGTCATACCTACAAAACTAACCTCACAAAGTTTAAAAAATCAATACTGGGTGAATCATAGCAATTAAAGCACACTTACTCTCAGCCCGCAACTAACTACTCGGTAAACAGTAACATACAATGTTATTACCAAAACGTTCGTGGATTAAATTCTAAGTGTCACAATCTATATGTTAACTCTCTTCTCTTATCTCAATATGATGTTTTTGCTCTCACTGAAACCTGGTGTCATGACGGCATTTCGAGTTCTGAACTGTTTGATTCAAACTACTTTCAAGTTTTCAGAAGTGATCGTAATTTTGAAGCAACCAAAACGAAGAGGGGTGGCGGTGTCCTAATTGCATTAAAAAATAAAATGATTGCAACCAAAATTGATTTACATACCTACTCTAACAAGCTTGATGATATTCCTAATACAGACATTCTACTAATCAAACTTCATGTTGATCATTCAGTGCTATACATCATGAATATTTATATACCTCCGTCTTGTAAACTAAGTCATTATGATTCAGTTTTTGATATAATTTCATCGTTACATTTTCTTCATAACTCTCTCCTTTTAATTTTTGGTGATTTCAATATCACAAATTATGCTAAATGTTATCAAAACTTATCGTCATGTCCTCTTTATAATTCTCTTTCAAATTTTTTAAATTTTCTACAATTAAAACAATGCAATTATATTTACAATAACAATCAAAATATTCTCGATCTGATCTTAACTAACATTACTTGCACCGTATCACGTTCTGATGATTATATTGTTAAAGAAGACATTCTTTATCATCCTTCTTTATGTGTAGAAATCTGTCTCAATACTAAAAAACCTTCGAAATTCAATACCACTAGTAAAATGGACTATAATTTCAAAAAAGCGAATTTTCCATCTCTTTATAATGCTTTATACTATTGCAAGTGGGATTTTATTGATCAAAAAAGTGATGTGAATGTAGCAGTCAGCGAATTTTATAATACTTTAAATAATATACTACAGGAAAATGTTCCTCTCAAAAAACCATGCATCCGTTCTTATCCTCCTTGGTTTTCGGGCTCAATCATTCACACAATAAGACAAAAACACAAAGCATTTAAGCAATATAAAAAAACAGGTAGTACTGCAGACAAATCTAGATATATATCACTCAGATCTAGTGTTAAATCGATGGTAAATGACGCTTATAATTCCTACTGCACATTAATACAGAACGAAATTACTGAAGACCCCAAAAAATTTTGGTCATTTACTAATAATATACGAAAAACTTCTTCAATCTCTAATGTTCTAACATTCAATGGTGATACTATTGACAACCCTCAGTCTATCGTAAATGCTTTTGCTGATTTCTTCTCCGGATCATTTTCTGATAACAGTAGTAATCAAAATTCTGTATCGTCCTCCAATGTTTGTCCACATCAATTAATTATTAACTCCATATCTGAAAATGATGTTTTAGAGGCAATTAATAAGCTCAAGTCTAAGCACACTGCAGGACCTGACTCTGTTCCCTCTTTTTTAATAAAAGACTGTGCATTTGCCTTTTTGAAGCCATTAACATACATCTTTAACTTAATAATCAATAAATCTACTTATCCCGAACGTTGGAAAATATCACGAGTTACTCCCATCTTTAAAAAAGGCGACAAGACTAATATTGAAAATTATAGACCAGTCGCAATAATATCAAATTTTAGCAAACTATTCGAAACTATTCTACACAATAAAATGTATAAACATATTTCTATTTTGCTATCACCTAATCAACATGGCTTCATTCAAGGTAGATCAACGGTTACAAATTTAATGTGCAAATCACAATTCATAAGCGAAGCTATCGCGGAACAAAACCAGGTTGACGTTGTATACATGGACTTTTCTAAAGCCTTTGATAAACTGGATCATAATATTTTAGTCCAAAAACTCGAGTTCTTCGGTTTATCTTCTTCTTTAATAAACCTGATATCCTCCTACTTAAGTAACAGATACATGTATGTTAGTACTCATGGGTACAAATAAAATTATTTCATGCAGAGTTCTGGTGTTCCTCAGGGATCATTACAGGGGCCGTTATTATTTAACATGTTCATTAACGATATTACGTCTAATCTTAACGTTGAGTTTTTATTGTATGCAGACGATTTAAAAATATTCCTTAAAATTATTAATGAACAAGACTGTGAATTACTTCAAAATAATTTAAACAAACTATTCAATTGGTGTGTCACAAACAATCTTTTTCTAAATATACAGAAATGTAATATTATGTCGTTTACACGCAAATCGCATGATATTAGATATGTTTATACTATTGCCTATTAATGGTCAGACTTTAAACAGGCCTTCTTCTGTCATGGATTTAGGTATTTCTTTCGATCCCAGATTTACTTTTAAAACTCACATCGAAAATAAGGTTTCAAAAGCTTATAAATGTCTAGGTTTTATTATTCGTCATTCCGATCACATACGTAATAAGAATATTTTAAGGCTGTTATTCGTCAGTTTAGTAAGGCCCCATCTAGAGTACTGTTCAGTAATATGGAATCCGAACAACAACAATTCCATCAATTTAATCGAACGGGTTCAGCGAAAATTTATCAAAGCCGCTACTTTTATTAATAATGGTTCCTATCCAGCCAGAGGTACACCACAATCCATTTTATTGGAAAGTTTCGAATTACAATTCTTAATACAAAGAAGAAATATGCAAGCAACCATTTTAATTTTTAAATTAGTAAATGGTACAATTGATTGTCCATTTTTATTGCATAAATTACCTCTTCAAGTTCCTCGCATATCTTCTCGGTACAATAAAACTTTTTATCCACATACGGCTAGATCTACTATTTTATATAATTCTCCGATTCACTATATGATAAATTGCTACCATTCTGTCGAGACTTACATCGATCTATTTAACAGTAGTATTGAAGATATAAAAAAATGTATTTATTTTTTCTAAACTTCTTTTTTCTTACCCTGTAATTGGACATTTGTCTGTAGGGTACAGTATTCAAAATAATAATAATAATAATAATAATAAATATTTTCATGCAAAACTGAAACTAATGACTGTAATTTTTCTACAAAGAACAAAAAATATATGTTATCTCACTCATATAATCACTTTAAAAACGGAACTCATATATTTTGTTTTTATTTACATTGCTTAAATAAAAATAAATTTTTTAAACTTTCCTCCTTTTCATCACACATTTCTAGAAATCATACTAATTTGAATAAAAGCAATTTTAAAACAAATTTTCAATCTATACAAATACATTCGCATATAATTCCTCTTTATCAAAAGAAACAGAAGTTTACATTGCAGAATTTAATAGTGAAGATAAAAACGAATCTGTTGCTGAAGTATCTTTACAAAATATTGAGTTAGAGTATTTAGCCAAATTTTATTTGCTTCTCAAAACAAAGTACTTTTTATCTGTAAATACTCTTCAAAAAATTACGGAAGAACTTCTGGGTAAGAATCTCCAAAATCTACTTTTCAACTTTAAACTTTTAAATATGACAACATTTTTGGCTGCTTCCTTGACAGTAAGTACATCAAATATATTATTATTTCTATTGATACTTGTGCTCACCCACCATATTGTAAATGTTTATAAAAATATTCCATTTCTACATTTTATACTTCAACTTAACTTGTTGTTCGTCTTATTTCATTATTCGTATTTTTCGACAAATTTAAACTCTAAATTTTGTAATTTTTTTTATATCTGTCACTAAACATTTAAACATTTTAAATATTTTTATATATACATTACATATATGTACAACTTAAAGTCGAATTTCCTTCGCTTAAGTTGTACAGATATTTAATCATAAATATTATCTATAAATACAAAATAAATAATTTCATTGTAACTACAGACTTTGTAAAATTAAAAAAATTGTACTAATTCACAAAAATAAATTTTTTAGCGTCAAGCCTAAAGATGAGTCTATAAGACTCGAAATCGATCGCTGACATAAGTGCAACTGCAACTCTATTTATTTAAATAGTTCCGCTGCATACTCACCTCCTACATTTATATAATACAACATAATGCAGAATAATTTGGAGAAATTTATCAAATTTAGAAGATATTATACTTGAAGGTATAGTATGAAATTCACGTCTTTAATTTTTTATTAATTATATTTATTTACAGCATCACAAAAACTAGACATAGATGGCTCGAAACTTGTCACCGAAAATGATGGTACAGAAATCGATAAATGACGCTATTAAATTGTTTCAGAACGAAACTTTAATTCTTTTAACAAAAGAAGACACTTGGACATCTGAATCTAACCCTAACTTTTCAATATCTTCGAGCACAATTACCAACGTATCTTTTGAAGATCTTGATTTAAGTATTTCAGAATCAAATTTGACAAAAGAAAATGTTACTTAGATTCATGTTCTGAAGATTTTTGGATTAATTTTAATATCCCATAGAATAAATTACCAAAGGATGTAATTGAAAAATTAAATAAGGGGGAGAAATGTAAATTTTTGTTAAACAGAGTAGTCGAATATATTGTGTTTGATATAAGGAAACTTAAACAATTTGTTCCATCTAAAATTTTTAAAATTATAGCTACTAAAATGGTGAACAAATATCCATTAATATTTAAAGATTACGATGACGATAATGTTGTTATTGGAGATGGATCACATACAATTTTCAAAAAATTAATGGATAGAAACAATTATTTAAACAGACCGCATAAAAGACCAGGTGAGACAAATAATACTATTCGCAGTATTGCAGACAAAAAGAAACGGTTGTCTGCCCGAGCTGGATGCGTAAATTGGGAGCCTTTGGCGGATAATTCCAATAACGACGAAAACCTAGAAATAATTAAAAAGAAATTAATGCAAACAGACAACATTGAGGAAAGAGAAGTTATGGAAGATTTAAATTTTACGTATCCTCATATTCGGAAATATTTGAATAATATTGTATGCCCAGGTATGAAAACTGTAATAAAAGACTGGCCATTTATTTTTCACAAAAAATACATTTCTTAGCATTACGAGAAATTGATGGGACATGCTTTATGTACGTTAAAAGATAACTTTTTAAAAAAACGAGAAAAAATAATTAAATTTGGAATTGCTAAGAAATTATCAAATAAATGTGAGGAAATTGAAAAATCACAATTAAGTATAGAAACTATTAAAATTATCATCAAATATTTCAAAGAAGATTTTTCTTTCTTTTTAAAGCATATTGAAGAAGGTACCAAACTAAATGAAGCAGAGGCAAATGGCGCTAGTCCATCGATTTTATGTTTTAGTAGTATCTATATTCTTATATATACATTTAACACAAGTATTACATTACTTTATTACATTATGCCATACCATTTTATATTAACATGTGTCTACACCTCTGCACGAAATTTTAATGACATAATTTGATATACTGATTATAGACAAAAATATTTTTGTAATTCGCAAAATTATTATTATTATATTGAAAGAAGCTTTCAGAACTCATAATTATTAATAAATAGACAATATTTGGGTTTTAGTTTAATTATTATTATTATTATAAATGTTTATTTTTAGCCAGTTTTTCTACTTTTATTTCATTACTAACATAATTATAAATAATTAAATGTATTTTTAAATCAGTGGCACTAAGAATATTCGCAAGGATTGAACTACCCTTATTTTGCAAATTTCATAGAATTCTTTTTTGTTCTATAATCAGTACCTATACCAAATTATATATACCATTAAAGTTTCGTACAGAGGTATAGAACCATTCTGTATAAACAATGTATTTATAATATGGGCACAAACCCGCAACTCACTCATACGATAATGATCTTTAGCGACAATTGCGTTTCTATTTGTTTTTTTTTTATATGTTTAGAAAACTTAAATGAAGTCATCTACTATGTATTCGCCGAAGGTGTTAATATAAACGATGGTACTTGTGATTTTGATGAAGAATTTCAACAACTGTTTGCCGTATATTATATATGTAATATGCAATATCCAAAAGAATTAAGCTGCACGCTGGAATTTATCCAGCGTTATGTAATGAAAATTCATCCTGAAACGGGATCCAAAAGTAAACGAGTGGATCGTAAGGCAAAAGTTATTACACTTATTTTATTAAATTCTTTTTCTATTTAATATATATATATATATATATATATATATATATATATATATATATATATCGTATATGTTAATATAAGAATAATATGTACTTTCATATATGTATTTATAATGATATTTTTACTTTTGTTAAAATAAAGTCATAAATAAATCAATACTTTTTATTATTCCATCGATCACATGTGATTTCTCATTGGTGATTGTAAGATTTACAATGAATGATATATTTATTTACATATATCTTTGTTTTGTAACAGGTACGGTCGCCTAGGACGAAATCTAATACCTGACATACAAGGGGTGCTTAGAAAATTTACTTGACCCAAAGTAATCCACTAATTATACTAATGCAAGACTTATTAATGATCAAGGGTAACGAAGGTCGCTGCCACCACTATCACGAATTTATTAGTCTGCCGCGATAGAAGCAGACAAAAGAAAATGATGACAGACACGGCTGTCTTCCGACAAAATTTATATGTGACGATATTTGCTAAAATACCTTAATTCGCAACAGGAATAACTAGGGGTTTCTAAATTCAAACAGAGCTGCTCAACATAACAATTTATTTACACACAATTATTAACAACAACTTAATATTACTTAACTACTCTTGTGACATGGGAGAACGATACTAACAATTTGGACTCTCAACAATTAAAATAATAAAAATAGGGCGACCTCAGAGTTGCTATGCTATCAGCCTAGGTTCAACACCTCACACTACTACTACCAAAGTAATAATGTTAATTCTACTTACTATTCATCACTGGTCAGCCTCGGATGAAGCACTTTATTAGTTTATATTATACGACTCTACAGTTAAAAATAGTAAATGAATTAAAATAAGTAAAATTAATTAAGTTCGATCTGGACTCGGACGACGACGGCTTCAACACACAACACAAAAATATCTAAAGTCACTAAGACAATTTAGTTATCAAAATTTAGAAAGATTCGCAAGACTGTCACAAGAAGATCACTCAGATCTGTTCAGTTTGAAGTCAGCGGAGAGAATTATCTTAGATAAAATTATGTGGAAGGAACTCCGCATAATTTTACCCCTACTTTTCCCAATAAGGGGGTGTTTCTTACACCCTCATTGGTCATTTCAAATATTTTACAGCGTTAATTTCATTAACTGACTCCCGTCCGAGCGGCAACGCTGGAAGACGCAAAAAAATCTCTAACGGACTTTTGAGACCTCCAAGTATTTGTCGCCGGACGCTGTCAATCATGAAATGTGATCTTAAGATTGCTTTCCCATTGTATTCTCAAAAACTGCCCTTTTCTATTTAGCTTTTAAAATTTATTGCTTCCTTAACCCCATGTAGTACCATTTACTTTATTGCTCTCAAATGTTCCAACGAAAAGCAATCTTAAAACCTTACAAAAATCTACATTTACAATACTATGTTTTTCTACCATTGTCCTTTTATTACACCAGCTGCAAGTACAGCTGGCATATTACTTAATTTGTTTAAACAATTTCCTCTAAAACGAGGAGCCGCAGAGCGAGCGTGTTACAACTTCCCTATCCCCTTAAAATAAATTATCTTCCTGAAGGGCAAATAATTTATTATCCCAACTACTTAGTATTGGTAATACCCGAGCTCCTGGGCAAGGGTCGCTGCTCTTCGGTACCTGTCCTCGACTGGAAACCGCAATGATCTTCGCCTTTTGAGCCGTTCGTCCGTAGTCCCTTCTGTGGTTACTGCTATCATTGGCCTCTGTGGGGCGCCTCTCTGGGCAGTCCTAAAACCATAACCCCACGGCAGAATCACTGGCCCTAACAATTTTATATTCTAACATGCAACTATTATACATACAATTCTTATAATACACTACAAAATGGGAATTCTAGTGTGAATAACATTATTTGCACGAACTTGTTCTTGAGGCAATAACTTTTCTTGTACCGCAGATCTGGTACGAGAGGATCCAGCTTCTAGTGCTGCTAAACTAATTATTTCCGTTCGAGGTGCAGTTCTTGTTACATACGGTTTAATATTAATAGGACATTTTTTATAAATCAGTATTAGTGCCAATATAATTCCTCCAATAACACCCAATATAATCGAACCATAGTAAGTAATTTCTTTATGACTTTTTCTCGTTCTTAAATTCTGGATTTCCGAATGCCAATCATTTATATCTACCCCAAGCTTAAGTTGATCTAATTTAATCGTCTTAATCAATTCATTTACTTCGTCCTTAGATCCACCTTTATTACTAAAATTACTAACATGTGAAATATTTGTCTCCAATGGTGGTACGATAACATTATCATAATATCTCGACTGCATACTACTCGTGGTAATCGACTGAGGTAATAAAAAGTAACTCTGACTATGCGCTATACAAGTGGATAGAATATTAACAATTCCCGTTCCTTTTAAAACAACATTTGTACTATTGAATCTTTGAGGATCTTTTTCACTCGGGCAACTAATTGTTAGTAAGTCCCTTTGCACACTATATATCCACGAATTACTATTTTTAGAGCGATACATGACTGATTTTGATTCTAGGACAACTTTATGTTTGCAAAGTTTACTCGCGGAGTCTGTATTACCTAAGAATAACGCGGTTAAACAAGATAACACCGAAATTTTTGTAATTGGTTTTGAAGGCGGGCAAATTTTTATAAATCCATCTCTACACATTAATAAATCTTGAGTGTCCATTTCCATATAATACTGTCCGTCTTCTGATAGTGCCAGATAATTATTTGGTGTCTCTACGACCAATTTAGTATGTTCGGCTCCTGATTCATATGGTAACGGCAATGCACGGTATACATTAAAATATCGACCAGGTGCTTTTAGCGGAATGGTAACAAAAATTCTTAGAGTTTCGTTAAAATATGCTGCTCTAACCTTCGCGATATCGTAATATAAAAATGCGTTTTTATCGAAATCAGATGCTATTAGCGACAAGCCCGTAAGTAACTGATTTCTAATTGAATTTAATGCCTCCTTTAATAAACTCGGACTGATAAAGACAGGACTTAATTTCTGTAAAGCAGTTGCTTCTAAAGCATTGCCTAAATCCGAAATAACTTCTTTAACGTCATTCAATATATATTCAGCCGTTCTTAATGCCGAATTTAAATTTATACTTTGAATCAATTTTGCATCAAAATGTAAACTTTCTTTTTCTTTAAAAATCTGATCTACTTTGGTATTTAATAATGCAACAACAGTTTTTAATTTCGCGAAATTTTCTTTCATCATTTTATCGTTATCTTGTAATTTCTTTACTACGGTTACTTGCTCATTCATTACACTTAAAATACCATCCGATTTTTGATTTAACTCGGTAATTTTCTCATTAACATCTTCTAGATCCGCATTATCTGCGGTACCGAACAAAAATTTCAAAATATTACCGCCCAAATTAATAAGACCTCGTTTGCCTCTCTTTACCTCATACGGTGCAATTGTTTTATACAAATTATATAATTTCTCTTTCAATTTAGCTACATCATTGCTAATAATTCCTAACTCTCTACTTACTATATCATTTAAAGCCGTCTTGAAAGATGATTCCATGTCCTCTCCAAGTCGAACGTCCAACTTCATCACATCGCGTAGAACATCTTCGAATGCCTCCAACACGAGCCGACAGTCACTCAGATTGATATCCGTGGATAGGATCCAATTATCACCGGTTAGTAGTACCTCTTCCTCCTTAATAAAAACAAGTCCCTTGTCCATCCCTGGCATGGAATCTTCTGTTGTTATTGAGCCCATTAACGCGAGCAACACTAGACCTCTGAACACTGAAATCACACATGATTAACACAAGAACAAATATGTTACAATGACACTGCGGGTCTATATCCGACTTTTAGCTACCCATGGTTCATCAGGAACCCGACCGTAACTACGTAATGAATATCTACTTCGCGGAGTTTCGGTAATTTCACTTGGCCCGGTATTATTATTAATTATGGGTTGACTATGCACGTCCGCCTCTACATTTACGGTGACTCCGCCCGGTTCATTTAATGATTCTAAACTTACGGTTCTGCTAATCGTATTATCACTCTCTCGTTGGGTATTATCGCTCGGACGCGGCGTATATACGTAATCAAACTTTTTCATGTCAATCACGCGTGGGACTGGACTCTTCTTTACTTCTAGAGTACTATGATTTGGTTCCACATATAATTTCAACCGATTTACATTTACTAATATTTCTTTGCCTCCGTCCACGTTCTGGATAACAAAGTTTATCGGACTAGTTTGTTTATTAATTTTATACGGACCTATCCATGGCTTCACAAATTTTCTACTTAATCCTTGTTTAACTACTTCATTATGTAGAAATACTAAATCTCCAACTTGAAAATTTCGGACTGCGGTCTTTTTATTGTATTGAACCTGATTCCTACTTTGAGCTTTGCTAATTCGTTCTTTTACTATTTTATACGCGTCTTTAATTCTTTCTTCGATAGTCTGACTGTAATCTGTATCAGTCTTTTTATCTAACGGTTCTACATTATCTTCAAGTGGTATCTCAAACTCCCGACCATACATTAAAAAGAATGGTGTTTCTCCCGTTGAGTTATGAACCGAATTTCTTATAGCCATTAATACGTACGGAATCCATAAATCCCAATCTTTATGATCTTTACTAATATAATGCGACATTGTATCTGAAAAAGTTCTATGAAATCGTTCAATACACCCATTTCCCATAGGATGGTACGCTGTTGTTTGTAATTTCTTTATACCGAATAAATGACACACGCTCTTAAATAGTTTTGATAAAAAGTTCGTCCCTTTGTCTGTTAAAAGCTGTTTAGGTACTCCATGCCTTGCAATAACATGCGAAACAAACACATTTGCTACTGTCTCTGCTTTATCATCAGGTATCGGTATTGCCTCGGGATAACGCGTAAACGCATCAATAAAAGTTAAAATATACTTGTTACCTCGACTGGTTCTTTCAAATGGACCTACAATGTCCATAGCCGTACGCTCAAAAGGTTTACTAAGTTCATTGAACTGTTGCAAGGGTGCTGGTCTTAGATGAGGCGAAGTTTTTCTTTCGTTACACGATAAACAACGCTCACAATATTCCTTAATCTGCTTACCCATATTTTCCCAAAAGAATTTCTTTTTAATCAAATTATACGTCTTTTCGAAACCCGGATGACCTGCATACGACAGATCATGATGAATCCTTATGATTTTATTTACCATAGTGGCTGGAACCACTAATCTATCTTCGCGCTCATTTGAATCTCTTAATTTATAAATTAATCCGTCCCTGTCTTTATAAAATTTTGAAATTTGCGAATTTTGTTCATTTTCTAACAATTTATTTAATTTCAACTCTTTTTCTTGTTCTAATTTTATGGTTTCCCGATCACATATTGGCTCATAATTATCTACGCAATTAATGTCTATACGCGACAAGGTGTCCGCATTGGTATTTAATTTTCCCGGTTTGTGTATAATATCAAATACATACTCCGACAATTTTAAAGACCAATTTAACAATCGACTACTTGGGTCGTATACTTTATTTAACCAGCGAAGTGGACTGTGATCGGTTATCAATGTAAATTTTCTCCCGTATAAATAACATCTGAAAAATTTAACTGCCCATATGACTGCTAAACATTCTTTTTGTATTGTTGGATAATTAGTTTCGGCTTTATTTAAAACACGGCTCGCGTAAGCAATTGGGTGTTCTACTCCGTTGCGATTTTGACTCAAAATAGCACCTAATGCAATATTTGACGCGTCCGTTGTTAATGTAAATGGCTGACTAAAATCGGGGTATATTAATATTGGTTCTTTAATTAACGCGCTTCTCAATTTATCAAACGCAAATTTTGTTTCTGTTTCCCATTTAAATGGAATATCTTTCTTTAAAAGTGTAGTTAGTGGTTTCGCTGATTCTGCGAAATCAGGTATAAACCGACGATAAAATCCTACTAATCCCAAAAATGACCTAACGTCTCTCACGGTTTTTGGTGTCGGAAATTTCTCTATTGCATCTATTTTAGACGGATCTGGTTTGACTCCTTCTGCCGAAATAATGTGACCTAAATACGCGGTTTCTCTACGTACAAATTCACATTTACTAGGTTTTAATTTTAAATTAAATTTCCGCAATCTATTAAACACGTCTTTAATTTTCATTAAATGTTCTTCTATATTATCTCCCGAAAATATGCATATATCATCTAAATAAACATAACATTTTTCCCCAACTAATCCACTTAATACACAATACATCAGCCTTTGAAATGTACTTGGCGCATTACATAAACCGAACGGCATTCTATTCCATTGGTAATGCCCCCACGGCGAACTAAACCCAGTCTTTTCCTTATCTTCCTCGGCAATTTCTACCTGGTGATACCCTGATGCTAAATCTAAGGTTGTAAATAAAGCAGCGCCATTCATATGCGAAATTGTATCTTGTAAATTCGGCAACGGTAAGAAATCTTTCTTCGTTATTTTATTTAACTCGCGAAAGTCTACACACAGTCTAACTTTCGTCGAACCGTCCGACAGTTCTCGATTTACTAAGACAATAGGAGCTGACCAAGGTGAGTCACTCTCCTCAATAATACCGTCTTTTAACAATTCGTCAATTTGTTTTTGCAATGTTTCTTTTTGCGTGAATGGAACACGATACGGCCTTTTTGCAATTGGATGAACATCATCTGTTATAATCCGATGTTTTACTTTCGATGTACAACCTAACTTTACTCCCGGCTGTATAAATATATCTTTGTATTCTAATAACACTTTTTCAACTTTTTGCCTATCGTTACTCGGTAAGTGATCTAATTGAAATAAGGTTCGAAAATCTACTTCTTGTACGGATGCTATTACGCTACTCGGTTCGCTAAACGTACTAATGTCCTCTTTGACATTTTCCTCAAAACCCACAATGGTTTTAGCAGGGATAAACACACTGTCTTGCGACACATTCATGAGCTTTACCGGTACCACGGTCTCATCGCTCCTAGCAAGCACTCTAGCTGCTATAACTCCTTGAATTTCCAGTTCGACTGGCTCAATTAAGACACATCCTGCTTTATTTAAAACATTTAACTCAACATTCCTCTCTGCTAAGCACACAGCTTCAGACCTAGGAGGTATTGTAATATTCTTTTTAATACGAACCGCTCTTATATCCTTGTTTGCATTTTCCGTACTATTTTCAATTTTAACTTCCGAAGAAATTCCGGTAATTTCCATATTATTGCCTGAACCGTTTGAAACGACCGCATTATGGTCAACCTTAATAATTTCCTCGAAATGAACCTTTTTCAATTTACTTGTTGGCACACTTTCCTTTAACAATACATCTTCAGGGCTTGTACCTGATGTTCCATCTCTTTCTAAGCTACTGTTTTGACACAGTGAGCTGCTACCTACAAGATACTTTGCAATCCGCTTTTTGAATTATTTAAATTTTCATCATTTTTACTGTATGTACCTACAGCTTTATTACTTTCGTCAAAATTACTTTCTTTGTTTTCCCGATTACAAAATTTTGAACTATCGTAAGTGACCTCTGTATTGTACAAGTCACTGTTTTCGCTAGTGCAATCTCGCCTTTCAATTTTGATTTCTTCTCGATTAATTTCCCTACAATGCAAGTCATTCTTCTCGCTGATCGTTTTTCGATTTTCTTCACGATTTTTAATTTCCGTTACTTCGAGATTTAATTTATTATCATGCGAATTACTTCCTTCACTCAATCGTACGTGATTTTCTTCGGGACTTTGAATCTTTACACTCCTGTGAGTATCTTCCCTAACTCGCGAACCATGATCGTTTCTAAACCGTCCGTGATATTCTTCGCGACGTGGAGTCTTTTTACTACCGTGAATATCTTCTCTAACTCGCGAAACTTGTTCGTCGCTAAACCGTACGCGATGTTCTTCGCGACGTTGGGCCTTTATACTCCCGTGAGTATCTTGCTTTGTACTCGACAAATAATCGCGAACTGGGACTTCCGTGTCATACAAAGAACCTAACGATCGTTTTGTTTTATAGTTATTCGCAGTACGAGGTGCTGAAATAAAATGATTTTCGATTAATTTTGCAACATAAAGTTCCTGATTCTCTGCTAGATTCGCTTTTTCGCTTAGAAATTCGTAACCGCTACTATTTGCCTTTCTTCCAAATTTATCTTTAGTGTTTTGTGTAATTGTTGAAATCGCGAGTCGTTCCGAACAAATTACTATCTCATTACATGCATAATTAATTTGAGCTTTATACTCCGTTAAAAAATCTACACCAAGTATCCCGTCGGTAGCTAAATTGATACTATCATCACACACTACAAAATTATGATAAATACTACTACGGCCTACATGTAATTTTACTCTCGTAGTCCCAACTACAGGTAATTCCTTCCCAGAAATACCTACAATACTACGCGTGCGTGCGATTGGAAACAACCGCTGTCCCTCAACTACATACCGCTTGATAATACTAACACATGCACCAGTATCAATTAAAAATTCTAAATTTCTACCATTCACAACTAATTCTACTTTGTTACTTTTTCTACTACTAGGGAGAGTGGTTACTAAATCATTTTTTCGCGGTTCTCTATTACGGCCGCGCGAATCGGGACAAACATCCGCGGCCATATCTAGTTTAAATCTTTGTTATAAGTAATTTCTTTCATACCCTTCTTTGGAAATTTAGGCGGGTTTATAATAGAACGACAAATATCTGCTTGGTGTCCGCGCTTATTACATCTTTTACATATTATATTGTAACGACAATCTTTTGCAAAATGCCCGAATTTTTGACAATTGAAACAACGGCTTTTATTTCTAAAATTAGATTCTGGACTCCTTTCTCGATTATTTTCGTTTTTATGCTTGTTCTTTTCTAAGTTCTTTTCCACATTTTGCATGTGACTCAAAGTTAAAACTTGAATTAGTTTATCAATTGATGCCGTTAAATTTGATTCATTTGCTCGCGTACCTTCATTTTCGACCGGAGTTTTAACTGTTATTTTATTAACAAAATCTGAATCCTCGCGACGCATCATGTTAAATGCCGATTCTGATTTCTTTGCAACTTCTACTGCTTTATCAAAAGTTTTTGGATTTTCGTAAAACACATCTCTTTGTAAATGTGGTAAAATTCCCGAAACAAATTGATTTAATAACAGTTTTTCTATATATCGCGAATTATCTTCACGCGCTCCTTCCGAATTATCTTCGAAGCTCTCCATAAAACAATTACCTAACGCATGCAGTCTACATACATATGCAGAAATTGTTTCGTCCCTATTCTGATAGCAACTATTAAATGCCCTTTGTATCGTTCTCGAGTCTTGCTTGGGTTGATATCTTTCCAATAATTCTCTTTTGATTACTTTCCAATCTTTCGAATCTCTAGTTTTTGAATTATTTTTAATATACCATGCCGCGTCTCCAAGTAAATTTAATTTTACTACACTAATTACATAATCTGAACTCCATTTTCCAATATTCTTACAATTCTCAATTTTGTCTATAAAATCTATTACGCTTTCATCTAATTTTCCCGAAAATGTTGGAATTTTCATATTAACCCCAGATAAGGATGAAACTGCTACTAAGTAGTCTAACATCTGTTGATCAGTGAATTGGAGTGAACCAGTTGTTTCACTCAAATCGGGCGAACCAGTTGTGTTTGGCATTTTACTTGCTTTACTTTAACAATGAAGCAATAACTACACACAGTTCTTTATTGCTTTTCACTTCTACCGACTTAGGGGCTCGGGACTACCTAACTGACCGTAATAAATCCACTCAGAATTTACTTACGTATATAAAACTCTTTTGTCGTTCTGCAAGTACGACAACTACCAATTTCCAAATAAAATGAACACAACAGATACTTATTCTCAACAAATACAAATATTGACTCTACAAATACCGCAAAAATCAAAATGTAATAATAACACACAGTAGTTTATTACAATTTTGAAAACTAGATTTTGTCGGTTTAAAAGGCTTAACTGGAATGAGAGGGTTTAAGTATTAAAAATATTTAGATCCCAGCGCTTTGCCACCAAAATATGTAACAGGTACGGTCGCCTAGGACGAAATCTAATACCTGACATACAAGGGGTGCTTAGAAAATTTACTTGACCCAAAGTAATCCACTAATTATACTAATGCAAGACTTATTAATGATCAAGGGTAACGAAGGTCGCTGCCACCACTATCACGAATTTATTAGTCTGCCGCGATACAAGCAGACAAAAGAAAATGATGACAGACACGGCTGTCTTCCGACAAAATTTATATGTGACGATATTTGCTAAAATACCTTAATTCGCAACAGGAATAACTAGGGGTTTCTAAATTCAAACAGAGCTGCTCAACATAACAATTTATTTACACACAATTATTAACAACAACTTAATATTACTTAACTACTCTTGTGACATGGGAGAACGATACTAACAATTTGGACTCTCAACAATTAAAATAATAAAAATAGGGCGACCTCAGAGTTGCTATGCTATCAGCCTAGGTTCAACACCTCACACTACTACTACCAAAGTAATAATGTTAATTCTACTTACTATTCATCACTGGTCAGCCTCGGATGAAGCACTTTATTAGTTTATATTATACGACTCTACAGTTAAAAATAGTAAATGAATTAAAATAAGTAAAATTAATTAAGTTCGATCTGGACTCGGACGACGACGGCTTCAACACACAACACAAAAATATCTAAAGTCACTAAGACAATTTAGTTATCAAAATTTAGAAAGATTCGCAAGACTGTCACAAGAAGATCACTCAGATCTGTTCAGTTTGAAGTCAGCGGAGAGAATTATCTTAGATAAAATTATGTGGAAGGAACTCCGCATAATTTTACCCCTACTTTTCCCAATAAGGAGGTGTTTCTTACACCCTCATTGGTCATTTCAAATATTTTACAGCGTTAGTTTCATTAACTGACTCCCGTCCGAGCGGCAACGCTGGAAGACGCAAAAAAATCTCTAACGGACTTTTGAGACCTCCAAGTATTTGTCGCCGGACGCTGTCAATCATGAAATGTGATCTTAAGATTGCTTTCCCATTGTATTCTCAAAAACTGCCCTTTTCTATTTAGCTTTTAAAATTTATTGCTTCCTTAACCCCATGTAGTACCATTTACTTTATTGCTCTCAAATGTTCCAACGAAAAGCAATCTTAAAACCTTACAAAAATCTACATTTACAATACTATGTTTTTCTACCATTGTCCTTTTATTACACCAGCTGCAAGTACAGCTGGCATATTACTTAATTTGTTTAAACAATTTCCTCTAAAACGAGGAGCCGCAGAGCGAGCGTGTTACAGTTTTATTACAAAAAAGTAGGTATAATTACATAAATGAAATTAATATTACATACTTCAATGTAATAATACATATATTTTATAATTACATATATAAAAATTACTTTTTCAGAAGTAATATTACACAGACAAATGTAAAAATTTACATTGCGTAAAGTAATGTTACATATATTATGCATTTTTACAAATACCGGTGTAAATATTACCATTGGGAGTTGTAAATTTACATATTTCAAAGTATTTTTACAATGAATAGTAATATTACACTTACTATTAATGATATTTTGCTGCCAACAACAGTCTGTGTAAATTTACACTATTTATTTTTTACAGTGTAGATATTAAAACATTATCTCCTAACCAATTAAAATTACTAATACCTACTAAAACTTACAAAAGAGCATGTGATACTGCAGATTTTGAAATTCGAACTACAGCAGGAATCATGAAAATTGTAACTCCTAAAAAATCGACAAAAGGAAAACTTTAATTTTCACCTTCTAAAAAAGAAAATGAAAATGATTTTCAACTTGCTGATATTTCTACTCCAAAGAAAATAAAATCTCCTGTAAAATTGTTGAGGGTCATCAAAAAACAATCTTGTTTATTAAAAATTAGGGGAATGATTTATATTATTTAAAAAAAAATTTTTTTTTTAGAAAATAAATTAGTTACTAATAACATGAATGCAAATACTTTTATCAATATGTTATCAAGGAAAGCATGAAGACAAAAATGGACAAAAGCAGAAAAAAATTAGCACTTAGCATATTTTTTAAATCTCTAAGTTGTTATAAATATATGCGAAGAAATTTAAAATTCAATATTCCCGCCTTGCCAACTATTACTGGATGGACAAATAATTTGCATTTATCAGCAGGAATAGCACCCAACTTTTTTTCAAAATCAGATTTAAAAGTAAAAAGTATGACTGACATGAAATGTCTATCAAGCAGGGCAACAATATAATAAAACAAAAGATAAAATTGAAGGGGTCAGTGATTTAGGGTTTTTGGGTAGATCGGCAAATATAGGAAAACAGGCGTATTAGTTTTCTTGCTTCGAGGACTATTTTCTTTTTGGAAACTTCCGATAGCATATGTTATAAGCGCAGGTCCCGTAAAAGTTCATCTTTTAGAAGACTTACTGGAGCAAATTGTATTAAAACTTCAAAAATTAGGATTTATCATTCGAGCTGTAACATGTGATCAAAATTTGAACAATAGAAAGTCATTTAATTTATTAAAAGTTAATGAAACAAACCCTTATTTTTACATTGGTAACATTTTTTTTTGCATTATACGACATTCCACATCTTTTTTAGTGTCAGAAATATTCTATTAAAAAATTATATTAATGTTGATATTGTAAGAGTATCTTGGAATGACATACAAATTACTTAGATTACACAACACGCTGCTTCACAAAAATTAAAAGTGCACACGTATTTCCTAATTCATTTAAAAAAATGAATGTAAAATTTACCACTCAAATATTTACCCGTTCATTCTCTACTGCTATAAAAACAGCTAATCAACTTAAAGTAGTCAACATAGAAACTGCACTTGACAATGCAGATTTTATACAAAAATTAAATGAACATTTTTCATTTCTTTTAACAAACAGATTGAATCAGGACCCGCTAGAAAACTTATTTTCATCTATTAGGAGGCAAGGTGGACACAGTAATAATCCCACAGTAAAATTATTCAGAATTTTTTTACGCTCTATAACTTCAGGCATACAGGATCAAGTAGAAAATTCAAATTGCAAAATTGATGCTAATAACTATATTTGTGTAGATTTAAAATATAAAAATATAAACAAAAATAAGAATGAAAATATTGCTATCGATGTAGAAATCTTCTTCGTCAGATGTATCATCTGACATAAAGGAAAGCAATAAAGAACTTAATTTAGAAACAGGTACAATGAGTTTCAATAGTATATTATATTTTGCTGGATTTTTAGTGAAACGCTCTATTGATAAATTTGAAGGTGGAACATGTAATTAAAAACTTTATACAGCCAAGAATTTGAGTGATCCAGATTAACTATTAATACTAAATAGAAACTTTTCTTTCAATGAACAAATAAATTACTTAAAAATTTTAACTAAAATGTTTAACAAGTTATAAGTTTATGCTGTGAAATTTTTTCAAACGATTTTAAAAATTCCATTTATAAAATTGGCATAAAAAATATTTGTATAAGAAATGCATTAAATTAATTTCGAAACAAATGACAACATGCTTTGTTGAATGTAAAATTCATATAGAATATATTATATTATATTTTATGGAATTTATTGTTTAATCATGAAACGTGTAAAATGACTAAGTAATGATTTAAAAAACAAAATAGTTGCTGACAGAAAAATAAACATTATAATGAGCGTCGTATAGAGACTCGGAATTGTTCACTAGGGATTAGGTTCACATTGCCAAAACTAAAGAAACTTAGACAAACAAATGTTTATTATACAGATTAAAACAAATCAAACAAAAGTAACAAAGATAAACAAAACACACAAAAAATATATATATCATACGTCGTGGCAGCTCACGACGAAACTACTCGTTTAAACATATACACCAAAAGGCGACGGATTACACATATATTTAAAGATTACTACTAACACGTGGGTGGCGGCGTGGAGAAAACTCCCGAAAATGCACAACTGTCCGCGTTCACGGTCACAAACACAGAGAGCAAGCGTCTTTTCCACCCGCTCGGACACTCAGACCCAACCCCACCCCACAGGGCTAACGGCACTTAGTATGAGTCGGTCATGGGACGGTTTGGAGCCGCCGCTAGCTCGTTGCTACAACATTTTAAAAAATAAATAAGAATTCCAATGGCTTGTATTTTTTTATATAATATATTTTTCATTACTCATTTTATATTTTTTATACATTACTTATAAGTAAAGAGCGGATTATATGCACTAAAAAAGTGTCAAAATATGCATGCAATATGCATTAAAAAATCATCAAAATATGCATGATATATGCAAAAAAGTTATAAATATGCAATTTACAATAAAAATATGCAAAAAAAATTATGTCATCAGGCTCGTTTTACTGATATCATTTTCTTATTTCTATTTTTACATACAGTGTTTTATTTGGAACATTTCAAGAAATGTATAAAGACAATAAATATCACAGATAATTCTAACAAAAATAAAAAAATCTAGAATTCATATTCATATTGAAATTTACAAAAGCTCTTTTCTTGAAACAAAAACCAAAAAAAATCATCTTTAACGAGAAAGTTACTATATGCAGCTCAAATTTTTAATACATTTTTTTCGACATTACTAATTGTTGTTATAGTTCCAAACATACGTATTCAGGGACAGATATTATTTACTTACCTTACTTACAAAATAAGAATTACTTAAGTTCTAAGCAGTTCTAAAACACTGATAGAATCATTTTTTTTGTTCTGACGAGAAATTAAATATGATTGTAATGGTTTCAATGAGTGCATTTTATAGAAATGCTCACTTGTTAAAAGTACGATCAAAATTATATTTCTTGTAATATACTGTTTTCAAAAAAGAACAAAATTTGTCAAAAATTAATTTTTGTTTTTGAAAAAAGTCTTAAAATATGCACTAATATCCAAAAAAAAACAAAATATGCAATAAAGTATCATTAAATGCAAAATATGCATAATTTTTTTTTGATATTTGGCATTAATTTTTGATGAAACGTGAACATATGAAAACAGTTTGTTGATATGCCTAATATAAACAACATATGCAATTGCATAGAATCCGCTCTTTACTTATAAGTTATTCTTTTAAATAATAAATACATATTTATTTGATTTGTAATTACATGTTAGCGTCGAATACGTCACGTAGATAAATTTTATTTAACTAAATTTGTTGTCTCGTCTCTCTACATGAGGTTTTGGCTGTTGTTTTCTTCATGTGCTTAAGGAGAATGTCGCAGAGAGAATAATATTCCACAGCACCATTTGGCTATTTAATTCACTTAAGAATTTAATTAATCAATAAATGCAAAAGATCAGACATTTCTGTCTTTTAGAATGAACTCTATTATTTTATTTTATCAAATTCCTGTACCAGTTCCTCCAGTTTAACAAAAAGCATTATGACAGTTTGTTTATTTAAATAAACACAACTAAAGGTAAGTTCAATTTTCCATTACATGATTGATGATCGTATAGTAGTATTTGTATAATATAATAAGTATATTTTTATTTGTTACTCTATTTAATTTATTTAATATAACTATAGACCTATAAGTATTGTTTCCGTATTTCATAAAATCTATGAAAAAATAATATTGGCTAGAATATTATCTTTTGAAAAAGAAAATAATATACTCATAAAGGAACAATTTGGTTTCCGTAAAGATTTAAGTACAACAACAGCTTTGTCAAAATTATTAAAATCTATTTACAATTATATTGATACTGGAAAACCTGTCACAGGAATTTTCTTAGATCTCTCTAAAGCTTTCGACTGCGTAAAGCATGATAAATTAATTACCCTTATGTCGAATATGGGTTTTCGAGGTGTTTTTGAAAAATGGTTACATAGTTATTTAACAAAAGACAGCAGCTCATTATTTACAATAATACTAAGTCACAATATAAAACATTACAGTATGGTATACCCCAGGGTAGTATACTCGGTCCCGTTTTATTTATTCTATACATAAATAATCTAAAATCAAAGTTAACTAACCATGAATTTATTTCTTATGCAGACGATGTTTCAATTTTAATTTCACCTTCAAATAATCAGAATCAAGCAACTTCGATATCATGTCTGATCTCGGAATTAGCGCAATGGTTTTCTACACTAAATTTAATTTTGAATGTCTCAAAATCATGTGCTGTTAGTTTCGGTACTATAAATAGAAAAGAAAGCATGCTAATAAAATGTAATAATAAAACCTTACCGCATATCGATACAGTAAATGTTCTGGGACTTAATATAAACGAAAACTTAAATTGGGACCATGAAATAAACAAAAAATGTAGTAAACTCGCTCCTATGTGTTATTTGATAAAAAGACTGACACAAATCACCGATATTAATACATCAAGAATGTTTTATTATGCAAAATTTCAAGCTCTTCTCAGTTATGGCATTATTTTTTGGGGAAACGCTCCTTCAGCATTGCGAGCTTTCAAATTACAAAAAAATGCTATACGAAATTTATTTAATTTAGGTTACAATACTTCTTGCAGAGAAACTTTTAAATCAGAAAAAATATTAACTTTGCCTTGCTTATATATTTTTTCATTAATTCTTTCTATACGTAAAAATATAAATATTTTATTAAGTCATGAGAAGGTACATAGCTACTGTACTAGAAATAAACATAATTTAGTTTTACCGAAACATAGACTTAAACTCTGCCAAAATAATCCAGAAATAATTGGTGTTAAATTATATAACAAACTTCCAGATAACATTAAAGATTCTGTTTCTAATAATGTATTTAAATTAAAGCTAAAACAATTTTTAATTGATAAGACGTATTATAGTGTCGATGAATACTTAAATGATTAATATAATAAATTTATATATGTTTGTAATTGAAATTATTTTATGTATCTATGCTTTGACGTGTCACATCTCATTGTATGATCTACTGACAAAATAAAATTATTATTATTATTATTATTATTATTATTATTATTATTTATTACATACGACGAAAATTTTTAATAATATATATTTTTGACTAAAGCAATGTATTTTCAGTGCTTTTTTGCTTTTGTTTCTATTAATATATTAAAATAAAATTTCGTAGAAATAAAATACATGCCGGTGTATTATTAGATAGATAGAATATTATTTTGTCCGATAATTAATTATTTGGTCAGTAAGTTAATCTAACAATTACATTTTTATTTATTGAATATTCTATTGCTCTTTTTACCTCCCGCCTATCAATATATAGATAAGGGAGGTATTGTTTTTGGTCAGATTTCTCGAGTGTGAGTTTTCAACATATGAGCACGAATTAGGGTCCCTACAATACGAATTTACTATTTTTAACGTGATGTCTGTATGTCTGTGTGTGTGTGCGTGTGTGTGTGCGTGTGTGTGTCTGTGTGTCTGTGACGATTTTTCGTCCACGATAACTCCAACATGATACATGTTAAAAATATAATATTTGGTATTTAAGACTTATATTTAAATATGATGAACTGATTAGATTTTGACTACAATTGGTTAACCGGAAGCAGTACTTTACTTGAAGCTTTAAACCGTTTTTCCTAAAAAATACCTCTAAATACCATATTTTCGCAAATTTCGTTATTATAAATTCAAAGATTTTTTAATTTTCTACCGATCTGCATAAGTACGTTTATATATGACTTCTAGCTAGATAGAAAAAAAATATATAAATTATAATAATTTTACATATCGTTTAGGCTGAGTAATTTCGATAAAACAGATGAGTTATTCATATGTTCACAAAATTTGACATATGATGTCAAATTTGATGTAAGTAAGTGTAAAAGATAAAATATGTAAAAAATGAAGTAATTTTATAGTAAAATTTAAAAAGATGGAAGAAATATATTAGGAATGTATTTGCATGCGTGAATAAAAGTAAGTTCAGTTCCGGTTTTAGTAACGTCAAAAATAGCTGTCATATTGGTCATACAAAATTTATGAAGGAAATTTTAGGTATGAAATAAATTTTAAATATTCTGTACTACAATAACAAATTAATTTTAAAACTACAAATTAAATGTATTGAAAAACAAATAGAATATATTACTATACTGGCGGGAGGTATTGTGTTGGACACAACAGATTTTTTATTTTATTTGCAATGTAAGACGCAGATTTTGGCTTAGTCCAACTTATTTAGAACCACTGATATAAACCACTTAAGAAAGAATTCAAAGGCGCTTTATACACACGCTGGTTTGAGGGTTAATGTGCCAGTGCGGGCCAAATAGTGCGGTTGTTATGCAGTGATAAGTGAACTCAAGACTGTGCCTTGTGACTTGATGCCAATGAGTAAAGAAGTAATTAAAGGTGAGTGGTAACTCACGGTTATTCTATTTATAAGTATTGTTGATGCTCATGGATGAATTACTGAATGGTTTACGTATTATTTACTGTTTGGGTATTTATTGTGCATGGTGTAAATGTATTAAGATTGCTACGTGCACAAACCGATTGTGTGACCTTTAGAAACAACGCATCCAATTTGACTAGGAATGAGGCCGCCGGCTTTAACAGTGGAGATAGGGGTGGGTCAAAGAAAAATAAATGAATTACAAATAATAGGGCGCCAGTCGATCTACAGTAGCTTCACGGTAGGCTGATCGACAAACCTACAGAGAGAAGGGCGAATATAGGAACTAAGGTCAAATTCAAAAGTACGATAAAATTAAGTACCTAGGCTTTATTGCCGAGCGTACATACAAGAAACGAGCAAGTGACGAGAAATAAAGTGCCGCGGTTCAGTTTAAGCAGATTAAAGTTAGTTAGTATGCCGATGCGATGCGGTATGAAATGAATAAGGAGGAATACTAGGTACGTCACGAACGTCGGATGGCCAGTCGAGTTGCACGCGTCAAAAAAAATATACAAACAATAACCAAAAAACGAATCGCAAAAGCGTGTACAGCGATAAATAAAATATAATATAAGATAATGATAAAGCTCGTAGACGGTCGACAACCATTAAATTATTTAAGTGAGTACAATAATACTGGTAAAAAAAGAGAATATGATACTAGTAGACGGTCGAATAACCGTTAATAAATTATACGGGACAAAAATAATAAAATTTTGGCTTATCTTATATCCTGAAACGTACGTGACGTGGCTGTGACGTGTCGTGTCGTCGTACCAAAATAGCGTCGTCCGGCCGCAGTCGGCTGCCTCTTTTGACCTCAATCTCGATTGATTTGGTTTACGATAGTCTCTCTAAACCCAGGACGATGTAGTCTCCAAAATTGCGGTGCCAGTACGATAGTATAAGGCCCGATTACGAAGTTACAGTAAACCTGGTAATACGGTGGACTTAATAGTATGTATAAGAAGGCTAAATACAAGCCGGAAATAACGAAGAAAATTAAAGAACCTAAAAGAAAGTTGTTCATAACTAAACTCATAAATGGGTGGCGTAAGCACGCCACTGTAATCAGTTTGGAAGGCATTGCTTATTTTAAATAAACAAAATAATGAGAACTAAATGAAATTCAGAGTATAAAATCAACCGGCAAGGTGTCAAAAATATAAGCACAAGTGCTCTCACCTGAGATGTAATGCGGTTCTATAAGGTAGGTCAAGGCCTGCTGCTGACTAACAGATCCGAGATTACTCCCGAGGAATATATATTTCCAGTGTATATTTAGCAGAAACAAAATAAACGCTAATGGCGGACACCACTTCAGCTAACAAGATCTTAACCCTTCTTGCCGTTCAAAAAGCCAACGCTCGCATGGAAGAAGGGTTGCTTATTGCAACAAGAAATTAAAACGTAAAAAATCCCAAACTTGCCAGGAGAGAAAATTTACAAACTGAAAATTTCCGATAACTGCTACATCGGAACGCAAAACAGCAGAATTGGAAGACATATTGTAACAGTGGAACTCCAAGTCCAAGTGAGTTTAGGCAGCACCGGCACCCTTCCCAATCATCGAGCGAGGTGGAGAAGGACACCATAGCAGAACATCTGGACCAGAGGCTAGTCCCTTGTGCGAGAGGGTACTGCGTTGTTATATTTTCTAAGAGAAAATATAACTTCGTTTAAGGGGGAAAGAGTTGTAACAGTGGAACTCTAGAAAAGTGCGGGATCTCTACTTATAGTCTAGAATAATTTTAATTAGATTTTAAGTAATTCGCGGACGTGCAATTGATATCATTTTTCCATATTCTAAATTCCATTTCGAGACTCACTTCAAAATTATGTTTGTTCAGACTCAATCTTTGTAGAATATTTTAGTAAAGTAACATTTTATTGCTGAGGATCTTTCAAGGCCTTGGGCCAGGCCGAATTCCTTAGGGCTGAGTTAGACTTGTGCCACAAGCTGCAGACTTAACGGAAGGGTGCGCGGCCTTAAAGAATTCAAATGAGCCAATTGCACGAAAGCATTTTAGTTAAGTAGTGGGGCATAAACACCCTATAAAATAAGAGGTTTGTGAGAAATCGCTCTCTTTGGCTGTGAATTTTTGAGATTGAAAGAGTTTAGTTTGACGGGTCTTTATAGTGTTTTAACCAGCCGCAGCGAAGAAATATGTAAGTAGATTTTATTATATTGTCCTTTATTATTAAATATTTTGTATTTGTTCAACCGCATTGACGTTCGTAATTTTAACCTTTATATTTGTTTAATATATTTTATACATTTAGTAAATTTTGTTTGGTTACTCAGTTATTCCCTTTCCGAATCCAGACTGTTGTTCGACTGACTAGGAAACTACTTGTAGTCTCTTTTAATTTAAATTGTTACATTTAGGTGGCAAGCGAAAATATATTTTGGCTCTGAGTTATAGTAGTTATTAGTTAGACTAAAAACGTACATTGGTACAACTGGTGTCAGCGGTGGAATTCGATATTCCAGTTACCTTGACCGTTCTTTCGTGTTAAATTTTATATTTCTAAATTATTTAACCATTATAACAATGGGATCAAAAGAAGGAAATGTTTTAGCTTCTTTGCAAGGGGTAGGCTTGTGTAATGCGTTACCGCGCTTTTATGGTAAGCACGGGGAGTCAATTGCTGAGTTTATTGTTTCTTTCGAGGACTATATTGCGGTTTGTGATTGGGACGATGAGACGAGTATTGGATGGGCACGAACATGCATACGGGACAATGCAAGAAATTTTTAACGGCAAATTTGGATGTACGAAAAATTAAAGTTTGGAAGGAATTTAAAGCAAAATTAATAGAACGTTTTGGCTATAAACAAGATACTTTAAGCATCGAAGATAACTTTGCTCGTTGTGTCCAATTAAGAGGGGAAAATGTAACAGATTTCGCGGAAAAAAATCAGGCTTTGGGGCAAAATTTATATACGCACACGGACAACGTAGATAAACAGGCATATAGGGACGAAATTTTACAAAAAAAGACTGGTGCAACAGTTTATTAGGGGATGCTTGCCTCATCTTTACAGGGATTTATACCATAAAGATCATAAAACATTACAAGAGGCGGTACAAATTGCTATAAAAACAGAGAATATAGAAAACCGGTTAAGAAGCTATAACACCCCCATTAGCCAGCCACATTTGGATGAAAATTTAATAGAAAATATTATTTCGGAAAAAATTAATGCCGTCACTGCCAACCATTCAAATTTTAAAACATCACAATCCAGTTTGAGTCTCGATAGGCAAAATCCGCAATACAGTTCAAATTATAACAACAATGGTAGGCAAAATTCTCAATACAATTACAATAGAAACGGGCCCGAAACTTTAATGCAAGACAACAACAGCCAAACTGGAATCAGTCAGACAACAACTGGTCGGGTTGCCAAAGACGAACTCAACAGAGAGATCTGTCACAAATAAAATGTTTCAAATGCGAAAATATGGGGCATTTTGTTGGAGACTGTGCGGTTCAGTTGCAGTCAAGCGATTATTTTTGCATCAAATGTAAAAACCCGGGGCATACTAGGTTCAATTGCAAGGAAGTATTGCCGACTGCTCAATCATCACAACAAAATCAGTCTTTAAACGAAATGTAGTCGCCGATGACCCCGAATCGAGTGACTTACACCACAAAATAATCAGGGCAGAATTCGTTACAGCCATTCCGGAGTAAGAAAATACGCATAGCAGTAAAGTTAAATTAAAAATAAATGGTAATTATTTCGAGTTTTTAGTAGACACCGGAGCTAGCGTAAGCGTAATAAAATATTTTGTGATAGAGGGGACGAATATAAATGTTAATAAAATTACGAACAGGTCAATAACGGGTATAACGGGTCAGCAGTTGCCAGTACTGGGTACCGCTAAAATTAATGTAGGTATAGGGAACAAAATTCACGGTTACGAATTTGTTGTCTGTGAAAATAAATTATCATTGTCATCGGACGGAATAATAGGTTTAGATTTTTTAAACAGTTGTAACGCTGAGATAAGTTACATAAGGAATGAAATAAGATTTGATAGTGAATGCGTAAAACTGATAGCAATCATCAAAGAAAGTAGTAAACCGGTAGAGGAACCGGTTGAGGGTGTTAGTTGTACGCCTAGTTCGAGTATTATTGCAGATATAGAAAATAATGATCAGGTAGAATCATCGCGAAGTGAAAATAATGTGTGTGAAAGAAATAACGAAGACAATGATAATTTATTGGAAACAGAAGAACAAAATACGGTTAAATTAGCAGAGAATGTAAAAATCCCTCCCAGGCATGAAGCAGTATGTACTGGTTTTCGAAGTAATAGTGACCAATCAGCAGAAAATATTTTAATAGAACCCTTAGAAATTCCGATACACGGCACCATGGCGGCTAGAGTACTAGCGGAGGGAACAAGTAGAAAAGTTTGCCTAAAATTAATAAATTTTAGTAATGAGGAAGTTATTGTACCTGAAAACACCGTTGTAGGAGTAGAAAGCCTTGTACACTGTGTCGAAATTATAAACTCAACGCGGGAACAAGCACAAGAACAGGTTAAAACCATATCATCTAAGGCGTGTACGGACAAAATTTATTTAACTCATTTAGTAATGGAAGATCCGAAAAAAATCGCGAAATTGTTGGAAAAATACCGCGATATTTTTATGTCAGAAGATTGTCGATTAGGATGTACATCGAAAATTTTACATCGTATTATAACGGAAAACACCCACCCATTTCCAAACGACCACATCGTGTCCCGTATGCGCAGATTGGCGAATTACGAAATCAAATTGACAAATTAGAAAAAAATGAAATTATAGAAGAATCCGATTCGCCCTGGTCGGCGCCGGTCGTCTTGGTAAATCGAACTATGCCTAATGGAGAAACGAAAGTACGTCTTTGTATAGACTATCGCGCTTTGAATAGTATCACGCGAAAAGACATTTATCCATTACCAAACCTACTGGACACTGTTCAGCAGCTTCACGGCGCGGCATTATTTACTACTCTGGATTTGGCGAGCGGCTATCATCAGGTCGCAGTAGCCAAAGAAGATAAAGAAAAGACGGCCTTCAGTACTCCATGGGGGCACTATCAATGGAACAGAATGCCCTTTGGTCTCTGCAATGCTCCAAGTACATTTCAGCGCCTGATGAACTGTGTGCTCAGTGGGTTAACTGGTGAGCAATGCTACGTTTACCTCGACGACATAATTGTATTTAGCGAAAATAACATAGACACACATGTGCAAAGACTCGAGGAAGTGTTCGAACGGTTAAGAAAAAATAATTTAAAATTAAAACCAGAAAAGTGCTCTTTCATGCAGAATAAAATCGCGTATCTTGGTCACACAATATCTATTGACGGCGTGAGTCCAGACCCTGCAAAAACAGATGTTCTCAAAAATTACCCCGTACCAAAAACAATTCGTGACATTCGAGCTTTCCTATGATTAGTCGGATTTTATCGTAGGTTTATTAAAAATTTTTCGGAGATAGCAAAACCATTAACTGTTCTCACTAAGAAAAAACACCCCTTCAAGTGGGAAGAAGAAGCTCAAGCAGCATTCGATAAATTGCGTTCATGTTTACTCCAAAGTCCTATACTCAAATTTCCAAATTTTAAAGAGCCATTTATTTTAGCAACCGATGCATCTAATTTTGCAGTGGGCGCCGTTTTATGTCAAAAAATTAACGGTTTTGAGCACCCAATTTGCTTTGCCAGTAGAACTTTACATTCAGCCGAAGAAAATTATAGCACCAACGAAAAAGAATGTCTCGCAATTATTTGGGCTGTAAAACTCTTTAGATGTTATTAATATGGAAGATAATTCTCTATTTTGACTGATCACAATCCACTTTACTGGCTATTTAATGTAAAAGACCCGAGTAGTAAGTTAACCAGTTGGGCACTCACACTTGCCGAATACGACTTCAAAATTAATTACCGACCAGGACGAAACCATGGTAACGTAGACGCGCTTTCCAGAATAACAGTTGCAACCGTTCAAGAATTTGAACCGATATGGGACCGATATAGAATTCGAGAGGAGCAACAGAAGGACGAAACCATCCAAAAACTTCTAAAAACCACTAACCCGGATTTCTATAGTGATAATGATGGCATAATATACAAAGTGAGAACCGGAGACGAACGCGAGGATCGGTTAGTAGTGCCAACCACAATGAAATTTAAAATTATGACCACCTATCACGACTTACCGCAAGCAGGACAATTAGGATATGATCAAACATTATTGAGGATTAAGAAATTGTTTTATTGGAAGGGAATGGCAGCTGATGTGAAAAAATATTGTTCTAAATGTCTCTCTTGCAACCAAAGGAAGACCTCGCCTCATCTACGGTTAGCGCCTCTACAGAAATTTTCTGAAAGTTTGGTACCATTCGAACGGGTCGCCATGGATATCATAGGACCATTGCCGACAACACAGATAGGAAACAAGTATATATTAACCTTCCAGGATGCTTTTACTCGTTATCCTGAAGCAATAGCATTACCAGATCAACGAGCCGAAACGGTTGCTAGAGCCTTCATTACAGAAATTGTGTCTCGTTACGGTACCCCCAGACAATTACTAACGGATCAAGGTTCTAATTTTGTTTCACAACTATTCAAAAACGTCTGTGAAATGTTGAAAATCAAAAAACTGCAGACGACGGCATATCATCCTAGGTGTAATAGACGTATTGAGAGATTTCACCGGAGTCTGGCAGATTGTATGTCGCATTATATAGATTACGACCAACGAAATTGGGATTCATGGCTGCCCTACGTCTTAATGGCATTGAGAAACTCTACAAATACAGCAACAGGCGAGACTCCATTTTATTTGCTTCATGGCCGTGAAAGTGATCTCCCCTTTGATGACATTTTAGTACCTAATAGGGGAAAAAATAATCAAGTGGAACAAGATTTGCAAACACGGTTACGAGAAGTTTACAAAATAGTGCAAGACAGACTAATCAAAGCTCAAGAGAGAAATGAGCAATTATACAACAGAAAAACTGCACCTGTCACTCTCTGTGTTGGTGATAAAGTATTCTTGCACGAGCCTGCTGTACCCGTCGGATTATCAAGAAAATTCTACAAACCATGGAATGGACCGTTTACAATTAAAAAAAACTAAGTCCAGTAAATTTTGTGATAAAAGATGAACGCAGTGGAAAGGAAAAAGTCGTTCACGCTGATCGACTTAAAAAATGTTTAAGCAAAATTGATGAAAACGGGGAAGAAGTTCAAGGAAATGATCTACCGGTAGAAAATAAAATAGACAACTTCTGGGAATATATACAGCTACCATCAGCCCCCGAGCATTTAAAGCAAAACAAAGTAGTTGAAGAAAATGTCAGCAATAATGAAAATGAAATTAATAACTCAAATAATCTGAGTACATCGTCAGAGAACGACTACTGCGACAACGATATGAACGAAAATTCCGACTCGTCGTTCTCTGATCATGACGTGATGGTAGAAAAAGCAATCGTGCATAATAAACCGCCAAATATTCACCAATATTTAACAAGAAGTTCGGGAAGACCACTCGATCTACCCTGGGTCTCCAGTAGTAGAATTTAAAAATATGCTTTTACTATATTTTTACGCTCTACCAGATACTGTTTTATAGTTATATAGTGAATTTGTGTTTTTAATTATTTCATTTTTAGTTGTTACTTTGCTATTACTTCCAATCCTTGTCCGTTCGGAGCATACCCCGGTGCTGGACAAGGGAATAGTATTCCTAGAAGAAGAAGAGATACTTCTCACAGGGGAGCAGGGGACAACTGGATTATCAGCCGCGATGTGAAGCTTGCGGACTGTCGGCTTGCGATGGAGTCATTCCAATCTCTACTGGACTACGCCATGCAGATTGACGTAGTTCTTGGGAAAAACATGGACAATAGCACGAAGAATTCAATAAACTCCTTGGTAAGTAAAGAACTAAAATTAATCAGCAACGATCTGGCGAAAGCAAGGGATAAGCTAGATGGTTTAATTAAAAAAATTGCTCCTCATAATTGGGCTAAAAGAGGGCTATAAATTTAGGAGAAAATATTTTAAAGTTTTTGTTTGGTACTCCAAATTCTGCAGATTTAAATTTAATAAATAGTAAAATCAATAATTTAACGACCCAAACGGACGGAATAACCAATCTAGTAGATGAGCAGGTAACCGTTATTAAAAGTATAGAAGAAAATGAGGAAAGATTTAATTCAAATTTTAATCGATTTAAAACCATCATAGATTTATTAAACAGTAAGTCAGAAATTTTGAGAAAAGAAAAACAAAATTACCAACAAGAAATGGAAGGGAAAATTATGCAAGTTTTAAAATTTAATGCAGCTGTACGTACTGCTGAATATATTCTTAATGACATTAAAGAGTCAATAATTGATTTTGAAGATGCTCTAGAAATTACCGCGTTGCACCGATTAAGTCCGATATTTATAAATGCATCAACACTAAAAATGGCTCTTAAATAAATACAAGTTTCGTTACCAGCTAGTTTATCCCTGCTTAGCGCAGACATCGACCGAGATCTGTATATGTTCTATGATATTGCAACCGTTCAGGCTACCTTCTATGACGACACGCTCAGATTATTTGTGAAACTACCTCTAAAAGCACCTGGTCGCCATTTCCATGTTTACAAAGCCCTTCCCTTGCCATATAGCTCGCATACAAACAACTCCGAAACTAAATTGTGCATTGAAGCCGATAATGAGTGTCTGGCTGTATCAAAAGATAGTCAATTTTTTTTTAATTAAAAATATCCGATCTGATGTTATGTACTAAGGGTCCTATAAAAATTTGTCCACCCACAAAACCAATTAGAAGAATTTCTGCCTCCACCTGTCTTCCCGCTCTTTTCATGGGAAATCTTGAGGTAGTACAAAAACTTTGTCGGCATAAAATTACATCCACAGACGAATCGGTATTGTACTCTAACTTTGTATACAGCGTAAAACGTGATATTTTAACTTTAAATTGTCCCAGTTCATTCGATGTAGCACAGACGAATATTACGAAGGTAGGTATTTCCAGAACCGGCATCTTGTCCATACCCCCTGCATTTATTGCTCACGCCCCTAACTATGCTTTATTGTCACATACCTTAACAACATCCAAAATTGAGACGAATTATTATAACCATTTGGTAATTCCTCCTTTTGATACAAACGTAACACATCTTTCAAATTTTTCGTTAAAATCGGGTTCGGACGATGAAATTAAGATCATTTTAAAGGACATAGATACCACAGAGTTAAAAGAACGGATTGATGTGAATCGATGGCATGAACGAATTGAAAACTTAAGACAAATAAGTTTCGAGGTAATATTCACTTTTATACAATAAATAGCGCCATCGTTTTTGTTATTATACTCGTAGTATTTGGGTTGCTATATAAATATCAGAAATTGGATTGTCTCTGTAAAAGAGATTCAAGAAATTATATGTTCCTCAACGACATTGAACTTCCGATGATTAATACACCACACCTGGTAGCAGAGCCACAGACGGCACCAACATTAAATACAAAAATGACCCAGGAACAAATTATTTTGAAAGCGTTATTAAGACCATCGCGGCCGAGAAATTCAACCTTACAAGATGAAAGAAATTTTTGAATAACGTTTCCCTTTTTTTATTTTTTTTATCATACTTAATTTTATACTTTTCATTGTTTTATTATATCGGATACCAGGGCATGGAAATGAAATACCCCAGGAAGTTGCTTCTCCTGTCCTATGGTAGGCAACCAGAGATTTAGTTTGTAGTCTAGTTAAACTGGATACACCCAGAAGATGACAAGCTAAACCTGTGGTAGGTAACGTTATATTTTAGTAATAGATTGTAATAATAAAATTAGGTATTAGTATAAAAATTTGAAAATTAGTTTTGCTATATTAAATAAAGTAGGGACCTTGAATGAAAGAAGTAGAACTCGCTACTGCCTGGAATTCTTCTGTTACAGCTGCCCAAATATTAGAACTACGCAAGGGCTAGTACAATGGTCCAGATCCATACGACAAGGTGTCGATTATTCGAGGAGGAGCATCAGGGTTGCTGTCCACATGCCACTTCGAGAGTTAATCCGGCTGCACCAAGAGACTGTACCCTGGGTGACGGTCAACATCGAGTGGCAGTGGAAGGCTCAAACTAGCCGAAATGCAGTTTCCAGGAATCTCATTGGACATCCAATTGGAGCAGTCCAAGTGAGCTGAGGCAGCACCGGCACCCTTCCCAATCATCGAGCGAGGTGGAGAAGGACACCATAGCAGAACATCTGGACCAGAGGCTAGTCCCTTGTGCGAGAGGGTACTGCGTTAAGTTATATTTTCTAAGAGAAAATATAACTTCGTTTAAGGGGGAAAGAGTTGTAACAGTGGAACTCTAGAAAAGTGCGGGATCTCTACTTATAGTCTAGGATAATTTTAATTAGATTTTAAGCAATTCGCGGACGTGCAATTGGTATCATTTTTCCATATTCTAAATTCCATTTCGAGACTCACTTCAAAATTATGTTTGTTCAGACTCAATCTTTGTAGAATATTTTAGTAAAGTAACATTTTATTGCTGGGGATCTTTCAAGGCCTTGGGCCAGGCCGAATTCCTTAGGGCTGAGTTAGACTTGTGCCACAAGCTGCAGACTTAACGGAAGGGCGCGAGGCTTTAAAGAATTCAAATGAGCCAATTGCACGAAAGCATTTTAGTTAAGTAGTGGGGCATTCCACCCCCAAAAACACCCTATAAAATAAGAGGTTTGTAAGAAATCGCTCTCTTTGGCTGCGAATTTTTGAGATTGAAAGAGTTTAGTTTGACGAGTCTTTATAGTGTTTTAACCAGCCGCAGCGAAGAAATGTATAAGTAGATTTTATTATATTGTCCCTTATTATTAAATATTTTGTATTTGTTCAACCGCATTGACGTTCGTAATTTTAACCTTTATATTTGTTTAATATATTTTATACATTTAGTAAATTTTGTTTGGTTACTCAGTTATTCCCTTTCCGAATCCAGACTGTTGTTCGACTGACTAGGAAACTACTTGTAGTCTCTTTTAATTTAAATTGTTACATTTAGGTTAGTTAGTTAGACTAAAAACGTACATTGGTACAATATCTAAGCTCGAAATCAAGATAAATACTCAGAGTCAAGAACCAAGAAGAGATAAGAAGACGGTGAAGGAATTGGGGAGCTAAGTTGGATCGGCATCGTCAAGGTTTTTGAGCTGGTATGTGTCCGTCGAGATTCTCTTATGCATCATAAAGGGACCGATAAACTTAGCTACTAATAATGCCTAGTCGCATTGGACAGCACGAAATTCTTCCTCTACACCAACTGGTTTAGACAAAAGACTACCTCTATACGGCGAAGGTCATATCTAGCCTTAGCTTTAGTATATGATTTGTTGAAATATTTCAACACTCTCCCTCATTTGATAACTTAAGAAGTCCAAAATTATTACATAATTTTTTAAGTCTAGGAGCATGAACTGGTTTCGTCAAAAAATCTGCTAATTGATTATTAGTATCAATTCGTAAAATTATAATTTTACCTGACGTTACCAGTTCTCTCACAAAAAAGTGTCTAATTTCAATATGTTTAGTTCTGCGATGATATTCGGGGTTCTTTGCTAGTCGAATTGTTGCTTCATTGTCAACTCGCAGAACAGGAACCTTTGTCAAATGACCAAGGTCTTGTAGCATTCTTGTTAGCCATATTATTTCTTTTGCTGCTTCACTAGCTGCTACAATTTCAGCTTCGGTGGTAGAAGTTGCTACTGAAGACTGCCGTTGGCTGGTCCAGGATATGGGGCCACCTGAGTAAAGACAAAGAATACCTGTAGTTGAACGTCTAGTCTCATAGTCACCACCATGATCTGCATCGCTGAAAACCTCTAATTGATCTTTATCTACATTACTTTTGTAGATAATACCAACATCAGTTGTGCCTTGCAAATATCGTAAAATTCTCTTTACTTTAATGATGTCACAACTGGTAGGATTTTCCAATTTTCTGGATACTACACTCACAGCGTAAGCAATATCAGGCCTGGTTCCGCACATAAGATACATCAATGCGCCAACAACCTGTCTGTAAGGAAAGTTAACATTGATTTTATCTTCATTGTCTTCATCATCTTTAATAATTGGGGTTGATACAGATCTACAATTTTCCATTCCAAATCTTTCCAAAATTTTTCTTGCATAATGTTTCTGTGATACAGTTATAGACCCGTCTTTATCTTGATTAATTTCTAATCCTAAAAAGAACGATGCGGTCTTTGTTGTTATTTTAAATTCAATTCGTAGATCTTGTAAAAATTCTTGAACTTCATTGTCATCATTACTCGCAATTAAACCATCGTCTACGTAAAGAGCAAGAATTATTTTCTTCATTTTTCTTTCTCTTATAAAGAAGCAGGGATCTGCTTGACTGGTTTTAAATCCCATTTTCTGTAAATAGTCCATAAATTTTTTACTCCAACATCGAGGGGCTTGTTTTAATCCATATAAGCTTTTTCTTAACCTACATACTCTCCCTGTTTTATCACTGTATCCTTCTGGTTGCTTCATATATATTGTATCTTCTAGTTCGCCATACAAAAAAGCTGTTGATACATCCATTTGTGTAAGAGACAATTTTTCATTAGCTGCAATACTTAAAAGTGTTCTTATTGTTGTCATTCTTACCACAGGGCTAAATGTTTCATCAAAATCAATCCCTCTTTTTTGTGAGAAACCCTTAACTACTAGCCTAGCTTTAAACTTTTCTACAGATCCATCAGGATTTACTTTTACTCTATATACCCATTTGCAAGGCAGAGCTTTTCTTCCAACAGGCAGATCTACTAATTCCCACGTTTTGTTTTCATGAAGAGATGTCATTTCTTTATCCATTGCTTCTTTCCATTCTTCATATTCTTCACATTTAGTGGCTTCTTGATAATTTTGTGGTTCTTTAAAATCTATAATTGTTGACATAACGTAATCTTCAAATCTTCTTACTTTTTGAAGTTTAGTTCGATCACGTAGTTGCATTTTATTCATTTCTTCATTTTCTTCAGATGCTTTATTTTCATCAATTAAGTTATCATGATTTAGAATTTCTTCTTCAATTAAATTATCTTCATTTAAAATTTCTTTTTCAGTTTGTGTAGTTGAATCTTGATTAATAGGATGAGCATTTTCAACAGGTTTTGGATTTTCAGCAGATATTGGTATTTTTGTTTTCATATTAAGTGGTGTTTCTTGAAATATTACATCACGTGATCTGATTAATTTGTTATTTTCTTTATTCCAAATACGATACCCTTCATTATTATCGTATCCAATTAATATACCTCTGATTGCCTTTTTATCCAGTTTCTTTCTTCTTTGATCAGGAATATGTGCATAACACGTTGAACCAATTATTCTTAAATGTTTAATTCTTGGCTTCTTGTTATACCATAACTCATAAGGAGACATTTCGAAAACACTTGAAGGTCCAGTTCGATTTAAAATATAACAAGCAGTATTAATTATTTCAGCCCATAAAAATTGGGGAATATTACCTTGTGTATGCATCATTGCTCTTGCTGTTTCAATTATTGTTCTATTTTCCCTCTCACTACTACCGTTTTGCTCCGGAGTGTAAGGCATGGTGAGTCTCTGAACTATTCCTTTTTCTTCAAGTATTTTCTTCACATTCTTATTATCAAATTCTCGTCCATTGTCACTTAATAGTTCTTTGATGGAATGTCCTGAAGTTTGAACTTCAGCTAGCATTTGTTTTAATTTTTCTGCAACTTCAGATTTTTCTTTCAAAAAATAAATGTACCTAAATCTGGAATAATCGTCCTTAAATAAAACAAAATAACGATATCCAGAATTTGATGGATGAAATGGCCCACACACGTCTGTATGAAACAACTCGCCCGGTCTTGTTGCTCTTATTCTGTTACCAAAAGGGAGTCTATGTGCCTTACCATATATACATCCGGTACAGAGTTCATTATCTAATTTTACATTAATTCCAAGCTCTTTACTAATTTTTGACTTAACATGACATTTATTTTGATGTCCAAGTCTTTCATGATATAACTGAAGTAAGTTTTCATCATTAAATACATTTACTTCAGCAGGATATTGTGGCTTTACATTTTTAAGAGCAAGTTTATAGAGCCCTCCGTATAGATTTCGAACTCCTACTAATATTATCTTATTCCCAATTTTAAACTCACATTTTTCAGCTTTTGAATAAAATACTGAATTGGGATGTTTATCTTGTGCAGATAAAACAGAAAACAGATTTTTCTTAATGCTAGGTACATACCAAACATCTTCTAGGGTAATTTTATGCCATTTACCGTATACTACTGCCTCTATTTCAATGCTTCCTTTTCCAATTGCTTTAATTAAGTTTCCATTTGCTGTAGTTACAGTATGTTCACAAGAAAAATTTTGAAAACTTTTAAATATATCCTTGCGATTTGTCACATGATTTGTTGCACCATTGTCTACATACCAATCTTCATCTGTTTCTTCAGTAGATGAAATTTCAGCTGACACTGTAAGCAGAGACAAATTTATATCATTCTGACCTGGCTTTGACTTCGGAGGATATCCATCAGCCTTCCATTTACGACATTGTATTATTTTATGACCCTTTTTCTTACAATAATTACATATTATTTTCTTTTTAAATTCTGTATATTTCTCTGCATTTTGTTTTGAATGATGTGTAGATACTAGTACTTCTTGAGGAGTTTTTTCATTCTCTATACATTTGTTCTTCAGAGCTCTTTCATATGCGCAAAGCTGGTTAGTTAGATTATCAATATTTCTATCTGCTTTTGACATCAGCATCCAGCTAGATTTAAAAGAGAAATAGTCTTCTGGTAAAGTACCTAAAATTTTACATATTAAAAACAGGTCAGGCAATTCATATTTATTTTGAGCATCTCTATTCATTTCTTCTTTTAATTCATTCCACATATTTTTCAATTTTGACATATGTGTTGATATGTCATCATGAACTAATTTGTTGTAATTGAAAAATTGTAGACAAATATCATATATTTTATCTTCAGATATGCCATCATACAACCTATGTAGCTCATTCCATACGTTGCGAGCAGTTGTAAAACGCATAATTTTCTGAAGTGTCTCTTCTGTCATATTAATTGTCATTACAATTAATGCATTACTGTCTGCTTTTAGAAATGCTTCTAATTCAGTCTTGTATTTTTCTTTTTCTTGTTGAGTTGCAGTTACAGGCAATGATTCAGGTTTCACAAATTTTCCTGTTACAACTTCCATCGCACCAGAAATACTTCTCAAACATATACATATTTTGTACTTCCATGTACTCCAGTTGGTCTTTCCTTCCAGTAGTCCAATATGTGCGAATCTTGAGCTATCCATCTTCACTTTTCAAGATTTTGAAAAAGAGACTTATTAACTACAACAGATCACAATGAGTTTAAATTTTTAGTTAGCTATTTTTGAATACGTTCCTGGGCCCATAACCAATTGAAATATGTATATAAGTTTGATAAAATGAATACTGGTTTGAAATAATTAACAAGAAAAACAGAATAATTTATTTATATAATAAAAACACAACTGACAGAATTATTTCATTCATAACAACAACATTATTTTTTATATATGCCTACTTCTAAAGTTATTTTAAAATGACAAGGATGGTTGATCAAATTTGAAATATTTCAACATGATTTTTTAAGACGGCTCTTTACGTCGTTATACAACTTCCCGAAATTACACGCCCTAATGACCAACTCGTCCTTGTCCCTATGAAAGCCCACAATTTCGTTATCTATCCCCACATCTACAGAAGCATTACCCATCAATACGGCTTCACGATTGAAATTAATAAAGTACGGAGTAAGACCCGTGACTTCGTGTCTCGCAGTACGTAAAGCACACGCTACTTCATATAAATATTTGTCCTAATTTCGATGATTCTCTAAAACGAACGATACTAACATAATCTTCAAGACTCGGTTTATACGCTCAGCAGGGTTTGCTTGGGGATGGTACACTGACGTGTACGAAGGTTTAATTTTATAAGAATCGAGAAGTGTCGTATACTCCAGGGATCTAAACTAAACCCCGTTATCCGAAATTATTGTACGTGGAGCACCAAACATTAGAATCACGTCATTTTCCAAGTGACGTACGACACTCTGGGCCGTAGCCTTCCTAAGAGGAAAACACAGACAGAACTTGCTAAAGCAATCCGCGACTACAAGTATGTAACTATAGCCTTGCGATGATTTCGGTAAGGGTCCAACGATATCGGCGCAAATAAGTTCCCAAGGTCAAGGATTGACCGCCCATTCGTCCAGGAAGAGCTTTCTGTTCTAGCTGCGCCTTCAGACACGTGACACAGCTTCAGACGTACTTCGTGACGTCAGTTCGCATTTTTGGCCAATGAAAGGAATGAACGATACGGTTTAAAGTTTTATACTTGCCTAAATGACCGCAGGTGGGAGTATCATAACACTGTGACACCAGCTAAATTACTCCAATTATTCTTTACAAACTTGTATAGCTTGCCGTCTGCAATACGAAAAGCAGGGAAGCGTGAAGAATTTTCTAACACTTTGCTAAATACTCTATTATACCATGTATCTTTTATTCCCGAGACTTCAGCGCAATTTATCACTGGTACTGAACGGGAGAGTGCGTCCGGCACGACGGGATCTTTACCGGGTATAATGGTGAAATCATATTGCTGTAATCGGACCGACTAGCAAGCTAAACGTCCGGTAGGACTTTGTAAGTTAGAGAGCCACACTAACGACACGTGGTCTGTAATGACGCTAAAATGACAACCCTCGATATAGGGTCGAGATTTCTCAATTGCAAATTAAACGGCGAGACACTCCTTCTCGGTAGTCGAGAAATTACGTTCTTGACGCGTCAGAGACCGACTCAAATACGCTATCACCTTCTCACCGTCATCATACTTCTGAGCAAGTACAGCCTCTGTGCCAAAATCCGAAGCATTAGTTTGAATAATAAATTCCCTCTCAAAGTCGGAACACAGGAGCAGAAATAAGAAAACTTTTGAGCTCGTGCCAAGCATCCTGACATTTGAAGTCTCATAAGAACTTTGCGTTTTTACACAGCAAGTTTGTAATCGGTGCCATGATAAAAGAGAAGTTCTGACAAAATCGTCGATACCAATTAGCCATACCGACGGCGCGTCGTACTTCAGACATATTTCTCGGCGTAGGGAACTCAACAATAGCACGTACTTTGTCCGGATCGACATGCAGACCGAACTTATCTACTATATAACCCAGATATCTTAACTCGTCACGGCAAAAGTTTCATTTTTCTTTACTAAGGGTGAGACCTGCTTTTACGAGCCGCTCCAAAACAGTTTCTAACAATTCTAAATGTTTCTCGAACGTTTGCGAGACAATAATGATGTCGTCGAGATATACAAAAAAGTACGGGTAAAGGTTGTGATTCAAAACGCCATCGATAAACCGCTGCCAGGTAGCCGGAGTGTTATGGAGGCCAAACGGAAGCCTCTTGAACTGGAAAAGTCCTCCATTCAGTACTGTGAAGGCGGTATACTGACGAGAGTCCTCGGCAACCGGGATCTGCCAGTACGTGGACTTAATATCGAGTGAAGTAAAATATCTCGCGTCTCGCAACTTGTCCAACGTCTCGAACACAAATGGAAGAGGGTAAACGTCACGTCTTACGTGATTACAAAATCTATAATTACCGTCTTTTTTTGGGACTAGTAGAAAGGGGGACACCCACGCGCTGTTACTTTGCTCAGTAATGTCGTTACGCAGCATTCCGTCGAATTCTTTATCTACTATTTTCTGCATAGCAGACGAGATTGGGTAGTATCGCTGCTTAAATGGGGACCCCTCGGCGCGAATAACATATTTTACTAGGTCAGTACAGCAAATCTCTTCAGGATCCATGTTACGAAACATACGATCAATTACCAAACTTAATTGACGCTCTTGAGCGGGACTTAAAGCGGAACGTGACATAACAATTTCGTGTATTACGGAAGGATAGTCGGTAGAGAAGATCCATTCCCCTCTGCGCAAATCCGGCACGATACCCATAGCTCTCCAAAAATTAGTACCAAGAATCATACAATGAGGTAATTCCGGGACCACAAGGGCCTCGATGACTCGAACTTTATCTCGAATACCCATCGGTACAGAAACACTACCGATACAGGCACAACGCTGGCCATCAGCTACCGTACAATATGACACGGAACTTTTTAACGGAAGCCGTAAGCTACTCAGCATCTCCCAGCCCGATTTTCCTATAATAGAGCATGGGGCACCAGAGTCAAGTAGCCGTAAAAAGGGCTCATCATAGATAATTACGTTCAAGTACGGACGCTCTTCATCCTTCGCGTGAGATAAAATAAAATCGAGTATAAGGTGAAAACGAGCCACTTTCAACGTGGGTCGTTGCAGCAGACGGCTCAGCTCTGCACCTGACGCCCGTTTCCCGAACATTTAGGGCACGTATGCACATTGACGTCACTTCCCGCAGCGGTTACAATATTTTTTACGCGGTAGGGTACACTCGGAAGCACGATGCCCTGGTTTTCCACAGTTCCAACAAGTATTGGTTGGCCGTTCAACACGCAACGTCCTCTTATCAGAGTCGTGAGACTGCTGTCTATCTACAACTGCCGCTCGACAGTCGGCTCGATCTCAACGATACGCTAAGCCCGGCTTAAATGACCGATGAATCGGCGGAGGCGGCTGACAGCGTTGCTTGCGTAGTTGTATATCTTCCAGCTGTCTACATGTATTATCTACTGTATCTACAAAATCGAGTTGCGCAATATCTAATCCGCGTTGCAAGTACTGTAACAGATTTCGCCGTATGAGTTTAACGCGTTAGGTTTCAGATGATTTTTGACTAAGGTGACCGAATAAACCTTTGATATTGGCTATAAAAACGGCAACTCTTTCATCATTTCTTTGCGTTCTATGTCTAATTTCCTCCCACAAACTCAAATCGTAATCTGCCGGCTAAAATGTAGACTTTAAAGCGAGAACTATATCGTCCAAATTTCTAAAACTGTGGCGTTTAGCCCTGAACCAAGTTAGAGCATTACCCGTGAACAGTTCTGTAGCCGACTCGAATAATTGTAACTTCGATACACCGCGATATACGCTTAACTCATCGACTTGTTCCAGGAAGCTTGACAAACCGGTACCACCACTGTATGTCAAATTCCACTTATGAATGTTATGAGAAGACTTCAAACTGGAGAGTTTGGGGACTGGAGATCGCGATGACGCCAATCTTAGAGAAATTGACTCTATAGCTTGCGTCAACCGAGCCTCGAACTCATAGTTATCAGATTTATGAGGACTAGAAGCTGCTTCTGTCCCGACTAATTCCGTACCAGCATCTGCAATTGAAGTTTCTTCACTTAGCGAAGTTTCGTGCTCTGTCATAAGAAGAGCGGAAGCTTTAGCAGAAAATTTTAAACGCAGTTGTAGCAACAATTTCTCACAATCCTGAATTAGTTTTTTTTTTGGGATTTTTCTTTATCCGTATTTTTACTCTTAATCCTTCCAAGACGTAATTTTACATGAGTTAGTCGAGAGCCTAACCGTGAATACTCATTTTGATATTTATCATTATCGAACTCCTCTAACTTATTGCCTAAATCTTTCAGTTTCCCTTCACAAATTCTAAGTTCCGACTCGGGAAGAAAGGGAGCATCGTGAGATACAACATAACCGGAACGTTCAGAACGAAGACGAGGATTCTCTAGTAGATCGAGGATCTACGTGTGTTAGGAAGTCGAGGACTCTGCAAGTGGTTACAGTACTCATGTGTGCAAACAGTGGGTATTGGTAATCACGAGGTGCTAGGTCGCATTCATTATGGAGTCTGGGCTAAGTACGGGGGGTCCCTCCTCCCGCGGGCCGTGCCTGGGGAGTGTACACACCAGGAGCTAGGCTTGACTGGCCCATGCTGCTTTGATGATACATTAATGTGTGTAGATACAATTAGCGTTCATTACTCGCGGAGTTCCTCCCCAAGTCTAGGACTTGGGAGTTACCTGTCATACCTCCTTTCTATGTCATGAGTTCATGTTCATGTTTGTGACAACTGTTGTAACTAGAATGACCCGACGCTGATGGAGAGAGAACAAGAGGACGCCGATATCAGGTCAAGGAATGTGAAATGTTTATAATGCATATATTAAAGCCCCGGGGCTGTATTCTCGACACTTCGTAATCGCGAAAGTCGTGCGCATTCGTACGCATGGCAAACGAAATTCGCAAAACGGTATTCTCGACTCTTTGCATCGTTACGTATTCGTGAAATCGCGTTCATGTTCAAAGCGAGTGGAGAATAGCATTCGTCACACCACATATCGGTTGTAATCACAGGCTACTATCACTATTAATACTTGTCATTTGTGCCCTTGTCTTTTAAAAGTAATGTTTATCAATTATTGTGATGGCGGGAGAACAAGAGGACGCCGATAACAGGTCAAGGAATGTGAAATGTTTATAATGCATGTATTAACGTCCTGGATTCTTATTAATAAATAGTAATACTGTAATACATTGTCTTTAAATAAATTAGTCCTGATCTACGTGCATCCTGAACATAGCCATGAAAGAAAAATTGTATATTAATTATACTGCCCATAGTGTTGTGAAAACAACATTTTTATCGATCTTTTAGCAGTTATTAAAAATAACTAATGTTTATTAATAAAATTCAGAAAACGGGTTATTGTTTTTAATAAATATATATACCCAACAAGCGCAAGCTACGAAAAAATATCGCACGCTGTGGCAGACACTATGTTGATGTTATGCTTGGGACGAGGGTCACGTGATCGCAGTTTCGCAGTTCGTAATAGTTGTTGAATATGCTGTTATTTTTGCGGAGCGCTAGCTACTTACATGTAAGCCCCTCTCTCCACTCCCAATCGCCAAACAACCGCGCTGACTGATAAGCATATACGGGAGGTGTCTTTATATTACTTAGTCTATGATACTATACAATATTTTACTGTCTTCATAAGGTTTACATTCTATGACATTAGAAACTTTTTGAATAGAATATAACAAGGTCACGGACGTCCGTTATCTGTTGTGTCACTCGGATTGAATTAGCGCCGCTAGTGCACGTTCCATTATTAATTTTATTAATGACGTAAACATGAGGATGAATTAGAGGTTTGACATCTATAATTCACTTTTTTTATATAAATATATACTTTTTTTACTTAATTTGTTGTTCTATAATTCTTATTTCTTATTTATAAACAAAACATAATAGATGCGTTCCACAAAACTACATTAGAGATAAAGTTATGGTAGGTTCATGATTACTAAATTCATTCATAAAAAATATCTCCAAAAAAATTCTACGAGTTAGATCTGTAGCTGCAAACTAATAGCAATAGGTACATATTTTTAATTTACTCTGGATTTAAAAAGATAATTTTGTATCCACCTAGTGACGCCGAATCTTTTATATTACAAATTATTTCATTATTTAATGTAATAATAATAATTCTTTATTGTAGATCAACTTAATAGTTTATTACAATTCTTGACGTTTGTGGAGATGAAAAAGCGATATATCAATTTTTCTTTATAATATTTTTTTGTTCAAGTGTATTGTTGATTAGAAACTCATAAAAGATAAAACTTTTCTTATTTTAATATATACGTTAAACATAAGACTGATCCAATTGTTATTATTGTTGTGTTATTTACCATTAAATATAGTATGATATTTAAGAATAACAGTTGTATTTATAGAGAGAGTACTGGCGGTACAAGACCTCAGAAGGGCGTTACTTAAATTTACAACCTCCGGAAAATCTTAATTAGGCAAAAACAGGGGTTTAGCGCAACAAACAGTCATCTTGTTAGTTTGATGGTTGAATCTGTATGATGACATGATCAACCTTACTAAATAGATTCAAGGTCAAAAATCACGGACAAGCCTTGTATTTTTGTAATAAAGATTATCTATCATTCCTTCTGAAGAAATTTAAATATATACCTCATAAGCTTCGTTCGAAACGTCTTCAAGCGGGTAATAATAACCATTTCAGCTATTCCATTAAAAATGTTATGTTTTTATAGGAGAGAAGAGATGCCATGTTCTACTTTGCCGAGAGCGCTTAACTAAGTCCTCGAGAATCTATTACGGAAATCATCACGTTTTTAAACTCCATCCATACTCTTGGTGGAATCACATTAATGAATTTCCATTTGTTCATTTCAATTTTACGATGGACATAGGTGCACGCAATGTCAATTATTGCTTTGTTATTTAAGGATTTATTTGACTAATTTACTTTGCTTCTTAAGTTAATCTGTTTTTATAAACCTGACATTCTATGGTGAAAAACAATTTTTATTTTCTTTGTGACATGAAAATTAATGACAATGTGAGATATAAACGATAAATTGCGATAAATTTAAAATATAATGTGATAATTATTATTATGCAAATAGAATTTGTTTTAATGCTTGTATACAAAAGTAACAATTAGTAAACACATTTGTGTGACATGTGAGCATGAGAAGTGTCAACTCAATAAGTAATCATAATCAATGTGAAGAGCGTTGAGCAATAGGGTAATTGTAAGAACTATTACGATTTGGACTTACAAGAAAAAATAGAATTGAAAATAAATAGAAGAAAAAGCGAAAAATTATAATAGGTAAAAATTGAAGATTTGTAGTCTAGAAATTAGATGAAGATAGGAAATGGAATTACATAATAATATAAATATATGTACTTTGTTAAGATATTTATATGCTTTATTAATTTGGTTTGCATTCAAACTATCAAATCTTCATTTTATTCTAAAATATACCTTATAATTAGTTCATTCTAGAAGTGGTAATGTTAAAATCTATTACTGGGTAATTAATCGTCTTAAGGTCTGTATTTTGAAGCATTTTTAGTGCCTTTATTTATAAAAGTAGATTTCCCATTTGTCATATGGCATACAAAGTGAATAAATGGTGTCAATGTTGAAAAGCAAAATTTGATATACTTTTTTTAAGAATTATGTGTAATTTAAGAAGTAACATATAAAATGGAGCTCAAATTTAAACCCTATTCAAATCGTTACTCATCAAACAAGAAGCTATGAAGAATGTTTATCGACTCTGTCGCTATAGAAATAAATATGGTTTAAGCATATAATTTAAGATTAATTATCCTAGTTTACATGTAGGTATATATTTAAATAAAACTCACATATTAATGATATTTTATTTTAATTTGACATTTTCTTTGTTATGTAATACAACAACATAATAATGCAACAATATCATTTATCGTTGCTATAGTGTAACAATGAACCAAAAAGTATATATAGTAGAACACGTTGCTAAGGATGGTGAGTATTTCATTGAAGGTGAAACGGTGAAGAAGCCTTAAAAAAATTTAAGTGAAAGTGTAATGTGTTTCAAGTGTTTGCGTGTGTAGCTGATACTGCGTCTACTTAGGTCGTTAATTTTTCATCTTCTTTCACTCGAATGGGTTAGAGATCTACTGATAAGGTAGGAATTCATTAAATTTTTTTAAATTTATTTTTGTTTGACTATTGGTCCACAATTTCATAAACAAATATTTCTATGTAATTAAGTAACTTTATGCTGTATGTAAATAGAGCAATGCCGTATGTTTATTACAGCAAAAGCATCAATATTAAATTTTAACTTAAAAATATTACTCCTATGTTCTACATTTTTTCATTGAAAATTTTTATTTTTATTTTCTCCCGATTTTTTCCATGGATACGTAGTGTCATTATTGACTATTGTAGTGATTTTTTGGAATTATAATGTAATAAAAAAAGAAAACAATAAAAAAATTGTTACCATTGATACTCTAGTTTTTAAATTCATATAAAATGAATATTAATACCTTTTATAAATTATTCATGTTGCCAAATTCATTAAAGCCCTGGCTGGATTAAGGGACTTATATTATGAAATTGAGGGACACACACTATATGGGATGGACCCGTGACTAGATTGAGGGCCTCACACAATATGAAGTAGAGCTATACCAGGACTGTGGGGGTACTATATATAGTGGAGCCCTGATAGATTGAAAGACCTGCACATTTAGTAGAGCTTTAACTATACTGTAGGTTTACTATATGAGGTGAAGCCCTGATTAGATTGAAGTATTCACTATGTATGGTGGAACTCTGAATGGATTATGGGAGTAGTACATATATGGGGTGAAGCCCTGACTAGAATCAGCGCCTCACAATATATGGGGTGGAGCTCGGACTGGACTGTGGGAACAATATATAGGGTGAATCCAGATTTAAGGTCTAACCATATGGAGTGAAGTCCTAACGACTTTAGGAATATTATATAGGGTGAAGCCATCACTGGATTCAGGGTCTCACACTTCATGGGGTGGAGCCCTGACACGACTGTGGGAATAACAAAGACTGAAGCTCTGACTTTATTTAGAGCCTCTCACTATACAGGGTACAGCCCTGAGTGAACTCTGGAAACATTATATGGGGTGAAGCTCTGATTAGATTCAGGGTCTCATACTTTATGGGGTGGAGCTTTGACTGGACTGAGGGAATACTATAACTGGTAAAGCCCTGATTTTATTCAGGGCCTCACACTATGTAGAGTAGGGGCCTGATTGGACTGTGAGAATACTAAATGAGGTAATTAGATTCAGGGCTTAACAATCTACGAGGTAAAGTCCTAACTAGATTGAGGGTCTCACACTATACGAGGTGGAGCCCGGACTAGACTGTTGGAACACTATATGGGGTGACTAGATTCACAGTATCATAGTATATGGCGTGGAACCCTGACTGGACTGCAAGAATATTATATGGAGTGAAGACTAAATTCACGGTACCACGCTTTATGGGATGAAGCCCTAAATGGTCTTTGAGAATACTGTATGGGGTAATGCTAGATTTAGGGGCACATATATGTCCCTGCATAAACTGTGGGAATATTTAAAGGGGTTAAGCCCTAACTAGTTTGAGAGTTACACTAGATAGGGTAGGCCTTGACTGAACTGTGGTAATACTATAAGGGGTGAAGGCATAACTAGATTGAGGGACTTACAATATATGGGAAGGAGCACTGACTGAACTGTAGGAACACTGAATAGTGTGATCTGGAATCTAGTCAGGGCTTCACCACCTATAGTTTTTCAACAATACAGTCAAGGCTCACCCTATGTGGTGTAAGACCCTGAATTTATTTACGGTTGCACCGCATATAGTATTCCCACAGAGAAATCTTCAATCTAGATACGTCTTTACTATATGGAGGATGACACAATATAATATAGAGCCCGGACTGACCTGTGGAAATACTATAAGGGATGAAGACCGGACTAAATTATGGTGTAGAGTCCTGACTGGACTATGGGAACGCTATATGGGGTAGAGCCCCGACTAGATTTCGGGCCTGACTCTATATGGGGTGAAACTCTGACAGAATGCTGGGAATACTATATTAGATGAAAACTGATTGGATAGTTGGAATATAGTATGGATTAAACCCTAATTACATTTAAGGACTCAAACTACATGAGGTCCTGACAGGACTGTAGTAATACTATATGGGGTGAAGACCTGACTAGATTCAGGGTCTCATACTATATGGGGTAGAACCGTAGAACTCAGACTACTATAAGCCTTGGCTAGATTTAGCGTCTCACGCTTAAGCCCAGACTACATTTATGGTGTTGACACTATTTGTTGTTTATACCTGACTAGATTAAGAGTTTCACACTATGTACGGTGAGACCTTGATTTGACGTAGCAACACTATATGGGGTGAATTCTTAACTATATTCCGGGTCCCCCACTATATAGGGTGATGTTCTAACTAGATTGAGGGTCTCACAACAAATAGGGTGAAATACTAAATAGGGTGAAGCCCTGACTAGGATTAGGATCAAATGGTGTATAGAATGAAGCTCTGACTAAATTCAGTGTCTCACACTATACGCGGTCCAGCCGTAACTGGACTATGGGAATACTGTATGGGATGAAGCCGTGACTAAATTTCACACAATATGGGATGAAAAATTTAGTCAAGACTTTACCTCATATAGTATTCCCATAGTTTAGTCAGGGCCCTACACCATATAGTTAGTCCCTCAATTTAATCAGGGCTTTAATCCATATACTGATCCTGCACTCTAGGCAAGGCTCTATAGTGTGAGACCCTTAATTTAGTCAGGGTTTATTCTGTATTTCCTCAGTGCAGTCAGGGCTTTTTCCTAGATGGTGTGAGTCCGTGAATCCAGTCAGAGATTCACCATATATAACATTCCTATAATCTAGTCAGGTCTGTACCACATTTAGTGGGAGACCCTGAAGGTAGTAAGGGATTCAACCCATATTCTGTTGTCACAGTCGTCCTATATAGTATGATATCCTGATTCTACTCAGTTTTCTATCCCATTTAGAAGAACCCTGAGTGAAATTTTAGGAATGCTTTATGTGGTGGATCCCTGACTAGATTTAGAACCTCCCTCTATACAGGGTGTAGCTCTGACTAGATGCTGGGAACACTATATTGAGTGAAAAACTGACTGTTGGAATAAAACTCTGACTAGATTCAGGGTTTCAAACAATATATCAATATAATAATATTATTTAGGGCGAAGCGCTTACTAGATTTAGGGCTTCATTCAATATGGGGTGGAGACCTGACTAGATTCAGTGTATCACACTACATTGGGTGAAACCCTTACTAAACTGGGAATTCTATATAGGGTAAAGCCCTGAGTAGATTAAGGGCCTCACACAACATGTGGTGGACCCCTGACTGGACTGTAGGAATTCTATATATTCTATGGGGTGAAGGTTTGACTGGACTGTTGGAACAATATATAGGGCGAAGCCCTGACCAGATTTTGGGTCTCACACAATATGAGGTGGAGCCCCGACTGGACTTTGCGTATACTATATGGGGTGAAGCCCTGACTAGATTTAAGGTTTTTAACTATATGAAGTGAAGCCCTGACTGTACTGTGGGAATAATACAGAGTGGAGCCCTGGCTATATTCGAAGCCTCACATTATATAGGATAAAAACCTGAGATGTACTATAAGGGGTGAAGCCCTAACTATATTGACGGACTTACATTATATGGACTGGAGCCTTGACTAGGTTCACGGTATCATACTATATGTTGTGGAGATCTGACTGGACTTTGGGTATGCAATATAGGCCCTGACTAAATTCAGGGTTTTACAGTATATAAGGTGAAGCAGTGACTAGATTGAGGGGCTCACTATATAGGGTGGAGCCCTGACTGGACTGTGGAAACATATATGTAGTGAAGCCATGACTAGATTCAAGGTTTAACACTTTATAGCCCTGACGAGATTGAGGGATTTTCTATATGGGGTGAAGCCTTGACTGGACTGTGGAAATACTATATGGGGTGAAGACCTGACTTTATTCAGGGCCTTACTCTGTATGTTGTGTGTGCCCTGACTGGACTTTGAGTATACAATATAGGGTAGGTATAGGCCCTAATTATATTCGGGGTTTTACACTATATGTGAAGCTGATAGGCCTGTGGAAATACTATAAGGAGAGAAGCCCTGAATAGATTCATGGTCTCACATCATGGGACTGTGGGAATACTATACAAAGCGATGCCTTGACTAGATTAAGGGTCTCATACGAGATGGGGTGGAGCTCTTACGACTGTGGGAACACTATATGGGATAAATAATTGGTCTCACACTATATGAGATAGAGCCCTGATGAGACTGTAGAAACACTATATAGGGTAAAATCCTGACTAGATTTAAATTCTCATACTTTTTAGGGTGATGCTCTGGCTAGATTCAGGGTTTCACAGTATATAGCGTAGAGTCCAGACTGGACTATGGAAATACTATATTACAAGATTAACGGCCTCAAGCTTTATGTGGTAAAGCCCTAATTGGACTATAGGAATACTATATGGGGTGAAGCCCTGAATGGAATCAGAGTCTCACAATATAAGAGGTGAAGCCCTGACTAGATGCAGGGCCTTACACTATGAAGTATATTCCTGACTGGACTGTAGGAATACACTACATTCCTTTCCAGGATTCAACCTATACAGTCTGAGACCTGGAATCTAGCTAGGACTTCACCTCATATAGCCTTGTAACAGCCCAGTCAGAGCTCCACTCCATATAGTGTAAAACTCTGAATCTAGCCAGGTCTTCACCCCATTGTTAAAAGAGCTTAAGGGACAACATACGCTAGTACCCTAAGAACGGTCAGAGAAGAGGTCCTGACTAAGGGCCACAGCGATACCATTCGATGGGTACGAGAGACCAAAACCGGCGACCTGGTCCTAACAGTCGCCAGAAAAACAGAAGGCACGGAGACAGAAAAGATCAGGGCTGTTCTCCAAACAAAACTGGGCAAGGACAAGGTGAGATCCCCAAAACAAAAACCAGAGGAGATCGTACATATAAGACATCGAGGTTGTAGCTACAGTCGAAGATGTCCAAAAAGCACTAGAAGGAGTGCTAGGGCAAAGAAAAGGCGACGCAAAGATCAAAGTCGTCGCTCTAAGGAAAGGCTTTGCGGGGACCCAAAATGCTACGGTCCACCTTAAGAAGGAAGACTAGGAACGGCTGCTCAAACTAAGATCAGTCAGAATTGGGCTGCCTTCCTGCCGAGTAATCCAGAACAAGCAGATACAGACCTGCTTCAAGTGCTGGTTACCCGGACACACAGCAAAAACGTGAAAAGGCCCGGACAGGAGCAAGACCTGCAGGAACTGTGGCAAGGAAGGGCACATCCGCAGAGACTGCAAAAACGAAAGCGCTTGTGCCATCTGCAGCGCGAAAGGTCACACGGCAAACAAATGCCAAGTGTACCTAAAAGCCCTAACACAACTAGGGGACAAAACATCAGAAACCTCGGGAAGGGGCTCCCAAACGCCCAAACCGAAGGTTGTAATAGACAAGCCAACCAAAAAGGCAAGACCGGCGGAGTGAACAGCTTCCCCCCCAAAGGACAAGCCAACCAAAAAAGCAAGGCCGGCGGAGAAAACAGCTTCCCCTCCAAAGGAGACTACCTCAAATAGCAATGTCTAAGAGAGGACTAAAACGAACCGGCAGACAGGTGCTGGATGTCGCGCTTGAAAAGGCTGAGGCAGAGGAGAGAATGAGGGAACAACGCTACTCTCCTAAAAAACGGCCAAACCAAATCAGGTGCATCGGGAAATGGGACAAGTACCTATTCCCCATGCATCTACCGGAACAAGCACTGAAGACAATGGTGGTAGCTTGTCTACCGAAATAACACCAAGGCCGAAACGGTGCGAGATCCCCCTAGATTACACCCGCATCAACCAGATGCAATTAGAGGGACATCTCGCAACAGCATCAGTCTTTGACATGGCAAGACTATATTTAGCATACCTGTCAAAGAATAAAGAGAGCCACTACCAGGGCCAAACATTCGTGTTGGTCAAGGTTAAACTAAGAGGGCTAGGCTTCCCCGAAGACGTAAACAGCGTCAAAGAGCTATACCTAAAATACTGCTGCTCTCAAGGCGTAACTAAAGAGGAGGCGGAGAGAGATCTCCAAATCCTCGAAAAACACATAAAGGATAAAAAGATGGTTCATGCCAACACAACGGAGAGACAACGAAGAGAAGCAGCGGAACGTAGCTACGAAAGTAGAACGCCGAGCTGCGATCCGGAGTACGTCATCTCCTAATGAACAACAACAGCAATCGCATAAGGTCAAGGACCGCAATCCAGTGCCTACAAGTTAACACAGGCAGGATGCGGGACTCATACGACATAACGATAGCGACAGCCAGAAAAAGAAGGGTCGACCTCTTGATTATCAGCGATCCAAATAAGTCCTTAGCCAAACAACAACAATGGCTAACTGACGAAGACTTGAACACCGCGATAATCATAATTAACAGGGAGATCCCAATTGGAAGGCAGGGAAGAGGAAAGGGCTTCACATGGGTCGAAATAGGAGCATACAGGATATACAGCTGCTATATATCGCCCAATGTAGACATGAACATCTTTGAATCCTTCCTCGACGAACTAGGAAGCAGTATTCAGGGAACCAGCAAAAAGGCTATCCTCGGTGGTGACTTCAATGCGAAATCATTTATCTGGGGAGACAAGCAAGACCCTAGGGAAGATACCTTGACCGATTGGATGACACAACACCAATTGGTAGTGGCAAACCTGGGCACAACACCAACCTTCGTAAGAGGGACCTAGGAATCGGTTATAGACCTAACAATAACAAAACACCCAGGCATAATCCAGCTATGGGAAGTCCTAGAAGAGGAAACCCTTAGCTGGCACAAAATGCTGTTATTCAAGATAATGGAGGCGCACTCTTACAGCTACAGGCCAAATAAAGGTCCCAAAGGGTGGAAAATTTCCGAGGAAGCCATTCCTGGTTTTAAACAAAACCTGGCAGAACTTCTAGATAAAGAAGGCACAACCCCTGACGCAGCCGTATTCACGGACTGCGTAATAAGAGCATGTAACAAAACTTTCCCACGGAGGAAAGCTCTAGGCAATAGAACGCAGGCCTACTGGTGGAACTCGGAGATAGGCAGTTTAAGGAAAAACTGCCTACAGGCACAAAGGAGGTCCACAAACACCAACAGAAGAGCTACCTCCACAGAAGCAGAAAAAGAGCAGATGTGGGAACAGTATAAGGACGCCTGAAGGATCCTAAGAAAGGCCATTCTGACAGCCAAACGAGATGCCTGGAATAAAGTCCTGTAAGACCTAGACCAGAACATCTTCGGTCAAGGCTACAAAATAGTAGCAAATAAGATCAGATTCAATCACAACAATCTGGATGACGATAGACAGCTAGAGATTGCGAAAGGACTGTTCCCTTAAGTGGCACCGGTGGACTGGAGTCTTATGGACGAACATCTTCTATCCCCTCCTCCACCATCATTTGAGGAAAACGAATTACTGGAAGCAGTCTCTAGACTGAAAACCAGAAAAGCGGCAGGCCCGGACTTGATAACACCGGAAGTAGCACGAGCCGCCGTATTAGGACAAGTAGAAACCTTTCTCCAGATTATGAACAACATAATCAGGACAGAAAGGTTCCCGTCTCAATGGAAACAGACAAGGCTTATTCTAATAGAAAAGCCAAAAAAGGACGTCAGAAGCGAACCCTCCTACATGCCCATTTGCCTGCTGAATACACTAGGCAAGATCTCAGAACAGATGATCTGCGATAGAATAAATAAAGAACTAGAGGCCACAGAGGAAATATCGCAACGGCAGTTCGATTTTAGGAAAAGGAAATACACTACAGATGCAATGAAAGAGGTGATCAGCTGCCTCCAAAAAGGAACAAGATTGAGAAACACAAGAGGTTTCTGCGTACTCGTGACACTGGACATTAGGAACGCCATTAACAGCGCAAGCTGGTACCACATAATAAAGGCAATGATGGGCAAAAACATCAGCCCCTACTTAGTCAGGATCACGAGAAGCTACCTGCAGAACAGGTATATCTCAATTAAAGAGAACGCAAAGCTGCCAATGACCTGCAGGGTACCGCAAGGATCAAAACTAGGCCCCCTCCTGTGGAACATCATGTACGATGGAGTCTTCAACATCAACCTTCCACAGGGGGCAACAACGATCGGCTTTGCAGACGATATCGGCATAGTTGTCACGGCCTGGACTGAAACCGAACTGCAAGAGAAAACAAAGGTGGCAATAGAAAACACCATCAACTGGCTTACAAGCCAAGGTTTGAAAGTGGCACCAGAAAAAACAGAGGCCGTAATACTGGCCGGTAGACGAACACTACTGGAAATGAACATCCCAGTTCAGGACCAAGTAGTTCAGACTACTACCAGTATTAAAAATCTGGGTGTACCTTTGACAAAGACCTACAGATGCGTGAACACATCATACGCACAGCCAAAAAAGCAGGAGAGGCAACGAGAAATCTCTCGCGGCTAATGCCCAACATAGGAGGAACGGCCGCAACAAAGAGAAGGATCCTGGGTGCAGTAGTAAACTCAATACTACTGTACTCAGCCCCAATCTGGAGCAAAACCATGCAACTCGCAAAGTATAGGACACTATACGAGCGAGTACAGCGGCAAATGGCACTAAGGATATGCAGCGCCTATAGAACGGTTTCGACTGCGGCAGCGCATGTGTTGTCAGGACAAACACCTATAGACCTGCTAGTCCAAGAAAGAGAAGCCTCTTATAAGCAAAGAGGAGAAAGAAGCCATTAGAGTAAAGACTATGAGGGCCTGGCAAGAGAGATGGAGCCAAGCCCAAACGGGTGAGTGGACGCGGACACTCATCCCGGAGTGGAAGGACAGAAAACAGGGAGAACTGGACTTCCACCTCACACAACTATTGAGCGGACATGGCTCCTTCGAAGCCTACCTACACATGATAGGTAGAAGGACCTCGGCAACCTGCCCCTACTGCCAGCATGGGGAGGACACCGCCGAGTAAACCTTCTTCTATTACCCAGTATGGCCACACATAAGTGCGTAACAGCATTTCCCCCACCAGGCCAAAAAAAAAAGAGCCAATTGCACGAAAGCATTTTAGTTAAGAAGTAAGGCATTCCACCCCCCAAAAACACCCTTTAAAATGAGAGGATTTTAAGGAATCGCACTCTTTTGCTGCAAGATTTGAATCGAAGATTTTTTAATAGTTAGTCGAGGGGAAGTTGTTTCGATGTAAGTATAAAGTAACTGTCTGTCTATGTAAGTTTAATATTTTTCAATGCTTTTGTAAGTTTGCTTGTTTCTAAATTAATATGTTTGTTGTTAAAAAATTTTAATCGTTGTTTGTAATTTTATATGTATCTAAATTACTTTATTTTAATATATTTCATTACTAAGTTTTCAGTGATCTAAAATAATAATTTTTGCAAACCCTGAACATGTCAAAAAGTATTTCCTTTGTTACATTTTCTTCTGAAACGTAACTTTCTTTTTCTTGAATTACAAAATTATCTAAAATGAAATGAACTACAATTAATTACCTACTTTTTTAAAAATTAAAAAAAATCGCCTGTATATAAAAAAATAATATTGTCGTTAGCATCACCGTAGTTTTTTTATATGTAAAATAAGACTTAAATTATATTTAATTCTACTCATTGTTGTAACTTACCAGGTACTGCATTTGTAGGTTAAAATGTTATATTTTCCATCAGTAATACACCATCATTCGGAATAAAAGAATCACTTATACCATTTAAGATCATAACTAGAAAATAAATATAATTTAATGTTATTTTTTTTACTTAAATCGTTTTATATCTATAAAAGAAACTACCCATTTCTTCGTCATCTCAATCCTGCCGTGGTTTCAAACCTTCAATTCTGCTTGCTTCGATAATTTCTCGTATATCAGCATCGGTTGCTGTTAAAATATCTGACCATGCGGAAGGGCCTCCACCTGTAGCTTTTGCATCACATTTAATGTCAGCATACTTCTGTTTAGATCTTTTCTTTAAATTTTCGTATTTTGTTCGAAAGACTACACTTGTTTGAAAAACTTTTCCGCTCATGTTATTAAATTCATTTTCGATATCGGTCCACTTTTGTATCTTCTGCTTCCAAAAAATTCTTACATTCTATTATGTGTTTATATTTTTTGATAAGAGTTAACAATAAATCTTCTTCTTTAGTAAAATTTGTGGAACTTTTATTTATGTTTTCATTTTCACTCATCTTAATTAACTCACTTAACAAAAAACAGTAAACAAACAATCTCACTTATCTGTCAGATTAGCAGATTACAATAAATTTGAGGTTATATTACTACCAACTTAAAAGAAATGTTGTGTAAAATTTAACATCTACAGTTCATCTGAACTAGTTCTATCTTATAACTGATAAACGCAATTCCCAATGAACTAGTTCAAAACTAAGTTCACAGCTCAACTGAACTTTTACTTAAGCCATGACTGAAAAACCGGGCATTAGAATGATTTTTTCTGTTACGTACCTTTCTCTTTTTTTGTATGTTTCAATTTAGAGTATTCCATGTTGTCGTTTTTTTTTTATTATTTTGTATCTCAGTTTGCAGCTATCACCTTGAATTCTCGTTGACAGCAGCTGTTTCATGCAGTTATTTATTCTGACGGTAGCTGCTGCGCGTACACTCTCGCGCGGTTGAATAGTTTCATTATAAATACCGAAGTCAATTTATTACATATTCCTTTAAGTCAGTGACCTTCAAGGGAACGTCGTCATCCTATAAACCCCTATTCCTTTTTACTATTGAAGGCCATAATTACGAATCCATTTGCAGAAAATTTTCAGCAGTCTCGCTTAAGCTTTCCAACCCTGTTGGTTGGACAGCACACGAAATTCTAGTGTGATGGTTTTCTCAGATAATTATTTGGTTTGGTAGGTATGTAATATTATATTTCTTGATGTGAGCTTACATTTACATATTTTTGCATTATTTTATAATATTTCTACATATTTTTAACACATTTTATGCATAATTAAATAACTGAGTATAATTTTGAATCCAATAGTAAGACTATATTTCTACAATACAATCCAATATTGTCATATTTGTTGCTAGCTTTTTTCTTTCTACTGGTTTGCGAATGTCTTTATTGTGTTCCTGTAAATTTTCACCAGGATCGGACTGGCAACTAGTTGGCCCACCAGGCGTTACAAATATATTAGCCCACCTAAACCCCTGAACATCTTAGAACCATTCCACTAATATAGGTCGTATTTATTTGGAAAATTCTGAAGCAACCCTAAACTAATCGTAAACTTACCCAGGTACCAAGTAAACAAACAAATTTGACAGGTGAGAAAATTTTAAGCGTCAATTTTAAATAAGTTATCTATTTAGTTATTTTATATATTCAGTGGTTGGTATTCCGCGAGGAATGCTGTCTGTCTGTATTAGTAGTATATATCTTTTATATGTATTCTGTGTTTACAAGTCTACTGAACAACAGCCATGATGGAGGATATACAGGTATCGATATTCTGTTAAAACACTTTTGTCGGTATTTATACATATTTATTATTGTAGAATTTCCAAATTTATAAAATGAAAAGTAGAATTCAAAGTTTCTTTGCTGTTATATTATTTAGACTTTAGAAGTCATTTTAGGCTTCGTAAACAAAGTCTTGAAATATTAATTAGTAAGTGGAATTTAAATATTTTTTCTTGATTACCTTAACATCATAATTTTTGCAGATATGTTCAGTAATAGTCATGTCATGCCCCCAAAAACTCATGGAGTACGTGAACAAATTTCATCTGAGAATAATATTTTAATTACACTTTGGTACCTGGCATATAAAGAGTCTTTAAGAACAATTGCGGATAGATTTAACGTTTGTGAAACAACCGTATTTAATGTAATATTAAGATTAGCGGAATGGCTTTGTACTTTAAAGCATATTTATATAAAGTGACCAAAAGATAATGACACGAAAAGAATTATAAAAAAAATTTAAACAAAAAAGAGGTATTGATAGTATTTTAGGGGCTATAGATGGGTCCCATATACCTATTGTTAAACCCACGGAGAATAGCGAGGATTTTATTAATAGAAAAGGTTTTCATTCTGTTTTGTTACAATGTGTAGTTGATGATAAAAAGAGACTAATTGATGTGTCTTGTGGTTATCCTGGATCTATGCATGATGCCAGAATGCTTAAAAGATCAAATTTATTTAAAATTGTCGAAATACTTAATAAAAAAAATTAAATGTTTCCAAACAACTGTTTTCTGCTAGAAGATTCTGCGTACCCGTCTTTGAGTTAGCTAGTACCACCCTTTAAAAATAATGAAAGGCGTACAGCTGAACAAACTGAATTTAATTATCGGCATTCTGCTACAAGGATGGTGGTAGAAATGTGCTATGGCATTCTGAAGGCACGATTTCGAAGGTTGAAATATGTAGAAATTTTTTCCCTTTCTAAAATAACAAAAATTATATTGTCAAGCTGTATTTTACACAATTTTTAATTGATAATGAAGATATCAATGAATATGAAAATGATACACTTCAGGAGGATATAGTGGATATTAACGAACCTGAGAAAGATAATGATTATGCAGCAAACACTAATAATAGAAGAGAACAATTATTTCGTCTTATGTACAAAAATTACTATTTATTAACTCGTACAAAGAAAAATTACTATAATGACGTGATTTTTATTTCCCTGTTGCATTCTTTAAATGAAATAATATTAATGTATTCATAAAAAATAAAAGAAAATAACATTTTGTTAATTTAAACATAAATAACTTATTTATTTTGTTTTACTTGAGTTAGCCCTTTCAATAAATTTAATTTTTCTTTTTCTATCTCAAGTCTTTCTTCATGTCTTTTATTTTTACTTTCTTTTTTCTCTGTAAGATACTGTTTCCATTCTTCGAACTGTTTCATCTTTCATACTTCTTTTCTAGCAAGATATTTTTTGTAGGGGCTTATTGGTAGTTCCATTGTTTTTCTTTATTTCGTGGGAGTTTTCTTTACAGGGCTTATATCAGTGTCTTGCGACGTTTCAGCAGAAGTAGAAGTACATGGCTTTGGTTCCGCCTTAACCGAAATATTATGTAATTTTTCTTTGTTTTTCATTTCTTCTGATCTTGGTTCCTTTGTACATGTTATTAAACTTTCTATCACGTCTTTACATTCTATATATATTGCCTATGCCTTGCAGTGAATACACGTGTTTTGCTGACGTTCCGTTATATTGTTTTTAGTGCCGCATAAATAAATATAGTGTGTGAAACTATGGGCACCCGAAATATGTCGATCATTGTTGAGCAAACAATCAGCTCTTTGTTCACTAATGACATCTTTGTCAATAAATTATTTGACAAAATTCTCAAAAAATTCAACGAGAAGTTGGAGCAACAGAAAACCTTCTATGTAGGCATCATTGCAGACTTATCAGCGAATGTCAAACTTATGGAGAACCGATTAGATCAGCAGGAGCAGTACTCCCGAAGAAACTGCTTACGTGTTTTTGGTGTACCTGAGGTGGACAATGAGAAAACTGAAGAATTAGTGTGTGCAGTGTTACAATATAAATTAAGTGTTAGTGTTACCCCAGCCATGAATGACAAATGTCATCGTACTGGTAAAAAACGTTTTAATTCTTCAATTTTTACTTTGAACACTAAATCTACTCCCCGCCCTATTATTATGGAACTCTTCCTTCATGTTATAACATCATTCGCTATGATCGTAGCTTTGAAACTGTTAATAGATCTAGAGGTGGTGGTGTTCTAGTTGCGCTTTCTAATTGCATACAATATGAAGTTCTTGATGTTACATTTCTAAAAGATATTTGCTGCTTAATTGATTTCATAGCTTGTAAATGTTCTGTAAATAATTGTCAGTTTATACTTTGTGCTATTTATATTCCACCTAACGTAAATGCGTTGAATTTTGAACTATTTTTTGAATCGTTAGAAGAATATTTAATTAATCAAAAAATTTTATTCATAGGTGATTTCAACGTTCCGAATTTTTATGAAAACATTATTAATTGTCATAAAACAACTTGCCTTACAAGCTTTTGTAACATCCTAGGTTTAACTAATCATAATATTATAAACAACGCCTTTGGCAAGAAATTAGACCTAATATTATCTAACTTTGATTTTGTTATAAATGTTGACAAAGCTACTTTTCCATTTGTCTTGGAAGATAAATACCATCCAGCATTGGGTATTGATATCACATTATCTGTTTCTAAATTACCGAAATTTTCTTCTAACAATAATGCAAGATACAATTTTCGCAACGCTAATTATCCACAATTGTACAATTATCTACTCACATATGACTGGTCTTTTCTTAATTCCTGCGAAAATGTTAATGACGCCGTTGCTCAGTTTTATTATGTAATCTATAATATATTTAATAATTCTGTTCCGCTGTCTAAAAAAGTTCCTGGAAAATTTCCTGTCTGGTTCACACCTGAATTAAAATATGTCATAAAGACTAAGGAGTACTACAGGAAAAAATGGCTTAAATATAAAAATGAGTATCATTTAGCTGAATTCAAAAGATTAAGAATTTTAAGTAAGCAACAAAGTAAAATTGCATATGGCTTATATTTGTCCAATACAGAACAAAATATTAAAATGAATCCCTCTGAATTTTGGAAATATGTCCACTCCACACAAGATGCTAGTCGTATACCTGCTATGCTCAAGGACGGAAATAATGTATATAACAAACCACAGGATATTGTAGATGCGTTTGCGAAATTCTTTTCGAGCTTTTTTCAAACAAATTCTTCCACTGACCCTGTTCTAGAATCTTCAAACTTCTTACCATTCAGTATAAACAACGTCTGTGAAGAATATATAACTTTCATAATGGCTCTATTACCAAATAAAACATCAGCAGGAGAAGATCAAATACCTTGTTTTTTAGTTAAGGATTGCCGTTTTGCTTTAGCTCAACCTCTTACTATCATTATTAATCTTGCTATAAATACTCAAATATTTCCTGATCTATGGAAGAGAACTGTTATAACGCCTGTATTTAAAAAAGGTGACAAAACCTTAATTCAAAATTATAGGCCAGTTTCCATTCTTAACACGTTCGCTAAAATTCTTGAAAAAGCAATATATAATACCATATATACCAACACTAGGTCACTAATCTCCACAAAACAGCATGGTTTGATGAGTTGCAAATCAACATCAACTAATCTTATTTGTTTTACTCAATTTGTTTCCGAAGTTCTTAATGCTCGTGGACAAGTTGACACTATTTATACGGATTTGTCTAGAGCATTTGACTCTATAGATCATGAGATTTTACTAAAAAAAGTTAGTAAATATGGCGCGGCGCCTAAATTAATAAAACTTTTGGAATCGTACCTTGCTAATCGGATCTGTTACGTCACTTACAATGGCTATTCATCATTTCACTTTGTTCCCACTTCAGGAGTACCGCAAGGTTCTAATTTAGGTCCCTTGTTGTTTTTATTATTTATCGATGAATTATTACACTCGTTCACATGCCCTGCTCTCGCATACGCAGATGATGTTAAAATATTTTGTAGCATTAATAATCTCGATGATGCAGCTCTATTACAACACAATTTAGACATTATGGTGACCTGGTGTAAGAGCAATAAGTTAATTCTAAATGCCGATAAATGTTGTTTTGCAAATTTTACTCGTATACACAATTCTATACCAAGTCAATACAAAGTTGGTAACAATCTTCTTTGTAAAAAAGAAATTATTAAAGATTTAGGTGTCACTTTCTCTTCTAACTTAAAATTTACAATTCACATAAACAATATTTGCACTGCCGCTAAGAAAACCTTAGGATTCATAATCAGGATTACTAGAGAGTTTACTGACATCTCTTTATTGAAAAACCTTTATTTTTCTTTCGTTGTTAGTAAATTTGATTATGCTGCACTAGTCTGGTATCCAACTTACAAGTTTCAGGTAACTGCTCTTGATCGCACTCATCGCCGTTTTCTGAAGCATTTATCATTTAAAATCGACAAAGTATACTCTGAACGTGAGACTGATCAAAATAGTTTATTGCTACGCCATGATATACAGTCGCTAGTCACCAGACGAGAAGAACAATCGGCAAAATTTTTACTTATGCTTTTAAATAAGAAAATTGATTGTCCTGATTTGGTAAATCGCATTACATTACATGTTTCTAGGCAAGCTTCCAGATACCACCGGACATTCTATCTACCTACCCCCAATACAGATATCCTAGGCAGTTCTCCTGTCCATGTAATGTGCCGAAACGCGGAGAAAATCTTTATGACATCTTCAGATTAACAATCAATTTATTGTATTTTACTTTTTGTATTATGTACTTATCTATTATTTCATATTTATATAATTATTTATGTATATTTATACACTTTGGTTCACTGTAATTGGACTCTGTTGGGAATAAAATTATTATTATTATTATTATTATTATTATCAAATTTACCTCTTATAAACATAGATCTCTAGTTATTGGTAATCGTAAAAAAAACTACGCGGTAGTCATATAAGCATTAAAGAGGACTTGACCAAAACCAGACTAGAACAATTAAAGTTAGCATCGAAGAAATTTGGTTTTAAGAACGTTTGGTCGAAAGATGGAATTATTTTTTATAAACTTGGTGGTATTATTAAAAGGGTGAATAATCTTGATTTATTGGATTTTCAGGAAGTTACTTTATAAATATTTCTTATGGAACGTCACTTGCATATGTTTGTATTACTATATATACGAGCATTCAAATTTACATATATACATTTGTATTTGAAATTTTCTCTTTCTTTTGTGCGTGTTTTTTATACTTGGGTAAATCTCATATAAAAATCAAATCTCTACTGTTAAAAGTTAAAATTTTTAAAATTACTGCTTATAATTTTAATTAAACTCAGTTTCTGCTACTATTTGTCACTTTATAACGTGGGTCAATAACCGCTCTCAGTAAAGAGTTGTCACCTGTCACGCCTAAGATCTATACACTGCTAAAAAAACCTATTACTATATTTTTATATGTATATCTATTTTACACTTTCATGTCAACAATTAACTTATATTATCAAAATGTCAGAGGACTGAATACCAAGTTAGATACTTTCTATAACAATCTTGCCACTTGTGAGTTAGATATAGTTTGCTTAACTGAGACATGGCTCAATAATAGTGTACATACTTCCGAATTGTTAACATCACAATATGATGTTTACAGAAAAGACAGGGACACACTTAGTAGTGGCAAAAAACGTGGTGGTGGTGTTTTGTGCGCTGTTAATAACAAATATAAATTTTCCCCAGTTAATATTCCACTGCACTTTTCTTCTATTTCCGATCTTGTATGTACTGAAGTGTTTCTATCATCTACTATCTTCATATATATTATTGTTTTTAATTTACCTCCACCTGTCTCTCTAGAGCAACAAAGTTATCTTCTCGATTCTCTGGAAACTTTTTTATGTACTGTAAATACTAATTTTATAATTGTTGGTGACTTAAATATAAATAAACTTATACATTGTGATCAACAGTTAACTATAAATATTTATACGTCAAAATTTTTAAACTTTTCCTCAATTTTAAATGCTTCACAATATAATCATGTAGCGAATTATTTTTGAAGATTATTAGATGTGGTTGTGTCAAATTTACCTTGCTCTGTTGCTAAAAATTTTGACCCAATTGTTGATGAAGATAAACATCATCCTGCACTTTCAATATCATTAAATACTAACACCAAAATTTCAAATTCTTCTTATAACATTACTTCATTATCATACAATTTTTCTGCAGCTAATTATGATTTACTGTATAGTTTGCTCTCTCGGGTTGATTGGAATATTCTTAAACAGTATGATGACGTTAACAGTGCTTTTCAAAAATTTTACCAAATAATCTATAATATCTTAGATAAATGTGTTCCATTTAATACAAGACGTTCGCCAAAATATCCGCCGTGGTTTAATTCTACTATTATTAATCTAATTAAACAAAAAAATAAATATCATAAACTATATAAACTTCACCAAAATGACCATTATTTATCTGAATTCAATCGTTTACTTTCCCTTATTAATAAACATATCAAATTTGAACAGAAAAATTATTTGGAAAGTATTGAAAATACATTATCATCAGATCCCAGTAAGTTTTGGACATATGTAAATAACAAGAAACGTACTTCGCGAATTCCTGGCTCCATGCACCTCAACAACCATTCTTATAATTCCACTCCCGACATTGCACAAGACTTTACCGATTTCTTTTCTAGTGTTTATGTTCCTCCAAATAATGTAAATGAAATTTCTTCCCCTAATCCTCATTGTTGTATGTATAATTCAATTAATATATCGAATATTTTGGAAGATGATATTTTAACATCCATTAAATTACTAAAAATCACTTGTAATCCTGGCCCAGATAATCTCCCATCCTTTATTATAAAAGCATGCAGTCACTTTTCCCTTCAACCTCTTCACTATTTATTGAATTTGTCCATAAAAACTAATGTCTTTCCTACCACTCTCAAATCATCATTTATCTGCCCTATATTTAAATCTGGCAACATTACTGATATTTCCAATTACCGCCCTATCGCAATTTTATCAAATATTTCAAAAATTATTGAGTCTATTATTTACAAACACATCTATACTAATATTCATAATTTAATATCTGTTCGGCAACATGGTTTCGTTAAAGGTAAATCTACAACTACTAATCTAATCATTTTCACTGAGTATACATTAAACTCACTTCATGATAATTCTTAAGTCGATGTTATTTATACTGACTTTAAAAAAGCTTTCGATACTGTTGATCACTCTGTTCTTCTCCATAAACTAAATAATAATTTAAATTTTTCTGCTAATTTAATTTCCTTTCTTAGTTCCTATTTACATTGTCGTAAAATGTCTGTGCAACTTAACAACTACAATTCCAATACATTGTAACAATTTACGACTTATTCTAAATTGTTGTCTAAACATTTCAAAGTCCAAATTCCGTTTTAATATAGGTTACTAGTTTGCTGAACGTTGGGTAATTAATCCACGTACAATTTACGTACAAGTTACATTGCTGATCCCTGCACTTTTATAGTATAAATTAATGTAAAGAATAGAGAGTCTAGCTAGTGTGTAGTTGCGGGTAAATAAACACGTTTGTTCTTTCCGAACCTTTGCTCATTGTGCCACCTCCCTTAAAGCAGCTCTAGTGCCTTTCAGCAAGCAGTACCAGCCTAAGACAGGTAAGTATACATTATTTATTAATACCCACCGATAGAAAACATCCGTTGTGACGGCAGCGGTTTGTTACATTGGCGCAGTCGGTAGGATTCCAATCACGTACACGGTTGAAATATTCGGTCAAGTAGATTCGAAACATTCAACTGATTGGAATCTTGGTCTCTATCGGTGTACGTAGTTACTATAAAAAAATGTCTACAACGGGAGTAACGACACCTACGTTAACGACAGTACCGGTTACGGGGAACTTAACAACAGCAACAGCGGTCACTTTTTCACTAGCCACTGTAACCAGTGCCGGTACACCAGAATTAAGAACGGAGAACCCGTACCGATTACTAAGCCATGGCCCACCGTATTCACACCCACACTCCTATCCGTACACTTATCCGGTACCTGGACCTTCATCTTACCAACAACCCTTCTCGTATCACCTCCCTACATATGAGCACATTCCCAAGCAGCCTTTGCCAACCACTCCACCTTTACCTACAGCCCCAGCGACCGCTCCAACGTCAACTCCCGAGCACGAGACAGTAACTCAGATATTTTCTGATCCCAACACGATGTCCGCTATTAAAAATATAGAAACTTATTCAGGCGGACCTGAGTTAGAGGCATTTCTAGATAATGTCGCCGCGGTTTCAGAGAGTTCGCGATGGACAGACAGGCAGATAGTGAGTGTAATAAAATTAAAACTGAGAGGGGAGGCGCAGACAAGTTTTTATTCTTTACCGCACGATAGACGACCTCAGGATGTGGCTTCGTTTCGAAATTGGCTCATCGACCTTTTTGGTCGAAGATCGGACCCGGCATCAGCAGAACGCGAATTTTATAAAATTTTTAGAGCAAAAGATGAGAGTCTTCGGAAATATGCCGTCAGGTTAGAAGTAGCAGCGTCGAGAATGTTTCCAGCGATAATGCCAGTAGATTCATATCAAAATTTAAGGAATAAAATTAAGAAAGAAAGCGCACTAATCAAACAATTTTTGGACGGGTTGGAGACGCGATTAGCCAACGAAATCTGTAGATATCGCCAGTTCGATTCCATAGACGAAGCGTTGCCATATGCCGAACATTGTGAAGAAGTGTTAGCCCGACTGTATAAAGAAACAAAAGCGGACGCACATAAAGCTAGTATACGGGCCTTAACAGTAAAGAAGGATAAGCCAGACTCGACAAAAGACTTAAATTATAAGAGAAAAATTACCCGAGAGTTACCCACCAAGACATATCCACAAATGAGAGGTCTATGTTTCAATTGTGGAGGCAACGATCATATATCTAGAACGTGCCCTACGCCCCGTCAGCCATTTTGTTTCCGTTGTCTAAAGGCAGGGCACTACGCAAATAAGTGTTCTTTAAACTCGGAACCTGTCTCGACGGCGACCCGACGTCAGACAGAATAGATATCAAATCAGTTGTAGTTATTCCGAGGGTCACTGATTCTTGTGTAGATAATACTCGGATGATCCATTTGGTAATTCAAAATTGCAATTATTCTTTCTTAATAGATTCAGGCGCGGCTATGTCATTAATTAAACAGCGCGTAGTTGCAAAGCACAATATCGCGGTGTTAGCCTCAAATGATGTTTTACTCGATGTATCAGGTAATCGTCTCTGTAGCAGCGGCGCAGTTGACATTACTTTTGACCTTGGGTTAACAAAAAAATGTAACCATCGTTTTGTAGTCTGTGCAAATGATCTATATTTCGAAACAGATGGGTTAATTGGGGTTGATTTCCTGGAAGCACATCAAGCACGTTTAGATTTTAAAAATGACGAATTGATCATCGCGAGCAAAATATTATCTATGTCAAGAATCGGTAAATGGAATAACAATAGCTCAGAAGTTTGCTCCGTGCGACCTAGAGCCAGTAATTTAGTTAATTTTAGTATACCGACCACTGCAAATAGTCCGGATCGGTTAGTTAAGGGAAGCGTAGAAAATCCGAGTGAAATGATCTCAGGTCTGACCCGTGATCAACAAGCCGGTCAGGTAGGGGTCTCTAGGGGCGAGTTATATTCGCAAGAGAAATCTACCTGTAGCAAGGAAGCCGTAGTAGCGATAGAGCCGGGTGAACCGACTATCGAAGCGAGCCGTGATCAACGGATCACAACAAGTAGCGAAACTGTTTGTAGCATAGGTTCACAATCCTTAAAATTGTCAAGTAGCAGCGCAGGGAGAGCTATCCCTGAATATGTAGTACGGCTATCTCAGAAATTAACAATACCCGCACGACATGGGGTAACATGTGTAGGGCAAGTAGATAGTCGCGTACCCGCAGGTATTTACGTACTTGAGCCAAAAGACGTCGGGCTGCACGGTGTACTAGCAGCTCGCGTTATCGTCGCGAAGCATGATCAGCAGAATGCTATGTTACTCAACATTCTAAATGTAAGTCAACAGAGTGCTGACTTGAGTAAAAACACACCGATAGCAACGGCCGTCCTTGCTTATGAAGCAGACAACGATACTACCGGTCAGCGCTCGGGCACTATCAACACGATAACAAGGCAGGAATGTGCTGAATTGTTCAATTTAAATCACCTACCAGAGTCGGACAAGAATGTATTATCAAAATTCTTATTAGAATATTTAGACATTTTCAAATCAAAGCAAGATAAATTAAATTGCACTCATTTAGTAAAACATAGGATTCAAACCGGCGATAGTGCACCGGTAGCCCGGGCTCCGTATCGAATACCCTTTAGCAGACGACAAGTCATGAAAAACTTAATAGATGAGATGTTGGAGAATGATATTATTACTCCTTCATCTTCACCCTGGTCTGCACCAGTCGTTTTGGTAGAAAAATTAAACTCGGACGGTAATAACAACTTTCGTTTCTGCATAGATTACCGGGCTTTAAATGCGGTCACGAAACGAGATTTTTTTCCAATACCAAATTTGCAAGATACGTTGGACCAGTTAGGTAAAGCCACCAAATTCACCACATTAGATCTAACCAAGGGTTATTGGCAAGTCGAAGTGGATCTTAAGGATCGCGAAAAAACAGCCTTCTCGGTACCATGGGGGCATTACGAATGCAAAAGGATGCCCTTCGGTCTAGCTAACAGTCCCAGTACTTGGCAGAGACTTATGTATACTGTACTCTCGGGATTAACCGGCACTCACTGTTTTGTTTATTTAGACGACATCATATGTTTCAGTAGTGATGACGTGCATGAGCATATTTCAAAATTAACATCCATTTTTGACAGACTAAGAAATGCGAAATTAACCCTAAATCCTAATAAATGTAAATTCATGCACAACGAGACAAAATTTTTAGGACACATAGTGAGCAGTCAGGGCATTAAGCCAGATCCCGAAAAAATTAGTGCCGTGAGTAAATATCCAAAGCCATCAAACATTACCGATGTTCGGGCTTTCCTGGGACTAGTAGGTTTTTACAGAAGGTTCATACCTGACTTCGCCAAAATAGCCGTACCCCTAACCGCCCTCACAAAGAAATATGCGCGTTTCAATTGGGATGACTCCGCACAGGCATCGTTTGACAATCTGAAACAGTGTTTGACCCAATCACCCATTCTGAAGTATCCAGATTTTAATCGCGAGTTTATTTTGTGCACGGATGCCTCTGCATTTGCGATCAGTGCCATACTGTGCCAGCAATATGACGGACATGAGCTGCCAGTGGCGTATGCGAGCCGACAATTAAGTAAGGCTGAACAAAATCTCTGCACAACTGAGCGAGAATGCGCCGCATTGGTTTGGGGAATTAAGCATTATAAGTGTTATTTGTATGGGCGTCCCTTTAAGGTAATTGTAGACCATCAACCCTTAAAGTGGCTTATGAAAATGAAAGAGACCAATAACCGACTTATGCGCTGGTCATTAGCTCTTTCAGAATATGATTTTAAAGTAGAATACCGACCGGGAACCAAACATTGCAATGCAGATGCGCTGTCGAGAATAAAGCCGATACGCCTATTAAGCAGCACGGAAAATAAACTCGTTATTTGGGACCGTGAAACCATTAAAAAAGCCCAACAAGAGGATAGTGAAATCCGATTAATTCTGGATAAGGAAAATTTTTCACAAAGTGAGTTTTTCCAGGATGATGACGGGTTAGTATACAAAAAGAGTACGGACCGGTTTGAGGATAAACTGGTTATCCCTAAGACTCAGCGTGAGCATATCATGCGCGCATGCCATGACTCCCCCTTGTCAGGACACGCAGGTATAGACAAAACACTGCAACGAGTTTGTTCTCGGTTTTATTGGCCAACGGTACGCGAAGATGTTAAGAGGCATGTCAGAAGCTGTGTACCATGTGCACAACGAAAAACCTCCCCTCATTTACGCCCAGCACCCCTTGTTAAGATTCCACCAATTTGTAAACCTTTCCACCGAATAGCTATGGATATTGTGGGACCATTAGTACAGACAGACGAGGGGCATAAATACATATTAACGGTACAGGACGCCGCGACTAGATATTTAGAGGCTTTCCCGATGAAAAATCAAACCGCGGAAACTGTAGCAAAAACTTTTGTCAAAGGGGTGATCTTACGTCACGGTACGCCACGACAAATGTTAACCGATCTCGGGACACCATTTTTAGCACGGGTTATGAAGGAAATATGTAATTTCCTTCAAATTGACAGACTTCACACAACCGCCTACCGTCCACAAACCAATGGGAGTCTAGAACGAACTCATCGCACATTAAAGGACTTGATTTCCCATTACATCACCCCACAAATGCGCGACTGGGACGAATGGCTACCGTATGCTGTATCAGCATACTGTAGTATGACACACTCGGCGTTAGGTGACTCACCTTTCTATTTGTTATACGGTCGGGATATCGAGTTACCGTTTGACTCCATTTTTAAACCACTACGCACGCGGTATGACACTGACCTATCCTATGCGGCCGAGTTTGTTCAACGTATGAAAATGGCACATCAACAAGCACGCGAACATCAATGTAGAGTTACTGATAGGATCCACAAAATTTTTAACAAAAACACAAAGTCACCAACCTTTAAAATTGGTGATAGAGTATATTTACACTCGCCAGCTATTAAGCCAGGACTCAGCAAAAAACTGAGCAAACCTTGGACGGGTCCCTATCGTATACTAGACATTGACGGGGTAAACGCCATAATTAAGGAACAACACGGTCGGAAGGAACAGAAGGTCCATGTCAACCGGCTCAAGCATTGTCTAGCGTGTAAAGATAATCAGGCTAGATTGGGTGACATCCCGGTGGTAGATGATGAATTGAATACGATACCAAAGGAGACGGAGGCAACGGGTTGCCACCCAATCCAGCCTCAAATACAGCTAGCATCAGCGGAAACTCCAGTTTTCGCAAATAATAATAATAACACCCTAAATGTTTCAGCACCGAGCGAAAGAAACAATACCTTGGTTCGGACATCTGAAGGCGAATTAACGGAAGAGTCGTACAACTCTGGGAGAAGCCAAGTAGAGTCCCCTCCAACACCACCCCGGTACAACACCAGAAGTCGAGGAACAGTACCGGACCAACCTTGGGTATCAAATCAAAGGATCTAGATTAAGCTTAGTGTGATTAAAAAAATAATAATAATAATAATAATAATGTATTGGATTGTTTATGGGTTAATTACACTGGGTGTAGGGACATTAGCAGATATCATAGCCTACGATTGTACGGACCCTGCTACGGAGATTACAAGAATATCACTCTTAAAGGTCCAATCCTGTCCGGATCCCAGGAACGCCACTGAAAAACTGAGGAAAAACATTCAATTAGTACAGGAGAGAAGGTATGCAGAAGTCCATGTATATTCATGCCTTGTCACGATACGACAAACTATAATGCACTGTGGCATGCACTCGCACTCCTCAATAGTGTCGGGTGGGGTCGCGCACTACGTACATTACGTACGTAGTGAAAAATGCGTAAACGCTCACCATTTTGGACAATTAGATTTACAGGGCATTGGCGCGGGAATAATAGCAGGATTGGAACCTAATAAGACTGTTCACGTGTCCACCACCTTAGCAGGGAAATTAAACGCAAAAGGTACATGCGTAGGGGTACAATACACGTACAACGGAGTGAGCTATGAAGACGTCACCGTCAGTGCATCAATTTCTATCAAGTTAACAGATTACACCGCAATAGCTGACATCGAGTCAAACTCAGTAATTCTTTATTCCGGAACCAGTTGCGTGTACAGTGATAAGTACTGTTTCGATGAAGAACGAGGTGAGACTATTTGGGACATCGATTGGCGAGATAAATGCTCCACGACAGGAATTGACGTACTGTACGAAGGTCCGGCTGAACTTTTAGTTTTAAATTCCACTACCGCCCACTCTCCTACCAAGTATATAGTGGTTGAGACGCAAGACACTGTGTTGCGAGAACAATTATTGAGGAATCGCCTCGCAATGGCCCACGAATCACCCGACATCGTTAGTGATCTAGTCAAAGAAGCTGCCGGCCACACAGGAAGAGTAGTTGGAGAAGTTCTGTTCATTGCTAAATGTTCCCCTAAAATTGTGACGTTCAGGAAGACGGAGTTCTGCTATCAGGAGTTGCCGGTGTTTTACCAGAACGAAACCAAGTTCATGACGCCAGTAACCCGGATTCTACAAGATCAAGGCACCCAGGTTGATTGCGACAGCCGACTACCCACCATGTTTCATTTGGAGGGCAAGTGGATAGAAATATCTCCAGACCCACATCTAGCCAACTCAACGCCAACTGAGCTGAGCACTGATGAAGAAGTAAACCACCTACCAATGATGGAGATTTCACCACTCAGTTCAGGAGGTATATACTCAAGAAGTGACATGGAGGCATTCCAACACCACTTGCTCTTTCCAAACGAGAGAAAGGCGGTCATGAATCTCATGACAAGGAGAGTTACTGGCGGGGACGTAGATTCACAAGGGTATCACCTACCCAATATGTTCAGCCGAAAGGAATTCACGTCTTTTGCGAGAGAGGCAGCCGAAGAAGTATGGGGTTTCCTGTCTAAAGTAGGGAATGTGTTTTCGGTCATAGCAGCAATCTACACCACATGGTCTATTCTTGCCTACATCGCCAGCGTAGCCATGAATTGCTGGACCATCAAAAAGGCAACACAACACCAAGCCAGAGGTCGCTCCATCTTCTTCGCGAGTTTCTGGCATGCTCTACTAAATCGCTTTTTACTAATAAACCTTATACCTCAATCGCCATCGACCGCCACGGATGAAGAAGCAGCTATAACGCAGAGTAATTCTCCCCCACCAGAGTATAGAGCAGAACCAGGAAACCCCGCACCACCTACCGTTATACCAATGAGCCCCACGGTTCCCTTACGTCGACTGTACCCAGTGTAAACCCACCATAGTTCTGTATAACTCGTAGAGTAAGTAAAGTGGACTTAATTAATCTTCTGCAAAGATATAATTAAGTCTTAAGGGGACGGTAATGTAACAATTTACGACTTATTCTAAATTGTTGTCTAAACAGTTCAAAGTCCAAATTCCGTTTTAATATAGGTTACTAGTTTGCTGAACGTTGGGTAATTAATCCACGTACAATTTACGTACAAGTTACATTGCTGATCCCTGCACTTTTATAGTATAAATTAATGTAAAGAATAGAGAGTCTAGCTAGTGTGTAGTTGCGGGTAAATAAACACGTTTGTTCTTTCCGAACCTTTGCTCATTGTGCCACCTCCCTTAAAGCAGCTCTAGTGCCTTTCAGCAAGCAGTACCAGCCTAAGACAGGTAAGTATACATTATTTATTAATACCCACCGATAGAAAACATCCGTTGTGACGGCAGCGGTTTGTTACAACATTTATTGCCACTTCCGGTGTTCCCCAAGGTTCAAACCTTGGTCCTCTTTTATTCATTTTATTCATAAATGATATTGTAGATGTTGTTAAAAATTCTGAATTGTTGCTTTACGCAGATGATCTAAAAATTTTCAAAACTATTAATTCTTTAGAAGACTATATACTACTACAAAATGATATAAATAGTTTATTAGCTTGGTCTCTAAACTCAAAATTATTTTTTAATTTCAGTAAATGTAAGATTATGAGCTATCTAGTGAAAAAATTTGTTTATACTTATCCTTATGTAATGGATAACTCATATCTTGAGCGGCTTATACAGTATAAGGATCTTGGTGTTATTTTTGACAAAAAACTTTCATGCGCACATTGATTACATCACAAATTCGTCTATTAAAATTCTGGGATTCGTTATTCGCTCATGTAAATCAATCTATAATTTTAATCAAATTAATATAAAACTTCAGTTGCATTTTTCTCAAAAAAATCGTTATGTTAGGGTATGATAATATTTTATCATTGAATTTAGAATAAAATTGTCTATTGAATAAGCAAATAAAAAAAATAAATTCACATTTAAAATAAAAAAGTTGGGACCCGTATTTTGAGAACCACTGGTTTTAAAATAATTTTGTTTGTTTCATGATAATAGTGTTGTAAAATAGAAATTGTTTGCTAATTTAACCGACCTCGTAGCTCTTATAGTTCTCGAGATAGCAATAGTGGACAAAATAAAATGAACATCCTGTATATATGCTAAATGCACTAAGTGAAATATATTTTAATATACGTTGTTTTCTATTCATTTTCATGATGTCAAATACACAAAATGAAATATTTCAAATCTTGTCCCCGTATTTTAATATGACAAAAAACTCGCTGTGGGCGGAATTTTTAAATTTCTTTCATATTTGAAATATTTGCGTAATGCTTTTTTAAAAAAAAATCAATGTTATTGGCTATTAAAATACGAGAGAAAATGCACAATATAAATTTAATAAAAATTTTGTTGTATTGATTACCTATATACACATTTTTCATAATTCAAGAAAAACTTGCAATACATATCCTTTCGCTAATTAATATTTTCTTTTTGATAGAAAGTACATATTTTTAATTCGATACGATATGTAATCATTACATTAAATTTTGTAGATTCCTGTAAAATTGTGAAATACCGCAAGTTTTCCCAAAATATGATTTTTGTTGGCTAATAGCAATCATTTGTTGTTTTTAGTTGCCTAGGAAAAAAACACATCAGAATTTTTAACTTTTTGGCCAGACACACCGGGCATGTGCTTATTTTTGTTCGATAGCACAGAAAACAACTTCAAAGCTTGTATATTTTACGTGTGCATACTTAACAATGATCAGCCCTAGCCCAACAGAGACAGTCGGCATGTAAATATATCAAAATAATCTGCACAACGCCAGAGAACCATCAAGATCATATATCCTCTTTTCAGAAGAGTTAAATTAATTTGTTTTCATGAATAGTTAAAAAAATAATTTAAAATAATAATATTTTATGATTTATTTTAGACTTTCGAAAAGTTAAAATTAACATGGATTTTTATGTACATCCATCGTTAACATACCACTTAAACCATTGGTTTTTACGGCGCTAAATAGAATTTTATTCACATCTTAAAAAGTTGTAACTTTTACACACGGCCTTAACTACCTAAAGCTACTACTACTAATAACACACTAATTGATACAACCCTGCTTTCAAATGAAAAAAGTTTAAATGAAGTGCAACAATAAAAGGGGAAAATTTGTCATACTAGTTATTTGTTGTCACATCAGATTTTATATTTGAAACCTTACTTTAATTGGTTAGTCGGTCCTGAAACATTGAAAATCTTGATTAAAATTTTATTAATTTAAATTTGCTGAAAGTTTTTCTGCTTATTCGGAGGTCACTATTAAATTTTCAAATATTAGAAAAAATTTTGGTATTTTTTGCTTCGTTACCATTCCACGTTTACAGGAAACGGGAATTATATAGAAATTATAAAATATCAATGATACATAGTGGCCCAGCAAGTAGTGGGCGGCGATATTGTTGTATTTAGTGAGAACCGACCACGCAGTGTCGATTGTGTTGTATTTTGTGGACGGTAGGAATTATAATATATAATAATAATTAAAAGAGTCGTATTTGAAGGAATTTATAATTCATATTTTTAAATTTATTTCCTAATAATTTTGGTGCCCCGTTATTCAAGCACCTAGGACAGGAACCCCCTTCACCGCACCCCCTTTGCACGGCACTATTCTCTTTGTTTGATAATCTGTGTACCTCATTCCCGTTTGATAGCCGTAGAAGTGCGCGTATAACCTCAGTATCATCTCGATATCTAGAACAAAGCGCTGTTGAAGACGTAAAGAGACACATGTGTACCATGCCATCTACAAAGGCCTTGGGGAGCTGAGAGTGTGCATTGCAGCAACAGACACGAACGCGACGCAATGCAGAATTCGATTCGCTATAGCTGTCGTTTGTACCCAACCGGGATACAAACGTGTTTATTGTGCTGTCGGCTGTCGCTGGACACTATAACGCAGTACAAATAAATTCCACTCCGGGAAATAAGCTGTACGCTATTTGCTGCACTTCAATGGAAGTATTTGTTGTGCGTAATATACTTAACCCTTGTTGAATACCGATTACTACAATGCAAATACTAGGTAACTACTGCTATACTTATCTGTACATATGTCAGTTTAACATTGTGTAAAATGAAACACACAAAATTAACAATGCAGATAACACAATCAATATTTCAAATATAAGATGTATGTTATTATATATCTAAAATATGTTACTTTTATAAATATAACTGTAATATGCAGGTGATTTTACCATTCGCATTCAAGATTATAATAGATTTTTTTTGTCTTTAATTCTATTTATATTTGCATGCATATAAATACAGTGCCATTACTTTTCTATAAATTATTGTCACATAATATTCGTGTACTGCATATACGAGTACTTATATCTAGTGTTTATATAGTTTTGACTAGTTGATCAATGTGATAAAAAATTTACACTAATTACTACCACTAAAATGTGTTTTAATCACATTCAAAATATTTATACATTTTAACGTTAAACATATATTACAATACAGGATAATTTATAACGAGTGTATCAAACTTCAACAGATTGTTAGAGCGGTCATTTCGAGTAAAAAATGTCTTAATCAATCTAGTTACAAATCTACAACAAAAATTTAAGTTTTATTAATGCATGACATAGTAAATTTACACGTGTATTAACAAGTTACCTTAGAAAAACGTAATAAAACAATAGATAGCTATGCACAAACTGTGTATCTGATGTTTATGTTATATTTTAAATTCATGGAGTTCCACTGTAATTGTGCACCACCCGATCATAGAATAGTTATACACAGAAGCGACAGTAAAGATAGAAACGAAAATTAACGCACCTAGAAAATTTTTATTAAGGGGACAATAATAAAAATACAAAAATCGGTTTTAAATAAGCAACAAATATGTTATCATTTAGATAAAAGTTAGAAAAAATAATTATCAAAAAGAAATTATATTTCACCTACTTCGTCTACTTCGTGTATGATGATTCTGGCTGATTCAAAGTTGTACTTTTTAAACAATTGTGAAGCTTGTGAGACGATTTGTCAACAAAATTTGGAGAATAAATTTAAAAACAACTAACGAATATTTTTATAATTACATATTTTGTTTAGAACGTACTTTTTATAAAAATATGGAAAAATTGATTTGTATATTAATTAAAGCTGAAGGATATTGCTTATATGAGTTAGTAAAAAAAATTGGTTTCAACTAGTGAAATTCTCCACTAGATTATTAAGTAACTTATATTTAAGACATAGAATATTTATGCTATGAAATAAATAATAAGAATTTTAAAGCAAATCAAAAAGAAAGAAATAAAAAATTGTTCTTATTGATAACCTTGCAAAATACAGGCAGTTTGTTTAATAAAAATGTTTACATAATATATGTACCTATTTATTTCATCTAATTTGCTTTTATTATATTGATAAATTTATAATTTTAGTATTTTTACATTCAAAAATTCAAACAAAAATTTAAATATGGAGCGTAAATCAGCCAACAAATTTAAAGGTCCACAATGCTTCAAGGTCATAGAACTGACTATGGAAACATAAAAGGTACCGACACGGAGTGTCGCTTCTGTATATAACTATTCTGTGCCAGGACACCATAATTAGTCAGCAATGTTGTGGATGTAGGACGACTTAAGTATTCAGTGATCATTTGACTGATTGTATTACGTCTCAGGGCACTTTCGCTTATTAATCTACAATAAAAATGTAAAATATAAACAAGTAATTTAATTACTAGACTTTTACATTTACTTTAATAATGTACTTATATGATTAATTAATAATGCGCAGTTTTATTTAAAACTGGTTCTCTGCAGCACTTAAGGACGAGCCGCCAATAGTCACTGACATAATAATTATACTTTTATAAAATTAAAAAAAATAATAAATTTTAGTGATTACTCTCAAGAAATAAAATAATTTACTATGAAATAATCTATTTTTTTTTTTCATTATTAAAAATGATTTCACACGATATAGACATATATAAAGCACTTAGACCTTATTTAATTTTATCTAGAATTTTTGGTAATATGCCTTACTCTATAACAAAAGACTTTTCTAAGTTTGATTACATTTTAATTATAATTCGTACATTATTTTGCTGTAGTTTATTTTCAACAAATTTAAAATTTACAGGAGATGATATTGTTAGCTTTGTTCATAATATTGTTATAAATTCATATATTTTTTTAATGGTGATTTATACTTTTTTAACAATTTTTTATAGTGTTAAAAATAGAAAACATATTTTATATTTTATGAATACTTTATTTAAAATTGATGTAAAATTATATGAAATAAGTATTAAAGTTTGTAATAAACAAACAAAATTGTTACTAATAAATATTTTAATAATATATTTTTCAATTTGTTATATTATAGATATTTATTATATTTTCAGAATGTATCCAAAATTGTTTAAAAATGTACGACACACATATTATTGTTTTCTTAATTTAATTAATGGAATATTTTTAAAACTGTCATTATATACTTTGTCATTGTTTTTATCAACAATAAAACATAGATTTCAACTGTTAAACAATCATATGAAACATTCAAATATTATAAACAATTCTAATTTGTTAACAATGTGTAAAATTCATCAACAGCTGACACACTTAACACTTCTAATGAATAAGTGCTTTTCTAAATTAATACTAATACGATTAGTGATATCAATGTTTCAATTAGTGACTGCAAATTATGAAATTGTAGTAAATGTGTTATATGGGAAAGATATATATGATGGCAATGATATTAGCTATATATCGATGATACAAGAAATAATAGAAACTGTCGTACTACCGTCTATTTGTAGTGTCACTGTTAGTACGGTAAGTATTAACTTTGGTCACAAGTAAAGCAGTGATTTTGTACTTATCTAGATATCAATATGCAATATACGTCTTATATAGGATGAGTCATCGAAATGCCCGTCTTCAATATCTTCCTTGTTGTTAGAAATACAGTATAAATTTATTAACAGAATTTATTCGTCAACTTAAGAAGTATAACATAAAATTATTTTTCTACGACCACCATGAAAAGTTGATATTTATGCTCTCTTTTGTCATCGTAATGTCAATGATTACTGAGGAACGAGCAAATAAATACTTTACCGCGCGTCTCCATAAGCAACGAGCGGTAAAGTACATAATTTGCTCGCTTAGATTATTTATTTACTCATATCGTCATGGTTACAGCAACACAAAACAGGAAATTGGTTAAGATTGAATTGAATTTTTATTTCGTTAGTAAAGTCGTAGAAAAAATTATGTGTGCATCTCTAGCGTAAAGTGTCTTTATTGCTCTAGCTGGATTGTAGCGCTCGCTACGCTCGCGCTTCAATTTACGAGCACGAGCAATAAAGATTCACTTTACGCTCTTGATACACAAATAACTATTTCACAAATACAGGTTGTTGCATTACGGCTCAGCGAGAATTGCTTCCCGTTTTTTAAAAGTAACAACCTATATATTTTTATATTTTTTCAATTGTATTTTATTATCCTACAGTATGAATTTTGTAATAGTTTTCCGCGGCGTTGCCAAGTTATTCCGCTTATTCACTAAAAAAAGACCAAATACACTTTGCTTTCCTTTATAAAGACGTGCTAAAGTTATTTTAATAGGCAAAATTAAGAATTTTTTATTGTACAACTATAACTATACTCTATATTCTCCCATATTTTTTTTAATGTAATTATACAGGTGTTCAATAAAGCGAATTAAATTTACTTAACTTCAAATGACTATAACTCGTCATTTTCAAATGGAACACTCTATATTTTATAATTCAGTTGAGGTATCCTATGCCTAAAACCAATAATTTCGGAGATTTTCACCATTTTTTCTAAAATTATTTATTCAATTAAAATTTAAATCCAGTATACAATGGATATTATCCGGAAATTGTGGTTCCAACATGGTGCACCAGCTCACAACAGTCTTCGAATTATAAATTATTTAATTGAAGAATTTCCTAACAGATAGATCGGAAGAGAATGTCCAAGAAATTGGCCCGCTAGATCTCCGGATCTTACAAAATTAGATTAGAATTCGCAACTGACGTCACGTAGGAGAATGAGAGAGCAGTTTACAATGCTAAAACTGGGAATTTAACGAACCTAATTATTTTAATGAATGATATGGAATAAATGTTGTTAATGATAAATTAGTTATAACTATTTGTGACAAATTTAAGATATCAATACAGACAATTCATAAAATAAAATAAAAATATTTTGATATTACACAACAGATTGTTTTGGTGTAAATTTGGTTGGCATTGAAAAGTCAACTGTTCAATAAATACTATTGGTTACTAGGTCGGAATTCAAAAGTATCCACAGACAACAAAATTCTTATATATAAAAAAAATACTGAAACCCGTTGGGACATATGGGGGACAGCTAGGACAACCAATATAGACATAATTCAGAAATATTAATCTAAAATATTCAGACCAATCTTAAATGCTCCATGGTACATTCCAAACCATATAATACGTAGGGATCTTAACACTATAATTATATCATACAACATTTCCATATGAAATATATACGCAACATAGGAGTTTAACATAGGATTTCAAAAAATTGCGGATACTCTCTCTCCTGATAGATATAGAGCAAAACTACGAGAGTACAAAGTTGTTCGAAATTAAATTCTTCGTCAGATAAAGTCATAATTGATGCAATAGCACGTCTGGAGTACGAGATATATTAAATATAAAATGCAACATTTTCTTTCAAAATCAGACAGATATCGAAATAAAAGTAAATATCTAAGTGTCAGTTGTGATAGTTAATGACATGCTATTAGAGATCATTTAATTTGATATTAATCAATAAATTATCTTATAGTCTGTTTAAAATTTGTTTAAAAATGAATATGTCGACCGTAAATATAGTAAAAATTTGTTGTATTTCGCGTATGTATTATGTATTATTATACTAGCAGACGTTTAATTTGTAGGTTATCAATTTAAGTCTGTCAATTATTGATGGTTTTTAGCAGGGTTAAGAAAAACCCGAATTTTTTTTACAAAAAACCCAACCCACCTGGTTTTTTTAAATAAAAACCCGGGTTTTATTAAAAACGTCAAACTACATAAATTATATATACAATTCATTTTGAATTATTTTGGATATTAATAGTTCACATTAACCCGGGCGGGTTTTTTTTTGTTTGGGAAAAATTGCAACAACCCTGGTTTTTAGTAACTTTATTCTTAGGTTATCTAGTGCAATAGTGACATTTAGGACGATATTGCAGGTTTCTATTGTACAAGTTATTTCTTATTGGCTGATTTTGTATAATTTCTTTGGATACTTATTTATTTTACTTCTTCTCTGGAGGCATAAAAGTAAAATAATTATTCTGGTGGCGTAGAAATTAACCTTGTCAACACGTCAGAAAATATGTCACATTTATAACGTTTGAAGAAAAAAAATATTTCTCGTCTAAATGTAGCTTTACTATAATAAACTTTTCTATAATTCTACAGTAATAATAAAATAATATTTTTAGAGGCAAATCAATCAATTAAATTATTAATTATTTACTCTAAATAAATGCTTTAATGATCTCAAAACTATTTATTTACTTTGAAATTACTTTACTTTTGTATTTGTTTTCAATTTTAATAATGAATTCAGTAGATATAGACATTACAAAACACTACATCCTTATTTTATTATATCTAGAATTTTTGGTAGTTTACCATACTCTATAAAAAAAATTAATCGTAATTTGATTTTGTTTTTATTAAACTTAGAATAGTAATTTATTCTAATATATTGATTTTTTTTATTATAAAACTGGAGAAATTATAATTATTGTTCATAATATTGTAATATATTTCTTCTCTTTTCTAATTACGATGTGTACATATTTGATTGTGTATTATACAATTAAAAATAGAAAAAATATTTTATTTTTTATAAATACTTTATACAAAATTGAAAAAAATTATATGAAATAAATATTAGAGTTAATAATAAACAAATGAAATATGTAATAATACAAACTGTAATTGTGTATTTCTTTATATATCATGGGTTTTAAACTTATTATTATTTTATAATAATAAATTTAAGATTATATTATTATTTACTTATTCGATTTGTTTAGACATTTTTGAAATTATGGTTGCATAGTTTTTCATTGTATTTAATTCTTACAGCTTAGATTTCAATTGTTAAATAATCATATCAAATATTTAAATATCACAAACAATAGTTTTATAACAATGTGTAAAATACATCAACAATTGACACATTTAACAAAAGTTGTGAATAAGTGTTATTAAATTTTGTTAGCAGTATATTTAATGTTATCTATGGCATCTTTAGAAGCAGCAAGTTATCAGATAGTAGCAGATATATTTTATGAAAAAGATTTAGATTTATATGCTTCAACTGAAGTTAGTTATGTGTGGTTTGTTTAAGAATTGTTGGAAATTGTAATGATAACTTCTGTTTGTTTTGTTACTGTGTCTACGGTAAGTTATAAATTATTATAACCGTTTCAAGATAAAAGTGAGCAATAAAACAAAATTTTCTAGAATAATATTGGATTTTTGTTAGTTATGCTGTAAATACATCCACCAGAAAAATAACAATTTACTAGGGTGATCATGTACTGTAGGCTTTATACCTGGAAAGAAACGTACTTCTCGAATAATAGAAACAGTGCTCCGATGAATGATCTATTAATGTATTTATATGTAATAATTAAAAATCTGATATAGACACCACATGACTTTCTCGTACACCTTATTATTGATTTTTATCAAAGATACAAAAAAATATAATGAAAATATATTTATATACTATAAAACTATTAATAACAACCAAAATAAGTTCTGTATTTAATAATATCTTAAAATAAAATTATATTTTTTTTATTTTAATTGTCATAATAGAAGAAAGAAAAATAAGTATTTAAATGTGTAACAAAAGGTAAAAATTCTTTGTTACTCTTCATAGCTTTATTCAGATGAATAGTTTTAGTTTTATTACAGATTACGTTTTTGTTTATGAAATAAAGTATTAATATTGCTTTCAAAAGAACTAAAAAAGTGCTGTAACATAAAGATATATAAATATCTATTGAAGAGTACTAAAGATAACTTTGAGCCCCATAAGAAAATTGAAAGTTAGTTTAAATTTCTTGAAAAATGTTCGAGCTACAAAAATTTTGAAGACTCCTATGAATTCCTCGTGTCTATAAGATGTGCAAACTAGAAACCTGTATGAATTGAAACAAGAAAGTTGTAAGAGAAAAAATATATTGGCCAAAATCAGTTTTTTGTTCATATCTAGTGAGCTATGAATTTTTTCGGGAAAACGAAAAAAAAGGAACACATGCTTTACTAATTTCCAAAGCATCGTTGTGATTGAGTTTAATATGTTTAATTTTAAAAATCTCAATGGCTTCTCTAATTAATCTTGTGTCGAGAGAAGTAGATCTTGACTGACGATTTCTGAGGCCGGTTCAATCTAATCGATCGTTGGTATTCAGTTAATCTTGTAGAAATAGTTCTATAGAAACTGGTAAATCCCTGAAGACTGAAGAGGGATGACGTCTTTAACTTATCTCAAAATGATATTTTTGTGTTCTTCTTGCTCAGGATTCTAAAATAAAAATTACAGAACTAAAACTAAAAATATTGTTTTATTCAATTACTATCAGTTTAATAATTAATTTAATTTCTCTAAATTTGATTGAGGTAGAATCCCCCATTGTAGATAATTTATCATTTGTCAAGATGAGCTTTTATTGTATGATAATTAATAACAATAATATTAATTTATGAAGTTATTAATGTATTTATAATCGCCATTCTAATGATTATTGTATCCTTTATGCTACTATACTTCATTTCAAAATGTCTTCACAAGATATAAACATATACAAAGCTCTAAAACCGTTTTTAATTATTTCTAGAATATATGAAACATTCCGTATTCGGTTGAAGAACTTCAAATACATAAATTTTATTATTTTTCTGCAATATTACGTTTTGTCATTTGCTGTACCTTGTTTTTAGACATTTTTGAAATGAAAGGAAAAGAAGTAATTGACAATATTCATAACTTAGGATTGATTTTATTTTCAAGTTTTATTATTAATGAAATATTTTTCGGAATATTTTTTCCTTCAAAAGCAGAATAAATGTTTTGTTTTTAATAAAATCGTTGAATGGTATTGATAAGAAATTATATGAAATTAATATTAAAGTTGCAAATAGAAATATGAAATCTTTTATAATAAAATATTCAAAACCATTATTCACATTTTTGTATTGTAGTTCAGTATATTTTAATTACAAAATGTTTCTAGATTTTTACAAATCATTAAGGATTTATACACTACTATATTATACCTTTTTCTTACTTCTTTAACAAAACTGACAACGTACAATTTTGTTTTATTTTTATTTTTAGTAAACCACAAATTTCAATTGTTAAGCAATGACATTAATTCAAAAGATCTAACAAAAAAAGTAAACAGCCGTTTTTCTGTTCATTTGTTACTCAATTTCAGTCACTCGTTCGTTTCATTAATAAATGCGAATTATCAAATATTGGCTGAAATCATGTTTGATAAATCAATACTTAATTTGTATATAAATATTTTTTGGGTGGTACTTGAATTATTTGAAATATTCCATGTAGTGAATATATCTCATTTTACTTCTTGTCAGGTATGTATGTTAGTACCTTTTTTACAATTTCTTGTAAAGAGAAGCAAATTTAAGGAGTCGGTATTATATGTGAACGATGGTTAAAGAGTTTTGTCATTTTTACCACCGTGACCTAGAAGACCTACGAGGTGCGGCTATTATAAACTGCTACAGAAGAAGTAGGCTTGTGTCAAACGCCAGCGACCGTCATCTGTTTAACGTGAAACCTTCTCTTTCGAATGCAATACCTCTCGCTTTTGTAATCAAATTCGTATAGCCATAGCGTTAGTTCTAATTAGAGTTGTTTTTATGTTTTGCCGGAATAATTTTAAGTGCAATAATAGAGCTACGAATTGTTGTGAAATTTTACATTAAACTTATAATTTAATGAAAAAAGTATATGGCAATCAATGTTTATCACGTCCTCGTGTGTTTGAGTCATTTCAGTGGTTTAGGCGATTTCAAGAGAGCCGAGAAGACGTTGAAGATGATTCACGCCCGGGTCGCCCATCCACGTCAAAAACGGATGACAATAACGAAAAAATTAAGATTCTGATTCGATCTTACCGTCGGTTAAGCATGTCATTGTTGAAACTGTAAGAATTTATAAAGAATGCGTACGACACATTATACATAACAATTTTAATATACAAAAAGTTTGTGCCAAATTGGTGCCGAAAATTCTTACGTTTCAACAACAAGAAGCTCGCAAAAATGTTTGTAGTGACAAGTTGAATTCCATTGAAAACGACCCAAATTTATTAGAAAGGATAATAACATGTGAAGAATCGTGGTTTTTACCTCCCGCCTATCCATATATAGATAAGGGAGGTATTGTTTTTGGTCAGATTTCTCGAGTATGAGTTTTCAACATATGGGCACGAATTAAGGTCCCTAGAATACTATTTTACTATTTTTACTGTGATGTCTGTATGTCCGTGTGTGTGTGCGTGTGCGTGTGTGTGTGTGTGTTTGTGTGTCTGTGACGATTTTTCGTCCACGATAACTCCAATATGAGACATGTAAAAAATATAATATTTGGTATTTATGACTTATATTCAAATATGATGAACTGATTACATTTTGACTATAATTGGTTAACAGGAAGTAGTACTTTATTTGAAGCTTTAAACCGTTTTTCAAAGAAAATACCTCTAATACAATTTTTTCGCTAATTACGATATTATTAAATATAAAGATTTTTTAATTTTCTACCGATCTGCATAATTACGTTCTCCACCAAGACAATGTGCCGGCTCATTCCGCAATGTCTGTCAAGAGGTATCTAGCCAAGTACAGCATCCCAGTGTTGGACCATCCATCTTATTCGCCGGATCTTGCACCGTCCTACTTCTCTCTGTTTCCTAAGGTGTAAAAGAGAAAGCGGCACGCGTCCTGAAGGAGCCGACATTAGAAGACTTCCAGCACTGTATAGAACAGTGAAAAATTTGCATGGTCCGTTGTAGGGATAGAGGAAGGGTGTACACATTGAAGGTGATTATAAGCAAATAGGTACGGAATCAACATAAAATGTTAAAACAGCGTCAATCTCGTTGTTTAATAGCCGCACCTCGTATTGTGACACAATCCTTACATAGTTTTCCGGAAACAGTTCCAGTTTTCTAATGAAGCCAGTTATAGCTAAAGGAGTTAAGTTCTTGATCTCATCTGCCGTAAGATACCTCTTACCTACTTAGTTGAGTCTCTGTGTTCCATCGATTCTTCTTCCTCTTCACAAAGTCGACAGATGTCATTTTCAACTTTATTAATTTTGTACAAATGGTATTTTAAAGAACAATGGCCAGTGAGGACTCCTGTCATTATTCTAAGGTCCTCTTTTTTGATGGCTAGTAGCTCCTTGGCGCTTGTCGTAGCTGGAGATATATTTTTTTTTTTTGCTTGACTGAGACCTGGAGTTTTTTTTGTTTCAAAATGAATATACGGTTTTCTCTTAAATGATAATAAATATTTCCAAGCACTTAAAATTTTCGTTATGATTTTACAAGAAACTATTATTTAATAAATACACATTATTTATGATACCTATATGTGGACCACCAAAATTGTTTTCCTAGCCCCTACAAAATGGCGTCCAATTTTCTATATATAATTATACTTACTTTTGTTTCAGGCAGAAGAATTTCCCAAATTACTACATGCCAATACATTATTGAAAAAGAAAGCAAAACATATGGTAAATATTATATTTTACGTGGATATACCGTCTGTTTCAAGAAAGTGTTGTCATAGGCATTTAACATGGGAAAACGGTTTATATATATATATATATATATATATATATATATATATATATATATATATATATGTAACGGTTTATTTATTTAGGTGAAGTGTAAAATTGATTAAAATACTAATATTTATATAACTAAGTTTAATTAAAGAAATATGAATTATAAAGAATAATGAAAAATAACTAACACTAAGAATTAACAAATATAAACACTAATTTAAGGCTAACATATATCAATAAAGAATTAAACACTAAGATAATTTATTTAAACAATTAGAACTACGCAATATTTATTTCAACAATATTTATATCACTCTTTATTTATATCACTATCTATTTATTTATATCACCATCTGTTCACTACACGTATCGATACAAGACTGTCCTCGCGATCTTTTGCTTGGGGTATTTATATTAAAACGCTTCATTCTCGAATATTCTTTGACCTTTTAATTCCTCGAATATTCGCCGACCCCGATCAGAACAATAGGGAGCGAACGGACGTGTTTTGACCTGTGCGCTAGCGGCCGCCGCCCGCGCCGCGACCCTGGGTTCGCTACATTGCCCCCTCCTTAAGACTGTTTCGTCCCGGAACAGTTCGTTATGACGAAATCTGCATGCATCACCCTTGGTGCATCTGGAAGTCTTGAAGAAGTAACAGTCGACGGTCCGTTTGAGCTCTTCTTGGCCGGTAGAGTTGAAGCTGCAGACTAGAATTTCCACTCCGGTAAAGCGGAAGATTGTTTCTAACATGCTTCTAACAATCCTCCAATCCAAACCATCTAGTCCACAGCCTATCTTCGGTACTGCCAGCTTCATGATGTCGTTCTGCAACAGATGGTCCTTCATATCGCACAGCGAGTCCCATAAATTGCGGTATGACGGCTTCTGATATGAGTATTGTTTCGTAACGAGATAGTAAATGTACCGCTTGCGTTCCTCGTTCTCATCCTTCAGTTGTACCGTTTTTCCGACAGTAGGACGTTGGTTGGCCAGTTCTTGTACTCGTCCAAATTTTCTTTTAAAAACTGAAGCGATGCCGCGGGACATTTTAATGTCTTTCGCTACACAGTGAGCGAGGGAATACTCTGGGGACACGGTGAACAGATCTCGTTGTTCTTCTCGTGTCACGTCATACCGAGCCTTATGACCAGTAGAATGACTTTCCATGAAGTCTACAAATGTAGGTTCCTCAGCTACTACCCGGCGTACCGTCGCTCCACGATGATTGTCAAAATTATCACCAGCGAAAGGGGCTAACCGATTGAAGTGGACTACTCTCGGCTTTCCATTAGGTGTTTTCCTAATTCTGTAGACCACATCATTTATTCTTTTTACGACCTCGTAGGGACCTTCCCAATTCTTTTGCAGCTTCGGTGATAAGCCACGACGTCTTTGTGGATTGTAAAGCCACACCAAATTCCCAGGTTGATAACCACCTTTTTCAGCCTTGACATCGTACTGGTCTTTCATCCGATCGCTGGCACCTTGAATATTTGTTCATGGATGTCATTCATTCTTCTCCGTAAGTCCGTTACATAGTCCTCCCCAGCTAGATCTTCACCGGGTTTACTGCCAAATACCAGGTCGCATGGTAAACGCAACTCCCGCCCGAATAAGATGTTTGCTGGTGTCTGCCCTGTTGTCTCATGCACGGATGAACGGTAAGCCAACAAGAACAGATGAAGATGTCGGTCCCAGTCCCGTTGATGGTTAGAGACTACCTTTGACAAATACCGATTTATTGTTCTATTCATCCGTTCAACCATGCCATCAGACTGCGGGTGTAATGCAGTAGTTCTGGTTTTCTTTATTCCTAATATCTTGCAGATATTTTGGAACAGAGCAGACTCAAAATTCCTTCCTTGGTCGGAATGTATCTCTCGCGGTACTCCAAATCGGCAGATGCATTCTTTTACCAAGACTTCAGCGACCGTTACGGCTTCCTGGTTGGGTAATGGATAGGCTTCGACCCACTTAGTAAAGTAGTCCATTACTACTACTATGTATTTATTCCCATCATCAGTTTCGGGGAATGGTCCGGCCACGTCAATCGCAATGCGTTCAAAGGGACTTCCAACGTTATATTGACGCATTGGAGCTCTTCTTTTCCTATGTGGCCCGTTACTTCCCGCGCAGACCACACATTTCTTGCACCACTCTTTAACATCGTCTTTGCAATTTACCCAGTAAAATCGTTGGCGCAATCTCTCGAGGGTTTTATTTACTCCAAAATGTCCTCCACCAGATCCGTCATGGATCTCCTCCAATACTTCCGGTACTCTATTCCTAGGAATTATCAGCTGGGTCCTACTCACAGTACCTTCAGTATTCTCTATGACACGTTTCAGGAGGCCCTCTTCAACCACAATAGAGTCCCACTGCGCCCAGTACGATTTTACACTTTGTGAGTGTCGTGCAACATCTTCCCAATCTGGTCTGCTATCGCCACGTTTCCAATCCCGTATGATTTTCAAGTCCGAGTCATTTTCTTGGTCCTTGCGAAGGTCTTCCGTTTGCCAACTATCATTCACTACTGTTGTTCTGGCGATGGTCGAGAGTTTTTCTTCTAGACGACTGCAATGGTTGCATTCGTCCTGGCAAGGTCTTCTTGATAATGCGTCAGCATTACGATGGCTTGTACCTGCTCGATGCTCAATAACGAAGTTATATTCTTGCAATCTTTCAATCCATCTAGCTGCCTGACCTTCAGGATTCTTAAATTGTAGCAGCCATTTGAGAGCAGCGTGGTCAGTTCTTATAAGAAATCTTCTACCGTACAAATATTTGTAGAAGTGCTCCACGGATTTCACGACAGCCAAAAGTTCTTTTCTGGTGACGCAATAATTCCTCTCTGGTTTTGACAAGGTCTTACTAAAATAGGCAATAACCTTCTCTTGTCCGTCTTGTATCTGGGAAAGAACGCCACCAATTCCAACGTTGCTGGCATCTGTATCTAGAACGAATTCTCCTTCTGGTAAAGGATAACTTAGGATAGGTGCGCTTGTCAAGGAATATTTAAGTTGTTTGAACGCAGCTTGACAGTCCATCTCCCAGATAAATTTTCTGCCTTCTTCAGTAAGCCTTGTCAATGGCTTCGCTATGTTGGCAAATCCAGGTACATAACGTCGGTAGTATGTACAGAGCCCAAGGAAACTTCTCAATTCATGTTTGTCCCTCGGTACTGGCCAGTCACTCACAGCCCTTATTTTCTCCGGGTTAACTGCAATACCCTTACCAGAAACTACATGTCCAAGATAATGCACTTCTTTTTGAAATAAGTGACACTTCTTTGGACTGAGTTTTAGGTTAGCCTTCCTCAATCTTTGGAAAACCTCTTCCAAGTTCTTCATGTGGTCCTCGAACGTTTTTCCTACCACAATAATATCGTCGAGGTAAACCAAACATGTTTTCCACGACAGTCCAGCCAACACGGTTTCCATAAGCCGTTCAAACGTTGCAGGGGCATTGCAGAGCCCAAATGGCATAACAGTAAATTGCCACAGACCGGTACCGATGGTAAAAGCTGTCTTTTCTTTGTCTTTTGGATCTAAATCCACTTGCCAGTATCCGCTCTTTAAATCAAGAGTAGAGAAAATCTTTGATCCTGCCAATGTGTCCAGAGTATCGTCTATTCGGGGTAGCGGGTAGCTATCCTTCTTCGTCACGTTGTTAAGTAGACGATAATCGACGCAAAATCTTGTACAGCCATCCTTCTTCTTCACTAGCACCACTGGTGAAGCCCATGGACTGTTTGAAGGTTCAATCACACCTTCCGTTCTCATATCCTCTATAATTTCTTCTGCTTCTTCCCGCTTCGCCAGTGGTAATCTTCTTGCTGTTTGGCGGATGGGTCTTGCGTCTCCGGTGTCTATTTTATGATGGACTACATTGGTTCGTCCTTTGTCCTTCTTGTCAAATTGGAACACATCTTGAAAGGTCCCAATTAAGTTCTTAGCCTTGGTTTTCTGGTCGGCATTCAAGTCCTGGAACGATGATGACAGCTCCTTGATTAGTATATCTGGAACTTCACAGGATGTGTTGTCTTTGGCCTTTACAGTTCGAATAATTGATGATACCGCTGCACATTCACCTACTACGGTCCCTTTTTTTAGTATAACGGGATAAAAATTAATGTTCATTACTCGAACTGGGATTATCCTGTCGGTTTTGAGCAAGGCTTTCCCAATTACAACTCCAGTCCCAGTTTTAGCATCATCATTTTTCGGCTGGAGCATGACAATGTTTCCCTCACAGAAGCTACCCTCTATCTGTGCTTCCACGATTGATTCACTCCGTTCTGGGAGGGTGACATCTTCCGTTATTAATACTCGCATGGCATTGTCGTCTCGTGGATTTAATACCAGTTCTTCATCATTGACCATCATCACTCCATTCTTCAGGTCAAGTTTAAATCCATGCTTTTTTATAATGTCCATGCCGAGAATGAATTCATCTTCTACATCAGCTACCAGCACACGATGTTTAATGCACGTTGTTCCAACAGTGATGCTCAAATCTATTTCTCCAGATGCGGTAGCTTGTTCTCCGGTAGCTGTGCGTATCTGCCACTTTGTTGGAAGTAGATGTTTTCTGCATATTTTTCTTGCTAAGTCGGGTCTGATTATTGTTTTTGTCGCACCCGTATCCAGCAACATTTTAATCGGCCTTCTGTCGATAGAACCGTCTACATAGATGCTATTAGCTTGATGATGTAGGGATGCGACATAACTAATGGATTCTGGGGCTACTGGATTACGGGTCGACGATTGCCCCTTCGCATCAACCCGACTTAGTTTCCCGACTCCTTTTGATCTTTTCTTGGTTCTGCTTTCTTCTGTTGTTTTCTGCAGAGCCTTTGCGGGTGACCTAATTCACCGCAATTCCAACAGCGGAGTTTCTTTCTTCCAGCAGCATTAATTTCAGACGTAATTCGTCTTATCTTGTCTTCTATATCTTCGGTGTCTTCGGGCCTCTCAGCATCGATATTTCGCACTCGCGATTGATTACGTGAAGCTTGTTTCGCAGCTTCATGGTCTAAGGCATATGAAAGTGCATCAACCAGAGTTTTTGGTCGAGCCAATCGTAGTGCCTGCTGAGTTTCATTGTCTCGGACACCATATATAAATGCTTGTGTGGCTAGACATTCCAAAACACTGTCAGGAGCTGTGGGATGTGCGAGACAAACTAAACGAGCTATATCAGCTTCAAATTCTTGAAGGTTTTCTTTAGAAATCTGATATCGGTTCCTCAGTTGCGTCTGGTACACCTGCTCCAGATGCGCATTGCCATATCGCATATCCAATCTCTTAACAAGTTGTTCGTAATCTTCTTGTTCATCTTCTTTTATCGTTTGTAGGATATCGATGGCTTCTCCACGTAGCGAAACTGTCAGCGCAGTAGCTTTTTCTTTGGAAGTCCAGCCATTTGCTTTGGCAGCGGCTTCAAACTGTTTTACATAATTCGGCCATGATGATTTGCCGTCGAATTCAGGTGTTTTAATGTGCAGTTTTGAATTATGTTCCGCTTTTACTGTTTTATTTTCTTGAATTACATCAGCCTCTTCAGAATTTGACACCGCTGGCCTATTTTTGGAGAAATTTTGCTGTAATTCTTCAACTTTCTTCTCGTAAATTTCTATTCTCTCTTCCAATATTCTAGAACTGTCTTTCAATTGCTCGTTTAGTTTCTCTTCCAAAGTTCTAGAATTTGCTATCAACTCTTCTTTCAATATTCTAGAACTTTCTTCAAACTTTCTAGAATTTTCTGTTAATTTTCCTTCCAATTTTTCTTCTAAACTTCTAGAATTTTCTGTTAATTTTTCCTCCAGTTTTTGTTCTAAACTTCTGGAATTTTCTATTAATTCTTCTTTCAATGTTCTAGAAGTTGCAGCTAATTGTTCTTTTAGATTTTCATGAGCTTTTCTAGACTTTTCTTCTAGAAGTTTACTAAAATCGGTGAAACCACCCGCAATTTCGAATACAAACTCATCTGGATTTTCACCAGCTTCTACTAAAGCTTGCCGTAGACGAAGTTGCAGAACAGCCTTGGATCCCGATGTCTCTAATTCTCGGTCTTCCAGCTCCCTCTTGAGATCGGTTACTTTTAATTCACTTAATTTTACTTGTTTACTCGCCATTTTATTTATTTTTATTTTACACCTCACAGTTTTTAATAACCCCACACCTGACACCAATTGTAACGGTTTATTTATTTAGGTGAAGTGTAAAATTGATTAAAATACTAATATTTATATAACTAAGTTTAATTAAAGAAATATGAATTATAAAGAATAATGAAAAATAACTAACACTAAGAATTAACAAATATAAACACTAATTTAAGGCTAACATATATCAATAAAGAATTAAACACTAAGATAATTTATTTAAACAATTAGAACTACGCAATATTTATTTCAACAATATTTATATCACTCTTTATTTATATCACTATCTATTTATTTATATCACCATCTGTTCACTACACGTATGGATACAAGACTGTCCTCGCGATCTTTTGCTTGGGGTATTTATATTAAAACGCTTCATTCTCGAATATTCTTTTAATTCCTCGAATATTCACCGACCCCGATCAGAACAATAGGGAGCGAACGGACGTGTTTTGACCTGTGCCCTAGCGGCCGCCGCCCGCGCCGCGACCCTGGGTTCGCTACATATATATATATATACAGGGTGAGTCTGGGAAGACGCCCCCCCCCCCTTAACTTTTTTATTATAAGTAATAGAAAAAAATGGCTCCTATAAAAGTTTTATAATTTTACATACACTATTTGATGGCACATGTAGATATTTTTTATAAAGTCAGGTTTACAAGATACGACTATCAACTTTTATTTTTCAAATGACAACCTATAATTATTTTAATAAAATAGAAACCGCCATTTTTTCTCTTTTCAGCGATGTATTAACTTTTATTAATGTATTTGAAAAATTTCGAGAAAAATGAGATCATTTAGAAATGTCAGAAATAATTTTTAAACAAATATCATAGGTGGCTATGTTTCTCGAAACCGGGTAAACATCCTTCTCAGTAAGTAATAAACAAATGTATACACTTTTGACATTAATTTAATTGTTTTACATTGTTACGTTTTGTTTATTTTCATATAGCCACCTATAATATTTATTTAATAATTATTTCAAATATTTTTAAATATCTCATTTTTCTCGAAATTTTTCAAATACATTAATAAAAGTTAATACATCGTTGAAAAGAGAAAAAAATGGCGGTTTCTATTTTATTAAAATAATTATAGGTTGCCATTTGAAAAATAAAAGTTGATAGTCGTATCTTGTAAACCTGACTTTATAAAAAATATCTACATCTGCCATCAACTAGTATATGTAAAATAATAAAACTTTTATAAGAGCCATTTTTTCTATTACTTATAATAAAAAAGTTAAAGGGGGGGGGCGTCTTCCCAGACTCACCCTGTATATATATATATATATATATATATATATATATATATATATATATATATATATAGAGAGAGAGAGAGAGAGAGAGAGAGAGAGAGACGACAGTAAGACAGAGAAACGAAAATTAACGAAAGATGGGGAATGCCAACAAATTTAAAGGGCTCATCGTTTCAAATCGGACTCGATTTTCTTTGTTAACGCGTCTAGAAAATTTTCAATAAGAGGACAATAATAAAAACTTTAATAAAAAAGGGAAAATAATTATCAAAAAGAAATTATTATATTTCACATACTCCAAAGGGGAAGAAGCTGTATCAGCTTTCCACGCTTTGTCGACGTCCATGTATAAGATTATTCTGGCTGATTCAAAGTTGTACCGATTTTCGGATTAAACAAAATATATTTATACATTATAAAAATCATAATTTGGAGAAATATGAGTATGTAAATTTAAAAACAACACATGAATATTTTTATAATAACATATTTTGTTTAGAAAATAATTTTTATAAAAAAAAAATTGATTTGTATTAATTGATGGTGTAGTATATTGCTTATACGAGTAAGTAAAAAAAAATAGATATCAACTCGTAAAATTCTCGAGTACATTATTAAGAAAATTATATGTAAAACTTAAAATACTTTATGTTATAAATCTCTGTAATCAAATCAAAAGAGAGAAACAGAAAATTGTGCTTATTGATGAAATTGCAAGATACAAACATTTTCTTTAATAAAAATATTTACAAAATATATGTACCTATTTGTTTCATCTATTTTGGTTTTATTATATTGATAATATTATAATTTTAATATTTTTACATTCCAAAAATTCTTTATCATTCAAACAAAAATTTAAATGTGCGCGTACATCACCCAACAAATTTAAAGATTCACAAAATGCTCGAAGGTCATAGAACTGACTAGGGTAACACCAAAGGTACCTACACGGAAAGTCGCTTCTGTATATAACTATGTGGTCGAGGGTAGATTCGGTAAGAAAATTATAACAAGTAATACTATGAACACAGAAAGTAAAATAGATTTAGAGTACAATAATAAAATGAATCATTTATTATTTTTAAAACAAGTATTTTAATACAAGGACTTTTCAATTTAATTTATTTTTTAAATGTCAAACTGACATTTTGGACAGAAAAAAATCCATTTAATAATTTTCCGTTGATAGATTATTCAAATAATGAAAAAATTAAAAGAAAATTTTATTACCATGGTAACCATGCGTAATACAATGTTTCATTTGATGTTAGTGTCGTACTACTTTCTTAAAAATAACACTTAAATGATTACATATGCTGCAATTTTAATGTTATAAAGTTTAAAAGTAATAAATGATAATTTAAAAATAAAGTGCACTATGTTTATTTTATTTTATTTATTTTTTCAGGTTATCATCAAGTCTCTACAGTTCTACCATAACAAATTTAAAATAACAGTATGTGATTTATTTGTTTTGGACTACACATTAGTGTATAATGTATGACTACTTATATTAATTTTCTTAACAACTTTTTTTTTTATAAAAATTGTTTCATTTCAGATGATAGCTGGTATAAGTACAACTCTAGTATTTGTAGTAACATTAATAAATGATAATAAATAAATATATATTTTTATCTACAACTATTGAAATATCGGTACATTATACGTGTGATACTACATATAATATACTACTCATATTACACAAGTGTAATATGAAATGTCATGATACACGCTACACTTTTCTGTAATAAATAGGGCATATAATTTAACACATATTATTTTATTAAACTGTTAATTTATTAATAACATATTTTTTATTATAAATATCAATATATATGCTTATAAAAGTATAATAAATACAATTTGAAAAGTAATTTTGACATTTAAGTGCTACTGTGGCGCCATCTGTTAAGCTATATATGAACTACCCACACCTAACTGAATATTTAACAAATAATATCAGATTTGTTATATGCCTGATAGTTGTAGATAAAGTATAGTATTTGACTCGCAAAATATGGCTATATTACACGAGGATGTAATTAAAAATACGAGCGGTAGCGAGTATTTTTAATCATCTAAATTATACGTGTGATACTACATATAATATACTACTCATATTACACAAGTGTAATATGAAATGTCATGATACACGCTACACTTTTCTGTAATAAATAGGGCATATAATTTAACACATATTATTTTATTAAACAGTTAATTTATTAATAACATATTTTTTATTATAAATATCAATATATATGCTTATAAAAGTATAATAAATACAATTTGAAAAGTGATTTTGACATTTAAGTGCTACTGTGGCGCCATCTGTTAAGCTATATATGAACTACCCACACCTAACTGAATATTTAACAAATAATATCAGATTTGTTATATGCCTGATAGTTGTAGATAAAGTATAGTATTTGACTCGCATAATATGGCTACATTACACTCAGATGATTAAAAATTAATTAATTAATTACATCCTCGTGTAATATAGCCTACATATTATGCTTGTTAAATAATATACTATTATACTATTACAACGTAGCATTATACATTATTAGTAACGTAGAACAGTTTTTACTGCTGATGAAGAAGTACTGAGGTGCGTGAAGTTGGCAGCGAGAAGTAAAAAAAAATATCAAAATTGTGTTCAATCGAATGTATTTCGTTTGTATTTGAATGTATTTGTACTACAAAGATTTCTATTTTTAAAATAGTTTAAATTTTCAACATTTTATTTTTATGCTGCTAAGTTCACGCTAGCAATAAAGTTAAATTTAGAAAAATTAAAAAACGCACCAATCGTTTGTATTTGATTGTATTTCCAATAAAAATTTCGAAAAATAATCGTACCATTATTTATAACAATTTGTTTTTTACTCTGCCAGCTTCACGCTAGAAGTGAAAATAAATCTTTAAAAAATAAGAACCACGCCAATCGTTTGTATTTCGTTTGTATTTGATTGTATTTGCAATAAAAATTTCTAGAAAAATCGTACTATTATTTATAACAATTTGTTTTTTATTCAGCCAGCTTCACGCTAGCCGTGAAGATAAATTTTAAAAAAATAAGAACCATGCCAATCGTTTGTATTTGCTTGTATATCCAATCAAAATTTTGAGAAAAAAATCGTACAATTATTTATAACAATTTTTTTTTATTCTGCGAGCTTCACGCAAGCCGTGAAGATAAATTAAAAAGCACGCCAATCGTTTGTATTTGATTGTATTTCTAGCAAAAATTGGATAGAAAAATTCTACACTTTTTTGCAACAAATTTAATGTAATGGTGCCACCTTCAAATAGCAGCATAATTCTCTTAAAAAATTACAAATATAGATCGTTTTAATTTGATTATATTTCTAATAAGAATTGAAATAGAAATAAGTCTGCGGTTTATTAAAACAATTTTATTTTTAAAAAACCACCTTGTCTTCTTGACGCTTGAGAACTTTTCTTTTAACAAATAAACAATTATAGATCGTATGTATTCCGTTTGTACTTGATTATACCAGTTTCTAGCTTATAATTGAAATATCAACGTTATATTACAACAATTATAATTTCATGCTTCTTTAAAAAAAAAAATAGGTAAGATACAATTCGTAAATGACGTGTGTTATGTTAGTTACATATGAATGACACAAAAGCTGGCAGCACAATTTGTTTACTGTTCTGTTGTTATGGTATCTGATGGGTTTGTCCACTATTTTTGAACAGCTTATATGAACTTTGATCTGATTTTTTATAATTTCCTGAACCGATTTGACTTCCCAAATCGCCCCTGCATTTATTACATATTACATACATATTTGGTATATTGTACCTATATATTTACCTCCTCTCTGGTATCTGCGGCATTAATTGAATCTATTCGAATAAACAAATAACGAAACTTAACAAAATAAAAGATTTGCTTAAAAATAGAAGTTTATTCATGTCTTAAAAAACAAATAACAAACATAAAAAGTATTCTTAACTTGTAAATATTAATAAATTCTTAGATTGTGTAAATTAATAAATGAATTACAAAATATTGATGAGCTTGAAGATAAGTCACTTTTGAATCCAAGTCATTATAACGTTCCCACATAGCATCAAGTCTGCGGCAGGCAGCAAAGTAGTGTCCAATTCCTTTTGGGGACGGTATATATATTATTGCACCTCTTAAAGTAAATTGTTTTTCATTGACACGAATTAATATCGGTAGTTTTTAACGAAAATTCTCCACATTCATTGGTTTCAATGAAAATATTGTCCGATGCAGTTAAAACGTGATTGCTATCACAAAAACTATTTGTGCATTTTGTTTTTTGATATAAACAGCTATCTATAGCTTGTTGTAAATTATTTAGATTTTTTAGGAAAATATTCATTTTATTTATTTATTTGATTTATAATCAATCAATCCAACAGGACATAAGTCCCAATTACAGGATGATGTGTAAAAGATATAATACATACAAGTACATAACGTTGTAAATACGCAACAAAATTAAATACATAAACGAATTTGAAAAAAACAAACTAACAAAACTTAAGTAATAAACAAACAATTATAAAATAACATTATTATGAACAGATAAATAATAATTTATCAAAGAACTTTTAAACAAACTGTAAGGGTCTGCAAAAACGGCAATATTCGAGGGAATAGAATTGTAAATAGAACACATATGTCGAATAGGCGACTTACTTTCATAATTTGTCCTGACTTTACTACAGCGAAAAGTGAATTTGTTCCTAGAGGTGATACGTGGAACACTAAGAGGAAGGTGGGCGAGAATATAACAATCAGTATCAATATTGTTTAAAACTTTGTATAAAAACAAGCAAGATTGCATTTCCCTACGATATTTTAATGAGAACAAATTCACTTCAAGCAAAAGTTTATCATAGTTAATGTCAAAATTAGGATACTGATCATATTTTTTAAAATAACAATATTTAACAAAAAGTTTTCGAACTGATTCTATAACGGAAATGTATTTGTTGTAAATAGGGTTCCAAATTTGGAAACAAAATACTCTAATTTTGACCTAACCAACGAACAATATAAGTTTTTTAAAGTTGACACACTATGAAAAGGTTTACAAGTACGAATAATGAATCTTAACATTCGAATAGATGACTTAGTAATATTGTCAATGTGCAAATTAAAAATCAATTTATCATCAAAGATCACTCCGAGGTCTTTAAATTGGTATACATGTTCAAGACAGAAATTCTCCATAGCGTAAGAATAGGTGTAAACAATTTTTTTCACCAGATAACTCATTATTTTACATTTACTATAATTAAAGAATAATTTAGAGTTCTGAGACCAAGCTAAAATACTATCTATATCATCTTGCAAAAGTTTACAGTCATCTATGGAATTTATGGTTCTAAAAACTTTCAAATCATCAGCGTAGATCAAAACTTCTGAATTCTTGACCGCATCAGCAATGTCATTAATGAATAAAATGAACAACAGGGGTCCTAAACTCGAACCTTGTGGCACACCAGAAGTGGCAACAAATGGAGCAGAGCTAACATTGTTAATTTGAACTGATAGTTTACGATTTACTAGATAGGATTTAATAAAAGATAGTAAATTTGGAGAGAAATTGAAATTAGAATTTAGTTTGCGGAGAAGAATATCGTGATCGACAGTATCAAAGGCTTTTTTAAAATCAGTATAGATGACGTCTACTTGTGAGTTATCATGAAGGGAGTTAAGAGTATATTCCGTAAAGTTGATAAAATTGGTAGCTGTAGATTTGCCATTTACAAATCCATGCTGTTGAGTAGATATAAGATTCTGAACATTACCGTAAATATGCTTGTAGAGAATAGATTCAAAGATATTTGAAATATTTGAAAGGATAGCAATAGGGCGATAGTTGGAAATATCAGTTACATCACCAGATTTAAAAATTGGACAAATGGTACAAGATTTGAGAATAGAAGGGAAAGTGTTATTTTTTAAAGATAGATTAAACAAATATGATAGAGGTTCAAGAAAAATATAACTGCATGCTTTAATGATGTAAGATGGAAGATTATCTGGACCTGGATTTCTAGTTACTTTCAGACGTTTAATTGCAGTTAAAATATCATCTGAAATATTAGAAATATTGACAACGTTTGACAGGCAATTATTATTGTGAATGGGAGTAGTAGAGTGATCGGAGCTATCTGAAGGAATGTAAACGCTAGCAAAGAATTCTGAGAAACCGTGCACTATTTCAAGAGTAGTGGTAAATTCTTGATTGTTAAAATGCATATACCCTGGGATGCGAGAAGTACGTTTTTTACTATTTATATAGGACCAAAATTTATTTGGATCAGCACTCAAAGTATCCTCGATGTTATTTAAATATACTTTATGGGCAATTTTAATTTCTTTTTTAATAAGTGCACGGAGACGTTTGAATTCAGACTGATAATATTCGGTTTTATGGATTTTAAATAAATTTTTGAATCTGTTTTTAAGTTTTATTAATTTGATGATATGAGAATTAAACCAAGGTGGATATTTAGATGGTCGTCTTATACTAACAGGAATACACATATCAAATATATTATAGATTATAGTGTAAAAGATATTAAAGGCAAAGTCAACATCATCATAAATTTTCAGTAAGTCCCAATTAACATCTGAAAGTAAGTTATAAAGTAGATTATAATCTGCAGAACGAAAATTGTAAGACCAATAGTTTTGATTAAAGGAAAAGTTAGGAATATTAGGATTAGAGTCAAATTTAAATGATATTGAAAGAGCTGGATGGTACGGATCTTCATCAACAACTGGATCATTGTTTGCAAGAACAGAACAGGATAGATTAGAAACAACTAGATTCAACAACCTACCATAGGAATTTCTTATCTGATTAAACTGTGTTGCATTTATAAAAGCAGCAAAATTCTCAAAATTAGACGTAAAATTATCAGTGCTTAAAAAAATTGATAACTGTCAATTAGTTTCGCTATATTAAAGTCACCAACAATTATGAAGTTACATTCAGCAAGGGATATGAAGGATTCAAGAGATTCAAAAATATAATTCTGTTGATCAAGGGAAATGGGTGGAGGAAGATAGACAACAATGATATAGATAAAAACAGTGGATGTTAGAAACAATTTGGTGCAGACAGGAGGAAGGATGTAAAGCAATGTTGATAGGCAAAGATTTGTATTTGTTATTATTGACAGCACATAGGACACCACCACCACGAGATTTACCACTACTGAGTGTGTCCCTGTCACATCTATAAACATCGTAATGAGGCAAAAACAATTCGGAAGTGTGAACACTGTTGTTAAGCCATGTTTCCGTTAGGCAAATTATATCAAGATCTAAAGAGGCAAGATTATTGTAGAAAGTATTTACTTTAATATACAGACCCCTAACGTTTTGGTAGTAAATATGAGTGACTGATATTACAATTTGAAAAAAATAAGAAGAGAGATAAAAGTATGTAAATAAAAATAAACAGATGTGGAATGTAATAAATTCGGTTGATGACCTAAGATGATAGAGTGACTAATATTAGTAAAAATAGAGAGAAACAAATCAATGAAAAATAACAAGAACTTAAGTTTTTATTAATATATGTATAAATTTAAAATATGAGTGTATGTAAATAATTTGGTGTAACGGTAGGCGATTAAAGAGATTTACAATGAAATAAGTTAAAATAAAACGGTAGATCTTTAATTTCTTGTAAGATCTTGCGCAGAAGTATTGAGATGTACAAAAATAAATGTATTCACAGAAAATAACAGTTTGAGGAAATTTACGCTTAAAACTAAATAATGTAACCACAAATAGGAAAGAAATAAAGAATAACAATTTCAAAATGATGGCTTTTAACAGCTCCAAACATTAACAAAATAACATACATCGTTATCGGTGTCTAATGTAAGTCATTTAAATTATTGATTATTTTGATAGAGTTGTTGACTTTGGCATAAATATAACCATCTCTAGACCAAACGTTCTTAAAGCCATACTTAGCAGATGAACTTGTAAGTAAATGTACTCTCTTTTTAGTTAGATCTTCTTTAATGGACATTTTCGTGCCTTTTAGTTTTTTACGTTGGTTCATTACAAGTTTACGAGATTTGTAAGAGACAAACTTAACAATAATGGGTCGTATTTTAGTGCCGGAAGGGTCTTTTCTGCCAATTCTGTGATACCGATCAATGAGGCCAGGTACTACACTCACACCACAGATATTATTAAACACTTCACTCACGGTTGATTCGGTGTTTTCGCTGGGAGTTTCTGGAACGCCAAAGACGCGGATGCAGTTGCGCCGTGAGTACTGCTCCTGCTGGGCCAGCTTCTCTTCCAGGACCCGGTTGTCGTCGGTCAACTTCGAAATGATGCCCTCATAATACACTCGCTGTTCCTCGAGCTTTTCATCTAGTCGAGCAATACCTCTGCTAACTAGACTGCTGAGGAAGGTATCATTGCTCAAGAGTGTATCGATCGTTTCTTTAATTGCCGATGTCGTCTGGCTACGAGTAGATCCACCCATTGTATATCAAAAAAACAAAATTTGGGCCACAGAAAGGAATAATTTGAACACGTGAGTAGTATTTTACGACACTTTATTTAAGTTAAGACGGAGCTGCGCAAAACACGTCTACTCGCGACTACACATGAAAGGTTATTCATATCAATATTTGTAAATATCATTTTTCTGTATACCGCCGGTAGGGTTGCCAACTCGAAAGGACCAACCCGGAAGAATTTTAAGAAATCGAGTAGGGGGGCCAAGTAGTTTGAAAGAAAATCTCAATTATTTATTAATTTTTAAATTTATATTTACTTATGCTTTCGATCAGCATCTAATATTTGACGGTTTTTTTACCACAGAATCATAAAAGTTTTTACATGAAAAATCAAATTTTGTTACTATTTGTAACTGCTTTTCCTAAAGAAATATTCATTCGGTATTCATTTTCTTTCCTTGCTCCATACTTGCCCCATCATGCTGAATATGCGCTCGCCATTAGAGAGAGGAATGGAAAGAACAAACCTGACAAATTTTTTCAATTCATAGCGAACGAGTACCGACGTACGACCGAAGGGTGTATATAATTTTAGAAAAACCGGAAAAATTGCACCCCGGGAGGTCGGGAGGTTACCCATTATTTCCGGAGTCTCCCGGACAATCCGGAAGGTTTTGAATAATACCGATACCCAAAAAGAAACCAGGTGTATGAGATTTTTGGAGAAGCTATCCAATGATACCTCAATTCACACTGCAAATCCTCTTCTTTGGATGGAGCTGGAGTCAACTTCGTAATCTTAAAAGTAAAACCCTCATATTTTATTGCAGATTTGGATTCTGCAGTGAAAATTATGTAAAGTTTGCCCAAAACATTTTTTTAGATTCGTGACAGACGACGCTGTAATCGCAAATCTAATAATACTAAACTATATAGGGTGTTGTTTTTTAGAGTAACCAGCAAATATCTTGCTTATTTATCATCTTAGTTATTTATATCACATAATATTATTTATGCAGCTATATGTAAGCTAAATGAAGATGGATATACATTCTTATTATCATTTCCGGTTTATGAGTATGATGTATATCCATCTTCATTTTGCTTACATATTGGTATATAAACTGTCTTTTGTGATATAAATAGCTACGATGACAAATATCCGAGATATTTGCTGGTTACTCTAACAAACAACATCATGTATAGGTTTCAGGATAAAAATTAAAAATTAATTTCTCACATTTCCATGTAAATAACTTGTAATTTTATGAATTACCTGTTAAAATGTATAATTATGTGTAGTTTTGAAGTAAATAAATAATTTAATTCTTGGAAAAGGATATGTGACGTAGATAAATTATCCGAGATGGGGCGTAGAGAAAGAGAGCAACGAGATGAAATAAATTAAATAACAGTAGCATGATAACAAGTGGTATTACTTCCACGTCTACGAATATTAACTAATCAGCGAACCGTACTTTGAATATATCACAGTAATACATAGCGGGAGGATATTTTTTTTCGAAAGGTAAATAATAAATAATTTTTCATAAATATTTTTTAAAAAATTACCAATAAAATTAAAACCGCTACTTCCTGTAATTCAATAGTTTTTTTTTTTACTAAAAATTCAAACATAATCACACTCCAATGGGCTCCGCATCGTTGTTTTCCCAAATAAAAATTTATCGTGAATTATTTACATTTAGCGAATTTTGCCCCAATTAACAAGCGGTGCTCCAAAGACCCAATGAAGTTTGATAAATGTGCAATATTTATTTGTAACAATATAATTTGACATTGTTTTAAAATATTCGAATTTAGGGTCTATGTAACCCATAAGAAATCGGAAGCGCCATATGTCTTGTGTTTTCTGTTGTTTAAAGTAATTTTGCGACATTAGAGCCATCTAGCCATTTAGGACATTTTTAAAAAGTAATACCCACTGTACGTGCACACTGCTCTTTCTTATTTACGAACTTCAGACCATTGTGCTTCAGATTGTCAAGGTGTAAAGAACTGATGACTGATATAGGTGACAGTGCTCAACTTTTAACACAGATAAAATTTGATTCAGGTATAATTGTTATGTAATACATTTAATTTTATCGTGAAAAATAGTGTTGCCAAAAGGACAAGACTAGGTGAGACAAGAAGAAACGAAGTTAGTTTTCTCATGGGTTTTGATCTTCAACCTTCAAGTCACTTGTCTTTTGGTAAACTTGTTTCGAACGACGCAAATCTTGCTTAAAGTCATTGCAGTTTGTGAATCAGTTTAAAGAAAAATATTATCCTTCGTCTAAAGTTCAGTATGTCTTAACCCCTTTGTTCAAATACACGATGTCTAAATCTCACAGTGTTTAAATCCCACTGTGTCTAAATACACAGCAGATCTATGGCGTCTAATTTTATCTCAATCAAAACTCATCAAACATTCTTTATATAGGTTTCAATCATGTATGTATACTGCAGAATTGATTAATGTTTTTGTAGTAGTGGGGAGGTGAAATTTGTTAGATCGAAATTAGATTGCGGAGTGAGGGAGCAATGAAATCTTGCCAAAAAAATTAATAACCTTCTTTTTTGTTTAAATCAAAACAGTATAGTTTTGTATATCGTTCTGTATGACTACATTATTTTTATTTTCATTTTTTGTTGCATAATATTGTTTTTAAATATGATATTTTAAAAAAGTTTAAAAAAAAACTGCCATGTTGTGACGTAAACTGTATAAACTGCAACTTCAGGCTCATTTGATAGAAACTTACAACATGATCACAGAATAATTAAAAGAAAAAAAATATGTTGATTATAAATTGATAATTTAGTATCTAAAAAGATTTAAAAAAATAATGCAGATATATATAATATCATTTAATAAATTTTTATAAATATTCTCATTTGTCTTGAAAGCACAAACAACGTTTCACCGGTATGTTCACGTTTAGAGTTTAGAGTTTTAGTTTATCCCTAGCTGTCATTGTGACTTTAGCCTTGGCCTCGAACAACTCAAGATGGCTGATTATTTATACAGAATACGTCACTAGGCGAGGGACGAAGTGGGTGGAAAGATATTAGTAAAAAATTAGAGAATAAAATATCCCCGGCTCATATATATACAATAGTAAAATTAAATCGATACAATTGTTGGAACATATTGGATATAAAAGAAGATAGTGTTGAATTAGAAATCCAATCTTCATCAAACAGTGAAAATAATGACATGGTTAAAACGATCACATTAAGCTTAGATAATAGTATATGGAAATTAATAGAACCACAAAAAGAAACAGATATCCACCTACAAAAAGGATGGGCAGATATTTTATTTAAAGAATTTTGGGAAATTGAAGACTTGCAATGTTGTTGAACTTTTAAAAATAATAGAATTTCTATATCTGGCCAATATTATTTAACTTTTACTGCATTTTGTAAGGAATGTTTTGCAAAATTACGAGCCTGGGTCTATTTTAAACCAGAAAACAATGAAAATCTGAATTTGACGTGCGAAATCATTGGAAGGAATGTCGACAAACACACTGGAATTTGGAAAAGGCAATTAAAAGGACAGGAAAGAACTGTAATATCACAAAGACTGGCAGATGGTTTATTAGGTGTTAATTATAGACGACGGAGAGCTACAGAATTGTGTAAGAATAACAATGATCATCCATTGCTTTATAGTAAAGATGTGTTAAGAACTTGTAGAAAAGAGGGGAAAAGAAAACAAATGGAGTTTACCTTACAAAATACGCCAACAGAAACATTAATTGTTTTAAAATATACACCAGTAAACAGTACTATTTTTCATAATATAGGTATAGACCCGTTTTATATACATTAGTGGTCTACGGAACAATTACATATTTATAATGATTATTGCAAAAATAAGCAAATGACTTCATTACTTATAGATGCAACTGGAACTTGTGTACGTAAGTTAGCAAGGCCAAATGGTAGTTCGTCATCTCATATATTTTTTTACGTTTGTGTCACACATCTTGGTACATCAGATGGTCAGATACCAGTATGTCAAATGCTTTCTGAAGTACATGATATTATCCACATAACGTTGCGGTTAAATTTATTGATAAAATCTGGAGCTCTTCTTCCAAAACAAATTATATGCGACCATTCTACTGCACTTCTTGGATCAATTGCTAGAGCATTTGCTGAAGAAGTAAGTTTAAACAATTATATTGAAAAATGTTTTTCATTGTTAACTGGAAAACTTACCGATTTACCTAAAACATATATAAGAGTAGATTATACACATATGATATATTTAATTAGCAGATGGAAGAGTTTACGATACCAAAGTAGACAACGACGAGAATTCTTTATCCGAAGTATGGCATTACTTATAAAATGCAGAGAATTTGAAGAAGCTAAACAGATTATATTGGATTTATTGGTCGTCAGTAAATCTCAATATGACTGGACCTTTGAAAATGGTCAAATAACACCAGCAGAAGATTCTAAAAGAAATTTAAAAATGCTTATTTCATGTCACCACAATGTAGTAATAGAAGAGGATTTTGAAGATAGTAATAAAAATCGAGATGAAAATATTGATGTTGATTTAGAACAGTTAGAAAATGAAGTACCTGCAAATTTAAAAGAATGGATAACCCATTTAGATATTTTATCAACGAATTTATCAAATTATGAAGCTGAAAGAGAAAACTATCATTATTTACCTTCTTTTTCCAACGATATTATAAGAATATTAAGAACTTTTCCATTGTGGAGTGCTGTTATGGCCCCATTATTTAAATATGATACCCCAACTGCTTCTTCCAGTTCAGTTGAAAGTTATTTCAACGATTTAAAAAATAGAACATTTGCGGAAGACATATTACCAATTAGAGTAGACAAATTCATTTTAAAACAGATACAAGCAACTAATGGAATATTAAAATTAGCAAACATTGGCTCAAAATCTGCAACACTAATTGAAAACAGCAAAACAAGCTCCCGAAAAAAAGATATTACTGAATTATATTCTACAGAGGACAAAAATTAAAATAAAACAAAGTTACGAATTAAATGAAAATTTATGTGTAGAAAATTTTCGTGGTTTGGGAAATCCTAAAACAAAAAAACAAAGAACTAAAACTTCATACTATGGTTCTCCATGTCCAGAAATTTTACATGTGGTTGATAACAAAAAAGTTAAAGTTGATCTACTAAAAAATGGTAATATTACAAACCAAAGAAAAGCAACCAGACTGAATAAAAATAACATTAGTTTAAGTAATACGTGTGCTTTTGATTCGGTATGCCAAGTTTTAGCAACAGCTTATTGTGATAGTATGCCCTATAACAAATCTGTATCGGATGTACAAATTATTAATTTTATAAAAAAATTAGTTACACATGGTACAAGTACAGAATTGTATGACCAACGAATATATATTTTAAAAGAGGTGTTTGATAATAAAAAATTATTATCAGGGGAAATTACAATTGATTGTAACTGTAATGTAACATTTATAATAATCAAAGTTTTGTCAGAGTTACCTAGCTTAACTGATGAAATGTCTTGTATTAATGTATGATTATAATTTATCTATAATAAGAAAAATGATATTTACAAATATTAATATGAATATTTTCCTAAAAAGTCCAAATAATTTACAACAAGCTATAGATAGCTGTTTATATCAAAATACAAAATGCACATATTGTTTTTGTGGTCGTCATCACGTTTTAACTGCATCGGACAATATTTTCATTGAAACCAATGAATGTGGAGAATTGTCGTTAAAAACACTACCGATATTAATTTGTGTCAATGAAAAACAATTTACTGTAAGAGGTGCAATAATATATATACCGTCCCCAAAAGGAATTAGACACTACTTTGCTGCCTGCCGCAGACTTGATGCTATGTGGGAACGTTATAATGACTTGGATTCAAAAGTGACTTATTTTAAAGCTCATCAAGATTTTGTAATTCATTTATTAATTTACACAATCTAAGAATTTATTAATATTTACAAGTTAAGAATACTTTTTATCTTTGTTATTTGTTTTTTAAGACATGAATAAACTTTTATTTTTATGCAAATTTTTTATTTTGTTAAGTTTCGTTATTTGTTTATTCGAATAGATTCAACCACTGCCGCAGATACCAGAGAAGAGGTAAATAAATATAGGTACAATATACCAAAATGTATGTAATATGTAATAAATGCAGGGGCGATTTGGGAAGTCAAATCGGTTCAGGAAATTATAAAAAATCAGATCTAAGTTCATATAAGCTGTTCAACAATAGTGGACAAACCTATCAGATACCATAACACCAGAACAGTAAACTAATTGTGCTGCCAGCTTTTGTGTCATTCATGTAACTAACATAACATACATCATTTACGAACTGTATCTTACCTATTTTTTTTTAAAGAAATTTGCTGCTAGTTTCTTTTCGGAAACATGAAAATGTAATTGTTGTAATATAACGTTGATATTTCAATTATAAGCTAGAAACTGGTATAATCAAGTACAAACAAAATACATACGATCTATAATTGTTTATTTGTTAATAGAAAAGTTTTCAAGCGTCAAGAAGACAAGGTGGTTTTTTAAAAATAAAATTGTTTAATAAACCGCAGACTTATTTCTATTTCAATTCTTATTAGAAATACAATCAAATTAAAACGATCTATATTTGTAATTTTTTAAGAGAATTATGCTGCTATTTGAAGGTGGCTCCATTACATTAAATTTGTTGCAAAAAAGTGTAGAATTTTTCTATCCAATTTTTGCTAGAAATACAATCAAATACAAACGATTGGCGTGCTTTTTAATTTATCAGAATAAAAAAAAATTGTTATAAATAATTGTACGATTTTTTTCTCGAAATTTTGATTGGATATACAAGCAAATACAAACGATTAGCGTGGTTCTTATTTTTTTTAAATTTATCTTCACGGCTAGCGTGAAGCTGGCAGAATAAAAAACAAATTGTTACAAATAATGGTACGATTATTTCTCGAAATTTTTATTGGAAATACAATCAAATACAAACGAAATACAAACTTAGAGCGATTTTGATTATATAGAAAAATTTACTCGTGAAGAATTTCCGTTTATAGTACCAGAAAAAACATCAAACTTCTACAATATGTATTTTAAAATTACCGAAAAATTCAAAATAGTGAATGGTCATAGAATATTACTGAACTCGATAGGAAAGTTACTAAAAAATAAGGAAGACACTTTAGTAAATACAAATAAAAAATCTACTACATCTAAACAAGTTGCTAATAAAAGAAAAAGTAATGTTGCAAAAGAAAATGTTCCAGAAAGAAAAAAGACAAAAACATCATCATCTGAAGATGACCATAATTTACTAACTAGATTGGTAAATAACTGGTTAAGAAATTTTTTTGAATTATATGAAAACAAAGAACATAATGAGAAAATATTGGATACAATAAAAATTATTTGAAACAATATACCAACTCTTCGTATTATTCCCGATTTACAAAATAAAAATAATTCTGACATAGCAACTACTTCGGCTACCATATCACAATCAAAAGCAATTGAGATTGCAAATATTGATTGACCAGTATGCAAGAGACCACAGAGAGTTCAAAAATGTCTTCAAACAAATGGGAAACTAAACTGGGTATTGTCTAATTATAATAGGCATATTCGACGACATGTTAAATATAAATTAAATAATAAGCCTGGTCCGCAAGTTACAAATTTATCTCAGCCTTTAATAACTACAGTATTTATAACAGTTCCATCGGATCCACACGTGAACAATATAGTCCTAAAGGACGTCCTAGCTGAGTCAGAAAATTCATGTCCTTATCTGATTATGATAATGAATTATTGTCTGAAATATCTAATATCTCTAATGAACAGGATTTTTCTATGAGCAAGATTAGTGAGGAGACTACTAATACTTGTATAAATCTGGCAGCCTCCACTCGAACAAGCAATTCATCCATTGTAAGCTTAAATTTCTCTGTAAGTTCTCCACTAAAATTTAATGTAAATAAATGGAAGCAAAACAAGTATAGTCGAACGGAAATAGCGAAAAGAAAACGGAATTCAACATTACTAAAAAATCAAACTACTATTAATGATTATTTCTCAATTTTAAATGAAATGGAAGTTGTTATAAATGAAAATGAAACATTAAAAAACTATGTTACATAACTGGGAATCTAATGAAAATAGTAGTTTTTCATTACAAAATAGGAATGCGCAAAATGACCCTTTAAAATAATAACTTTATTGAAACAAACTGCAACAAAAAATGATAAACGACAAAATTCTGGAAATAGATATGAAAGCAATTTAAAATTATTTAGTACATATTTATTTTTAATTGGTGGTCGTTTATTTTATGAAACACTGCAAGCTAATATGAAAAATGTTTTCCCTAGTACAATTCAAAGAACTATACAGTCCTGTAACATAATAACAGAAGGAGAATTGCGATTTGAAGAACTTCACCAATTTCTTACTAAGAGAAATTTATCCTTATAAGTATGGATCAGTGAAGACCAAACAGCAATAAAAAATGAAATTCAATACGAATCAAATTATTTATTAGGATTTGTTTCTCCTCTGAATGCTAAGGGGCTTCCTATAATTAATTATTTCCAAGCTAAATCTGCAAAACAGATAGAATTACATTTTCAAAATAGTAGTAAAGCTTCCTATATAAACGTAATTCTTGCTCAACCTCTTGTAGAAGATGCACCATCATTTACTTTATGTGCTTATGGATCTGACATCAAATTTAATGCTAAAGATGTAATGAACAGATGATATCTAGAATTTTGTACGGCGCAACACGGAATTAAAATAAAAGAATTTTAATCTGATGGCGATACACGCTTACTAAAATGCATGAAAGTAAGGAGTAATCTTCCCAAAAATTCTAGTAAAAACAAATGGTTTCAGACACAACAAAATCATAATGATCCCGTTTGTATACAAGACACAGTTCATATGGGTACTAAGCTTAAAACTAGACTTTTAAAACGAGAGAATGTTTTACAAATGGGAAAATATCAAGTAACTGTGCAACATATCCATAATTTACTTAATAATACATCAAAGGATAAGCATTTGCTTACAGAAAGTGATTTATTGTCCACAGATAAATTGAATTTTGAATCATACAATAAATTATCAAAAACTAATATTCAGAATCTATTGACTGCAAATATCGAGGAAAGTAATGCAACTGTTGCTTATCTTAAAATGACTAAATTAATTCTTGATGCATTTTTATGTAGAAAGTTAACCATTCTTAATAGAATATATAATATTTGGTACGCAGTTTTCTTACTAAGAGCATGGAGATACTGGTTATTAGAAAACAAATATAGTATAACAAAGAACTTCATTACACTGAATAGTTATACGTGCATAGAATTAAATGCACATGCCTTAATAACTATATGTGAAAGAGATATAGCAGAGAGATATAGCAGAGAAGTACTTTTTCCACAGTTATAAATTTCACTACTTTAGATTTTTTGAGACGCATAAATAGAATATAATTGATTAATGAGATTATGGCAGAAATTGAAAAAAAATCAGGTGACCATTATTAATTTTATAATACATATATGTAGGTATACGAGTATGTCTATTTTTATTAAATTTATTTTTAGATGGCCAGTTTTTTTCTACGGGAAGATAATACATCACGCTTGGGTGAGGGCTGTAATTCTGATAGTTTTAGTATACCAGAAAAAGATAAAATAGAAAGAGAAATTGCGAGAGCTAAGGACGATGCATTAAAATTATCAGAAAGCTTAGACATGAATATTATGAGATCAGACGATAATTGGTTAAAAGTGACTATAAAAGAAGGATCATCTTTAATTAAAGAAACCGGTAATATTTGATCAGATTCACTCCTAGTTCACTCTGATATTGAATCTGATGAAGATTTAGGTAAATACAAACTAATTTTACAAATTCTTATGCTAATTTGTTATATTCAATCCCGATATATAATGTTCGATTCTCAACAAAGTTTGATTTAATTATTAAAAAAAGATTAATTAACTTTTTTTATGTAGAATCACGCAAAAATGAGAGAAGTGAAAACTCGATGGAGGATAATAAGCTATCAATGAATATTGACGATTTACAATTAAAACACTATGCCAAGAATTTTCCTGGATGCTTTATAAAAGAAGACGATCCTTTTGCAAAAATTGATTTTGTTAATGGAAAAACTAAAATATTAAAAAAATCTACACTATGTTGGTTTTTATCTACTAAAGGATCAAGATTAAGTACTGATCGTATCCACAGATTTAAAACAAGCAATACTGCTTGCACAAAAAATAAATTATATAAGAAAAAAACTAAAAAACAGCCAGATAAAAAAAATATTACTAGTTCAGAAAATAGCGACTGTGATATTTCTCTGGGCAGTGATACATTAGCCGAAAATTTTAACAGTAAAGATACAGAGCTAGATGGTTTAAACGAGAATTTAAATTTTGAAATCGAAAAATATTTCGCCGTGTATTATTTTGAAACGTGGTAAATTGGAGAAACTACGGTTACAATAAAATTTTTGAAGAATAATTTAGATGAATATGTTTGGCCGAAACTTTATGATATTCAGACAGTTTCCAAAAAGTTTGTATTTTATCGACCCATATGTTTAATCGGCAATGAGCCATTTAAATTAAAAAGATGTCATTTATTAAATATAAGAAATAAGCATAAAAAACTTAAACATAATTTAAATTAACTAATGATTATTTATATATGTAACATTTACTGGTATATGTATGTACATATACCGGGTGTCTACTTTTGAGTTTCGTAAGGATATGAGTGGTTTATAAATATTGTTTTTTATTTTTATTTTGTGAATAAAAACGAATAAAATTTACTATTTACTTGTTTCATTTGTGGGTTTCAATCCTTACAATCTTTATTTTTAGTTATCCAATCACTATAATCAATACATATTGTATTTACAATCTTACAATCTTAAGAAAATGTAATCCAGTCCTTACAGTCACACATAAAATTATATAAAATCAAACAATCACTGAAATAACTTAATATCGTGTGATTGTACAGTCAGGTGTACAAAATTAGCGTAGTGACTTACCCCTGGAATATAAATTTATTTATATCACATTTATTTAAATGATTACGTTTCATAAAGTTTCTCAACAAATCTGTGTATGTACTTTTTATTCTTATAAGTAATACATGCCTTCTCTAAACCCTTCACTCTGAAATTCCTTATTTAATTTATTAATAATTTTTAAAACATAAGATAAGAACAGAAAATATAACTTGCAAATATTGTTAGGCAAAGCATTAAGTATATGTTTTGCTTTATTAATATTTTTTGCCAATGCTTCATTTGAAAAAATAACTGTTAAGCTGACCATTGCTCAAGAATCCTATTGACAACTAACTCCAAGCTTAACCACCTTGTCTGAGCTGGCCTTAACAACTTGTGTGGCTACAGTTCAGTAAATGCTTGATATTCCTTTAATTCCTCGATTCGTTTACAACTATGTGAAAAATAATTGAAGATATCTTTTGTTAATTCTTCTACAGATTTTGGAAGTTTAGCACAAGCTGCATTACTACATAAGGCTAAAGAATGGCATGTACATCCAATGCTGTACATTTCAGGATTAAATTGTAGTAATTATTATTATTAATTGTATTAACCTATTAAATTAATCCATGGTATTTTATGTTCTTCAAAAAAACGTGAGATGGCTGTGACAATCGCATTTGCTGATGCATCTTGAACCTCTAATAATGCCAAAAATTTGTCACTAACTCTTTGTGCAACTTCATCATAGAAACGAGCAATTAGTACTAAACTCTTAAGAGAAGACACGTCTGCACTTTCATCTATTATTAAAGAAAATTTAAATGCTTGCAGTGTTTTCGATAAAATATACTCTTTCATACTCTTTTTTTATTACATCTTTACAAATATTTGTACCTTTCTTTCTACAACATTTTATTTTCTTAGCTATTTCAGAGTCCGGACACATCGATGCTATATACTAACTGTGGTAAATGATCCAAAACTGAAAATGCTAAGTTATGTTCTGCAATAAAAGCGACCATTTTCAATTCTGCATTTTTTGTCTGTATTGCAATTTTTTCTTCTTTTCTTTTATTCTAGAACTTTGTGGACTCTTGGAGTTTCTTTAGCAGCTTTATAATTTTTCTTGTGAGTTGTTGAGTTTGAATGTCTGTTAATATGACTAATACCACCCGTCAAAGATTTCGAACATAAAATGCAAAAGGGTTCATCCAGCTGTCTTGGATTTCTAACTAACCAAGTGCTAAATATTTCCGTTTTTAGCCAGGTGTCAGTAAATTTTTGTCTGTAAGATTTTTTCTTATATTTAATAGTTTCATTGTCGTCTCATGAAGTATCACTATCACTTTTGCCCATTTGCACCACTACTACTTAAACATTAAGTTGCACTTAAACATGAAAATTCATTTGCACCATAATATTAAGTAGCACTTTGTTTGGCTAAATGAAACTTACTCTAAGCCCTAGTGCATCTACCGCTTAAGGCACTTAGGAAAAACTTATCAAAAAAATATAGTTGTCAAAATAAATGTTTTTAATGACATTAATATTGATGGATTGGAAGATGATGATTTAGAAGAAGTAGAACTAATAAATAATGGATTTCCTAGAAAAAAATATAATAGATCTTTTATCTTTGAAACTATGGATGATCTAACATTTTTTCAACGTTTTCGGTTGACGAAAAACACAACTCTGCATCTATTAATTTTAATTGAAGATAGATTGGAATACTTCAGTGATAAGTATGGATTTATGTTACACAAATAACAAAATATTAAATAAGTATATATTTCAGAAATAATTCTGTGTCACCAATAAATCAATTATTAACATTACGCAACTTGCGGACATTTAATAAGCATTGCAGATTTTGCTGGAATGCACTATTCCACTGTATCTCGAATAATTGTTCGAGTGTCCGAAGCCATTGCGTCACTGAGAGTACAATTTACAAAATTTCCAAGAACATTACAGGAAATACTGCAGAATCAAAACGAATTCTTCAATATTGCAGGATTTCCAAGAGTTATAGGCGCCCTTGACTGTACACATATAAAAATTCAATCGCCTGGTAGAGAATTAGAATGTTTGTTATATTTTCAATAAATCAGCAGATGTATTTTAGGAGGAGAAGATGCAGAGATTTACAGAAACAGAAAGTTTTATTTTTCCTATAATGTGCAAGTAGTATGTAATGCTAATCTGGAAATAATTGATATAGTGGCACGTTGGCCTGGCTCATCACATGACTACCATTTTTAATAATAGTGTCATCCGAGCAAAATTCGAAGCTAACAAATTTGAAAATAGTTTATTGTTAGGTGACAGTGAGTATCCACTACGTTCATATTTATTAACCCCACTTTTAAATCCTGCAAATGAAGCACAGCAATTATACAACCAATCGCATATTAGAACACGTAACATAAGAACATTTGGGGTTTGGAAGAGGAGATTTCCAGTACTTGCATACGGTGGCAGATTAATAACTGAAACAATTATGACAATAATTGTAGCAACTGCCGTATTACATAATATTGCGAGGTCTATGCGAGAAGAAATTAATCCACCTCTACCTGACGGAGACATAAATGAATTAGAACAATTTATTTTAGATGGACAAATTCCAGATGTACCAAATCCTAATGGCGCAGGGGAAATAGGGGCTGCAGTTCGAAATGAATTCATTACTAATTATTTTGCAAGATTGTAAATTTTAGAAATCTTTATTTGTTGTATTAATTATATATATATATATATATATATATATATATATATATATATATATATAAGAACATAATTACTTTAAATAAACAGTTTTTGTTCTAGTCTTAATTAAATCACATTATATGCCTAATAAGTTATAAGGTAATTAGATCAAAATTATAAACTTAACATTATAAACTTAATACTTAAATAATTAGTACATAGAAGAATGAAAATGTGGTATTGCACTGCCTTGTGATTTATTAAGGGTAGACTCTTTAATTAAAATATCTAATTTTAAATATTGGATTTTCAGTTTATGCTCTTTACTTTCACGTTCTCTTCTAGTTTGCGTATCTGATTTTAGAATTTCCAACTGTAATTTTACAAGTTCCAGTTTTGCTTTTCCTACCTCGGTATATATCTTCGATAAGTCATTTGAATGCAATGTACTTGACACTGGTCTACGGCGTGATGCTTCTTCGGGTAATGATTTTTTGGAATTTTAAATTTTTTGCAATTTATGGTGCACCGGTGTTTTCAAATGCGACGGTTTATAGTCACTCCAATCTACGCAAGTGTTAGATTCTTGCCTACTCTTATTCTGGAAATAATTTATATTTTTAAAATCATAATTACGCTAAAATATTTCAATGATACATTTTGTACTATTTTAACATCGTCATCTCGTGTATTTAATGTTGAAATAGAAACTTCACTGTTACAAGATAATAATATATCCTTTTCAATGCAGTAATCAGCGTTTTCATCCAATGCTTCAATACATCCCAATTCCATTACAGCTCCACTTTCATTTTGAATCTAAAATTTGCATATGTATGTAATATATAAAATACAATAATTTTCGCATATATACCAAAATTGGAGTGTCATTATCTACATCCACAGATTGAACTTCGTTTTCTACGTCATAATCACAATCAAAACGATTTCGGGAACCTATAACGGTTTTTTCGTTCATTATAGCGTAAATTTATTTTTGTACAGGGTCGGTGTCTATTCTCAATGAAGTGCGTCCTCCTCCACTTTTTAAAATTTGAACTTTTTCCTCTGCTACGTATTTTCTTGTTTCCTTTTTTTTATTTTGAAAACATTTTTTTAAAGAGTCTTTAATTCTATATACAGAATTGGGACATGATGTATTAAATTTATTTGCGATATTTATCCATGCTTTTTCTTTTTCTTTCCACGTAACTGCATCCGTCTTTTTTGACTCCACTATATGCTTATAATTATTTACAATACTTATCAACAAGATTATTTCATCATTGCTAAAATTTGGTGCGCGTTTTTTCTTTCGTTCATCTGCCATTTCTATTGTAAAAAATGTTATACAGTATTTTATTTTATTATATTTTAGATTATTATACTTACTTCCACAAACACTATTAGAATAATTATAAATAAACAAATATATACAAGAAACCTCAAACCGCTCAATTTTTCGAATTTGACATTCCAATTGAAATGAAATTAGATACAATAAAAATTCTCTAGTGTCGCTAAAAATAAGTGTCACCTAGCTATATTTTCCTTAAGTGTGACATGCGCAAACGAATAAAATTGTAGGTATCACTTAACTTTAAGTACTACTTTGCTGGGTGACACTTAAAAAGTTGACTGGTGCAAACGGCCATTAAAGATCTAAAAATAAAATCCTCAGATTGCATTGTTTATTATAAAATTTAATTATTATGTAGGTACCTTTTCTTTTTTTGTGATTCATTCTTGATTGATGTTGATGGCCCAGGTTCTCCTGTAGTTGCCGATGCCTCCTCACACTCTTTATCAACTTCCTTGGGCTTTTGATTTCTCAATAAAAATCTTTAAATGTGAAATATTGTAATAATATACTTACACTTTTTTAACACTTGCAGAAAATAATACTTATCCATCTGTCAGATGAGTACCAAGTAGTATGTACTGTATAAAGAGATAAAATTTTAATAAACTGAGCAAGTCCCCAACAACGCAACAAAAATATGAAAACAAACAATATTTTTTTCCTAACATCCTACCTACCTACCGTGTAACTCAATTGCTGATAACAGTGTAATAAATTGTAATAATAATTAAATAATGGTATATAAAGAATTTAGAAATGGTAATTATAATTGTTTTGTTGCGGGATATAACAACTCCGCCTTAACTTGCTATGCGGCCACTAATGTGAATGTGTAATTGGCGCTGACGTTCATTTCATGCATGTGTACTTGCTTTCTGAAATGCGCACACCAACTGTGCCTATCTTCTAGTCAAGTTATTTAGTTATAATATCATGAGCCTCAATAACATCAGCTAAAAAGTTCAAACGTAAAGTGGGCAGCGAATACGCTAAAAATCATTGACGAGAAATCAACTCCAATGGGAAACTTAAAAATGTAATAGAAAATAGGAATTTCTTAAATTGTAGTAATAGCGCACTAACAAGCATGTTATTTTAATAGATTTAGTACAATTGTAATAGCAATCCCAACGCTGACCAAATGAAACTATTAAGTCGCGAGATATAATCCGCGAAATTGTATTACGATATTATGAATGAAAAGTTGTAAATTTACATTTACTTTTTGATGCAACAATAATTAAATAGGAAAATTTACGCCTACACAAATAACTAACACTATTAATTCATTTTATAACCGATTAACGTATTGTTTAGAAGTTAATGATAGTAATTTTGAGCATTTATTAAGTTAAAATATAAATTAATTTTTAATTAAATGTATTTTTAGGTAATAAAATAATTACAACTATATAATAATCTATATTAATTATTTCGTGCCTTTGGCTCATGTTAGAATTATACTGAGATACAATTTGAATTTTTTGTCTTTTTGAAATATGACAGTTTGATGACTTTAACAACTAGGCCCTATATCCAGTTCTAAAAAAACGGGATAATACATTACTGTCAATCACTTTAAATGTAACTATAGTAATGACATAATTTTACTGATAAAAAAACTGTCGGTATATATATATATATATATATATATATATATATATATATATATATATATATATATATATATATATATATATTATTTTTTAGACGTTTCTTGTAATATTTGCAATGATGGGATGAAAAACGAGGTCAGCATACAAAAGTGTATTTGATTATGTAACCCGAATGTTAAGAAACACTAGAGTTATTAGTGTGATGGCTGACTATAAAACTACCACACGAACTCCCGTAGTTACTTCTTTTCAAGAAGTTAATTTGAAAGTGTGCTGGTTTCATTATGACAGAGCTGTATTTAAAAAAGCGCAAGGAGATGGTTTGTTGTACTTTGATGTTAGGCAACAAACAAGAAATTTAATATGGGTTGCGAAGGTTTTTCTACTATTGCTACGGAAAATATTAAGAAGTGGAGTATATGTGATTGAAAACATAGCGCAGGAACACAATATTAATGCTATAAATTTCATTCAATATTTGCGGCGGCAGAGGTTACCTTTCCAAATTAGTGTACATGGAGAATACCACCGTACCAATTATATAGAAGCATTTCATAGGCAATTGTACCGCTTAGCATTATAAATATTTATTTAATTGTTTATTGCTACTTCTTCACTTTATTGTAGTGTAATGTAAAATATTCGTCGATTTTTATTGTTTTTGAATTAAGGCGTACAATCCATATAGCGTACTCTGAATTTATATTGTATTCTTCTAAAATTAAAATGATTCATAGTACCACTACCACCTCGGCTGCGACAAAAACTTCACCGCCAGCACAAGTCTGCACACTGTCTCCTCCTCCAGTACAACCCCGCACTCCATCTCCGCCACCAAGACAACCCCGCACTCCATCTCCGCCACCAAGACAACCCCGCACTCCGTCTCCGTCACCAACACAACCCCGCACTCCATCTCCGCCACCAAGACAACCCCGCACTCCGTCTCCGTCACCAACACAATCCCACACTCTGTCTCCGCCACAAGACAACTCCGCCACTCCGTCTCCGCCACAAGACAACCTCGCCACTCCGTCTCCGCCACAAGAGAACCCTGCCACTCCGTTTCCGCCACCAAAACAACCTCGCACTCCATCTCCGCCACCAAGACAACCCCGCAATCCATCTCCGCCACCAAGACAACCCCGCACTCCGTCTCCGTCACCAACACAACCCCGCACTCTATCTCCGCCACCAAGACAACCCCGCACTCCGTCTCCGTCACCAACACAACCCCACACTCTGTCTCCGCCACAAGACAACTCCGCCACTCCGTCTCCGCCACAAGACAACCCCGCCACTCCGTCTCCGCCACAAGAGAACCCTGCCACTCCGTTTCCGCCACCAAAACAACCCCGCCACTCCGTCTCCGCCACCAAGACAACCCCACACTCAATCTCCGCCACGAGACAACCCCGCCACTCCGTCTCTGCCACCAAGACAACCCCGCACTCCGTCTTCGCCACAAGACAACCCCGCACTCCGTCTCCGTCACTAAAACAACCCCGCTCTCCATCTCCGCCACCAAGACAACCCCGCACTTCATCTCCGGCACCAAGACAACCCCGCACTCCGTCTCCGTCACCAAGACAACTCCATACTCCGTCTCCGCCACCAAGACAACCCCGCACTCCATCTCCGCCACCAAGACAACCCCGCACTCCGTATCCGCCACCAAGACAACCCCGCACTCCGTCTCCGCCACAAGACAACCCCGCCACCAAAACAACCCCGCCACTCCGTCTCCGTCACCAAGACAACCCCACACTCGGTCTCCGCCACAAGACAACTCCGCCACTCCGTCTCTGCCACCAAGACAACTCCGCACTCCGTCTTCGCTACAAGACAACCCCGCACTCCGTCTCCGCCACAAGACAACACCGCCACTCCGTCTCCGCCACCAAAACAACCCCGCCACTCCGTCTCCGCCACCATGACAACCCCACACTCCGTCTTCGCTAACAGCACACGACCGGACTCCGTCTCCGCCACCAAGACAACCTCGCACTCCGCCTCCGCTAACAGTAGAAGCCCGGACTCGGTCTCCGTCATTAACACAAGCCCGCATTCCAACACCACCGCTGCGACAACTTGCTCCAACACCACCGCCTGTTTACGTACTGCCACCTTGTCTTGTTTACCTGACAAGCACAAGACACGTTTTGCTTGTAAATTGCCAGCATTTATGCTTGTGCAGCCAGTGTGCTGATCAATTCTAAATGAGACGAAATCCGCATGACGATACTCCTTCAACTCGATGTCCTCTATGTCATTTCACCATATTAATTCCGCCAATTCGCGTCTTCCTATAATTATTTACCTTTATTATTTAAATGTTCATTAACAATTTTCCAACATGTAACTACCAAATTGTTATATCTTAGAACACAAATAAGAACGTGGATACACTGAATGAGTTATATTTATTCAAGACTTGTTTCTTTATATGTCTATGTACTAACTATATCTTATTATAATTATTACTATCTAATTAGATCTATTTATTAACACAATAAACACAACGCAAATTACAATCTAACTCTTCTTAAATGCTGCCATCGGAAGTTAGAGCAACGTGTGCTATCATTCTACTCTTTAACTCTTCATCAAATGCTGCCATCGAAAGCTTAGTGCAACGTGTGCTATCATTCTACTTTTTAACTCTTCATCAAATGCTGCCATTGGAAGCTAGTGCAACGTGTGCTATCATTTAACTCTTTAACTCTTTTTCAAATGCTGTCGCACTATTCGTTGCCAAACCTCAGGCGCCACACTACGTAACGGTAGAGACGTCTAACTCGCAGGCTTCCAGTGACGACGGCCACGGATATCTCAATGGAGAAAAATGTCCAAGGTACGGATTCCAACATTCGTTGTGGTCGCTCGCTTGGGCACAGTGTCACGGAACGACTTCTTAAAAGAAAGACAGTCAAAATAAAGTAAATAAAGCCTAAATAAATTTCGGATAAAAATCGGTTATTCTTACAACCTGCGTTGCTCGCTCACCCACGTGCACGCGATACGACGGCGAGGTAAAAACGAACGAAAAACCAAAAGAACTATCCCTGATTAGCCCTGGCGGTGGCCGATGGACAAGCCGAATTCTGTTCCGCGGCTCACGAAGCAAAATGACAACATCCGGATTGGAGGATTCTTTCAACGCCGAAATTCATCCAAAATTATCTCGATAGTGGTAGCGCAATCACTAGTTCTTCTCCACTCCTAGTAATCGGAATCCACTAACTATCGCAACTTACGCACAACTCGTGCACGGGATGAAAATATACATACACACGTTTTGCTCACACAAGGGTGTGAGAAACGCCAAAACACTACTTGAATTTTCTCATAAATACTTCACTTCCACCTACCTTATGTTAACCAGTAGAAGGACAGGGAAACAAACGGAAAATAATTCAAATAAAAAAAACTGCTTTACAACTTTGATTTGTTACGTCAGCGACCGCGCTTTTATAAATGCTCACCTCTTCCCCTCTGTACCTATCATCAGAGGTGAACATAGTCACAAAACAATTACAATATAGAAAAATAAATATAACTAAATAACATTTAAATACAATACAAATAGTAATAAAAACAATACACTTAATATTGCCTAAAATTACTAAACGAGTTAATTTCGCCACAAGGAATTAACCGAACGAGCAATTTTACTACATGTTCGATGGTTACGTTTTTCAAAACTCCACTTTCACAAAAACCACTGCGATATGCTTGGCACTACACTACATAGTGTGACGTAGCGTCACGAGGTCATTTTATTTAGCAGTGTTTTTGAACGTAAATTTGTAGTCAAATTTACCGAAGCTCTACGCTCCAAATATTTTAAAAGTATTGCCTAGAATATGTATTTGAATCAAGCCACCGCGCAAAGCCAGCGCGTGCATTTCTAGTAATGGCTGAGCAACATGACGTTTTATTTGTTTATATTGTGTTTTTTGATGTTGTTCTGCAAATCATCAGTATAATTTTCTTGAATCGAACACCATGAAATGTAAGACAATGTTTTACATAGTGCAGTGCCAAACACATCGCAGTGGGTTTTGTGAAAGTGGAGTTTAGAAAACATAACCACCGAACAGGTGTTTGCGTCAGTGTCCTTACTTCGGTATTTACGAGTATACTGAAACTATTCAACCGCGTGAGAGTTCACGCGCAGCTGCTACCGTCAGAATAAATAACTGCATAAAACAGCTGCTGTCAACGAGAATTATAAAGAGCTTGACATTTTTAGGTTCATAGGAATTTGCAAGAAAGATTTATAAGAATGAGTGAAATGAAACCGTAACAACTCCTTTAATTCTCTGGGCGCCTTTGGGTAATGGGTCCTCTGATTTTTATAAAACTAATTTTTAATGTAAATTTGAAATGTACGTACTTCCTTAAGATTGAATTATATCTGTTTAGCTATAACTTTATTCAAAATAAAATGTTTTGATTTATATTGTAAAATTTTATTAGTAAAAATGATTATATATCCAGTTTTAGCATTATTAAAATTCCTCTATAAAGAAATTTTATGTACAGTGTGAATATTACAAACCTTGACATAGGGAATTTTTGCTATTTTCATCTGTCCCGCTAAATATGATGGGGTGTATGTAGTACGGTTGATTAGATTATTTAATTTTGCATCTACTGATATTAAATATTATGGAGTATGAGCTTACTTAATTAAAATATTTGATAAAATGAATTGTATTTTGACATTTGTCGTTCTTATGTAATTAAAAATTTTCAAACAAAATGCTCCATAACCGAGTGGATAAGACAATGGCTGCATAAATAATACTCATTGCGTAGTCGGAGTTCGAGCCGCATTGATTCCCCCCTTTTTATTATTCAAAAAGGAAATTAGGAGTACAGTCCATTAATTGAGACTCATAACATTTATTGAAAAAAAATTGATTACAACAAACGGATCATTTTATGTTAATTCCAAACCTTGTGTCAAAATCACTAGTAATAAAATTTTTGTTGTACCAATAATAGCAGTTTATTATTACAAAATCAATACTATTTTAATTTAATATTTCATTACTATTTCGGAATCATATTTTCGATGATTATCTCAACGATTTCTACTATTCATTCTGTACATATAGTATCAATTAAAAAAGTAATATTTATATTACTTTGATACAAATATTCGACTCAAAGTTTAAATAGGTATATAATTTTAGCGCTCTTTTGTGCATACAAAAATTTGTTTTATATCGTATTGTAACGTTTTATTTATTTAGGTGAAATGTAAAATTGATTAAAAAACTAATATTTTAATAACTATGTTTAAGAAAAGAGATATGAATTATAAAGAATAATTAAAATAAGTAACACTATGAATAAATATACATAAACACTATTTTAAGATTAACAATTATTAATATAAACTTAAACACTTAGATTATTTATTTAAAATCTTAAAACTACGCGATATTTATTTCCACAATATTTATATTACCCACTATTTATTTATATCACCAACGATCTCTACACGTATCAATATTAGACTGTCCTCGCGATTTCTTGCTTGGGGTAGTTAAAGTAAAACACTGAATTGCTAGAATGTTCTCCAACCCTCTCATAAACAGAACAATGGGGAGCGAGCGGACCTGTTGTTACCTGTCCGCTAGCGGCCGTCGCCCACGACGCGTCCCTGGAATCGCTATAGTATTAAACAATGGAGCATTTAGGCCACCGATATGTTTTAAAATATAGAAGAAGAGGAGTAGCGTAAGTATTTTATATAATTATATTGCATTTTTTAATATTTACTTAATACACGAAAAACTGTACCTAATTCTAATACAAAGGTGTACTATTTTGAAAACGTTTAATTTTTAACGCTCCTAGGATACTTATCATCACAAAATATTGAGCATACGGAGATATGCATTTATGGATATTTCAGCATAAAGAGGTTTAAAAATGTACTCGCTCAATGTGTTGCCACCAAGACTATACTAGCCCTACAAATGTGATATCCACTGGGGCGCGATAATATGTAATAAATATTCTAAAAGACTATCCTTATTTTTGTTTCTTGCTCGTGAAAGACGATTGAGTAACGAATTAGTACTCGTTTGATGCAGTTTCCAATTCTAAACGTTTTTTGTATTTACACTTTTAGTCTAAATTAATTAGGGAAGTAACCATCGCCAAATTAAAAAATGTATTCCCTATATGCCATGGAGCAATTCTACACTCGTTATATTGCAAATCGTCAAATATTTTTATCTTAATTATAAGTTGCGTCGATTTGATCAACTCCTTCTAATGCGACGTACAAAATAGTACATTTGGTACAAATTGACATTGTTAAACACATTAGATATTTACATTATCAGTATATAAATAATACCATTTATATTTTTTAGTTATTATCAATGTAAAAAGGGCACTTTGTAATTGTAAAGGATCTGTGAAAATAAAAGAATATGGGAAAATAGAAATAATAAAAGACCACAATGGACATACAGTTGGACCAGAAGTCTGGTCCAACGGGCCCGACAAGACAATACGAGCTTTCGCCATATACATGACAAAGAGGCAGCGAGGTTCGTTCTCTAATCATTTATTGAAATTTATGTTGGTATATAAAAGATTTGGTTAAATATATAGATTCATATTTTATAAATTATTGAAACTTAAACAAACAACACAATTTTAATATTTTATTGGTGATGCTAATGACAATAATAATCGCTGAGTAATCTCTGCGTCATCTTGAACACGGCACAAGCGAATGTGAAATATTTTATCATAATTATATTTTAGGTATCCTGAAGAAGCCAGCAATTATTCATTTCCTACCGCATATAGCACTATGCATAGTGCGGCAAAATCCGACCATATCACCGATACTGACGGTGTTCGGGCATCTTTTAGAAGCCGACGAGTGGACACGTTCGCTGTACATCACGTTAAATAATGGTCCAGAGCCATTTTTTTGCAGGACGATTGAGGTAGAGGAAGGCATTGCACTGTTTTTCTCTGCCCACTCTTTCCTAGACGTGGCTGTTGCTAGTGTGGAGGAGAAGACCTAGACGGCACATTTAAATATGTTCCGGCGGCACCTCCTTCTTACCAGCTACTAGTCATGCATATATTTAAATATAATCAGGTAATTTATAAATTGTAATATTAATGCTTGCAACCTAACATATATTTTAACATTTTAGAGCATACCATTGGCATATGTGCTGATGAGTTGCCGTCGGTAATTACTAGGTATACGATGCAGTGTTAAAACACTGAACCTCTTTCACACCAACGCTACAACCAGCGTTAATAATTACGGCTCTGAGGATCTCTATCATAAATGCTTTTCCAGCAGCGGAGGTGGTGGGCTGCTTTTTTCATTTCGCTAGCATAAGTATAATATTTTCATAATTAGATATTATTTACTAAATACGGTTACTATTTAGGCTATCTGGAAAATGTGTGCTCGCCTCGGGTATTTAGGAGAATATGTACGTATACCCGAGGTTAAAAAAGGCATAAAAATGGTTATGGCATTGCCACTTCTTCCTGCTGGCGAAATGGAAGCTGGCCTTGAGGTCATTGAAACCCGGAGTAGAGAGAGGAATGTAAATATAGATAATTTATTTCGATATATTCGTCGGTAAGAGAATATACATTTCACGCACTCTGTTACAATTTACCTATTTTCATCTATAGATTCTGACTGAATATTGTCACACGCGAACACATTAGTGTGTTCGGGTTACCAAGACGCACCAACAACAATGTTGAAGCATACAACATAATACAGTATTCAAATCAATGCCTTTTAAGACGGTTGAAGAAAAACTAATTTATACTACTTGATTTTGTCTCATTTAATTATCTTATTTATAACTGAATTCAAATTTATGTTAGCTTGCCAGATGCCAGATGTATGGTCAATTCGCGTTAGCTGTGGATTTGGGGTATTATTTTCCGAAATGAAAACCAACTAAACCAAAATCTGTTGTCACTGTCTTACAGCAGATATTGTGGTTGTTGTTCGGCAAACAATGATATAAAACGTTTCTTAAAGCGAATCGACCATATATTATTTTTGTTATGAGGATCGCAGTTAAGGCAACCGCTCCTCATTTAATGTAATTTTTTAAACAAAACTTGAAACATTTTCACTACCAAATAATTTTAATGAAGAATTTAATAAATATCATAAAAAAAATGTGTATTATAAAGTACTATTTTGTTGCTGCATTGAAATTATTTATCGTTGTAATAATTTTTGAAATTTGTACATTTACAGATAAATTAGCTAAGCTCCAAAAAAAGATTCTATTTAGACCTTCAAACATTAGAAAATGGGCACAGAATTACAAGCCCCATAGTGCACAAATATCTAGCGCAGTACGCGACGCCCAGCAAGCCTGGACTGATGGGTTCTATACCACAATATCCTGGAGGTAATGGCCCATGCGGTGGAAAACATTGCCCAGGAAATGTATATTGTAAGTTTGCATTATTTAATGCTTTATTATTTATAAATAAATTACTTAATTAAACGGTATGACATGTTCTACAAATTCCATAACAGGCCAATATATTAATTTATTATTAATTTAAGGACACGGAGCATCCAAGGCTATTGTGCGAATAATACATTAATATATTATTTGTATTAATTATGTATATCAGTTTAATTACATTGACATTATAATGGCGATTTCGATGCTGGAAAGCGGAGCATTCCGCGCCGTGCAATCCCACGCCGTGAAATAATCATTTTACTGAAATCCCAGCCGCCGTAAATCCCACGCCGTATAAAAATACCCCCACTGCCAGTGCCGTTCTGTGGAAACAACGCCGTGTAAAATTGCTGAAATGGGAAAATTTCGAATTAATTTCCAAGAATACAAACCAGATAAAAAAGCTACCTAACTGCCTAATGTTGTGCTACTATAATACAGATGGCGCAGTTGAACAATATTCAAATAAAAAATTTAAAATGGAACATTTTACAATCTGTCATTTATTTATTTCATTTTTTTATATGAAGATATATTATGTTCTTAACTATGTTTATAAGTTTTAATAAATAATAATAACAATATTGATGTTTTTTATTTACGAAAACATATTCTTATACGACGGGTTTATAGAAAGCAAATTAATTATTTAATTTAGATTCAATATTTAACGCGTGATTATCTTAATTTTAAATTAAATATTTGATACGAATTAAATCAATTTGTTGTTAAACGGCAATAGATCATACTTAAATCTAAAATCAGTTTATAGAAGCCAAATTAGCAGTTAATCGCGATTAATTTACTGATTAATTCGGCAATAAATTAACTGATAGAACTATTTCCATTATGTTATTAATTCCCCGATTCTTACCTCAAATTAAAGTATAATTGCTATTATTAGTATGAAAATAAAATAAATAAGAGGTATTTTTTTTTTGATTTATTTCAATTTTTATTTAAATAATAGATACAAATAATCACAATTTATACATGTCACTGTCCTCTTCTAGTTCTTTTGATGAAGAAGTTCAAAAGAATCATTGAAGGATCCGTGTCTTAAAAAACAATAAATTCATTTAAATTATTTTAAAATTTGTAAGTTATTCCTTTTTCACTTTTTTGTTATTTAATTTCACCACACAGGTATTTTGTTTAAATAAAACTAATGTTAATATGTTGTCAGGACTTTATTTTCATTCACACTAACGACGCCATCTTATCTCCTACTTTTTGTTGCCAACCTTGTATTTCATATAACAAATAATATCCTTAGATATTTTAAAACATTTCTAACATTCGGCCAACCTAACTAAAAGGGCGGCCTCACACTTTCAATATAAATGATCATACAATATCAAACAAATTTAATGAGTTAATTCTAAACAAAAAAATAATTTCTATTTTTTATTAAGTTATTGTAAAATATAGTCTAAGTTTCTTTGGTGGTAGTCGTTCTCTCTTCGGTCTTCCTGTTTCTTATTTTACCGGTTCTGTTGTCACTTCTTCAGGTACATCCATCCGATCGCGGATCTGCGACGCTTGCCTCGCTAATTTTCGGTTCTCTGTTGCACTCTCGTTGTTTAGAACTTCGTCTTCTTTGTTTTCATTTCCGGAGTCTTCAATTTCTTCTTCTTCACTTTCATAGGTGTTGTAGTATCCCTTTAATTGTGATACATGTGCAGTTGTTACATGTTTATGTTCTCCATCTCCAGATTCTAATCTTTCGATTCTGTAAGTGTCCGCAGTTATTGGTTTATACTTAATAAATTTTGGTTCTGATTGTTCTTGCTTATCAGAATCTGTTGGCAATTTTACATGTTGTCCGACTTTACAACTTATAGGCATTTCTTCTGTGTTGAATACTCGTAATACAATTTTTTGTTCTTGTACAATTGATGAGTTTGCGCAAGTTCGGAGGGTAATTCTTTTGCAAGCGTGACCATAATTTTTCTCTTGCTCGTGTGTTGCGAATCTTGCAGTAAAAATTAAATTTTGTTCAAGTATGAAACTTGGAATTGAAACACGTTTAGAACCGCCCTACACCTCAGGTGAGCTCCATATTCGTTTATTCTGTTGTTTTACTCTATTATTTATTATTGTTATATTTAACATTACTTCAATTGATGGTTTTAACAACTCCCCTTGAAATAATTCCAGTGGCGTGCCCATGCCACGCTTGTTAAGGGTTGGTTATTAACAACACTTTCATGTTCTTTTTCGATACCGTCTGTTTTTTGGCCTTTACGTTTGGTATTTTTCTACTGTGCATTTCAAATTCTGGTGCACGAAGTACAAGTATTATAGCCAGATACGTGGCATAGCGAAATAAACCTAGAGCGAGTAGCTGGGATTTAATTTTGGTTTTAAATTCATTTGGAACTGTTGGTGGACCAAGGTGCTATCCCGTGCGAAGGAAGTTTCGAGTTTAATGACGTCATCGGACTTCCTGAATCGTTAGTAGAAGCCACTCATCTGCATCAAGGGCCACAGATAAGCTTCTTTTATTTGTGTTATTGTTATTTTTATTTGCCTTATAAGCGTAAGCTAAAAATTTCTGAGTACAGAATAGCTGTATGTAAAATTGGCATTGTACATAACTTTTATTATATTTGTGTAAAAGCTCGCGAGAGAATTGTTTATTATTACCATATTGGTTATATCAATTTATCTATACCTTTTTCTTAACTCGAATTCGGGACTGTGTGGTTTTAGAGAGAGTCAGGACTCACGCTCGTACTTTTGCCTATTAATGCGCTTGTACCGTCGTGTGCTTGGTCGACGAGCCATCCGCCGTGCATCGTTTTGCGCCTATTTATTGTACACATTAATTACACATCGTAGTCCTCGCCCTATCGTGCGTACCCCATCCCGGAGTGATAGTTACAGAGTTGTTTAAAAATTGTTTATTCTTTTTCATTTTTTATCTCGCTTGAGTTACAATATTTTTTTATACTATTGTCATATCCTGACTGAAATATTTATAAATACTTGTTTATTATTATTATTTTTTTTCTTGTTTATTAAATTCAATTCAATTGAAGTTCTGTGAATTATTATTCCTTCGGGACCCAATTTTCGATAAAGTTTTACAATTATTCGCTCCAGGATAGTAAGTGGTATTTTCGTGGTTGTATACCAGGTTTCTTTTTTTTAACAAACACTACATGGCGCCCTATCATAATTTATTATTTTTATTATTTTAAACCACCCCTTCTCCACTGTATAAAAGCTGGCAACCGCATTCCTGTTCATCTTGGATGCGTAGGAGCTACAATATCACCCAACTGTGTGGAGCGCGTAGCATGTCAATTAGATTTTGTAACACATTTTTATTATGGTTTGCGACAAACTTTCCGGTTGGACGCAAGGAGTTTGGCGTTAAATGCCTCGGGCGCCAAACGATTTTCGGGTAGCGGAGTCGGGTTTTGTCCAGGAAATGAAAGCAAACACAGTGTAGGATCAGACTTGGTTTTATTGGTGTATAATTCACTAAAATCCTTGTCTAACAATGGTTCACACAATTTCTTCGTTTTCTGTAGACACCAGCGAGCGAGTCGCGAAGCAGGATAGTCAGTGAGACTTAGTAAGTCACCTAATGCGCGAATCGCTATCTTTCTCAATATCGTCGGTTGGCGTCGGTCCGCGCTTTTACTAGATTTTGTTTATCAAGCACCGTAGAGTGATCTTGCTTACGGTTTGAACGGGTCACGGAAAAATGACGCTCAGCGTCGTGACGCTACTACGTTAAAACGGTGTTGTTGATCGAGCGTCGTTGTATACTACCGGGGTGACTTGTAAACCTGATACACGGTCCCTAACTTCCCGGGCGTCGTGTTTAGAAGCCTAGAACCCTCACCAAGGGTCGGCGTTGGTCTCCTACCCCGCAGGGTTAAGGTCTCTTGGTGGCGGATTTGCAATCAGCGACGTTCAACACCCACAATTGAGTCCGGTACGCTAAATAAAGTCACGCGGCGTCAAGTGCCAGTCCTCGAGGACGTCGCAGCAGTGCCGGATTACCCATTAGGCAGAGTATGCAATTACCTACGGGCCCCGTGTCTCTTAGGGGCTCCGCGCTCCTCTATATTGGATTAAAATAATATTGAATTGATTTTGAAATCGATGTAAGATGCAAAAAAAATATTGAAAATGAACTAAATTTATTATTTTATTATTAACTATAAGTCTAGATTTTTTTAACTCATACAGTACGCCGAACTGCGGTAGCTTTTGCCCTTATATAAATTGTGTCGTTCCCTTAATTAACGAAATTTCCTAGAATCGACGTATTATGTTGAGAATAGCAGATGTGATCATGATAATAAAGTATTAAACAGGCGGCCACCAACTAAGATATTGGTTAGTATTTAGTAGAATTAAATAATAGACATTTCATTTTCCGTGAATCATTATTTCTCCCGTCAGAGAAACCTGTAGAATGTCTTTATGTGATAGCGAATTTGAGTTTTACTTGGGTAAGCTAGTTTTGAATTTATGTCGTTCTGTCGTTCCTTACTATTGCCACAGCTATTGCTTACACTGTAGTGTATGCATATAAAACCTAAATATAGGTATGTATATTAGTATGTTTTATATTGTCATTGAGATTGTTGTTGAGAAGAAGTTGGCGCTTGGAGCGCAAATAATAGTATTTGCCTCGGGCGCAAAATTGCCTAGGCACGGCCCTGCTTATCTTAATATTACTGATACACTCTCCAAATATTTTTTTATTATTTTATGAATATCTTACTTAAAACAGTAAAGTACACATTTTCTTTCGTACTTAATTTAACTTATGTTATTGAAACAATTGTTTGATATTAACATTTTTTAATATGTAATAATTTTGCCCTTTTTGGGGACCTTTAGCGTTTTATTTAAAATTAACTCCTGGTATTATCAACAGACATTTAATTTTAAATGAGCATTTAACTGACAAAAGCATATCGAAATGATATATGATATTTCTAATATTGTAACCTAAATTTCTTTGTGCTTATTTTTGATAAATGATAAATGCGCATTTAAAATTAAATGTCCACACAAAAGTCTAATTTTTCTGGACTATTAAATATAATGAATACAATTTTATTTATGCTATATTTACACTTGCATTACATTTGTTGTATTACGTTTTCGATAAGGCCCTGGTTATATTAAAATTCGATTAACGTTAACGTCCGTAACAGAGAGAATATATATATATATATATTTTTCCCCGTAATGTTTTGCAGTCAAACGGCCATTTGAACAAATGTAAAAATTTCACGTAATAACACGACAAATATATAAGAAGCACTGCCTCCAACACCAATGAAACGACGTAGGGCTGTCTCATTTACCTCACCATAATATTCCCGGTCGTCTTTCATTAAAAAAGTAATGACGAAAAAATGAAGACCATGGCCATACAAAACGAGCTTCTGTGTAAATCAATTGAGAAAATGTCAGACGCCAAATTCTTACATTACACAGGACTACCCCGCGTCCTTTGCGAAAAAATTTTAGAATTAGTTGTCAAAGACATTGGGGCATCATCAGGAACTTTAACTAATGAGCAACAATTCATTATGACCCTAATGAAGCTGCGAAAGAATTTTGAATATACCCATTTAGGTTACTCATTTCTTGTGAGCAGGTTTACAGCTAGTCACATTGTACATAAGTGGATAGATTTCTTGTATAGCAAAATAATTTTTTTTGTGTCGTGGCCCGAAAGGGAGATGTTACGAATGAATGTTCCGCCAGCATTCCGCGCTGCATTCGGGGATAAGGTGGCCGTGATAATAGACTGTTTTGAGGTCCGAATTGAAAGATCTGGCAATCCTGAGGCCAAAGTTCAGACATGGAGTCATTACAAACACAATAACACTATTTTTAATCGGTATACAAATATTTATGTATTTTATGTTGATCAATAATACCTAAATTTTTAAAAATAATATGTGTAAGTATAGCTCCACGGGAGGTGGAGGATACCCGAAAGTTGGCAAATGTGCGCATCCATGTGGAGCGTGTAATAGGCCACGTTCGACAAAGTTACAAAATCTTAAAAGAAGATATGTCAATGAAATTTGTCAACAAGGTGGACACGAATGGAATGCTGACCGTTGACAAAGTTGTGACAATTTGTTGCGCACTAATCAATTTAAACAACAAAATAATATAGGTAAGCAAATGAATAGAAGTATACCCGTACTTAAATTTTGATGGTTTCTCCTCCTTATGAACATATTTAAAAATGAGCTAGCTCGGCTTCCTGCCTCTTTTGTTCTAGTCGTTTGTAATATTTTCATGAAGATTCAAAGATAAAATTTTAGAACAAAGTTGAAAAAGTACTATTTTTTGGTGAATATTTGGTAATCTCCGCCTGAAAACAAATAAAGTATTTGTTATTTATAACGGAATAAATTTTTTTATAATTTGTTATTTACAGGTTATTAACGAAATGGTCGGTTTCTCCATCACAGAGATTCATTTAAGAACAGGATGACCCAGCTTCTTCACATGCCTGTTCTGTTCGGGTGTAGTATTTACCTGCAACATAAACATAAGTGTAAAAACAGAATTCAGCAGAAATATTCTGTACATCTTACTGAATAATTCTGGTAAAATCACTTGCTTCCAAAACAAATGAGCTTTTAAACTTTCTTCCTTCCAGAATTCTTCGTCAAAAGCTACTCTCTCAAAATACATCTGCTTCGAGCTCCATACTATGAAGTCGCAGAAATATCTGTTGCATAATCGCATCTGCATTTGAATTTGGTAATAATACCCGTGGTTTTTTTTATATGAACACCATCGTCCTCCATCTTCAAATATGCAGGCAGTTCGTCAGTGTAAGGTTTTGTCCTTCTTACAATATGGACATTTAATTTCAACGCAGCCATCCGCACAACAGATGCAAGATGTAAGTGCGTCAGGTGAAGCTCCGAAGTATGGATATTCTGGAGATAAAATTAATCCTACTTTCGAATATGAAAAATCAATATGCTCATTTGTCATTTTTGTGACAAACGCAACCAGAGCATCTTTTCATGCTGGCAACAATAATCAGTCGCTTTAGATTTGAACAATTTCTGGTAACAGATAGCCTTTATTGTTGATATCGCAGGAATAGCAAGATTTGTGCTGCATGCTTTTTTAAAATTTGATGCGATTATCCTACCCGTCCGTTGACTAAACCAATGATTGTTGTCTGTAAGATGAAAATGTTATTCTAAGAATCTTAATTATGTTATACGAAAGTAACAAATTTCAAAATATTATACATACCGCTTTGCCCTCTAGTTTGTTTCTCAATTTTCTCCGTATCATCAGAAGATATGACAAACTCAAAATCAGCACTCATTCCACGAAGTTCTTCTAATGACCATGAACAAAGATCTTCAGAATATAAATGAAGAAGTGGGTTGGGAATATTCGTGCCTTCTAACTCTTTCTATATATATATATATATATATATATATATATATATATATATATATATATATATATATATATATATATATATATATATATATAAAAGGATTCATACTTATATAGCATTATTTGCAGGTATAATTTCCCCAGAACATATATATATATATATATATATATATATATATATATATATATATATATATATATATACACTTGCGAGCAAAAAAAACGATCCACCTAGAATTTTTCACTTTAAATCAATTTTATTAATAAAGCACTTATGGAATTTAAATATTAATAATATAATTTGATTAGTACACTCTTTCAGATTTAAAATGATATGCGATTTTCCAAAATTAATAAATTTTAATGTTAATTAACGGTTTTAGAATACAAAATGCCTAATTTTACACACTACAAAATTATGAATTGCGCGCATGCAAGTTTATCAAAGCGTGTGTACACACTGTCAATTGTCAACTGTCAACACGTTATTTGCTACTCAGCATTCAAAGCGCATAAGTGAAGATGCACATGACTCAAATTGAAGCCGCTCAAGCTGTTGCCCTCCTTCGCACAGGATTGAGCCAACGAGTTGTAGCGAGGCGGCTTAATTTAACCCGTTCAGCAGTTCAACGAGTATACCAAAGGTTTCAGGAGACTGGTGAGTTTATTAGAAGACCAGGTTCGGGAAGATTTCGGGCAACGACAGCAGCAGATGACCGTTTCATCATCTCAAAGTCATTGCGCAACCGCCACTTGACCAGTATTCAAGTGCAACAGGAGCTCCATAGCGTACGTGGAGTCACTGTTAGTCAATGGACAGTGAGACGAAGATTGGGAGAGGAATTTGACACCTCATCGAGCAGCAAACGGTCCAAAATTAACTCCAGCGCATCGCCAAGCACGACTTCGGTTTGCACGAGACCACGCAAATTGGACGTTGGAACAATGGCAGGCCGTTTTATTCTCCGATGAGTCAAGGATTTGCCTCCATGGCAATGATGGAAGAAGAAGGGTCTACCGCAGACCCGGAGAGCGGTTTGCGCAGTGCTGCATACAAGAGCAAGTCGGCTACGGCGGAGGTTCCTGCATGGTCTGAGCCGGCATTTCTTTTAATGGCAAAACCGACCTTGTATTCATTGTTGGACCTAATGATGGGCCTCGCAAAAGGGGTTTGACGGCTCACCGGTACATTGAAGAGATTCTTGTGCCCCATGTTGTGTCGTACGCCGGTTTTATCGGCGAGGACTTTGTGTTTATGCACGACAATGCCAGACCGCACATCGCGCATATTGTAAACCAGTACCTCCAGCAAACTGATATTCCAGTCATGCAGTGGCCAGCACGCAGCCCAGATATGAACCCAATTGAACATTTATGGGACGAACTTAAGAAAAGGATTCGGACAAGGATTCCTGCTCCTGAGTCATTACGTGACCTGAAGACGGCGATCGAAGAAGAGTGGGAGAATATTCCCCAAGATTTTATTGTTAAATTGATCAGGTCGATGAGAAATCGGATGGAAACAGTTATTAGGGCACGGGGGGGGGGGGGGGGGTAGCACATGATATTAGAAATAAATTTTGCCTAGTTTCTTTATGGGTACCACTTTTTTTTGCTTTTTTTTACTCTCCTTATATTTTTCTTTTTTTCTCAATTTCTATTCGTACCCTCCTAGAAAGTGGTAAAAATAACTTTAATAAACTTAAAATGAGCTCATTTCATAGGTAATAAACTGTTCTTTAAAATAACATTTATTTTTTAATTGTACGTTACATAATATATGAATAAAATTAATTTAAAGTGAAAAATGTTAGGTGGCTCGTTTTTTTTGCTCGCAACATATGTATATATATATATATATATATATATACATTGGGTTCATATCTGGGCTGCGTGCTGGCCACTGCATGACTGGAATATCAGTTTGCTGGAGGTACTGGTTTACAATATGCGCGATGTGCGGTCTGGCATTGTCGTGCATAAACACAAAGTCCTCGCCGATAAAACCGGCGTACGACACAACATGGGGCACAAGAATCTCTTCAATGTACCGGTGAGCCGTCAAACCCCTTTTGCGAGGCCCATCATTCGGTCCAACAATGAATACAAGGTCGGTTTTGCAATTAAAAGAAATGCCGGCTCAGACCATGCAGGAACCTCCGCCGTAGCCGACTTGCTCTTGTATGCAGCACTGCGCAAACCGCTCTCCGGGTCTGCGGTAGACCCTTCTTCTTCCATCATTGCCATGGAGGCAAATCCTTGACTCATCGGAGAATAAAACGGCCTGCCATTGTTCCAACGTCCAATTTGCGTGGTCTCGTGCAAACCGAAGTCGTGCTTGGCGATGCGCTGGAGTTAATTTTGGACCGTTTGCTGCTCGATGAGGTGTCAAATTCCTCTCCCAATCTTCGTCTCACTGTCCATTGACTAACAGTGACTCCACGTACGCTATGGAGCTCCTGTTGCACTTGAATACTGGTCAAGTGGCGGTTGCGCAATGACTTTGAGATGATGAAACGGTCATCTGCTGCTGTCGTTGCCCGAAATCTTCCCGAACCTGGTCTTCTAATAAACTCACCAGTCTCCTGAAACCTTTGGTATACTCGTTGAACTGCTGAACGGGTTAAATTAAGCCGCCTCGCTACAACTCGTTGGCTCAATCCTGTGCGAAGGAGGGCAACAGCTTGAGCGGCTTCAATTTGAGTCATGTGCATCTTCACTTATGCGCTTTGAATGCTGAGTAGCAAATAACGTGTTGACAGTTGACAATTGACAGTGTGTACACACGCTTTGATAAACTTGCATGCGCGCAATTCATAATTTTGTAGTGTGTAAAATTAGGCATTTTGTATTCTAAAACCGTTAATTAACATTAAAATTTATTAATTTTGGAAAATCGCATATCATTTTAAATCTGAAAGAGTGTACTAATCAAATTATATTATTAATATTTAAATTCCATAAGTGCTTTATTAATAAAATTGATTTAAAGTGAAAAATTCTAGGTGGATCGTTTTTTTTGCTCGCAAGTGTATATATATATATATATATATATATATATATATATATATATATATATATATATATATATGTTCTGGGGAAATTATACCTGCAAATAATGCTATATAAGTATGAATCCTTTTTTTTTCATATTAAATATTTATAAATTCAACCCAAAACTTAAAGAAGTATATAAACTTGAATAGAAAATGATACAAGTTGAAGGGAAAGGTCACTGGTAGTCGTAAAAAATCGAAATTCCTGGGTTAATAATTACGACAGGTAAACCATTTTCTAAATTTTTTAAATGTAAGTTAATAATTTACATACCTCCATGTTTTGTTGCAGATAGCAAACTAAGCATATCTTCGCTACTAGGTTCTGCTAGTTCACGAGGTTGGATGACTCGTAGAGTTTTACTAACTTTCTTCCATTCTCCAACTTCACCGACTTTACCCTGGGGAACTTTCCATGCACATTTGACGTCCGTCACTGATACATCTCTTTCGGATAACTTTGCCTTTTCCACAGCGAATAATATTGCAGCCAGATGCGAACATGTTTCACCTAAACCCGCTACGCAAGTGCAATGTCCACAAGTAATTTCACCACTTTGTCGACATATTACCCAGGGATTTAAACATTTTTCGTTAATACTTTCTTCAAATTTTTTCACAAGTAATTCTTGTACCCAGCCGCATGAAATGTACTTGTAGGCTTCCAAACTTTTGAAAGCTTTTAGTTCTGTATGTGTATAAAAACCCTTTTTTAACACTAAGTACTGATAAATGTCCACTTGCAATATGGATGGAAAATCTTCAACTTTTCTTGAAAAACTTAGCAAATCGCAATTATATGGATCATTATTATTAATCAAATTAATCTTGTCCAAATAACGCTCTCGAACCTCGCCAGTTAAACTTGCAAAATAAACGGACATATCCATATTTCCACGAAGAGTAACCAATACAACGTCCAGCAAACAAATGTTCTACTACTCCGTAACTTTGCAACAAAAAATAAAATAACAAACTCAACAACAACAAATACAAATACTGACACAAGAAACACTAAAAGGGCGCATTGGATAAACCACACATAGAGATCGCAGAGGCAGAATAGAATGAATACAAAACCCGCCAATACCGTTGATTTAAATTTCCGCCACTCCTTCTCTTCCGCCTGGAATAGTGTGAACTGAGACAATCATAGAATGTTGTGAAATGAGCAGAGAGGCTTGGGCACAGATCAACGGTGCTGCTCTCGTGCCCTATATTACCGATGTAGTGCGAGAATTCTGGTGTAAAAGAGACTCTGCGGAATGTCAACATTTTGATAATGATTTTTCGAAGCAGGCAGTATGAAGATTGTAATAGAAAATTTTCCCATTCCATGATCTTTAGAAAACATATGAGAGGCGAACAAATTAAAAGAGAATGGTTTACGTACTCTCCGTCCACAGGAAATGTTTCGTATGCGTCCTGTTCAGTGAAACACATACTGACCGAAATCAATTTTCAGAAGGATTTTCTGATTGGAAGAATGCGTTTAAACGAATGAAAATGCACGAAGATAGTTCAACGCATAGGGCATGTTTGCAAATACTGATTTGTAGTCCACGTACACATGGTCGAATCGACAACTCTTTGGAAATTCAATTCAACAAAGAAGAAGAATATTGGATCAAAGTATTGCAAAGGGTAGTGTTAGTAATTCAATTTCTCCCATCACGTGGATTAGCTTTTCGCGGTGATACCGAACTTCTTGGTTCTCAACATAATGGCAACTACTTGGGAATTTTAGAGTTAATCGCGGAATACGACCCTTTTCTAAGTTCCCATATAATAATAAAGGTCGAGAAAACTCTTCCTATTTGTCTTCTACAATATGTGAAGAAGTAATTGAAATAATGGGAAATATAGTTTTGAAAACTGTTATAAAGGAAATCCAGGAAGCTAACTACTTTTCACTGAGCGTTAATTCGACACCAGACATATCTCATATTGACCAATTGACACTAGTGCTTAGATATGTGGGTGTGTAAGATGGTACAGTAAGAGAACGTTTTCTCACTATCATCCCCATAGCAAATTAGATTAGAGGATCCTCGCAAGATCGGTCCGAAGGTGGCAATTTACGATGTGCCAACTACTAGTAGTCTCGAAGATGTAATGCGTTACATCTTTCAGAAGAACCTAGTAGGCAAAATTGGCGAAGATGAGTTTAAAGCGCGGACACGAGTTGTTTCGGTCTCTGCCAAGGGGATGCCATGTTGGCAGAGGGGACGCTCTATCTAGGCTGGCATTGTTGTAGGGTACGGGAGATCGACGTTGTGCTTAGGTGCTACCGTTGATTCGCGTATGGGCACGTGGCGAGAGAGTGTAAGGAAAAAAAGAGAATTTATGCCGTAGGTGCGGTAAGAGCAGGCACTCGTATGTGGATTGTACGAACGACAAGCTATGCATGAACTGCAAGTTAGCTAAGAGGGAACATGTAAAACATAGTGTAATAAGTAGCGAATGTTCTGAGTACAAGAAGGCGGTAGTACGAACGAGGTAGAGCGTAACAATTGACTGATGGATTGCAAGCGCATCATATAATTGAATTTTGGCCGGGGTAGGGAAATCATGGCTGACGCGAGTCAAGGGTTGTTGGCAGAACGTATTGGGGTAGCCTGGGGTAGCCCTACACGGTTAATTCTCGTGTTTGTGGCATGCCAACCTCGTCGCGCGTTTACGCACGAATGGGGGAGGGACAGCCTCGACGTGTTGGAGGTCCCTGAGCTCGTTACAACCACGGTAGTCTGCGTGGTCATAGTTGGGCCGGAAGGTCAGATATTTGTTTGTTCGTTATATTATCAATTTGGGGGAGATATCAGACATGATATCGACTATCTTCGACGAGTAATTGTGAGAACGAATGAGTTTCCTGTAGTATTGGGGTTAGATGCGAACGCTGTATCGCCGTTATGGTTTAGTAAGGGGAAAACGTTTCGGTACGGTGATCGGGTTAAGCTAGACCAGCTAATTGAGAACTTAGTCCATACGTTCGGGTTAGTCGTGCTAAACCAGCCGAATCGCGTGTACACCAACAATGGTCCGGGCGGTATGAGCGACATAGACGTTACGATTACTAACAGGGCGGGGGATCGTTTAACGTGGCCGTGGGAGGTCATTGATGATTGGGGGATCTCGGATCACAATGCCAATCGCGTCACGGTAACGGGGAGGGAGATCGGTGCACGCGACGTGGTTAATCGCTTAGGCTGCGAAGAATGTAGATTGGGATGCGTACGAGACGGAGTTGAAATCAGTCGTAGACGTCGATTGCTCCGACTTCGTTGAGATGTCAGCAGACAGACAATAGGAGGTCCTCTTGAGCTGGGTAACCAGTACCAATGACCGACTTCTGAAAAGGAGAACGAGAGTCGTTAGACGGAGAGCGGTCTATTGTTGGACACAGAAGTTATCGGCCTTGCGAAGGGTTTCACGGCGCAAACGGCGGGCTTTCCAGATTACCAGACGTACCCAATCGAAGTCCTTTAATATGTGTGAGGCGGAATACCGATCTAGTGTTCGGGCGTACCGACAGCTGCTTAGGGAAGAGAAAAATAAGCACTGGAGGGAGTTTGTTCGTAAGCAAGGTCACGAAAACCCATGGGGGACGTTGTACCGTATCTGTCGCGGTTTGAAAGGAGACGCGGTTATTTCCATGATTAGGCATGGGAATCGGGTTGCCGAGTTGTGGGAAAAGAACGCGAACGTTTTGTTGGGGAACTTCTTTCCGGCCGCTGTTGAACCGACGATGGCTGTCGATGCCACTCGGGGAAACGCGAGTTTAGCAGAGACGAAGTAGTCAGCAGTCTTTTCGATGTCTGTCGGTAAGTCGCCTGGCTTAGATGGGGTGGACGCGTTGATGCTTCGTTGCATTTGGGCTTCATTGCCGTTCTATGTGAAGTCGATGTTCGACACCTGCTTGTCGTCATGCTGCTTTCCTGCTCAGTGGAAACACGGACGTGTAGTTGTGCTGCTGAAGTCGGAAGATAGAGTGAGGGATGATCCCAGCTCGTACCGGCCGATAACCTTACTGAGTGTCTTCGATAAACTACTCGAGCGGTTGCTTGTTGGGAGATTGCCTCCTTTTTTTGGATGGCCTTCACAGGCAGCAGTAGTTTGGCATTCAGAAAGGGAAGTCAGTCGAGGACGCATGAAGCGACGTGAAGTCTACGGTTAGGGAATCTTGAAGGAAGTATGTATTGGGGGTATTTGTTGATTTTAAAGGCGCGTTCGACAACCTGTCTTGGAACTCGATGCTTGACAGGATTCGCGAATTGGGTTGCGCGGCCATCGCAATCTGGCGGGATTTTTTCCGGGACAGACGCGTTTGTATTTGGGGTCGTAGTGGGGTTGCATGGCGGGACGTAGAACGGGATTGTCCACAGGGTAGTATTAGTGGTCCTGTATGCTGGAATGCTTGTATGGATGTGCTGCTGTGGGAACTGGAGGTTGCAGCTTGCAAGTTTGTGGCTTACGCCGCTGACCTCTTGCTTTTATTTGAGGGTGGTAGTCGACTTGAGCTTGAAACGGAAGCGGGGGATCGAGCCAGTGTCCCAAGGTTCGCGTTTCCGCGGGGGTTCCATCTGACCAGCCTGGTCTTGTTGACACGGTTTAAACTTCTGACACGTCTCACACCGCCGTACGTACCGTCGAATGTCTCAACATCCCGGGCCAATAATAATATTGTGCGATGCGGATTGCGGTTTTGGTAATCCCTTGGTGCCCAGCTTCGGTTCGATCGTGGTTTTCTTGTAGCACCCCGCAGCCTCTCGTATCGGGGTACGCATAACTTCCAGATAGTCCCCTCCTCGGCGTCTGAGTTGAAGCCTATTCTCCTCCGCAATTTCCCGTCCTGGATACAATAATCTGACCAAACCCCGGGTTGCTTCTCGACCTCTTGCATCTTTTTGTCGTACCGGGGGCATTCTGGGAGGTGGTAAATAGTTCGCTCTCTAACAGTTCCTGGGCATCCAGTGGTTGCCTGGAGAGAGCATCTGCTGCTCGGTTAAGGCTTCCCTTTCTGTATTTGACCGTAAAGTTAAATTGTTTTAAAAACATGGCCCAACGAGCCAAACGATCGGGTAGATTCTCCAACTGGTTCAATCATTTCAGCGATTGGTGATCCGTTACCACGGTAAAATAGTAACCCTCTAGGTAGTGTCGCATCTTTTGTATTGCCCACATGATGGCCAGAAATTATTTCTCAGTGGCCGAGTATTTCGTTTCGGTTCCATGTAAGGTACGACTGGCGTAGGTTACTGGTTGTTCATCCTTTTTCCCATATTGGACCAATGCGGCACCCAATCCCACATCGGATGCGTCCGTTTGTAGGATGAAAGGTCTACTGAAGTCCGGACACGCCAAGGTGGGGGCCGTGGCTATAGCATTACGGAGGTTCTGAAATGCTTCCTCCTGCGTCGGGCCCCAGTACCACTTCCTGTCCATATGCAACAGTAGGGTGAGGGGCTGGAAGATCTCCGCGAATCCTGGGACGAACCGACGGTACCAAGCTGCGGCTCCTAAGAATTGACGTAAATGTTTTACAGATGTTGACGGTGGTATCTTTCGGATGGCGGCTATTTTATCGGGGTCGGTTTGTATCCCTGCTCCATTTACTATATGCCCTAAGTACTTAATAGTAAACTTGCCGAATTCACATTGGCCTCCCTCAATTTTCATTCCGCAAACGGAAAATTTTCCAAGTAGCCAGACGTGACCAGTTGCCTTCTTTGCCGGAAAGGGAGGGCGAATACCGAGCAAGTGTGCGAGCATACCGCCAGATGCTTAGGGACGAGAAGGATAGGCACTGGAGGGAGTTCGTGCATGAGCAAGGTCAGCGGGATCCGTGGGGCGCGATATATAAAATTTGTCGAGGGTTAAGGGGGGACGCCGACATTCCGCGGATGAGGCAGGGTGACAGGGTGGCCAAATCATGGGATGAAAGTGTCGACATCTTGTTGGGTAGCTTCTTTCCGGCGGCCGACAGGCCAATGGTTGAAGTCCCAGCAAGACTAGTCACTCGGGAGTTCGAGTGGGAGGAGGTCGAGTCGGCGGTATGGTCGATGACCGTCGGTAAGGCACCAGGTTTGGACGGGGTGGATGCGGTCATGCTACGGCGAGTATGGTCCGTGTTGGGCCTCTACGTGAAGACGATGTTTGACACCTGCCTGTTGAACAACTGTTTTCCACCGTTGTGGAAGCAAGGCCGCGTGGTGGTACTCCTAAAGTCGGATGATAGGGTGAGGGATGATCCTGGCTCGTACCGACCGATCACCCTACTGAGCTTGCTTGGTAAGGTGTTCGAGCGGCTACTTGTGGGGAGATTAACTCCTCTATTGGAGGGCTTGAACGAGTACCAATACGGATTCAGGGTAGGTCGATCCATCGAGGACGCGTGGAGGCGGGTTAGGGAGTTCGTGTCGGGTTCGGGTTGTAAGTACGTGTTAGGGGTTTTCGTAGACTTCAAGGGGGCGTTCGATAATCTCCGTTGGAACATGGTTTTGGGGGGCCTTCGGGAGTTAGGTTGCGAGGAGATCGGGACGTGGCGGGATTTCTTTCGCGACCGTCGGGTTTGTATATACGGGAGACGTGGTATTGCATGGCGAAACGTCGAACGGGGTTGTCCGCAGGGATCAATAAGTGGGCCGGTATTTTGGAATATGTGTATGGATGGGTTGTTGTGGAGGCTGGAGGCCGCAGGCTGCAGATTTGTAGCTTTTGCTGACGACCTACTCCTTCTGGTGGAGGGTGGAAGCAGACTTGAGTTGGAGAGGGAATCGGCTCGCTTCCTTTTACTGGTGGCAGAGTGGGGGGAAGAGGCTGGAGTACCTTTATCCTCCTCGAAGTCTGTAACCATGCTTCTCAAGGGAAAGTTGTCAGCGAACCGGCCGCCAGTGGTGCGAGTGGGAGATACGAGTTTGCGCCACGTGACAAGAGTGAAATATTTGGGTGTGACTGTGGGGGAGGGAATGAGTTTCAGAATGCATCTGGAGGATTTGCATGCTAAAATGGTTAGGGTAGTAGGCATGATGAGAAGAGTTCTACGAAGGGACTGGGGATTAGGTAGGCATGCTTGTAGGATTTTGTTCAAGAGTTTGTTTGTCAACAGTGTACTGTTTGCTTGCAGTGTTTGGTCCAGTGTTTTGCAGTTTGGGTATGGTAAGGTGTTAGTCGATCGGTGCGAGCGGGTTGCGCTATACGCGTGCGTTCGTGTTTGTAGGACGGTTTCCACCGATGCGATGCGCGTACTAATGGGAGAATTACCGTGGTGGGTAGAGGCATGCCGTAGGACCTGCATGTATAAGGTCAAGCATGGGGTTATACTAAAACCCGTGGATCTGTTAACAGATGAGGAGGTTAGAGGCCTTAGTCTGGCCCAGACTAAAGCCTTGTTGGCCGAGAAGGCCACTGAAGTTTGGCAGCGGGAATGGGACGCTTCGGAGAAGGGTAGGGTAACCTACTCCTTCCTCCCGGACGTGCGGTTTGCCGGCCAAACTAAGTGGTTCGACCCGAGCCTGAAGCTGAACTATTTGTTAACAGGACACGGGAGCATGGACGGGTTTTTGCATGCAAGGGGGCTAGCGAATGGAAGTGAGTGTGACTGTGGGGGTGGGGAGGAGAACTGGCTGCATATTTTATGCAGCTGCACCCTACTCGGGGATGTTAGGGATTTTCAGGGAATGGGGATTTTTCAGCGGCCGAACGGGAGCTACGATGTGAACGGAGTCCTGGCAACAGAGGAGCGCTACAAGGCCATCGAAGCGTTCGCGAAGGTGGCGTTCGACCGCAGAGACGAGAGGCGACGGGGAGTGAGGATGGATGGTCACTGACTTGTGAGTGCAGTGCAGGGATGAATGTGGATGATAGGTCGTATGAATGAGTGAATGTTAGGGTGAATGATGTATGCAGGTGTGGCGCCTTGCGCGAGGGTGTGTTGGGATGCCACTATGCTGCAGTGGTGGGTACCTGCACACTCATTGGGCCAGGAATGCGGAACCTTGGCAGTACTGGACGGATCTGCTTCGTCTCTTCCTAAGGGCTGCCTTGGGAAAGCATGGAGGTGGCGTCTCCCCCTACCTGGAGCTGGCGATACTTATGCCTGGCGTGCACGAGCCTAATTAAGGAGCTGTTAGGGGATGGGCTTCGTCTTGGAACCTGTATCAGCGAGCCTCAACCGGGAGGTTAAACCGGTACTCCGTGGGGCTGACCAGACCCGGGGTTTTCATACCTTGGTTGGCGTAACGGGAGGCGCGCTGTGACCTGCAGCATGCGCGAAGGCGGAGGGCAAAAAGGTTTCAAAAGGCAAATGCTGCCTAGGGGTGCTTCGTTCATCCCGGCGTGTGAGTTGCGTGCCAACCAACTCGGGTACTAGCCTGCATAGCTAGTAGGGCTTGGATAGTGGCCCGACCCCACCAGTGGATCCTTACCTAGGCTTGCACCTTGGGACAGGAATCGCGCGGCAGCGAACTGGTAGTCATAGCTTTTCGCTTTGACGCGTGTGATGAGCGTACTTCATCCCTGTAATTCACAGGTTTGCCGACTGTAGTGCCGAAAGGCGGAACAGTTACACATTTCGTGGCCTCCCTCAATTGCTTGAAGACTTCACGCAAATGGTCGATGTTTTCCTCCATGGTCCAACAAGCGACAATAATGTCATCCAGGTAAGGAATAGCAACTGGGTCCAAGTTCGGGCCGATTACCTTGTCCAATAATCGCTGGAATGTGGTTGGAGCGGCGTGCAATTTGAAAAGCATCACGGTAATTTGAAACAACCTACGCCCTGGGACGGTAAAGGCGGTTAGGGGTCGACTGTCCTCTTTCAATGGTATTTGCCAGTATCCTTGTTTGAGATCCAGGGTACTGAAGACGGATGCCTGCTGAAGTTTGATGTCAATTGGCTTTTGTTTTCTGCAAAAAGTTGCATAAAGTATATCATGTTTGGTCTCAAATGAAAGGAGTTGTTGAGGGCTCGCGGACTGACGAAAATGGTCTACGTTGATCGGCTATTGTTTTCTGCAAAAAGTTGTAAGACGTATATCGTGCTTGGAGTCAAATAAAAGGACTCGATGAGTGCTGGCGAACAGACATGTCAAAAATTTTCCATTACGATCAGCTTTTGTTTTCTGCCAAAACTTCTCAGAAGTATATCGTGTTGAGTGTCAAATGAAAGGTCTCGTTGAGGGCTAATGTCCAGAATTGACAAAAATGTTTCATGTTGATCGGCCTTTGTTTTCTGCAGAAAGTTGTCAGAATTATATCGTGTTTGGTATAAAATAGAAGGTCTCGATGAGAGCTGACATGCAAATTTGACAGAAATGGTTCATGTTGACCCCATTTTGTTTTTTGAAAAAAGTTGTAAGAAGTATGTCATGTTTGGTATCAAATTAAATGTCTTATTGAGGGCTAATTTACAGAAGTGACAAAAAAATGTCAAGTCAATCTGCATTTGTTTTCCACAATTAGTTGGCGGAAGTTCGCTAGTCCTATATACTAAACGATTACATTCACTATATATCTATAGATTCATCACGAGCATCGAGTAACTTTTGTAATCGCCTACAGCCTGAACCATGCAAGTGTTTGTTATATTTTTTTTTTAACATGTGGGGGCTAATGAGATCTGGTGCCTTTTGGGTGTCTCATATTTTTACTATTAGTAGTTTTCGTGTAAAAAATTAAAACTTTGCACAAATGCTGCCTTGAAACAATGGATTCCAGAAGCCATTTCTAACTTTAAGAAGAATCACGCCGCCATCCGTCACTTTTGACAATCTGCCTATGAACTTTAAATGATTATATCTTTTAATAGAACATTGATATCAAAGATTTAAAAACAGTATCATGAATAATAGACTTGAGCAAAAGTGTTACAACTAATTTAAGTTTAAAACATAACGTATTTAATTAATATAAATTTTGACGTTTCCAATGTCAAAAGTCAATGTTGCCAAATGTGTGATGAAGTAACTAAATTAAAACCAAATATTCCTAAACTAACTTCACTGAAGATGGTGGCAGTTGTATTAGGGTTGACAATATTAATTTATAAATTTAAAAATTAACTACTATTTTTTAAATACAAACAGTGTTGCCAAATTATAAATTATCAAATATTCCTAAATAAAATAAATTGAATACTTTGCTGTGTTTGTTATCAATAGAAAGGAAACCATAAGGGCCAGTTTTAAAATGACAAAAAAAATGTGTCATGTCGATCTGCATTTGTTTTCCGTAAAACGTTGTTAGAAGTAGGTCGTCCTTAGGTTTTTAGGAAACGACACAATTCGGACTGGTGTGCACGAATGACAAAAATGTTCTATGTAGATTAGAATTTGTTTTTTGCATAATGTTGTCAGAAAAATGTCCTGTTTGGGTATTTTCGAAATACAAAAGTCAATGTTGCCAAATGTTTAATAAAGTAACTAAACAAAGAACAAATGTTCCTAAATGAAAGGTTACTGAAGACAGTGAATGTTATATTAGGCTAAATCACGATGAGGGCTTGCGTGCAGAATGACCAAAAATGTTCTATATCGAACGGCTTTTGTTTTTTTTGGAAAATGTTGTGAGAAGTATGTGGTGTTTGGTATCAAATGAAAAGGCTCGATAAGGGCTGGCGTGTAGAATTAAGAAAAAAGGTCAATGTTGATCGACTTTTGTTTTTGCAAAAATTTCTCAAAGGTATGTCGAGTTTGGTCTCAAATGAAAGGTCTCGTTGAGGGCTAGCGTGCAGAATTGACAAAAATGTTCCATGTCGATCGGCTTTTGTTTTCTGCAAAAAGTTGTCAGAAGTATGTCGTGTTTGGTATCAAATGAAAGGTCTCGGAGAGGGCTAGCCTGCAGAATTGACAAAAATGTACTATGTCGATTGGTTTTTGTTTTTTGCAAAAAGTTGTCAGAAGTATGTCGTGTTTGATATCAAATGAAAGGTCTCGGAGAGGATTAGCGTGCAGAATTGATAAAAATGTGCTATGTCGACCGGTTTTTGTTTTTTGCAAAAAGTTATCAGAAGTGTGTGGTGTTTGGTATCAAATGAAAAGTCTCGTTGATGGCTAGCGTGCAGAATTGACAAAAATGTTCCATGTCGATTGGCTTTTGTTTTATGCAAAAAGTTGTCAGAAGTATGTCGTGTTTGGTATTAAATGAAAGGTCTCGGAGAGGGCTAGCATGCAGAATTGACAAAAAATGTGCCATGTCGATCGGTATTTGTTTTTTGCAAAAAGTTGCCAGAAGTGTGTGGTGTTTGGTATCAAATAAAAGGTTACAATGAAGGCTGGTGTGCAGAATTAACGAAAATGGTCAATGTCGATCGGCTTTTGTTTTTTTGCAAAAGGTTGTCACAAGTATATAGTGTTTGGTATCAAATGAAAAGTCTGGGTGTGGGCTAGCGTGTAGATATGATAAAAATGTTTCATGTCGATCGACTTTTGTTTAATGCAGAAAGTTGTCAGAAGTATGTCGTGTATGGTATCAAATTAAAGGTCTCGGTGAGATTTGGGGTACATAAATGACAAAAATGTTTCATGTCGACCGGCTTTTGTTTTTTCCAAAAAATTATTAGAAGTATATCGTGTTTGCAATCTAATGAAAGGTCTCGGTGAGGCCTGACGTGCAAATATGAAATATTTGTTTCATGTCGATTGGCATTTGTTTTTTCCACTGACAGCGGAGCTCTAGGGAATGCTCGGCGTAGCCGAGAATTCGCTAGTCACTATACTAAACGATTAGATTCACTATATATCTATCTATCAATAGATTCATCACGAGCATCGAGTAACATATGTAAAGGTCTACATCCTGAACCATTCAAGTGATTGTTATAATTTTTTTTTTGATATGTGGGGGTTAATAAGATCTAGTGCCTTTTGGGTGTCTCATAATTTTACTCTTAGTAGTTTTCGTGTAAAAAGTTAAAACTGTGCACAAATGCTGCCTGGAAACAATGGATCTTAGAGGCGATGTTTAAATTTAAAAAGAATCACGTCATCCGTCACTTTTGACAATCTGTCTATGAACTTTAAATAATTATATCTTCAAATAGAACATTGATATCAAAGATTTGAAAACAGTGTTATGAATAATAGTCCTGAGCAAAGGTTTTAACAATATTTTAAGTTTATAACACAACACATATAATTATTTTAAATTTTGACGGTTCGAATGTCAATGTTGCCAAATGTGTGATGAAATTACTAAACAAAAAACCAATATTCTGTTACGTTCCACAACCAAGGTGTCTTCAGCGCATTCTAATCGCCTAGTGCGATCTATCGTAGTTTTTCACTAGATGATTCACAGGCCAGCAAATTCTTGCGTGCAAAATTCAGTCTTGGATTGCAAATTCTTTCTTTTCTAAAACGGTCGTGGTCAGAGTCACTTGTGTTTAGTTTTGGTTGCATTTTCTGTGTCAATACAAGGGAAGGTATTCCTCGGAAATTATCCGGATTTATTGTGCCCACGATCAATGTTTTGAAAAACTTTACAAGCCGCACTCCATCACAGGTAATTTGAATTTTTGCATGCATTTTACTGGCCCAGTTCGATGCTAATTTAGTGTTGCATAAATTGTCGTTGATCAGATTTGTATTTCTACAATTAAATTATTGTATCTTCCATCTTTCACAATTTACTGCAACACCGGTGCGCACGCCACTGAGCTGAATGAGTTTTCTAATTCTTAATAAACTTTTAGGCTTTTATTTTACATTCGTTGTTATATTGGGTTTTATAACCCTGTAACATTCCGCGAGGTGAAAATAGTTGCGAGGGAAGATTATTTGGAAATTCTGGTGAAGTTCTTGACGCCCGCCACTCGTTGAAAATTTTCGTGTGACGCCACTGTCCGCTCGAGTCCTACCTGTTGTCGGAAGTTGGAACTACTCGACACCAACAGGCCAGCTGATTTACTCAATTTTGTCGGACGGCTTGAAACCGCTGGATCACCGCTCACCGTTCTATGCAGATAAGCCCTTGAAAATTATTTATTACCTAAAATTTAATACAGTTAGGTTTTGTTTTGTTGTTTTATATGGTTGACTACCTCAAGTCAACATTACTGTACTTCGTTTCACATTTATTAGTAGTTTCACATATTGTAAGGTCTGTTCCCACGACGTGCTTCATTCATTATTTTTTCGCAGTAATTATTGCGCTTTAGACACCCGGCTAGGGCGTAATACAACCCGTTTAGTTTGTAGGACTTGCTAGGTTAAAATTTCGTATTTTCTAAGCGCTCGCATATCGTCTCGCTGGTACCATCGCGACTGTCGTGCGTCGTTGTTGCGCCACTCTACTGCGGTGTTATTTAGTTTAACTACACCTCTCTAGCCGCAGTCCTCGATATTAACGCTGTGTATATCACCACCCCCCCGCACTAGTTGTTCTAGCACTGTGTGACCAGATTATTTAGCTACCCAGTATTTATTTCAATTTATTAAATTGAATAATATATTTATAGTTAAGATTTATTTGAGCTATTTTACTTATCGAGGTTCCTGCTCCGTTCCTTTCCCGTAATTGGTTTACTGATCAACCCTCACGTTGAACGCTCGGCTTTGATCAGTTGGCGCCCATTCTGGTTTATTTCATTTATTGTCGTGAGTGTTAGAGAGTTCACCCACTCCTTTCTCCACTCGAGCTAGCCACGGTTCAACCGGTCTTGCACGGGATAGCCCTTCAGGGGCGTAGCAATTCCTAAATGAACTTCACTGAAGTTTGTGGCTGATATATTTGGATTGCCGGTGGTAATTTATAAATTTAAAAAATAAATACAATATGTTAATACAAATAGAGTTGCCAAATTATGAAGTAACTAAATAAAAATCAAATGTTATAATTAAATTGAACACTTTGCTGTGTTTGATATCTAAAGAAAGAAAACCATAAGGGCCGGTTTTGAAATGACAAAAAAATGTGTCATGTCGATCTGCATTTGTTTTTCGGAAAAAGGTGTTAGAAGTAGGTCGTCTTTGGGTTTTAAGGAAACGACACAATGTGGACGGGTGTGCACGAATGACAAAAATGTTCTACGTAAATTAGAATTTGTTTTTTGCAAAATGTTGTCAGAAAAATGTTGTGTGTGCAAGAAATTGTGAAAAGTATGTGGTGTTTAGTATCAAATGAAAAGGATCAATAAGGGCTGGCGTGTAGAATTAACAAAAATGATCAATGTTGATAGGCTTTTGTTTTCTGCAAAACTTTCTCTCTCAAAGGTACGTCGAGTTTGGTCTCAAATGAAAGGCCTCGTTGAGGGTTAGCGAGCAGAATTGACAAGAATGTTCCATTTCGATCCGCTTTTGTTTTCTGCAAAAAGTTCCCAAAGGTATGTCGAGTTTGGTCTCAAATGAAATGTCTCGTTGAGGGATAGCGTGCAGAATTGACAAAAATGTGCCATGTTGATCGGTTTTGGTTTTTTGTAAAAAGTAGTCAGAAGTGTGTGGTGTTTGGTATCAAATAAAAGGGTTTGATAAGTGCTGGCGTAAAGAATTGACAAAAATGTTCAATTCCGATCGGCTTTAGTTTTTTGCAAGTAGTTGTCAGAATTGTGTGGTGTTTGGTCTCAAATGAAAGGTTTCGCTGAGAGCTAGCGTGCAGAATAGACAAAAATGTTCCATGCCGATCGGCTTTTGTTTTTCGCAAATAGTTGTCAGAAGTATGTGGTATTTGATATCAAAATAAAGGTCTCGATGAGGGTTTGCATGAAAAATTAACAAAATTGCTCTATGTTGAGGGGCTTTTGTTTTTTGCGAAAAGTTCTCAGAAATATGTCGAGTTTGGTCTCAAATGAAAGGTCTCGTTGAGAGCTAGCATACAGAATTGACAAAAATGTTCCATGTCGATTTGCTTTTCTTTTTACAAAAAGTTGTCAGTAGTTTAAAGTGTTTGGTATCAAATGAAAGTTCTCGGTGTGGGCTAGCCTGTAGAAATTGCAAAAATGATCCATGTCGATTGACTTTTGTTTTATGCAAAAAAATATGAGAAATTTGTTGTGTTTCGTATCAAATGAAAGAGCTCGAAAAGGGCTGGCGTGCATAATTGAGAAAAATGTTTCATGTCGACCGGGCTTTTGTTTTTTGCAAAAAGCAAAAAAAATGTCAGAAGTATATCGTGTTTGGAATCTAATAAAAGGATTCGGTGAGGGCTGACTTACAGATATAAAAAAAAAACTGTTTCATGTCGATTGGCATTTGTTTTTTGCACTGACAGCGGAGCTCTAGGGAATGCTCGGCGTAGCCAAAAATTCGCTAGTCCTATATACTAAACGATTAGATTCACTATATATCCATCTATCTATAGATTCATCACGAGCATCGAGTAATATTTGTAAAGGCCTACAGCCTGAACCATGCAAGTGATTGTTATAATTTTTTTTTAATATGTGGGGGCTAATGAGATCTCGTGCCTTTTGGGTGTCTCATATTTTTGCTGTTAGTAGTTTTCGTGCAAAAAATTAAAACTGTGCACAAATGCTGCCTGGAAACAATGGATCCCAGAGGCCATGTCTAAATTTAAGAAGAATCACTCCGTCAACCGTCACTTTTGACAATCAGACTATGAACTTTAAACGATTATATCTTCTTATAGAGTATTGACTGACGCCGGAGGCCTCGGGATCGCTCAGCATAGCTGAGCATTCGCTAGTAAACTATTCTAATAGTTGAAACGATGTATATATCTATTTTTAATTGTTATTTTTATGTTGTGGTAAATATATATATATATATATATATATATATATATATATATATATATATATATATATATATACAGGGTGAATACTGTAAACCTTGACATAGGGAAATAACATGGGAAAACAGTTTTTTGCTGTTTCCATCTGTCCCGCTATACAACATACAACATACTCTCTCAAGAATCCCGCGACTAAAGTTTAACCGTAGCCGCCTGATGGTGAAAGTACGAACTACGTTAGTGCGTATTATCTGTTTATTGCCATTTATTTACATGTTGTATTTCTGCTTCGTTTTTTTAAACTGTTTGTGTTTATTTAAAGTTTTGTTGTATGTTTCGTAGCTTATACATTTAAGATTAAATATCTTAAAATAAAATCAGTCTTTTTCAAGACTAACATTTTTTCTTGTTGTATAACCTATATCGTGAGTTGCTTTTGTAAGTTGTATATTCGTATTTAATGTTTCATAATTTACAAGTTATTATTTTATTTTAAGAATTTTAAGCTTCGTATTATTTAAATAAATACCTCAATATGGACCATCTGCCAAAAATAAGAAAGGTAGTGAACAATAGAAATTGTTGTGTCTACGGCTGTCACGTGCTAGCAAAAACAAAGATATTGGCCCGTATTACGAGCTCACTTTTATAATAAAATCGCGATTTTAACGCCCGCTTTTACATCATAATCTTATGTAAAAATTAGCCTTAAAATCACAATATTATTATAAAAGTAAGCTAGTTCGCTTTTATAATAAAATCGCCATTTCAACGCTTATTTTTACATAAGATTACGTAAAAACAAGCGATAAAATCGCGATTTTATTATAAAAGTGAGCTCATAATACGGGCGATTGTTTTTCATACATTTCCAAATGCCAGTGCAGGAAAAGTTAAAATTTTAAATAAATATGGTTTTTTTGAGGAACTTGATAAACGGTTAGCATGGATCCGGAAAATAAAAACTGGCAAAAAAGTAACAAACCCATGAAAATTTGTTCCTTACATTTTAAAAAAGATGATTATATTGGAATTTATAATTTCCTCTCCTTCTAAAATACACCGAGATGATGGAGTAGCTTCTAAATATCAAACAGGTGGAAAAAAGATAACCTCAATTGGCATTCTTTGAAATTCATTTTATCTAATAAAAAACAAAATTATATATAAAACATACCTTTAATACTTTTGTATAATAAACATAGCATGTTATAATTACCAAATTTTTTTAAATATAAGCAATCCTAATAAAAATATATGTCCTCGAACATACCACCATTTGCATGTAAACATATATACTGTAAAAACAGAATACGCACTATCGCCGCCATTTGTTGAGCGATCGCAGTGCCACCATCGGTGGGTTTAGTTACGGATACTGATAGGTCGTAAGTCATCAAGGGTAGAACAGTTCTGAACTTTAGCTATTGGTTTAATAATTGCTATCTTCCAAACATTTGGCATCACACCTTCTAGAATACATGTGTTAACAATATGGGTAATGTAATCCACGATAATGGGTAATATTATTCTAATCATTTTTACTGATATACTGTCTACACCTACAGCATTTGATTTTATCGATAGAAAATTTTTTATCACTGTTTCGCTGTCTACAGAGTTAAAATTAAACGAATGACCAGGTTGCTCTCTATATTTATTATTTAAGTAAAAATTCTTGGAATTAAGATCAACAGTATTTGTACCTGTCAGAGTTAAAAGATGTTGTCCATATTTTTCGGGTTCGCGAAGAGATTCTGGAATATTTTTTTGTGATATGCTTTCAGTTACACCTAGACGTTTAAGGTTATACTATAACTTACTAGAGTCTCTAATATTATTGTTTATTTCCCACTCCAGGAAAGCCTGTTTTTCTTTGCGTATAGCAGCTGTTGTTAAGTTGCGTAGCTGTTTATAATAGTTGTATTTAGCTTCAGTTCTAAGTTTTTTATAATCAATAAACGCTTTATCTCTTTTACGTTGCATTACTTTAATCACTGGAGTGAACCACGGACAATAATTTTTAGAGGTTCTAGCAGTTTTTATCGGTGCATGTTTGTCGTACAATGCAATAATATTATTATTCAAAAAATCTAGTTTATCATTTATATTATTTAATTGAATAATATTATTCCATTCAACCTTTTGACAATCTTCAAAAAAATTTCCAAAATCAAAGTTCTTAAAATCTCTGAACATAACATTTTTAGATGACGAAACAGGTATAGGTAAATCTAAGATACAATAAACACAAGAGTGATCTGTAAGATTAGTACATTCAATAACACCAGCAATTGAACATAAAGAAGGATTAGATGTAGCTACAATATCCAGAAGAGTTTTTGAAACTGGTCGTGTGTATTTATCAATCAACTGATGCATACCATACGCAGATAATAAATTTTTGAAAAATAACGAACGTGCATCATTTATTAATAAATAGACATTAATATCCCCAGTACAAATAATACAGTCCGCCATTGTAGCAAATTCTGCAAATATGGGTTCCAGAACACTGAGGTCAAATTGACAATGAGGGTTGTATATGACACCAACAATTAGCGTATAATTTAGGTTTGTGATCTGGATCCATAAATGTTCGACAATGTTTTTCGTTACAAATGAGGTATTTAATATTTTATAGTTAACATTACTGCGAACATAAAAAGCGATACCTCCACCACGTTTGTCAGCTCTTGGTAAACTAATTAAATTGTATCCTTCAATGTGAAATAGATGAGCTGGGGAGGAATCACTTATCCACGTTTCAGTGACAGCTAAGATGTCAAAATTTTGATCAAAGATAAAATCTTTAAATTCCAAAAAGCAGGAATTAAGCGATCCAATATTAATGTGCCCGCATTTGAAATTATAAATATTAGGGTCAATGACCTTAGTATTATAAACAGGTGAATTCATATTTATAAATAAAAGACGACAAATTTTTAATTAAACAATTCAAATAAGTTTATGAAGGTCAGTCACACTGTTTATTTGATGTGTTTTGGCTGATTCGTTTTTGCGCGCATAAATTTTGCCATTCCTGGTCCACACGAATTTATAGTGTTTGTTGAGAAGTTCTTGACGGGCCTGCTTGGAAAGTTGCATATTTGAGGGGGAAAGATGGTCGTTCACATACACATTATTTTCAATTCCTTCATAATGTAAGTCTTTTGTTGTTAAATGTTTTTTATTTTTAATAGCACTTACGAACTTTTCTTTTGCGCGACACAAATTTCACAACAATAGGTTTTGGGTGATTGCTATTTAGTTTGTTGAACGAAGGAATTCTATAAGCAGCATCAATATCGCCGGATGTAATTTCAATATTCACTACTTTTCCTATATTGGTCACTATTTCGACAACGTTTTCAGCGGGTACGGTAGGAATATTATTAATAACTACATTATTTAATCTGGAGTACTGTTCGAGATCGTTTATTTTATTGGACAGTGTAATAACTTCGTTTTTTAATATCGCATTTTCTTTTTTTATATTGTCAAATTCTTTTAATTTATTGTTAATTTGCTTTAGCGAAATTTCAAAGTCAGTAATTTTGTCACAACAGAACTTAATAGACGTAAACAAATCCTCCAGTTTATTTGAGCCTTCAGATATAATGTCATCTTTCATTCTTTTTAACAAATTGTTTATGTCCAGGTTTGAATCACATTGATCGGTGTTGTCATTTAAAACAGCCGACGTATTCAAATCATTCGCTTGACGGCAATCCAGGCAGAACCATGCACAGCTATTGTCTCCGTTCTTGAATATTTCTTCTTGAGCAGCAGATAATTTGGCACAAGATGAATGAAAAACACGCGCGAATTTGCCGCAATTGATGACAGGCGATCTCTTGTTGAAAGCGCGGGAACAAGTGGCGCATGTGCTACTAGGTGCCATCGTGAGACAAGTTTTAACACTTTACTTAACTTAAGATGACTTTTTCAACAGCGATGAAGAAATAAATCACTTTTAAATACAAATTTAGGTGATTTAAAAATAGACTCACGATAAATGATGATAACAGAAGATGCATTTTCACTTTATAAAAAGTATTTTACAGGTTCTAAATATTCTGCACTACTTTTCACACCAAAAATTAGCAAAAAATATAAGAGTAGAAAAAACACGTGTGAGCACTTAACTAGCTATTACTCATCAATGCTATCGTTAATTAGATTACTTAATTTTGCATCTAATAAAACCAAATGTTGTGTAATATGGCCTTTTCTAACTGAAATATTTGATAAAATAAATTGTATTTTGAAGGTTATCCTTCATATTTTCGAATAAGAAACGTCAAAAACAAAATGCTCCATAGCCGAGTGGATACGAGGGCTGATTCATAACATAAATAATCTACAAGACCTGGTTCGAGACCACATCGGCCCTATTTTTTTTTTAAATTAAATTATACTTAAAATATCATGTTTCGAAACATAAAATACATACATATCTCGTTTTTGTATTTTTCCTCTGTGCTGCTTTTGGCTCTGTCCAGCAAAATTTTCGTTACACCAACTTTTGTGTTTTGTGAATAGTTTGAGTTGAAGTTAAGATATTTTCCAGTATAAGTTGGTTTCCTGTAGACCGAGGTGATGATTTCTTTGTTGTTTCTTTCAACTAACACGTCGAAGAATGCCAGTTTTTCTTCATGTTTTTTTTCCATAGTGAATTTTATGCTGGGTCTTAGTGAGTTGATGTGATTGAGAAATTCCTGTAGGTCTTCTTCACTCTGATCCCAAATGATGAAAGTGTCATCGACGTACCGTATTCATTTCTTGGGTTTCACTCGTGCTGTGTCCAACGCAATTGTTTCGAAGAATTCCATGTAGATGTTGGCAATTATTGGAGAAAGTGGGGATCCCATTGGTAATCCATCGTCCTGTTGATAATATATATATATATATATATATATATATATATATATATATATATATATATATATATACCGTGTGTCCCAGAGAACTGTTGTCATACACATGTAACATGGGAAAACAGTTTTTGGAAAATAAAAACTGTCCGGCTAACTATTAAGGCACCATATTGTACAAGACAATATTACATGTGTTTCTACATCTTATTTAATACAGATTACTTCATTTTAATAGTATAATTCAATGAAATTCGCATAAAAGAATCACTGTTTTTGCGTAACGTTTTATTGCTAATAGGCAGTGACATTTCTGTCAATTCGTGGTCATGGGGTTAGAATAATGGCTTATAGAATCGTAGTTTAAGTTTTATTTTATATATTCTAAATTTCTTAAAATTCTCTGCCAACGAGTAACGAATAAAATTAATATAATAATTATTATTTAATCAAAATTTGAACATAGTTGTTAAGATAAATTTAAATTATTTCAAATTTTTAAATATTAATTAATTATAAATATAAGTTAGGTATTTAGATATAGGAACTTAGTTATATGTAAATATTATTTAAGATCATTTATATCACATGTATAAATCAGAAATTGAATAAAAATTCCCTTGTTCAAGAATCGTAGGTCTTTGGTTCAATTCAAAGTGTTTAAATTCCTTTTTTATATTTTTTTTTCGTAATTTTGCATTTAATAAATACATTTATTAATAATATTTCTTCATTTAACCTGTTAACAAGTTATTTCTTTAGTTTTTTCTTTATTTCTTGATTCATTTTAATTATTTCTCATTAAATATTTGACAGCTGTCATTTTGCATAACAAAAGCATTACGTGAAGAAATTAATACTTTTTAGTAAATTTCGTTGAATTGTGCTATTAAAATGAAGTAATCTGTATTAGATAACATGTAGGAATACATTAAGTATTGTCCTGGGTAATATGATGACTTAGTTATTAGCCGGACAGTTTTTATTTAGATACACGAAATTTTTTTTATTGAATTAAAAGCATTAAAGTAAATAAACTGTGATTTCAAGATTATTCTAATCTGCCCGCCATTTTTTACTTTGTTTCCTGTAATGATAGTAGGTAGTAGAAATACACCAATAACTGGACTAAATTATTCACTAACACAAATGTTGATGAGTAGATTTACTAGAACTAAGTTACCTATAAAGACTTCTTTGTTAATCCATCCAGTTCCCGTAGAAGTAGTTTAGTCAGAAGACCGAAGAAAAAAGACAACAATATAGTGAAGGTAACAAAGTATCTAATAACAAGAACAATTGTAATAAAATGTCAAGTAGTAATAGTGACAGTAATGTAAACGTATACCAATGTAGAAAATGGGGGTACAAACATTTAAGAGCAAAATGTCCGGCATATGGTAAACGGTGTTTACTATGTAATGGACTTAATCATTTTAAAATAGGTTGTTGAAAGTGACAGTTCCAATACTAACTTGACTATTAATAATATTAAGTGTTTGGCAGTTAATTCAATAAATAAAGTTTCTCGTTGGTATCAAGTAGCTAAAATCTGTAATAAAAGTGATAAATTAAAATTAAACACTGGTACTGAAACCAGCTGTATGCCATTAGCAGTATTAAATAATTTGTTTGCTATTACAAAAATAATAAAAAATAATATAATTTTACAGTCATATGGAGGTTGTAAATTAAAATCATTGGGGACTGTAAAATTACTGTGCAAAATAAATAATGTTTGTAAAACAATTAACTTTGTAGTAGTGAATAATAAGGATGATACTGGTGAAGTTATTTTAGGTTTGGCAGATTGCTTAGAGTTTAATTTAATAAAAAGGGTACACTCTGTAGATAATATTGATACATTAACGAACAAGTTTATTGACAAACATAAAGATTTGTTCACTGGGCTAGGAAAATTTGATAATAAATGCAAAATTAGAATAGATACAAATGAAATACCGGTAGTTAGGCCACCTAGACGGATACCATTGGCAATACGAGATAGAGTAAAGACAAAGTTAGATGAGTTAGAATGCGATGGAATAATAAAGAAAGTCAATATACCAAAAAGTTTTATAAGTAAAATGATCATAGTAGGAAAACCTGATTCTAGTGTTAGAATTTGTTTAGATCCGAGTGATTTAAATAAAGTTATTAAGCGTGAGCGCTATCTGATTCCATCAGTAGAAGAACTATCAAATAAACTTGTTAATAAGAATATATTTACAGTAATGGATATTAAATATGTTACCAGGTGGAATTAGATAATGACTGAACAGACTACTGTACGTTTTCAACACCATTTGGGCATTATAAATTCTTAAGAATGCCATTTGGACTAAAAATTGCCTCAGAAGTGTTTCAAAAGTGTATTGAAAAATTTTTTGGTGACATTGAAGGTGTATCGATATATTTTGATGATATACTAATAGCTGCTAAATATAGTGAGGAACATGATAAAATCATGAAATAAATAGTTGACAGAGCTAGAAAGTACAATGCAAAATTTAATAAAAATAAATTACAATTTAAAATACCAGATCCAGACCATATAAAAGCTATTTCTGCTATAGAAGCTCCGTCTAATAAAAAAGAACTACAAAGAGTGCTAGGTTTTGTAAATTATTTAATTTAATTATTACTTTGTTCCAAATATGGCAACGATAACAGCGCCTCTAAGAGCGCTACTTAAAAATAATACTATATTTAGTTGGAGTACAACACATGATAAAGCGTTGATACAAATTAAAGACTCAATGGCTAAAGCTCCTATACTTGCTAATTTTGATATTGTTGAAGAGATAACTATTCAGTGTGATAGTTCAAAATATGGTTTGGGGTATGTATTACTACAAGATGGTAAACCGGTTTGTTATGGTTCAAGATCATTAACAACAACAGAAAAGGGATACGCCCAAATTGAAAAAGAAATGTTCGACATTGTAGCAGCATGTAATAAATTTTATCATTTCATATGAGGTAAAAAACAACCAATTAAAATTTTAACTGGTCATAAACCCATAGTGTCAATAATGAAAAATAATGTAGGGAATGTTAAATCTAGTAGACTACAAAAAATGCGTTTAAAAATTCTAAAATATAATTTAGAAGTAAATTATTTGCCGGGCAAATTAATGCACGTAGCAGATTTATTGTCACGGTCAAAAACCAAAAAAGATAATAATCTATTGTTAGTACTTGAGTATATTAAAAATGGGTGGCCAAAAGAAAAAAAATTAAGTTCTGAATTAAAGCAATATTATAAGCTACAAGATAAATTGTGCGTAGAAAATAATTTATTGTTTATGGGTAATAGAGTTATTTTTCCCATGTCCATGCGTAACTATATATTAAAACAGCTACATGAACCTCATATGGGCATTGAGAAATCAAATGCTAGGGCAACACAAGTAGTATATTGGCCAAATATAACTTTTGACCTACAACATGTTAGAAAGTGTAGAATCTGTGATAAATATCAAACAAAGAATTGTAAAGGACTATTAATACCACATTTAACACCAAATTTGCCATTTGAGAAAGTAGGTGTAGATTTATTTGAATTCTCAAACATCGATTATTTAACACTAGTAGATTCACTCAAACTGGATTGAGCTAGTACTATTAAAAAATAAATCTAGTAAAGAAGTAATAAGTCAACATAAACTTATATTTGCTACACACGGTGTACCACAAGAAATAGTATCGGATAATGTTCCGTTTAATTCATGGGAATATAAACAGTTTGCACAGGAATGGAATTTCAATCATACTTTTACCAGTCCAAGGTTTCCTAAGTCAAATGGGCTGGCTGAAAAGGCTGTTGGTATATGTAAATGTTTGCTTAAAAAATCAAATGATCTACAAAGTGCACTTTAGAATATCGAAATACACCAATAACTGGACTAAATTATTCACCGACACAAATGTTGACGAGTAGATTAACCAGAACTAAGTTACCTATAAAGACTTCTTTATTAAAACCACATCCTAATACAGATCTAAAAGAACAACTTAACGGTGGTAAAATTATTTACAAACATAATTATGACGAAAGTACTAAAGAAAGATCCGAATTTCAACAAGACGATAATGTTCTTTTACTTAAAGATGAAACTTGGGAACATGCTAAAGTTGAGTCTAAGTGTAATACACCTAGATCATATATTGTAAGGGATCAAAATGATAATGTATATAGACGCAATTCTATTTTTTTAAGAAAAACATGTCATAAGCCTGTTTTTAAAAGTACGGACGAGTCTGATAATAATTTTAGCAATGATTTAAATTTAACATCAAATGAATTTACTGATATATGTGCAGCTAATAACAGTAATAATAATTTAAATTTTTTGAGTAATGAAACAGCAGTCGTGTATGATTCAAATCAATCAGGCTCATCCGATGTGAAAACTAGATCTGGTAGAATAGTTAAGTTTCTTGTTAAGTATAAAGATTTTGTAACAGGGAAGTTGTGATGATAGTAGGCTCATTCATATTTTGTATATATATTATTATATACAAAAACAGTAAACTGTTAGAAATATATTATACAACGAACGGTTACTATGTTTTTACATCAAGTAAGTAGTCAGTTGTTCCAATGTCACCTGTCAGTTCGTTTTGATCTCACTGTACCTGTTTATAAATAAATCTGTGTGTTCGAGTTGACATTATTGTTTAATTCACATTGAATCGTCCCTTACGGACCAGGAATTTACTCAACAGGTTATGGGCCCAATATCGTATGTGAAAGTGACGTGTGAATTGTGAAAAAAAAATAGTCACAAAATATACAGTTGATTTTAGTTTTTGTCCGTGCACGTGCATCGTATAAGAAATGGCTTCAACTTCGGTCCGTATTGAAAGCCTGAACAAGGAAAATTACGATACATGGAAGATTCAGATGGAAGCTTTGTTAATAAAAAATGACGCGTGGCATTTTGTAAACGGTGTAAACGTGAAACCAGAAGTTACCGTTGGAGACACAGCGTCAGAAGCGGCCATGAAAAATTGGATCATTGGGGACAGTAAAGCTAAGTCGGACCTGATTTTATCTATAAATCCTTCTGAACTTAAGCAAGTAAAAGGGTGTGCTACATCCCGAGAAGTTTGGTTGAAACTAGAATCAATCTATCAATCATCGGGACCAGCGAGAAAAGCTACTCTTTTGAAGCAATTAATGTTGCAGAAAATGCTAGAAGGAGAAGATGTGCAAGAACACACACGAAAATTTTTCGACGCGGTAGATAAGCTCCATCAGATGGGCGTGGAAGTGAACAAGGACTTGCTTGCAATAATGCTACTGTAAAGCTTGCCGGCGAGTTTCGAGAACTTCAGATGAGCTTTAGAGTCGCGGGACGAGTTACCCTCTCCCGACAGGTTGCGAATAAAAATCGTCGAGGAAAGCGATGCTCGGAAAAGCGTTGACAGTTCGAGTACAACGCAAAGCGGTATGGCAGTATTTAAAAAGCCCAAGAACAAGTACTACCAGAAGAAAGATGAAAAGAAACCTGTACCTGACAATAAACCCTTCAAGTATCGTTGTCACAAGTGCCACGAAATGGGTCATAAAGCCAGAGATTGTAAATATAAAAAGCAATCCGGAAATAAAGCAGAAGATGTCAGTTTTTATGCAGACACTGAAGAGAACGCTTTCTCTTGTATTGTCAACAAGAAATGGTGCGTAGATAGTGGATGTTCATCTCACTTATGTCGTGATAAGACTGATTTTGTGAAAATCGAGAAGGCCGAAAACGGAACGCTAGATTTGGCTAGTCATGTAAGTACAGAAATTAAAGCACGAGGAGTTGCTGCGCTCGTAACAGAAATCGACGGTAAAAACACAACCGTGAAGTTACAGGATGCGCTTCATGTACCTGACCTGCGGACAAATTTGATTTCGGTTGGAAAAATTACCGATAATGGATTTAGCGTTGTTTTTAATCAAAAGAAAGCAGAAGTTTTCGACCACCGCGGAAACGTGAAGATGATTGCAGATCGAATCATTGGACTCTACTACGTCAGAAAAGGAAAAGATGACGACTGCATGAACACCATCGAAGAAGACAATGATTCAGAAGTTTTGCCCAAGAAATCTTTGAAGGAGTGGCACATCCTGCTTGGTCACTTAAAACCGAAAGATTTGAAAGAAGCAGCTAGAAACAAGATCATCCAAGGACTCAACTTTGAAGACATGAACGAGGATTTCGAGTGCGAAGTGTGCCTTCAAGGTAAAATGTGTCGCCAGCCATTTCCGAAAAGATCTACCAAGGTAACTGAAATTGGCGACATTATATATTCGGACGTATGCGGTCCGATGAGAATTCTTTCGATTAGAAAATCTCGATACTTTGTAACGTTTATTGATGACTCATCGAGGTGGTGCAAGGTAAAATTCCTAAGAGAGAAATCTGATGTATTGAGAAAATTCATCTCGACAACGATGACTTCATCGACATCACGTTCAATCGTTCTTCAGAGAAGCAAAACAATGTAAACGAGGAACAAGAAGATGTGAACATCGAACGAGCTGATCACGATGATACCGACGATGAAGGATAGTTTAGAGGATTCGAAAGAGCCAAAGGAGTCATTGAAACAGTAGTAGATGTACCAGAGGAACAACACCGTGGCTGCGGTAGACCACTAAAGGTCAAAACTGGACGACCGGGAAGACCGAAGAGGCAATATAGCACTGCCAATCAAAATCATGATGCGATCGCCGAATATGCGTTGTTGACGGAAGTTCCAATCAATCACGTCATGTCAAGTTCTGAATCATCAAAATGGCTACAGACGATGGCCAGCAAAGTAAAATCCATCCTGAAAAACGATACCTGGACTCTGGTGGATCGCTCTAAGAATCGCGATATGATTGGCAGCCGAATCGTGCTACGTAACAAATACGGAGCAGATGGAAATTTGGTGAAAAGAAAGGCTAGAATAATTGATCGACGCTTCTCGCAACGGCCTGAGACCGATTTTCATGAAACGTTTTCGCCAGTTGCACGCCTCAAGTCGATCCGAACTGCAATAGCATTAGTAGCTAGTCAGAACATGTTCATACTACAGCTCGACATAACCACAGCATACCTAAACGGCAGCCTTGAAGAAGAGGTGTACACGGAACCTCCTGATTACATAGAAATGGTTTTTGCTGGTGGAGGTTTCGAGCGGAGACAAGGTCTGTTTAATGAAAAAGGCCTTGTATGGTCTGCGTCAAGCTGGTCGTGTTTGGTATCGAAGACTGGATCGAGAGCTGTGAAATTTCGGAGCCGAACCGTCAAAAGCTGATCCTTGCGTCTACTTGAAAGGTCAGAAGGGTCAACTGCTTCTTATAGTAGTATTTGTTGACGATATACTAGTCATGTCACAAAACCAGAGTGACATCAACGAATGCTTGGCCCATTTGGAGAAGAATCACCAACTTGGGAGAGCTTAAACACTGCCTTGGGATGGACTTTGAAAGAAGCGGGTAAGCCAAACCGGATATGTAAAAGACATTCTTCGAAAATTTAGAATGTTAGACTGTCATCCAGTGTCCACACCCCTAGATGTCAGCGCAAAATTGGCAAAGTCTGTACCCTGGACCGAGTCAGACGGGGAGATGCCGCCGTATCGTGAACTAGTTGGGGCTCTGATGTATCTATCCGCCACAACTCTTCTAGATATTGTGACGTCCTTTCGTGGTTAGGACGTCCGTTGCCCTCCGTCGACGTGCTGCAGGTGAACTGTTTCTCGGGCGCCAATCAGTAACAGTCAGGAGCAGCCACGTAACTAGAGAGGAGCCGGGATAGCTAGCGGGAAGCCAGGGATTTAGGGCTAATGAAAATTCGCAACTCCCAGGAATTAGGGAATTTAGGGATGGTGGGCTTCCGGCCTTTGAGATTTTGAGTAGCGGGGATGCGTCCAGGATGAGGTATGCCGTCAGATCAGCCTCGGGTGGATCATCACCAAACCGATGCTGTAGTGCTTCCTGAAGGGTAAGGGAGCGAACTTGCTGAAGGTGGGCTGGTGTCCTCGGGGTAAGTGGGTTCTCGGGTGTGCTCGGCAAAGGCGATGCATACAGGGACGGCATATGCATATTCGGGGAAGGTTGCTCGGTCTTGGGGGTCTGGGCCAGTGGTGAGATCAGCGAAGGGACCGGACTGGGAGGATCCGCACCTTTCTACTCCTTGGCATGTCTGTAACAAACTAAACGTAAGCCAACTTCAAGTCGGCGACATGTATGCGCTCTAGCAGTTTCTTATTGTCACGAAGGTCGTAGGTAGTGGGAGAGACGCGCCTGGTGATCGTCGAAGGGCCCGAATATTTGACGGCCAGTTTGGCCGCGACTCCACGGCTGGCGCTGGATAACGGGTATTCCCGTCGCATGACGCGATCTCCGAAACGAAATTTTACGTTTCTCCTTCGTAGATTGTAATGACGACTCTGGTTAGTCGCGGCTCTTGCGATGTATATCTTCTCCAAGTCTTGAACTTCTTGTAGTAAGCGTAGCCGTTCTAGGTGTGCGGCAGGCACCGTCGCCTCATCGGTGAGGGGCAGAGCTTCATCCAGTGGCACGGTGGTGGGGAGTAGTGGGTCCCTACCGTAGTTCAAGTATGCCGGGGTGTATCCAGTGGAGCTATGTTTTCCGGTGTTTATAGCCAGGGCTAACTCGGGTAGAAATATATTCCATCGCCGGTGGTTGTTTTCGCAGAATTGGGCCATCATGGATTTGAGTGTTCTATTTACTCTCTCCACGGGATTGGCTCTGGGAGTATATACGGGGGTAAGCATATGTTTAATTCCGTAAGATGCCAAAGTCTGTCGAAACGTTTTTTTTTTAATTCAGTGCCGTTGTGGGTAATTACCATACGGGGGCAGCCGTAACGACATATGATGAGTTCTCTTAGTGCCTGGGATGCGGCGGCTGCTGTTGCTTTCCTTAGTGGTCGGCACTCTACCCATTTAGTCATTCGATCTTGGAGTACAATCAGATACTCGTGTCCTTGTTGTGTTCGCGGTAGTGGCCCCATCATGTCTATGGATTCTGTTTCCCATGGTTTTCCCACCCTGGGAGGTCCCATTAAACCGGCAGGTGCTTGTTGAGACGTTTTAAATTTTTGGCAACTTTTGCATTGTCGGACATATTTCGTGGCTTCACGAAACATACCCGGCCAATAATAATGTAATGCCAGTGTACTCATTGTTTTTGCGATCCCCATGTGACCGGCTTCCGGTCGATCGTAAATCTCTGCCAGAATTGTTGCGCGGATGTGTTGAGATACACAGCTTCCATACCTTGTTTGGATCATCCTCCGTTAGGTCAGTTGGATCCCAAAATTTCCGGAAAAGTCTGCGTTCTCTGATACAGTAGTCTGGATACTGTTTTGGACATTTTAGTGAGGGGTCAGCTATATGTAATATTTCTGATCCTTTTAATGGTTTCCGTGATAGCGTATCCGCTAAATGGTTGAGAGTTCCTTTTCGGTACAATAATTTGAAATCGTATTGTTGTAGGGTCAATGTCCAGCGCGCAAGTCGGCCTGATGGATTTTTTAATAAATTTAGCCATTTTAAAGCTTGGTGGTCTGTAACTACGGAAAACTGATACCCCTCGAGATATGATCTCATTTTCTGAATGCCCCATATAATTGCCAGGCACTCTTTCTCTATCACCGAGTAGTTTTTTTCCGGTCCCGTTAGCATACGGCTTGCGTAAACGATCACCTGTTGTCCCTCCAGGGAGCCTTGCACTAGAGCGGCACCAATGCCATAGTCAGACGCGTCGGTTTGTAGGAAGAATGCTTGTTTGAAGTTCGGACAAGAAAGTATTGGTGCTGTAGTTAGCCGTGTCTTTATTTGATCGAAAGCATCTTGCTGCTCGGGGCCCCAAACCCAGGCTTGTTTTTTTTTTTTTTTTGAAGCAGCATAGTGAGTGGGGATACTATCTCCGAGAAGTTAGGGTTAGGTATGAACCTTCGGCACCAGGACGCCGATCCGAGATATTGTCGCACCTCCTTTGGGTTGGTTGGTGGAGTTATCTTCGCGATAGCCTCTACCTTATCCGGATCTGTGTGAATTCCCTCGGTTGTAATTACATGTCCTAAATATTTTATCATGTGTAAGCCAAATTGACATTTGTCTACATTTATCCGGAGATTGGCTTGTCGTAGACGGGTGAACACTTCAACGAGATGTTTCGCGTGTTCCTCAACTGTTGGGCTGGCAACCACAATATCATCTAGATACGCGAACGCGTAGGGCTCCGTCTCAGGCCCGATTACTTGGTCCTGCAGCCGCTGAAAAGTGGCAGGGGCAGCGTGGAGGCCGAACGGCATAACTCTAAATTGAAATAAACCTTTTCCTGGAACCGTAAATGCCGTTAAAGGTTTGCTGGCTTCTGTTAATTCTATTTGCCAATAACCATTTTTTAGGTCTATTGTGGAGAATATTCTCGCCGCTCGTAGCTTCTCTAGGATACCGTTTATAAATGGTAGAGGGTACGCGTCTTTTTCGGAGATCTCGTTCAGTTTGCGGAAATCTATACAAAAACGTGGTCTTCCGTCCTTTTTCCGCACGATCACTGTTGGCGAGCTCCATGGACTTTGTGATGGTTCAATGATCTTATCTCGTAGCATTTGTTCCACTTCGTCGTTGATTATTTGTTGCATCCGGGGATTTCTTGGGAGGTATCTCTGTTTAATGGGGCTATTTTGTTTTAATTTTATCTCGTGCTTGACGAGTGTCGTGGTGCCATGTATTTTATTGAACTTAGGTAATTCTTTACGTAGGACTTTTTCAAGTATTCCTGTTGGAGGTTTCACTGATTTCCGTTATTAGCGTCAGATGGTTGTAAATGGTTGGTGCAGAAACATTAACTCGTCGGGTTTTCGCATCTATTTGCATTTCGTACAGGCAAATTATATCCATTCCTAGGACGATTGGTGTCACCAGATCAGGGAAGCAGAGAAAGCGGCATTCTTTCTATATGCCATCTATGATACAGCCGGTGGTGATACTGCCCGTAACCGCAACAAATTCTCCATTTGCCAGTTGTGCGTGTGTATTTTCTGCAAAGTTTATTACACAAGACTTTGCAACATTCGCGTTAATATAAGATCTCGTAGCGCCTGTGTCTATTAGTGCTGGATACTCTTCCCCGTTCATGGTTACAGTTGTGTAAATTCGGGTATCGGACGGTTCGGTAGCTATGATGGGTAAGGGAACAGTAGGAAACGAGTTTTCCGTCGGTGGAAGTTGTGTTGGCCCCTTGTCAGTGCAACTTACTTGGAGTTTCCCCGCTTCCAGCAACAATCCTTTGTGAGTACCCCGTCCTTTTTACATACCCAGCAGAACTTTTTTGGTGCGTTTCTACACGAGGCTCGAAGGTGTCCAGGCTTTCCGCACCTCCAGCTAGGATCCGTTACTTTGGTTGCGGGTGGTTCTTTTTCTGCTACACCAGGCGCCACTGTCGCTATTTTTGCTGGCCTGGAATTCCTATTCTCTGCCATTATGTCTGTGCGTAATCTTTCGAACTCGTCTACTTCGTAAATCAGGTCCTGGACTGATTTTACGTCTTTGCGTCGAATATATTGTCGGTACTCCGGTAGCATATTGTTATAGATACGGTACAAAGCCTGGTCTTGATCGAATTTATCGCATCGGCGTATCATAGCGCGTATATCGGTGATGTAGTTGCGTCCCGGTTCTCCTGGCCGTTGTTTCCGGTGGCTTATTTGCTCTTCTAGCAAGAGGCCATAGTTATTAGCTAGGTAATACTTCTTGAAGTCATTTCCAAACTCAGTCCAGGTTGTCCAGTCTTCTCGGTTGTTGCGGACCCACTTCAATGCGTCTCCGCGAAATAGTTCAGGTAACGTAGTGAGCAGATTCCTGTCGGTGATATTGTAAGCTGTTTTTAGATCTAACAATCTCTCCCAAAAAGTCATAGCGTCGCCTGTCCCATCAAAATGACAGTTCCATTTTCGGACTACTTCACACGCTTGTACTATTGTGGATGCTAGTGGGTTGGGGTCGGCATATTCTGCGGTGTTTAATTTGCGATCATTGTTTAAATCGTCCGTCTGGGTAGAGTCTCGACTGTGGTTGTCATGGTGGCTGACAATAAGCGTATAGCTTTGGAGAGACGGTTGCGAAGTGCTGTGACATTACCACTGGTATCTAATCCCCATCTTTCCGTTTCGGTCACCAGTTCTTCTTTTCTGAGATCATATAACCAAGAAGTGCGGGCGTCGGTACCCGCGTCCGTTAAGTTGCTGGAATTTTCCGGGTCTGGCTGTTTTAACATGATGCGATTATATCAGCAGTTGCGAATTCGGAACAATAGGAGTCGTAATTGACAAGGAAGGACTAACTTAACAATGTATTCTAGGTCCCTGTTCGGGCGCCATTTGTGACGTCCTTTCGTGGTTAGGACGTCCGTTGCCCTCCGTCGACGTGCTGCAGGTGAACGGTTTCTCGGGCGCCAATCAGTAACAGTCAGGAGCAGCCACGTAACTAGAGAGGAGCCGGAATAGCTAGCGGGAAGCCAGAAATTTAGGGCTAATGAAAATTCGCAACACCCAGGAATTACACACCTTTATTTTATAAATTACCAAAAATACAACTGATATGATAATATCTAAATACTTATTTACATTATTATTAACAGACAACAATGCGCTCAAACAATGGACGGGACGTTTTGCGGGACGATAACCAGTTTAACTTAATTACCGACAGCGAAATAAAATAAAGAGTTGAAATTTGAAAGGGAAGTTAAATTCTAAAAAAAATATAAACAAAACCCGACGAATCTAAAAGTAAAATGGAGGGGAATATGAGAGTGGTCCGAGTACGTACGGATCTCAAATGCCGAAATCCGCGTCCGTAGTCACCAAGGTTGCGAACGGAACGAGTACGAGTATACAATCCTGGACACCAAGATCGTATTGAATTCGCTAGTGGTGATAACAAGAGTGAATGCACAGATCTCAGAAACCAAGATCCGTGCCCGTAGACGAGACCGAGCGCGACCCTAGTCACCAAGGTTGCACTCGGAGACAAGTACGCGATCCTAGACACCAAGATCGCTAGACTTACCAGTGACCGTAGCACAGCAGACACCGCCGTACACTGACAGTTCTCGCACGTCTACCTCCCAAGAAACCCAGAAGGCTGACTGACATGCTGTGTTCCGAACCGGCCTTTTATAGCCGGTCTGGACTAATTGGCTTGGAATTCGAAGTATTCAAGGTCTTTTTCTTAAAAATTATTTGAGAGAAAAAAGAAAAAAACATAAAGTTACTTTATGCTGGCTGTGGGACTCGAACTCCCGACCCTGCGTTTCAGTTTAGAATTGTTTTTATTTAATTTCTTGATTATACATAGTTTTTACACTGTTTTTGTGTCTCATGTTCGCTTGGTCCGAACCACAGCCCTTTACACCCTACAAGCAAAGGCAATTCTTATCTCGTGGATCTGGTGATCGCCATTGATTTGGGATAGGGTCTGCAGCTCCAACCCCGACCATGGATCACAAATAATATTGTTTTAGTATTATTATTTACCTAAGTTTTTCCTGGTCTTCCCATATGACCTTACAAACTATTTTGTTATTTTTATGGTTCAACCCTTTAAATATTTACAAATAAGTGATGATAAATGAGCTGCGGCTATGAACTGTGTGAATTTACATTATTTTTTACAGGACAAAATTTGACAAAAAACCTGCTTAATAAAATGACCTTATATCTACCCTTAACCTAGTGAGTGACGTTATGATTATATATAAATGCAGTTATGATTAGTACATATACATTTTGTGACTGAATGGAATGATTGTAATGTTTTATGAATGATTTATGATTTTATTATCTAGTGAATGATTAATGAATATTTACAGTGCTGTGATAATTATGAGCTTATAACTAGTGAATGATTTTCATGATATATACAGTGAGGCTATGATTTATTTACATTATGTTGGTGATTTTATGAGTTTGATAAGATGTTGGTGTTAGTAGTGAGATGGTGATTACTCCTGGGCGCTTTGGTTGAAGATGGGAAGTGATTGATACGGTAATGCGTGTTTGATGGTAAATGGGGCGTTGTTATGTCTGATGTTTGTTATATTTTTGATGACAGGATTGGATTGGGGTAATGTGGTGTAAAATTTTTGTGAAATGGATTTTATGTATTCATTGGTATATGGGATTTGAGTGTCTTTATGATTATGCAAATCTGCGATTCTTGTATATCTGTCTGCGCCAATTATTAGACGCAGACATCGATTTTGGAATCGCTGTATAGGCAGAATAGCACTGGCGGACGCTGAACACCAGGCTGGAGCTGCGTAGGTAAGGATAGGACGGATTATGGTTGTGTAAATGAGTTTTTTATTTTTTGGTGACATATGACTGTTTTGATTGATTAATGGATATAATGACCGAAAAACAATGGCAGCTTTATGGATGGCGTTTTTTATGTGAAGGATATGGTGTAGACGTGGCTGTAGGATGTAACCGAGATATTTGGCTGATTGTGAGGGTGTGATGCGATGATTGTTGAGGTTGAGTGGTGTGAAAATTTTTGTGAGTGCGAATTTGCGTGAAAATGAGATTGTTTCGGTTTTAGTGTGGTTGATTTGGATTTTCCATTTGGCCCAGTAGGGAGTCAGGATATTAAGGTGTATTTGTAGCTGCTTGTTAGCGACCTCGGCGCTATGTGAGCTTGCATAAAGCGCCGTGTCGTCTGCGTACAGCGCAGAGTTGGTTTGTTGAAATGTAGGGAAGTCATGCAAGTAAAATGAGAAAAGGACTGGCCCTAAGCAGCTTCCCTGTGGTACTCCGGCTGCTATAGGGTGCGGGGGTGAGACAGAGGAATTAACTTTCACACTGAAATGACGGTTAGTGAGATAAGAATTTATTAGTAATGTTAGTGTGACTGGGAAATTAGCACGAATCATTTTGTAAATGAGCCCTGGCTGCCATACTTTATCGAACGCTTTCTCGATGTCCAGCAGAGCCATTACCGTGACTTTGTTTTTGTTATAATTCTTATTTATATCAGTCACGATTCGTGCTATTTGTTGGGTGGTGTTATGTTTTGGTCTAAAGCCAAATTGAAAATCCGGGATGATTTTATGTTTCTCGATATGATTGTTGATGCGTGATAAGATGATTTTCTCGGTTACTTTGGATAGGGTAGTAAGTAAGGAGATTGTGCGATAACTTGAGGGTAGGTTATGGTTTTTATTAGGTTTAGGTATCGGGACAACGTGTCAGCCAGTACGGTTGTGTGGTCGTGGCGTGTCTTGTCTGATCGTGTAGATAAGCAACACAGCCCGCCCTGTCCAATTGGATGGGTTACCGCACAACGGCTCGGTGTGTGCTGGCCTTGCAGAGACTGTAGGCTGACAACCTGCATCACTAAAATGCAAGTAAAACATGTCACGAAACAAGTACTTCAGGTACTTGAGGCCTTGTTTCACATAGGAATGTTGTGCCACTGATGATGATGATCGGGACAACGTGGGCAGTTTTCCAGGATCTAGGGAAGTAATGGAGCCGGATGATGGCATTTATTATATAAGTTAATTGCACTAAAACTTTTCTTGATATGTTTTTAAGAATTATATTTTGAATGCCATCAGAGCCGGGTGCTTTTTGGTTAGGAAATGTTTTTATGGTTTTAAGGATCTCTGAAGGATTGGTAAAGAGTTTGGAAACTTGGCGTGGGTCTTGGTTTGGTGGTTGGTTTAGGAATTGAATAGTTTGCTGTAGGATTGTTTCTTGTTCAGGAGTGTTGGCAGGATCAAGGACATGGACGCTTTCGAAGGTTTCGGCTATTGCCTCTGCCTTCTGAGCGTCCGTGAAAAGGATGGTGTTATTGTGTGAAAGCTCTGGGATGGGTTTGAACGGTTTTTTAAGGTTATGGGTTAGCTTCCACAGGGATTTGTCTTTAGGATTTAGAGATAGGAGTTTATTTTGCCAGGATGTGTTTCTGAATTCTTTTATTTGGGTTTGGATATTTTTATTTAAGGAATTTATTGTTTGATGGAGTACAGGATCACGGGAATACTGCCATTGCCTTCTTAAATTGTTTTTATGAGAGATGAGCTGAGTGATATGATCAGGCAGTTTATCTTTGTATGGATTTAATGTGATTGTATGCGTGTGCTTACGTACTGCATGCGTGATAGCTTGTGTGAGTGAATGAACTTGATTTTCGATGTCTTGTGCTGTGTTTATTTGTGAGTTGATGGTTATGAGTGAATCGAGTGTACTTCTAAAATTTTTCCAATTTGTTTCAAAGTACACTCGAGCTGTTTTTGGACGTTCTGGATGAATGTGATGACAACTTAATTTTGAATGAATGGGTAAATGACCAGAGTTGAGTTCAGTGAGTGTGATTGGATTTGTGATATGTGATATGTTTTTATGAACGATGAGATCGATTGTGCTGGGTGATGTTTGTGCAGGTGGAAAGTATGTGTGTGGGAGAGTGTAGGAGAATAACGTTATGGGAATTTATATAGGATAACAAGGTACGGCCGTTGGTGTTCGAGGATGCGCAGTTCCAACTCGGATGTTTCGCATTCCAGTCTTCAATTACTAGAACTTTTCTGCCTATATTGAAAAGTGAATTGAGTTGATGAGTTGTGAAATTGTTCTGGGGACGATTATGTATGCCTATGATGTGAGTATGATCCATGAGTTTTATGCACAGTGATTCTATGGGTGATAATGGAATGTTGATGCGTGTGTGAGGTATGTTATGTTTGACGATGATAGCTACACCGCCCGCCGGCATATTTCCTTGAAGAGGACGATCTTGTCGGTGGACAGTGTAGCCTTTGACAATGAATTTGTGAGATGGAGTGAGCCGTGATTCATTAATGATCATGATGTGAACGTTATGTGTGTGTAAGAAATGAATGAGTTGTGCCTGCGTTTCAGAGTCCGACGCACTACCACTGTGCTATCGCTCTTGCTGGTTTTACATTATTTTTGATTGTTTACAACGAGATTACTATTTATAAAATAGCGGTGGAAAATAAGAATAGGATATTTATAACATATACATATAGATATTATTTCTATTCAAACCAAAATACAACGATTCGTCACAATATTTCACACGCTGCAGGAGTCCTAAGTCAGTATAATGGTTCATTTGGAAAGAATCATTGGACAGCCGCAAAACGTGTGCTACACTATTTAAGGGGAAGTATAGACCTGGGTATCCATTATTCAAATAAGAAGAGTGAGTTAAGTGGTTTCGTCGATGCGGATTGGGGAGGAAGTCTGGACGACCGCAGACCCTACACCGGGTAGTCTTTCATTTGGAACGGAGGAGTCATATCCTGGGAATCGAAGAAACAGAAGACAGTCGCCTTATCCTCGACTGAATCTGAGTATATGGCATTGGCTAAGGCAGCAAAGGAAGCGGTGTACATTCAGCGCTTCCTGTATGAGCTGGGCGTCAGCGATCTGAAGAAAGTAAAGATCTACAACGACAACATAGGTGCGCAAAAGCTTGCCGAAAATACCGTTTTCCACAGCCGCACTAAGCACTCTGACATACGTCACCATTTCGTTCGAGAGTTGGTAGAGTCTAAGGAAATCATTCTGAAACATATTTCAACTGAAGAAATGCCTGCAGACATTTTTACGAAGGCATTATCTAAACCTAAACATGATAAATGTTTGAATTTACTTGGTATTTGTAAAAGATACAACAGTGAATACTTTTAAATCGTTGTCACTGACAACGAATTATAAGTAAAAAAACAAATTTACTTTTAACACTTGTATTAAAAAGGAACTAAATCTAGTTACCTGTCATAAATGTCATTCTATAATGCTTAGTTTTTATTTACAAATACATAACTAGGGTCGTAGGAAAAATAGTGTATGATATTTGTGTTAAAAGTGATTTTATTTCGTTCGTGGGGTTGGTTACATTTGGCTTCGCCTCGTTTCCAACTTCCCCACTCACTCATAAAATGTCACTTTTAACACTTATATCATAAATAACTATTAATTCCATAAACCATTGTTTTAGTATAACTAAGTTATGCTGTTTTACTGACATACAATTGAGCAAACTTCATGATATTTTGTTTTGTACTCATTGAACTGTCATATTACTTTTCGTTAAAATATCTCTAAATATTGGCTTTTGCATCTCACATTTGTATTCTAATATGATATTTCATCAAAAAAGATATTGTGACTTCAAAAAAAATAAGTTTGTGTTCATGTTTCAACAAAAATATTAATTTTTAGAATAAGTAAAATCTGACTTTATTTTTGTAAAAAATCATATAAATATTTGCTTCCGCGTTTTTTTCGTCATATTTTAGCTGAAAGAAGACATTGCATCAAAAAAATTGCAATTTCAAGGGTGGTAGGTATTGTACAATCCAGCCTCAAATTCTTCACAATATGTTATATTGTATTTCCCACTCATTCACTGCGAAAGTGTCGCTACTGCTTATTTATCTTCTGTGATTTCACTCTTTTTATAGTAGAGGAAAGAGAGATTGGCAACACTGATAGCGGGCGAAAACTACACGTTTTCGATCCGTTGCATTTAAACTGAGTAAACATTATAGTTTGTATTCCATTAATAACATATATTGGTGCAAAACTGTTTTCTTTTAACGAAGTGAATCATATTCAGTGTTTTAGTTGTGAATAAAACAAGTACAACGGTAATAAATTAAACATAACCTAAAAGGCACACGTGCTTCACTATGGATAAACAAATAGGTGAACAAATACTAAAAAAATTGGAAAACCTGGACACCATTGCAGCAGATGTGGCCGAAACAAGGCAAGAATTAATTATATTTAAACAATACATAACAGATTCTCGAGAAAAATACAACAATCTGCAAAAAATTGTTGAAAAACTCCAATCAACAAATCTCTACTTAGAAAAACAGATTAAAAAGAAAAATATGGTAATCTACGGTATCGAAGAGACAGAACATAACAAAACTGATCTCATGAAAAAAATTACTAAAGAGATTTTTACCAAACTAAGTGCAAACACCGATCAAAATGATATAGAAGATGTTTACAGACTAGGTAAAAAACCGGAAGATCCTAACAGAAGCAGACCTATATTAGTTATATTTAACAATTTACATACAAAAAATCGCATCATGGAACCTAAATCAAATCTAAGAAACACTAAAATCCGCATCAGCCATGATTACCCCAAACAAGTTTTAGAAGACAACAAGAATAAAAAGAAGGCAACCAGTGATAAACATACTAATAACGGAGGTAAAAGACCCAGAGGAAGTGGAACATCAGAGGATACACCATCAAAACCCAGCTCAAAACAACCAAAACACACACCCAGAGGAACAACCCCGGACGGCCAGAACTTTTTTCGTGCAGAAAATTTACCCGGCGGCTCATAGCGTCAGAATAGATGCGGAAGCTGCGCCAAAAAGCAACCAGCCCAACCCCCCAGATCACAGTAATATTAAGTTAAGTAATTCTAGTTTGCCTTTTGATTATAAACATAGAACGCTTAATAAAAATACTTTTATAGTCACATATTGGAACATTAATGGCCTAAACAACATTTTTGAAATCGACTGTAATAGCCAACAAACACTATTACAAAGCGACATTATTTGCTTAATAGAAACATGGTGTACTAAAGACACCGTAAACTTACCCTCTTTTCTAAACAAATATAATAAAGTCATTGTAAGTAAGGCATTAAAGGAAAAATCTCTCGGTAGAGCCAGTAGCGGTATGATAATTTTAATTAAAGATCAATTAAACTCGAAACACAGAATTTTGGAACAAAATAATATGTGGATTATATTAGAAATCCTTTTTAATAACGAGAAATATATATTGTGCTCAGTATACTTAAAACCAAGCCTCAATAATAAAGAGTGCATACAGCTATTGCATACCAGTCTAGAAGACATTTTGCATTCATACATAAATTATAAACTCTTAGTTGTAGAAGACTTCAATAGCCATATTGGTCAATGGAACCAGCTAGAAGAAGGTATACTTTCGTGCCAAAACGTCATGGAACATAGAATATCACACCATTCGAAAACGAACCAGAGAGGAGAGCTGCTAGTCAACACTATGGAAAATTTAGGATTGAGCGTATTAAATGGCCGAGTACAAGGAGATATTCCAGGGAATTTTACATTTATATGCACAACAGGTAAGAGCGCCATAGACTTAGCATGGGCCAATTTAGATTGTTTAGAAAATGTTATATTCTTTGAAACTTTTGAGACATTATCAAAATCTCCCCGTAGTATATGTAAGGTTGTTATGAACGCTTCGGATTTGGGCCATAAGCTCTTGCAGCACACTAAAACCACAACAACAACTAAATACACAATAAAATTTGTTTTTAGTCCAGAAAAAGGCGATTTATTTCAACACAATTTAAATCAACATGCCTTACTCTACACAAACAGTACTGACGTAGAAATATTAAATAATAATCTAATGGTGGCAATTAAGGAAACGGCAAGTCATAACAACATGCTCAAAGTAACAAAATCTATAGCCGGTAAACAAATTTACCAGCATTCTAAACCATGGTATGATCAGCACTGCCAAAATTTAAAACTTGCTTGTAATCACAGCCGGAAGCTATACCGTAAAAATAGAAACGATGAGAACCTAAAAAACTTTCTAGAAAATAAAAAAATATATAATAAAACTATCAATCAGAACAAACAATTACACTATAAAAAGGTAACGGATATGCTCTCAAACACTAAAAACAACATAGAATTTTGGAAAACAATTAAAGAACTAAAACCTAAAAATAAATCTCCTAACTCTATCTCTACTGAAGAATGGTATAAGTACTATAAAGATTTCTATCCCAATATAAATGTAGAGAACATTACGTACTTTTCTAATATCCACCCCCACTTCGATTTAGAAATAACTCTTAACGAACTTAAAAAAAGTATATCCTCTAGCAAAATAAAAAAAGCTTCAGGCTCGGACGGCCTAAACAATGATTTTTACATATGCTTGTCCCCAGCATGGGAACACTACTTACTAAACCTATTTAATGAAATTCTCTTACAAGAAAAAATACCTGAATCTTGGCACAATATACAACTTTTCCCTATTTACAAAAAGGGAGACAATAACGACCCTACCAATTACAGAAGTATTGCCATAATTAATTGTATTTGTAAATTGTTCACCCAAATTTTACAGAACCGAATTGTAACATGGTGCGACGAACATCAAATAATAAATGAAAATCAAAGTGGTTTTAGAAAAACTCGTAGCACTTTAGATAATATATTTAATCTCACATCAATCTCACACCTCCAATTAAGACTTAAAAAACAAAGAGCTTACGCCCTATTTATTGACTTCCGAAAAGCGTTCGACACCGTACAGCACACTAAACTATGGAATAAACTTCACGACATGGGTATTTCAGATAAACTAATAAGAATTCTACGCAATTTTTACAACAATGCATTTTTACAAATTAAAAACTTAGACGATGAATCTGAAAGCATAAGTATTACACAAGGTGTCTTACAGGGAGATACACTTAGCCCTTTGTTATTCATTCTCTTCATTAATGATTTAGAATCGTTTTTCAGAAGTAAAGGCGTTAGCGGGATTAATATTGATGGCACACATGACGTATTATCATTGGCCTATGCTGACGACGTGGTGTTCTTAGCATACTCCCCTGTAGACCTCAACAAAAAACTCCGTATACTAAATGAATCTTGTAACAAGAATGCACTGGAAGTTAATACCGAAAAAAAAGGCCGCCCCCCAAAATTTCAAAACCAATTCTTGTACAACAATGACCCAATTGAAATTGTTAACAGTTTTAACTATTTAGGCATAAAATTCTCTTCGTCAGGTAAATTTAACCTAGCAGCTAAAGACTGCCTCAAAAAGGCCACACTAGGCATGCATAAAGTAAAAACAATATTACAAAAAGGCAAATCTAAAACATGGGAAGAAAAAGTTATGTTACATAACTCTATAATTAAAGCAACGGCACTATACGCGGCAGAAATTTGGGCGCTAAGACATGTAGAAACGGTTGAAAAATGTCAACTCAAATTTTTCAAAAGCATATTACTTATTCCACGTAATACACCGAATTATGCAGTTCGTCTGGAAACAGGAACGAATCATATAGCAGCATCTATTTTAAAAAGAACACTAAAATGGTGGAGCAAAATTTTAGAAATGGCAAATGAAAAACTCAGTAAACAGTTGTATAACCGACTAATAGCTCTTGACAACTCTGTATCTAACAAAGTAGAATACAATTGGTGCTCCCAATTGAAAAGTATTCTTACTGATCTAGGATTTGCAAATATCTGGGAACGGCAATATATAAACAACTCTGATATTAATAACATTATAGATGTTTACCAAACTAAACTACAAACAAAAGATTTCGAACGCTGGGAATATTCAAGTTACAATAAATATTATAAATATCTTAAAACAACTTTTGGCACGGAAGAATATCTAAATCTAGGTATGTCATTTATCAAAATTAGAATTATTGCTCAAATAAGGCTAAGTAGTAATGATAAATTAACATTTGTATATAAAAACATAAAATATATAATCGACCACGAATTGATATGTACAATATGTAATACTCATGAACAAGAAACAATATTTCATTTCTATATAACTTGCCCAATCTATAAACATTTTCGTAACATATATTTGGATAAATATTTAACCCATATACATGAGCATATTATATTCCAGCTGTTTTCGAATTTAAACAAAGATAAAATAAACAATATATTTTACTATACCATTAATGCCTTAAAAACCCGCAGCTTTATAATTAATGAATAGCCCCGAAGTCCTGTAGCATAAATATGTTCTCCGGTTAAACTTCCATATAACTTGTTAGTAGATTTATCATCGCATATTTTTCCATTATATCTAACTGTGTTATTGATGTTACTATGTTATATTAGCTGATAGCATACTAATGGGTATTACTGTCTTTATTAAGGTTTTTTTTATGTTAATTCGATCTTATTAAAATTAAAATTATGTATTAACTTTATTAATTCACTGTACTAGAATATTACACAATTTGTTAAAGACTTATTTTGTACTTTCATGTATTTATAATTAAACTGATATTGTCCTACTGTTGTCAACCTTCGTATAAGATGTACAATCTTAAAACGAATAAATATATTATTATTATTAGTAGAGGAAAGAGTCTAGATAAGATGCTGGCAGAGCCGTATCTGTAGTATTAGCTTTGATATTTTTATAAAAAAAATATTAATTAGCGTTGCTAAAAAATAATATATAGAGTTAGCTTAGATAAAAAAATAGAATAGTGTGATTATGGAAACAAACAGTATGACAGTAAGATTAATAACATAAACAATAAATTAATGTTGTGAAATTTTGCTGAGTTTTATTTAACAATAAATGAGAACATTACAAATTGGCGACGAGGACAACAGAAGAACATAGCATGGATAGTGTATCTCTACGACCTGTCGAACAGTTCGACGTACACAGCGATCTTCCTAACATTAGAACAAGATAAACAAAATGGATCTCCAGGTTTGAAAACTACGCGGATACTTTTGGTGTTACAGCTCCACTTCGCAAGCGTGCCCTTCTGCTATATACAGTAGGTGAGCAAGCTTATGATATTTATTAATCTTTACCTGATAATAATACCACAAAACAAGAATCTGATATTTAAATCAATATCAAGAAGCAAAAATAAAGCTCACATTGCATTTTCAACCAAAAATAAACACGGAATTTGAAATATTTAACTTCCGACAAGCAAAACAAGAGTCAAATGAAAACATCGATCAATTTTATACACGTTTACTAAAATTAAGCACAAATTGCGACTTTTTGGACAAAGAAAAGGAAATCAAATCACAAATAATTCTTCCTACACATAGTACAAATTTACAGAGATTTGATTTACGCGAACATCCTACACTAGAAGAACTCATCACACATGGAAAGACTCTTGAAGCTATGAAACATCAAATAACAACGATAGAAAGAAAATCAAATGACATTCAAATAAATAATATAGAAAATAAAAACAATTGTAATTCAGCAAACAGGAAATATAACAATAATACAATTTTAAGAAACAACATAACAAACAGAACATGTAAAAATTGTGGAAGAGAATGGTATGAAAATGGAAGGGAATCATGTCCCACATTTAAAGCTGAATGTTGAATTTGTCACAAAATGGGTCATTATGCTCATGTATGCATATCGCGTGAACAAACCACAAATAAACCAAACTACAAAAATAACAGTCATTATCAAAATCAAAATCAAATAAAACAATATGATAACAATCAAAGACAACAATATAATCAACACAAAACATATAGCAACCAGGCGACCAACAATGTCACAGATGATCAGTCATCTTTAGGAAGCTCGACATTTCACCTAAAACCATGCTCTATAACACAGGCTCCTAAAGCAGGAGTATGGCTGAACAACCTCCCCATCAAATTTACAGTAGATACTGGATCTTCTGTAAACATCATCAGTCTTTCAGTTTTTAATGAATTTCAAAAGACACCTGTAAATATAACAAGCAAGATAGAAAATATTTTTCCCTATAATTCTAAAGAAGCACTACCAATGACTCTAAAATTCTTAGGTGAATTCAAATACAAAAATCTGACAACACAGGCAGAGGTTTTTGTAATCGAAAGCAGTGCTGGATCTCTACTCAGCTATCAAACGGCTAGCATTTTACAACTAGTTAAAATAACAAAGTCCTTAGAAACGTCAGAATTAACAAAACAATTCATAGAGCAACAATACCCAGAATTATGTTCAGGCGTGGGAAAATTGAAAAATAGAGAAATTACATTTCACATTGCCGTAACAATACAACCAGTTGCACAAAAACATGGAAGAATACCATTTCATTTAAGAACAAAAGTAGAAGATGAACTTAAACGACTAGAAACCGAAGATGTTATTGAAAAAGCTACTGGGTCAACGCCTTGGGTATCACCTATTGTGATAGTCCCAAAACCCAGAAATCCAGAAGCCGTAAGAATGTGTGTTGATATAAGAGCACCAAACTTAGCGATCGAACGAGAACGACATTTAACTCCTACAATTGACGACATTTTTATGTTATTAAACGAAGCCAAAGTATTTAGCAAAATTGATTTAAAAGATGAATATCAGCAAATTCCATTAAACGAAAAATTACGAGCCTTAACTACTTTCTCAACTCACGTTAGTTTATTTCAATATAAACGGCTAAATTTAGGTATCAATGCTGCAGCTGAAATTTTTCAAGATATCATTCGACAAACCCTAGAAGGTATTCGTGGAGTCTTAAATATAAGTGATGACATTTTAATATATGGAAAAACGAAAGAAAAGCATAACGAATCTTTATTAAAAGTTCTAAACTGATTAAAAGAAAGTAATTTAACGATAAACAAAAACAAATGCATGTTCGGCAAAGAGGAAATGTCTTTCTTTAGATACATTTTTCAAAAATCTTAAACAGCCAACAAACCCATCAGAAGTTCGAAGCTTACTTGGGATGCTTAATTACGTTAGAAATTTTTTACCAAATTTAGCAAATCATTAAATTATTAAGAGATTTAATTGTGAAAAATACTCCATGGGTTTGGAAAAAAGAACACCAAGAAACTTTTGAAAAATTGAAAAAGTTGTTAAACAATGCTGAAAAACTTTCCTATTGCGACGTAGAAAAAAAAAACACATGTTCATGTAAATGTAGGCCCCTACGGACTAGGAGCAATTCTCTCGCAAGAATCATAAAATGGACAAATTAATGTGGTGGCTTACGGAAGCATTACAACATTTTCACATATACTTATATGGAACACATTTATATTTGCACACCGATCACAAACCACTTGTCAACATTCTATCAAATCCACATTCTTCAACAAGTGCAAGAATTGAACGATTAATACTTAAAATCCAACAATATGAATTTACAATAAAACATCAGGAAGGAATAAATAACCCATCAGATTATTTATCGCGTTATACTCTATCAACAAAAAAACAAAAACAATCAAACAGTAGCAAACCAGAAAAATATGTAAAATTCGTTATATCAAACAATTTACCAAAAGCAATGTTATTCGAAGAAATACAGGAAAAATCCAAACAAGACACTACACTATCACTGTTAACTGAAGCTATTACAAATAACAAAAAACTATTTGAAAGACAAGAACTATAAAGTTTTAAACCAATTCAACACGAACTACCGGTATACGAACACGTGATTTTGAGAGGAACAAAAATCATTCTTCCAAAAAGTCTTTAACAATACGCAATAAACTTGGCACATAAAGGACATTTGGGTATAACAAAACAAAACAACTTGTCGAAAGTAAAATTTGGTTCCCTGGTCTAGACAAACAAGTTGAAGAAACAATAAAATCCTGCATAACTTGCCAAGCAGTTACTGACACACACAATCGTGAACCACTTCAAATACCTCAACCTACCTGCAACACGACCATTTGAGAAAATAGCAATTGATTTTGCAGGACCTTCACCAAACGGTAAATACCTTCTAATACTAGTAGACGAATTCTCAAAATTCCCTATCATAGAACCACTTCCCTCAACAAATTTTGAAAACACGAAAATGATTCTACTAAAAACATTCGCAATTCTCGGCATACTTAAACAATTAAAATCAGATAATGGTTCTCCATTTCAAAGCGAAAAATTTGCAATTTTTATAAAAAAAATAAATTAAAAACGAAGATGGTTACTGGAAATCAGCCACTCTTTATTGTATTCAGCCTCTACAGTTTCGACCCCACATGGGTCTTCTTCAGGAGCTATATAACAAAATTACAATTCTTTTTAATATCTAAAAGCTTTACAAATATGTGTATCTGTGTTTAGTATAATTTTAACTTACATGAATTTAAATATTTGTGGTTTTATGTTTGTAATAAATTGATATTTTTCCAACATGAAAATAGTCAAAAATCGAAGTGAAATAAATATAAATTATTTTGTTAAACATTAAAATTAACAAATGTCGATCTAATTTTAATTAGAAATATAAAAATATATATAAAATGAAAAAACGGTTTATCACACCCTAACGGACAACTTATACTAAGTATCATGTGTCCTTGCTAGTTTAATTAAAGTGAAGGTTGAGTCATCGTTTAAGAAGGTATAAAAAATTTATTTTAAATTTTTAAATTTTTAACGCTCCTATTATTTTGAGCTGAAGTTAGTTATTGTTTTATCAAATATTTAATACCCTAGTTTGTTATGTAGTGTTATTTTATTTTATTTTAGAATTATTTTTATAAAATTTTAAAATATTGTTATAAATTTTGCTTATATACATTGTATCTGTTTTTAAATTGACATTGTTATGGTCATTATTTATGTGTAACATTTCAAGTGTAAGTCTTTTATGTAAATTTTGTTCCTTGTCTACTATTGTGGTTTTTTCAAAGTCAAATGTATGATTTTGTGATTGTGCATGTTGCACAAGAGCATATTTGTTATTATTACTTTTCTCTTTGTTACAATTCCTCTTATGTTCTTCTAACCTTATTTTTAAATATCTTTTTGTCTGTCCTGTGTATTGCGCAGTACAATCCTGACATGGTATTTTATAAATAACATTTGAGAGATTATTTTTATGTATTTTAGCTTTAAGGTTGCTAAATAATGTTTGAACTGTTTTTATTTGTTTAAATGCAATTCTGATGTTTAAGTGATTTGTGAAGCATTTCTTTAATTTTGTTGCTATGCCATCTATATGTATTAATGAATAAAAACGTTTTGTTGTATCCTCTTTATTTTTATTATCTGTTGTTATTACATTTGTTATTCCGTTGTTAGTGGGGTTATTATTCTGGTTTTGTTTAATTTTAATTTTATTTTTACTGTCATTTTTCAAAGAATTAATGATGTTAGTAGGGTAGCTGTTTAGTTTTAATAGATGCGAAACATAGTTGCAAATTTCCTCATGATATGTTTGTGTGGTTAATTTTAGTGCTCGGTGAAACAAATTTTTAGCATTATTTATACGTTGTGATAACGGATGCATGGATTTGAAATTTAAATATCTTGAGCTCGCTGTTGGTTTTCTGTACCATTTTGTTGATATTGTACCATTATCATTATGTATTAACGTCATGTCCAGGAAGGCTATTGTGTGATGCATTTCTATTTCTACTGTAAATTGTAAGTGTATGTTGTAATTGTTAAAGATTTCTAGTGTGTTATTAATTTGCTCTGTTGGAACTGCTAAAATTAGGTCATCTACATACTTTTTTATGAACGGTATGTTAAATGGTATGAGTGATTCTACTGTGTTCAAAAGTTCATCCATCCCCATGTTCGCTACAACTGGAGATAGAGCTGAACCCATTGCTACACCCCATGTTTGTTTGTAATAAGTTTCTTCATATTGGAATGAGCTTTCTGTAAGACAAAATGTTAGTAATTCTATGAAATCTTGTTGACTAATTTTAGTTTTTTTTAGATATAATATGCCAAATTTTTATTACGGCCGCTATGACTAAGTCTTTGGGTATATTGGTGTATAGTGATACTACATCAAGTGAGATCAAGCTGTATCCTTCTGGCAAGTTGGTATTGCTTATGAATTCTTGGAATTCAAAGGAGTTTCGCACCTCAAATTTGTCTTCTTGAAGTCCTTTTAATATGTTGGCCAGATATTTAGCTAGATTGTATGTTGGGGAATTTATTCCTGATACAATAGGTCTTAAGGGAAGATCTTTTTTGTGTACTTTGATGAGCTCCTGAAGAAGACCCATGTGGGTTCGAAACTGTAGAGGCTGAATACAATAAAGAGTGGCTGATTTCCAGTAACCATCTTCGTTTTTAATATCAACACCTAGCCAAGAAATATCCCATCTCTTATTTTAAGCAGGAACATAGCACCCACGGACGATCATCAAACAACATGGAAATTATAACTGAAATTACACACACATACGGTAACTTAGCTAAGTATCACGTAAAACAAGTCCTAAACCTAAATTTTAAATTTTTAAATATTTAAATTCATATAAGTTAAAATTATACTAAACACAGATACATATATTTGTAAAGCTTTTAGATATTAAATAGAATTGTAATTTTGTTATATATCTCCTGAAGAAGACCCATATGGGGTCGAAACTGTAGAGGCTGAATACAATAAAGAGTGGCTGATTTCCAGTAACCATCTTCGTTTTTAATATCAACACCTAGCCAAGAAATATCCCATCTCTCAAAAAATTAAATATTTATCATCTGTAACAGTGGAGGGTTGACGACGATGAAGGACGGTGAAGGTTGTTTTTTACTTCGATGGAGGACATGACGAATCTATGATTCGTGTTCTGGCCGGTATTATCATAGTCTGCTTAATCAGCAAAGACTGCCGTTGCTATATGCTAAAGTCAGCATTTTTCTGACCTACAAACACCAGAGTCATAGACCTCAGACAATCAGCCTAATTCTGTAAGCGAATTGTTAACTCTTAACAACCCTTATCAGTCGTTAAGTATCACGCGACTTGTTAATTTACACACTTTGATTAATTTTGTATTCTGCAAATGCCAGTGGTTAAATTTTTAAACACAAAGTGGTTATCAAAGTTATTAATTCTAACAATTGCATTTTTGCGTATAAACAACGTGGTTAAGGGTAGTGAAAAATAAATCCAGCCTGATTTTTATTTGAATTAAATTTTTTACACGTTGCAGAAGAGTTAATAGAACAATAATTACCTATATTTAAATTTTTCAATAAATTTTATTTGCTTGTACCTAATATACGAGTAAATATATGTATTTATAATTTTCAGAAGGGAATTAAGGTTACGGAGTGCACGTTTAAGGGATGTGAGCAACCCGTTTGAAATTCCGGAAAGTAATTTTAAGAAATTGTACCGTTTACCACAAGGCATGGTAATACATTTGTTGATTCCATTAATAGAACCACATTTGACAGAAGTAATAAGACGGACACATATTCCAACTCACAATAAGGTACCTAACAATTTATTATTAATTAATGATATGAACATATTTTTAAGGAATCATTTTAATATTTTTTTTTTAAATTTTAGTGACTATATTTTTTAGCACAAGGTACCTATCAAAGTGGAGTAGAAAAAGATTTCCATTTAGCCTGTTCGCAACCAGTTATAAGCAGGATTATAAACGAAGTTACCACAGTAATTTCAAATCAACTTTTCCCCGTTTATGTAAAATTTCCAACAAGTGCAATTGAAGAAAGAAAGTAGAACAAGGGTAAATTTAAATGTATTTATCGCAGATTGTAATAAATATACACGACGATTTTATATTCAGATTCATGGAAAAATTTAATTTTCCGAATATTGTGGGTGCAATAGACTGCACCCACGTGGCCATAATTTCACCATCTTGTTGAGGATCCAATATCACCTGCAATAGCTTATCTGAACAGAAAAGGATTCTACAGCATTAATGTCCAAGCAATTAGTATTCGATCAATAATGAAAGTTACACCAATATACGTATGCCTCAAAACTCAAACAATCATTTTGTTCCAGATATGTGATGCAAATTTAAAATTATTAGCAGTAAATGCGAGATATCCTGGTCTACGTCTGCTGTGTACAGATATTTTGTGAGAAAATTTAATGAAAGAACGTTGTCATCTTGGCTAATTGGAGATTCCGGGTACCCATTGCAACCCTGGCTAATGACACCAATTCCAGATGAGCCAGAAAATACTCCGGAGGGTAGATATACTCAGAGACATTGTACTGCGCGAAATGTGATTCAAAGGTGTTTTGGTGTTCTGAAACAACGTTTTCGGTGTTTGCTAAAACATCGTGTATTGCATTATTGCAAGTAATAGTTATTTATGATATAAGTGTTAAAAGTGACATTTTATGAGTGAGTGGGAAAGTTTGAAACAAAGCGAAGCCGAGTGTACTAAACCCCATGAACGAAATAAAATCACTTTTAACACAAATATCATACACTATTTTTCCTACGACCCTAGTTATATATTAGTAAATAAAAACTAATCATTTAGTTTGACATTTATGACAGGTAACTAGATTTAGTTCCTTTTTAACACAAGTGTTAAAAGTAAATTTGTTTTTTCACGACATGCATAGAAAGCTCTACTTTCTTCTCGTGATATAGAGAGGAAAGTTACTTTTCCCTCTCTAGAGAGGAAAATGTACAGTGTTATCAACAGTATAGTACGTAATATTGGAAAAATTCATAGTTATATTAAATTTTTTTATTTAATAATGATATTCTTTAATAAAATTATGGAAATTATGTCTTGTTTTCTTTTTTCACATTATTTCGCAATTTAACAACTTAAATTGACATATTGGAAATAAACAACTGCATCGGTAAATGTCAAAGTTTACAGTACAGTCAGTACAGTCATAACCTAACTTATCATATTGCGCCTATTCATTCAAATAAATGGATTTTTGAAATATGTCTTGAAAAAAATGTTGTGTCTAACACGAAAGGAAAGCACTTTTTCCACTCTCACTCAAATGCCTCACTCGCTGCGCTCGTGAGTCACACACGAGCTCGAGTGGTAAAAAAATACGCTTTCCTCTCTAGTTTGACAAATAACTATTTTTACTTTTAATTCGTTGTCAATGTTATAAACTGTTATTTTTAACTTGCTACGCAACCGTTAAAAAATCTATTTTTAACAGTGGTCGTAGGAAAAATAATATATTCCTGCGCGGTATTGCATAATTTGTGCATAACGCATAATATTTAAGATGAAGATGTAGATGAACTTATTGATGATGCAGAAAATGATAATCAAAATATAAATAATCTCAACAATGGTAATAATATTAATAAGAATTATGTAAAATATTTCCAAATATATTAATGTATTTTTTGTAGATTTAGACGGTGATGACTGGCTTGCTGCGGGAAGAAGGATTAAGAATCAACTTATTAATCGTTTTGAAAATGAATAATTTATTATTTAAAATACTTAAGGGTTTTTGGGTTATTTATGTAAAATAAAATAAAAATTCTAGATACATACGTATATTTAAAATAGATACTATTCTAGTCAACAACTGGTTACAATAATAAGTAATAAAGGTTCAAATACCTACCTAAATAAAATGTAACTTAAATACGAGTATGTATAAATTTTATTAAACTGTTAAACATTATTCCTTGCCGCTGCTAATTTTTCAGTAGCTGCGGCAAATTTTTCTATTGCTTCTGCTAATTTAGACACTCCAACCGCAAATTCTTATAGTGCTTTACTAAATTTTTTTGCACTCTCAAAATAAATGAGAGCTGACGAGTGCAAAGCTCCGGTACACGAAGTTTTTGATTTAATTTTTTTCCTTGAACGAGCATCTGTATTGTTCAATTTCCGTTTTTGATTATTTAAAGTAGCTGTAATAGGCGTACTTAATGGACAAGTTAATTGATTTATGGGTGAAGAAGTAATTGGTTGACTTGTTTCAGGAAGGTCTTCTATTATAACATTCTCTTCAATTACTACTTCTTGAATGGATTCTTCGGTTTGGACACTTTCGGGTTCAGTTTCATTGGGTACATCCGGATACCCAGTTACGGACACCCAATCAATCAAGTCCATTAAACGCTTATCAAAATTATTTAGTTGTGCACCTTTTGACTCACCACCTCCTAATAGTATATTGTGTTATTAAGAGTAAAAGTGATACTTTGCGTGGCGAGCATGGAAGTTTGCACGACGAGCGAATCGAGTCGGACAATTGCATGCGAGGCACACAAAGACACTTTTTCTCTGAATAACACATGCTATTTTTCTTCAAACGTAGAAATTTTAAAAATTAATTTCTATTTGACGTTTACTATATAGGTTACCTGTCAGTCATTCATAATATTTAGTAACTTTATTCTTAGGTTATCTAGTTTTTATAGTGACATTTAGGACGATATTACAGATTTCTATTGTACAAGTAATTTCTTATTGGCTGATTCTACAAACGGCGGCGAAGAAATTAAACGACGGCTGGAATAAAATATTATATTATGGCGGCATAGAAATTAAACTTCAACCTTGTCAATCACGTCACAGAAGATGTCACTTTTATGACGTTTGAAGAAAAAATATATTTTGATTGTGGTATATAACACATACAAGCATGTTTAAATTTTAAATGTAGTAAATCACAATTAGCTATACAAATTTAAACTTGTATCATATCGTATTACTAAATTAAACTATTTTATCTAATTTCTTGCCACATATAAATAATAAAAAGGGTTTACACACCTGTACAAGTTATATCGTTATGTATCACGCGAGCTTTTGCTCTTGTTCTACTCTTCCATTCTACCCAAAACCTCTTTCAGTATTCAACCGACTTCTTTGCTCCTCGTACGGTGTTCAGTTTTGTTGCAAGATCTTGCCACAAAGTATTTACTTGATGGATATGTTGAGGATGAGTTTAAACAGTTAGCATAATAATAATAAAGAAACTTGTAAATTTAAGATGAACACTGCGCCATGTGGTGCATACATTAATTTCTGTGACCTGTAATTTTTACTAAATTATTATTTTAAAATTATAACAAAATCATTTTTAAAATTTAACAATGGTAATTACAACAATTTAAAAAATAGCCAAAAGAAAATATGCTTCATGGAGTCGACAATTTTCAAAATTATAACTCTAACAAAATTTGACCTGAAGAAGGAATAAAGAGATTCCGAAAGCTTGTCAAAATTTAAAAAGACGTAAAAATTATTAGCCCGATTCCTGACTGCCATTCCCACGAAATACAGTTTCCTTAACTAATTGCAGTCACAATTACCTTCAACTATATATATAATGGATATTTTAATAAATGCTTCGGAATATTTTTTTTATTAAAAATGTTGCCTGGCACGCCAAAAAAAAAATTTAAAAAATTAAAAAAAATGTTACTTGGATATAAAAAGGTTCGCCACCCCTGTCTTAAGAACTATATAAATTTACTAATGGGCAATAAGAAGAATGATTAAGGATAATTATTAGTTGATTGATCTATTTTATTGTCAAAATATTAATTTTTATTCATAATTTAAAAGTTTAAAAAAGCCTAGTACTTATTACTTAAAATATAATACTGAACATTTTTATTTGTTCTACGGCGAGTTCCACCATTATAATTTGATTTTTAATTATTCTTTTGAGATGAGGCAATTAGTAATTAATAAAGAGATGACTGATAGTTTTTTATTTACCAACTAAACCAATTAGGAGAACGCACAGGTAGCCAATAATAATAATAAAAAAAATAGAACAATATTGGCGAAAAAATAGAACTTTAGGTGGCAGGTCGGACGGGAGCAAGATGGCGAAGGAATAGGAAGATTTCAGCCATTTCTCTTTGCTGGCCATATGAATTTCAAAGTGCAAAGTATTTAATACCGACAAAATTAAGATAGAGTTGGGTGATATTTTTCAATACATTGCTTCCGCACGTCCTATAAGGATAGGCGAGGCATTTTTTATGGCAGGACATGTATTGCTTTGTGGAATAAAAGATTATGGATCAATTACAACATTGGGATCTTGTTTACGAACCAGTCATTTGAGTAGAGCTACAAATCCTCATACCAGTAAAATTTTAATAAATGAGGATATAATTAACTGGAAAGCAAAATGTAGTTGTAAAGCAGGATTGGCAGGCAAATGTAAACATATTATTGGAATTTTATTTAATATAAACAGATTATTAATAACCAATACTGTAATTATTATTTTACAACAAAAATGATAATTAGGATATTTGTTTATGGATTTGTATATTATAGTTTTTAAGTATCGCTTTTTGGAATAATAACGAACTAAAATCAATGAGGTTATAGAAATTTACGTATATTTTAACTGCTACTGGTAATTTATGTGGGTGAAAATTAGTTGGTAAGAAGTGATCGCATAATATTTTGTCATTTGGGAAACAATTTAAAACTTACAGTTTTTGAGTAGTATTTACTGTATTATGTCACTGAGAAGTATCTATGGCATTTATTGGTCATTATTTAAACTTGAAATTGTAATATATACTCTATATATAAATTAAAGCTGTTTAAAATTATATGCATGTCATTGCAAACTATCATTGTTTCCTTATTCATTTAGTTTACAAATCTGCCGCCAGACGTCACTCACTTTTTTTTCGCCAATAGCAATAAATAACAACAAATAAATACAACTTTAATTTCTGTGCTATTTATAACAACTGAAAGATATGAGCAAAAAAATATTGCAAGCCCTATATAGTCTTATCTTTTCCCACAATATGTACGCAAACGTGAATTAATTTTACCTATTCATTTTGTTTCATTTATGACAATGGTGATGAGTATAAAATATTGCAATTTACCAATAACAGCAAAAAAAGAAATATTATAAATAATTTTATATATTGCACTATAAATACGCCTACTTCATTGAATAGGTAACTACAATATTAAGTTTTTACGGCTCAAATTAGTGCACTAATTATTGAAGTAGGGAAATTTAAAATAGTAATCCTTTGGTGCCAACTTCACACCTGGCACCTGGCATAATTAATAAAATATTAATATGAGGGTGGATTAATAGGTAGTGAGCCTAGACAAGAAAACAAAAACTTATCGACAAAAATTTATTTAATTTTTCAAGATAATCCCCCTGTAATTCACACGTACATCTACACGTACACGTACCCGTACACCTACACCTACATGTACCCGCACACGTAAACCTACACATACTCACGCACGTACCCCTTCATGTATCCGCACACGTACACGTACTCGCAAACGTACCCGCACGTACACGTACTGGAACATGTACATGTCAAATTTATTAGAGCTACGAACCTTTCAGCATTTCTAAATTATTTCAGTTATCAAACGTAATTAATTAATATATTTTGTGTAGATATATATTCAATCTTATATTAGAAAAATGGTGGCAGCAGTGAAGTTTTAATTTGACAGACTGTTGTTACTTATTTATGATAATTTCAGTCTTTTACAATTGGTAGCAGCGGTAGGTTTTTTATTAGATACGTCATTGTTCCTTATTTATTATAAATTCTGTCTTTCATAATTGGTGGCAGCGGCAGTGGCGAATTTACATATTTGCCGCCAGTAGGCTATTCAAATTTTGTCGCCCCTACCGACCTCTACAAGTGTTAGTTTCTAGTTTATTCTTACAATTCAACGATTTAATTAAGATTGCACAAGAAATAGTTTTTGAGTATATTTATGAGATAATAAAATCTCAATCATGTACTACAAATAAGGTGAAGTAAGGTATGCCTTAATACTACTTACGCAATAATGTATATTCGGTAAACGTAATTAAATAATTTTAATTGCACTTACTTACAGTTTAAATCAATATATTTAATTATCTATTTGATGTAAACAATCCGGCGATGAAATTCAATAAAGCAAGGAAAGTTTTACAATCTCTTTTGCGCGATTTTCTATTCTCAATATTATTAATAATATCCTCGTAAGAAATCTTGTTCATCAGTTCTGACTATGCACAAAAGAGCTAAGGTGTTTGTTTAGCTTTTCTTGGCTTAAGGTAGATCTTAGATAGTTTTTTACCCGTTTTAAGCAAGAAAAGCTTCTCTCATCCGAACAATTTGTCGCTGGTGTACATAGAGCCATTCGAACTGCAATATCCAAGTTTAGATAAACGTTTTCCAAATTCTGATTTCGCAGGAACAAAAATAAACTTTTCAATGATCCAGAATCTGGTTTTATAAAAATTCTTTCAGAAGATAGGTGGCATTGAAAATTTATTTATATATTTATTTATTTAATTTACAACTACACAACAGGATACAAAGTATCCCAATTACTGGTATTTGTATATGCTACATGATTAACACACATGAAATTTGAACATAATAATATACAAAGAATCAGAAACAAGATTGTGGAAACAAGACTGTATGATAGAACAACATTACAAGGACATCAGAAGTGTATATAAAACAGATTTTAGATGGATGTACGAATAACAAAGAATATCAGCATTTAATTCTAGTTCTAAACTATTAAAAATAAAACAAATTCTTGAAATAGGGGCTCTTAATTCATAATTTGTTTTGACAGGAAAGTTAGAGAATGTCGAATAGTATTTAGTTTGTCTAAAGGGCAAACGAGGCACACAAATTCTTATTTTACCCAAACTTAATATCTCATCAATTTTGTTATGCACTAATTTATGCAAATATAAGCAAGATATTAGCTTACGTCTATTTTCTAGTGATAACATGTTAAATTGTAATAATGTTCGTGAATAACTGTATGTGAATTGATCGAATGGGTGACAGAATTTTCTAGCACAGTATCTGACAAATTTTCTTTGAATTTGTTCAATTTCTGATACATGAGTGCTGTAAAGTGGATTCCACACAACAAGACAGTATTTCAGTTTAGATCTAATGAAGGTATAAAATAAAGATTTGAGAGTTGACATATTTTTGAAGCAATGGGAGATTCTGATTATAAACCCTAAGTTTTTATAAAAGCAGTTCACTATATAATTAATATGATTAATAAAAAGTAACTTATGATCAAAGATAACACCCAAATCTTTTATTTCAGACACTCTCTCCAGATTTACACCATTCATACAATAAATATAACTAAATTTATCACGCCTTACAGAATATGTCATGGACTTACATTTACTTATATTGAACTGTAATTTTGAGGTAGAAGACCAAACAAGTAAGTTATTAATATCAGACTGAAGGTGTTTATAATCGGAGTAGGAATTTATTACTTTAAATATTTTTAGGTCATCAGAATATAATAATGAATAAGAGTGTTTCAAACAATCAGCAATGTCATTAATAAACATAATAAAAAGTAATGGGCCTAGATTTGATCCTTGAGGGACACCAGAAGTAGGAATGTAGTATGCCAATTTAGTATTGTTGTAAAGCACATATTGTTTACGATTGTGAAGGTATGATTGAATAAGCATAATTAAATCAGAAGAGAAATTAAATTGATGATGTAACTTGAAAAGCAAGATGTTATGATTTACTATATCAAAAGTCTTGGCCAAATCGGTATAGATGACATCGATTCGAGTATTTTTATTCATAGAATTTAAAACAATATCAGTAAAGTAAGTGAGATTAGTACTAGTTGATCTACCTTGTCATTGTAATACATGTCACCAGGAATGCGGGAAGTATTTTTCTTTTTATTTTATGTAAGCTCAGAATTTCTTGGGGTCATTGGCAATATTTGATTCAGTATTTGCAACATAATTTTTGAATTCAATTTTAATGTCAGTTTTTATTTTAGATCTTAAGTTTTTAAAGATGGTGTAATAATTTTCGTCATTGTGTTCTTTAAAAAGTTTACGAAATTTATCTTTTAATTTAATAACTTCTATTATTTTTTTTGTGAACCAAGGAGGATAACGTGACTTTTTCATTCTGGTTTTAGGAACACAAGTATTTAATACAGCCTCAATGATGTTATAAAATTTAGTAAATGCTTTATTTACGTCGTTGTATGACTGAAGTATATCCCACTCCGTGTCTTTAAATAAGGTGTACATTAAATCAAAGTTAGCCAGACGGAAATTATAACAGGGATCACAATTAATTGACGCAGAATGTTCAGCTGATGACATAATATTAGAACATATAGACAGTGAAGGATGGTAACTGTCCTCAGGTACTAAGGGGCAGGAATGACGTGAGACAAAACAATCCGTGTTTGATAAAACAACATCTAAAAGTCGACCATCATTATTTAAGACCTTATTAAATTGTGAAGCGTTAAGGAAAATAATAAAATTATCAAATCATTTAGTTTACTAAGGTTCATGTCACCCATGATGATGAATTCTGAACTTAATAATAAAGGGCAGGACTCAAGACATTCATAAATCATTTCATGTTACTCAAAAGAAATGGAAGGTGGAGAATAAATAACTATAACAATCATACTCTTATTTGGATTCAAGTTAACTTTAACGCAAACAATATCAGCAAGTGAATGATTATTTAAATTTAATTTAATAATTGACGATTTGTATTTAGTGTTGACAGCACACAATACACCGCCACCTTTTGTTTTGCCTACTCTGGTGTTGTCTCTATCTTGTCTATAAACCGCATATTTATTACAGTCAAACAACTCATTATCATACACTGAATCAGAAAGCCAAGTCTCCGTAAGTGCAATAATATCAAAATTCATAAAGCTAGTATTATTGTAGACATCTTCAAGTTTAGTATTCAAACCTCGTACATTTTGGTAGTGCACTTCCATCTTACAGCAAAAATAAATAACAATATTCAATGACCTCAGTACTGCTGAACTATTCTAAACAGGACAAGTTTCAAACAAATATGTACAAATTACGCTAACCCCAAAAAACAAAGAAATTTGTAAATACAAAAAAAAATTAAAGTGAATCAATGTTTGTAGATTAATCGGTTTTCTTTATAACGCCATCAATTTTGTAATAAATATTACCGTCAACAGTCCACACATTTCTAAATCCAATTTTGCTCGAAATAAGTTTTAAGGTATTTAAACGTTTTTTGGTTAAATCCTCTTTGATATTTATTTTAGTACCTTTTAGTTTATACCGTGATTTTAGCACTAGATTACGGGAAGAGTAAGTGGCGAACTTTATAATAATGGAGCGAGGCCTCGCATCTGTTGGAGGATTCGTTGAGGAAACACTTCGCGTCACAACACTGTTCACATGAACACCAGGCTTTTTACCCACACGATGACATCGGTCGATGGAGTTGGGGGGTAGGTCGATTGACATTGATTTTATGATATCACTGACCTTTTCATCGATGTTTTCAGCCGGATCTTCGGTAACTCCAAATACTCTAATACAATTACGTCTAGAGTATTGTTCGAGTCGATCGATTTCGTTCTGAAGCACTTGATTTTCTTCAGTCATTTTGTTTATTATTGACTCATAATAAGCTTTTTGCTCCTTGAATTTTTTATCAACACGTGCAAAACCATGTCAACCAACGTGTTAAGAAATGTAGGATCTTTCAAAACACTACTCACGAGATCTTGAACTTGAGGAGAGATTCCTGGTTTTGGCATCTTGACGGTGAGTTTTTTTATTTTTATTTTATAAAGAAAATAAAGAAAAACAGCACTTGAGAAAAAAAATACGGAGCAGCAAAAAAACACAACTACTCACGTCGAAGCATGTAGCATATATCATATCAAAATGTATACGTTCTTGATGTAAGTCAGTCTCTAAATCATTAGGATACATTTCTATTAAGAAAAGGGCTTTTTCCGTAAGGGTTGATGATGACAATTCACTCGTTTCGGTCAGAAATGTAAACTTATCAATGATGACGAGAAATGTGTTGACTCTGAAAGTATCACTCGCAGTCATTCTCATTTCTTCATCGGGTGTTTCATCATATTTTTTTCCTTTTCTGTTGTCTTTTTCCCATGGCTTTGGTATACTGCTTTGATACTCTTAATTCCATTGCCTTTTCTTCAAAATATTAAAACATTTCTCGTTAAGCTTCGAAAAACTTGCAAAGGGATTCGTAAAGATCGGCAACAGTGATCAAATCTACGGTACAAGCCTGAATTTGAACATTCACTTTGTTTATTCTTTCCAAAAAAACATTCCACACAACAACCATTACAGCCGCTTCCAGTTTTTCTAAATTCAAAAGTATTCCTGTAGCTTCGTTGAGCGTTACAATTATCTTTCATTGATTCCAAAGTTTAAGGACTTCGTGCCAAAAATCTCTCATACTTCTACATGCGTCCTCTCTAGCTGACCAACGTGTCAGATTTACTCTCTTTAGCGTTTTCCCTTTCCCGATTTCGGCCATTAATTTTTGCCAGCGTTTTGTCGAACATATAAAAAAACGTAGATTTTTAAGCAAGATAAAGAAGCGACAAGCTTCTGTGCAAGATTCAACAGCCGCAGTTGCCACTAAATTTAGAGTGGGCAGAGCAAGGAACGAAAAAAGCAAAAGATGCTTGGCTTTGAATTTTAGCCTGTAAGCCATTGTACACACCAGACATGTTCGTGGCATTATTACATGTTTGTCCACGACAGTCTTCAATATTTATTCCCAGTATTTTCAGTACCGAAATAATGGCAGAAAACATTTTTTCAGCTGTATGTCCTACTGAAAGCAAAAATTTGAGAAATTTTTCACATGGTTCGCCTGTTTTCAAAACTTATCTAATGACGAGGTTAAGTTGATTCACATTTGCTACATCTGGTGTTGAATCGATGATTATGAAAAAATATTTCGCCCTTCTTATCTCATCTCCAATCTATTTTAAGACTTTATGACCCATCAGGTGTATAAACTCATCGCAAACGGTCTTTGATAAGTAAGTAGTTCTTTCAGATCCTTGATTCCCAAATCGTTCAATATGACTGGCTAAAAAAGGATTGAATTCAGCTAACAGTTCCAAAATCATACAATAATTTCCGTTATGCGGATCACCGAACTTTTCATTTTTTCCTCTGAAAGCGAGGCCTCTTGAACACAGTCGCTTCACTAGGGCAACAACCCTCTTCAGAACGTTTCTCCAATAAATAATTTATTTATCAATCTCAACAAGCAGTAAATTGTCGAGTCGGCCATCAATCTTACTTCTAACTTTCAAACTAAGGATACTAGATTTATGACGTGCAGAGTTTTCATGCTGAGCTACTCGGAGTTCTGCATTTTTCCAGCTATTATATCCTTCGTTCTCAAACTGAGTCTTATTTTCCAATGGACTGAATGCCAAACAGGGCCCGCAATATACAGATCTTTTACTTTCAGAATAAACCAGCCAATTTCGGTCATTTACTTCATTATTTTTCATTTTTCTTTGAAAAATACACACTGGCAAGAAACGACGCTGATCAGCATATAATTTTTCACTTTTAGTGAAGTCACAAGACTTGTTTTGATCGAAGCCGTACCTTGCAATAATCTCCCTTAAAGTATCGTTAATTTCCCATAAAGCTGGATCTTTGTTTAGATTGTTTGCACTAGGACATTACTTAACGTCTGATTCTGAGACGCATCTTCAATTTTTATACTTACCTATTGATGATTCTTTTACCGCCTCCTCGTCAATAACATAAATATCCGTGTTTTCAAAACTAGGTTCTTCAACGGATGACTGTTGTTGTTGTTGGGTCACAGAGTTCAAATCCATTTCATCTTTTCCAGATTGTATTATGTCAGTGCATGTTTTTGAAGTTCCTGGTCTTTCAACACTACTTCCACTTCCATTTTTAAAGAAACTGTCGTTTTTCGGATAACCTGTTCTTGTTCTTTTTTTTTCATTTTGGCCTATGTTTTATACTCAGCTCCACTAAGTCGCTTTCTCCCATCACTCATTCTAACAATTTTTTATCCAATAACTGAAATAAAAAATATTACATTGGGAGTTTTATTTCTCGTACGTAATTAGCATTAAAAATTAAATAATTACTTGACATAAGTACAAGAAATTTATTTAAGTAAGATGTGACAAAAAAATCGAAAAGTTAATTTACGTGTTATTGATTCGTTTTGGATGATTTATTATAAAATATTATGATTACTTACCTTTTGTAAGTTTGTAAGTTTGTGGTGTTATGTTATGAAATTATTCATACAATGCACGAAACACTTTTAAAAATTACAGCACACAATCAGAAAAATGTGTCAATTCGTTATAGAAATATTAATAGGTACGTATTATAAATTGCAGTCTATCAAGGTGGTTTTTCTTTTGTTTTTGAATTAAATACGGAACGGGACTTCTCGGTTTGTTCCTCGTTCAATGCTCTATGTCTATGTCTTTTGTTCGCCGTTCTATGCTCTATGTCTATGTCTATCTCTCTCGAACTCAATACCATTACGCGGCGTATACTCGAATTATTTTACAAAAATAATTCCTTAGTTATGTGTCATCTACTTCTGATACATGACAACCTATCGGTGATTTATAGAAATTAAAAGAAAAAAATATTAATACCTGGGTAAAAATATAAATTGATCAATCAAGACACGGAACTCGTTCTTGTCGCAACGTTCAACGATACAAATTAAAATGAGATATTATGTGATTATGGAAAATTGTATACAAATTATTGATAGCTTTGGAATTCTGTTTGTTTAAAAATCCGAGTATATGCCTATTAGACCGGGCTGCCAGAAGACATCCGTATACAAAATATGAGGACCAAGTTTTGAGTTTTGTTATATATTCTTAGGATTGTAAAGATGTATATTTTTGATGTTGCCAGCAATTATCGTGGTCCAAAAAAATTTACATGCCGCACAGTGGTCTCAGATCAATAAAACGTTAAAATTTGTGGTTTTGATCTAAAAAAATTTCATATGATAGGGCATTACATACTGATTATACTTTATTATGACGAGACTTTGATACAATGATTAAAAAATATTGTAGAAAAACATATGAATACATATTATGAAATTATAATAATTAAAAAAATATAGGTGTTGGTATAGTAAATAAAAAATAGATCATTTTCTATACACTCTTATATTATGTATTTCAAACCAATTTTTTACAATCATTGTTACATTTACATAAAGATATGCAAATTAAATTTAATTTCTTACAGTTAAAAGATAGAGTGCGACAGTTAGCAGTACATTTACACTGTTTTATTAAAGAATCAGGTAAAGGTTTTTTGTCATTTTTTGTGGACACAAATTACCATCTTTTAAAACATATCCGAAACGAGTAAAATCAATTGTCTCAAATATTGGTTCCAGTTGGCTGATGCTCTCAAACAATGCAAGTATAAGGCGTCAGAAGTGCATTTTTGATAAATTCAAAGAAAATCCAATGTTTTGACAAATTAACTTGTAACGCAGTTCGTCAGCTGTAGTTAGTATTTTTGATACAAAGTAAGTGCATACCTTTTCTATATCATGGAATTGTTCTAAGTTTAAGGAATCGTTTCCTAAATGAGAGAGAGCTTGTTGAACAAACTCAAGGGATGCGGCGCTTAAGCATTACTTCTTAAGGTCTTATCACACGTATGCACATAACTGCAACTTGTCGCATATAATCTGCAACCCCAAGCATTTCGGGCAACTTTTGACGTGTGATAGTGCGACTATTTTCATGCAACTAGTTTTACATTTTTTTTGAAAACCAGTTGCAGATACCTGTGACTTGAAAAATGCGCATGCGTACTGAAATTGTTTGGGGCAAAATACCCTAGACTGTTTGACATTTGTTTGGAAAACGTGGTTAGCAGTGCAAGTATTAAAATGGCAGTAAAAATGGAAAATTAAGAATTTTATAACATCATGATTTTAATGAGCAATGAAGAAGTGTTATGGCAGCCGAGGAATTCCTACTACAAATTGAAGAAAAAAAAATACATCACGCAAATGACAAATAATAGTTATTTATGATATAAGTATTAAAAGTGACATTTTATGAGTGAGTGGGGAAGTTTGAAACGAGGCGAAGCCGAGTGTAACAAACCTCACGAACGAAATAAAATCACTTTTAACACAAATATCATACACTATTTTTCCTACGACCCTAGTTATATATTAGTAAATAAAAAATATAGAATGTATTTGTTATGAACAACTGAACATAAGTGCTGTTAAAAGTAAATTTGTTTTTTACTTTTAACACGTTGTCAATGACAACAAATTTCTAGACCAAGGGATTTAGCTGCCACATGACATCCCAAAAAACGATTTTTCTTAGGTGATCCTTCGAATCACAATCCTCGGCAATGCATTTTTTCAAAGGTATTCCAGAAATATATCCCTAAGATAAAAACATCAGTATCAGGGCTCAAAATTATAATATTTGCATCGCTGTATTGTTTAACTACATGATGTATATAACAGAACATTCTTGTGTCGGCTTCTAAATGATTTGATGTCAAATCGAGGACCTCAAAAGAAGTGGTTCTATGTAATTTATAGCATTTAGTGGGATCGTCAAATCCACCACAAATGTAAATTTCACAGTTGTCACTAGCTTTTGTAAGCATAGCCGCATGTTTACAAAGAAAACTAACAAGTTTTAGTTTGTTTTGAGAGTTAAATGAAAAATTCAATGGAATTTTTGTCGCAGGACTTGAAATAATTACCAGTTTCGCAGTTTCATCTTTAGATCGCAGTTCTGATTCTAAAAATTTGATAGACAGGTTATCATACCTATCAAATACAACATCGATCCTTTTAACTTAAGGTTGAGAACCGAGTTTGTCCAACTTTTTAAAAAATGCTGCAGCGAATTCACCAAATGTGCTGAATTTCTTAATTTGAATTCGATGGACTAATGCCATGCCGTCTACTACATAAATTTTGGCATTATCTGAGTCAAAATTTTCAGATGTGTTTTTAGTGCCGCAATTGCACTTAGTTTCTATTTCATGAGCTAATACTGATTTTACAGACTTCATGTAAAAACCATGTTTATCAAAAAGGTAAACTGGAATATCCAAAATTTCGTAAGAGGCTATTATTTTCAAGTCTAACCCGCGCTGAGATGCTGACATAAATGTTCGCTGAACTTCTGTTAAATCTTGTGCATCTTATAGCTGTCAGTCATAAAACGGCGTTTTTTTTTTTAATTACGTCGAATAAACATTTTTCTTTTAACTCAAATCGTTCTTTTTTAAAGGAAAGAAAACTACTGGAATTCAGTCAATAGGATAAAATTTTATTTCCTCTCCTACCGGTTTCGACCTCACATGGGTCTTCCTCAGGGAGTGAAAGTCATTTTATACATTAATAATGTTTTGTAAATACATTTGTCTATAATTGTAACAGTACAGTTAAAAATCAAATCGTGATGTTTTATAAACTTACAAGTCAAACATATGTAAAACCCATGTGGGGTCGAAACCGGTAGGAGAGGAAATAAAATTTTATCCTATTGACTGAATTCCAGTAGTTTTCTTTCCTTTAATCAATTGATCAGTCAAGAAAAATCCGTCTACCGTTCTTTTTTAAGAATACGAACTAATTCTTCCCCATTTATTTTAATGTTAAGAAGTTATTTTGATGCCTTATCTTCAGCTAAAACGCCAGTGTAAATATTTTGGAGACCACTGCTGTTGAGGTTTACTTTAAAAGGGTTATAATTATCTAAAGTAGAAATCAAATTTTGAATGTCATTCTCATCTTTACCTATCCGTCCTTTACTCCATTCTTTATGAACTGCAGAATCAATATCTCTTGTAGAATATGTTTGCATATCAAGGTATGATAGTAATGTATTATGTATTGTATTTTTGAAAGGATAGAGAAGCATCCACCTCTGCATCGCTTCTTTGTTTTGCGTTAAACCGATTAACCCCCCAGTTACTGCTGAAGATCGATTCTGTGACTGTTCTAAAGCTAAGTCACATCCCACTGAATTAAATTTTCCCTTAGATCTTTTAACTGAAAGTATTCCTCTTTTAAAGTCCGCAACGATATCTTGTGGTACTTGAATCATGTCTTGCAAATATAAAAATACTCCTCGAATATAATTTGTATAATAATACTAATAATAATAATTTTATTCCCAACAGAGTCCAATTACAGGGAACCAAAGTGTATAAATATAAATATAAATATGAAATAATAGATAAGTACATAATACATAAAGTAAAATACAATTAATTGATTGTTAATCTGAAGATGTCATAAAAATTTTCTCCGCGTTTCGGCACATCACATGGACAGGAGAACTGCCTAGGATATCTGTATTGGGGGTAGGTAGATAGAATGTCCGGTGGTATCTGAAAGCTTGCCTAGGAACATGTAATGTAATGCGATTTACCAAATCAGGACATTAATTTTCTTATTTAAAAGCATAAGTAAAAATTTTGCTGATTGTTCTTCTCGTCTGGTGACTAGCGACGGCATATCATAACGTAGCAATAAACTATTTTGATCAGTACCACGTTCCGGGTATATTTTGTCGATTTTAAATGATAAATGCTTCAGAAAACGGCGATAAGTGCGATCAAGAGCAATTACCTGAAACTTGTAAGTTGGATACCAGACTAGTACAGCATAATCAAATTTACTAACAATGAAAGAAAAATAAAGGTTTTTCAATAAAGAGATATCAGTAAACTCTGAAGTTATCCTGATTATGAATCCTACGGTTTTATTAGCGGCAGTGCAAATGTTGTTTATATGAATTGTAAATTTTAAATTAGAAGAGAAGGTGACACCTAAATCTTTAATAATTTATTTTTTACAAAGAAGATTGTTACCTACTTGGTATTGAATTGGTATGGAATTGTGTCTACGAGTAAAATTTACAAAACAACATTTATCGGCATTTAGAATTAACTTATTGCGCTTACACCAGGTCACCATAATGTCTAAATTGTGTTGTAATATAGCTGCATCATCGAGATTATTAATGCTACAAAATATTTTAACATCATCTGCGTATGGCATGTGAACGAGTGTAATAATTCATCGATAAATAATAAAAACAAGAAGGGACCTAAATTAAAACCTTTCGGTACTCCTGAAGTGGGAACAAAGTGAAATGATGAATAACCATTGTAAGTGACATAACAGATCCGATTAGCAAGGTACGATTTCAAAAGGTTTTTTGATTTAGGCGTCGCGCCATATTTACTAACTTTTTTTTAGTAAAATCTCATGATCTATAGAGTCAAATGCTCTAGACAAATCCGTATAAATAGTGTCAACTTGTCCACGAGCATCAAGAACTTCGGAAACAAATTGAGTAAAACATATAAGATTAGTTGATGTTGATTTGCAACTCATGAAACCTTGCTGTTTTGTGGAGATTAGTGACCTAGTGTTAGTATATATGGTATTATATATTGTTTTTTCAAGAATTTTAGCGAACGTATTAAGAATGGAAACTGGTCTATAATTTTGAATTAAGGTTTTGTCACCTTTTTTTAAATACTGGCGTTATAACAGTTCTCTTCCATAGGTCAGGAAATTTTTGAGTATTTATAGCAAGATTAATAATGATAGTAAGAGGTTGAGCTAAACCAAAACGGCAATCCTTAACTAAAAAACAAGGTATTTGATCTTCTCCTACTGATGTTTTATTTGGTAGTAGAGCCATTATGGAAGTTACCTATATAATCTTCACAGACGTTGTTTATACTAAATGGTAAGAAGTTTGAAGATTCTTGAACAGGGTCTGTGGAAAAATTTGTTTGAAAAAAGCTCGAAAAGAAGTTCGCAAACGCATCTACAATATCCTGTGGTTTATTATATACATTATTTCCGTCCTTGAGCATAGCAGGTATACGACTAGCATCTTGTTTGGAGTGGACATATTTCCAAAATTCAAAGGGATTCATTTTAATATTTTGTTCTATGTTAGACAAATATGAGCCATATGCAATTTTACTTTGTTGCTTACTTTATATTCTTAATCTTTTGAATTCAGCTAAATGATACTCATTTTTATATTTAAGCCATTTTTTCCTGTATTACTCCTTAGTTTTTATGACATATTTTAATTCAGGTCTGAACCAGACAGGAAATTTTCCAGGAACCTTTTTAGACAGCGGAACTGACTTATTAAATATATTATAGATTACATCATAAAACTGAGCAACAGCGTCATTAACATTTTCGCAGGAATTAAGAAAAGACCAGTCATATGTGAGTAGATCATTGTACAATTGTGGATAGTTAGCTTTGCGAAAATTGTATATTGCATTATTGTTAGAAGAAAATTTCGGTAATTTAGAAACTGATAATGTGATATCAATACCCAATGCTGGATGGTATTTGTCTTCCAAGACAAATGGAATAGTAGCTTCGTCAACATTTATAACAAAATCAAAGTTAGATAATATTAAGTCTAATTTCTTACCAAAGGCGTTGTTTATAATATTATGATTAGTTAAACCTAGGATGTTACAAAAGCTTGTAAGGCAAGTTGTTTTATGACAATTAGTAATATTTTCAAAAAAATTAGGAACGTTGAAATCACCTATGAATAAAATTTTTTGATTAATTAAATATTCTTCTAACGATTCAAAAAGTAGTTCAAAATTCTCCGCATTTACGTTAGGTGGAATATAAATAGCACAATGTATAAACTGACAATTATTTAAATAACATTTACAAGCTATGAAATCAATTAAGCAGCACATATCTTTTAGAAATGTAACATCAAGAACTTCGTATTGTATGCATTAGAAAGCGCAATTAGAACACTACCACCTCTAGATTTATTAACAGTTTCAAAGCTACGATCACAGCGAATGATGTTATAACGTGAAGGAAAGAGTTCCAGGTTAGACACGGAACTATTAATCCAAGATTCAGATAATAGAATCATTTCAAAAGATGCTGAACAACAACTAACAAAAAATTCATTAGTTTTAGTATTTAAACCCCTGCAATTTTGATAATAACAATTAAGATGATACGGACTACTGTTGGGATGAATAAGTTTTCCGAGACTATTTTGGGAGTGTTATTAAAATGTTTAATTCTTAAGTTTGTTTCCCCATTTGCACTGCGTTCATCAAACTCTTTTTTTACTGATTTATAATAATCCATTTGCATACGGGTTCTATCACGGGAAACTGAAATATTTTTCCATTTATAATTGGATTTTAGTAATTTAAATTTACTGAAAAATTTAATGACGCTATCAGATGAAGAAAGCTGCAACTTTATGGGTCGAGGGCTACCTTTCGTAGCGTCAAAACGTCCTAAACGAATAGGTTTCAAATTTTCATAATTGACTTCCAATTTACAATCCGTTAGTAGTTCTTTTACAAGGATTAAACTCTTAGTAGATTGTTGATTAGAGTCAACATCTTCAACGCAGTTGTGTATCATTAGGTTTCTAGAACGCTTTTCACGCTCACCTATTTCATAAATGATAGTCTCTGTAATAACGGGGGAATTTGTAACAGTAAACGATCCTTCGAATTTGCTCGTGAGTGTGGTTAAGTTCTTTTGCAAATCAATTATTAATTTTTTAAGACTGTTAATATCACCGCAAAAACTTTCGCATTTGTTGCAATTCCACTTAATTCCAGTATTTGCTGAATTTATTCTTCTTGCTTCTGAAGCAGTAATGTTTACACAATCAATATTGAAGGCATTTGAACAAATAGTACAAGTTACCAATCTGTGAATGTCGACTTGTTTGTTGCAACAATAACACGAAGAAGCCATTGAAGCAAATCCCAACAAATGATAATAAAAAGAAGAAAACAAATACATATATAATTAAAATATATTAGAATCAACACCCTGTATATGTAAAAAGAAACAAGCATCCAGTAGTAACTCACAGATGATAAAGGTGAGTGAACTCGTCGTGTGACGAACACGTATGAACAACAATATTAACCACGCCTTTATAACAAATAAAAAATATAATAAAAAATGAAGATAACTCACCCCTAATATTTTTATACTGACCAACACTTATCTACACAAATAGAGCAATTAGAATCCAATGCATAAATAGGAATAGTTTTTCCAGGCATTTGTTTCCTTTCCCAGAACAATTTCTCAGTATTTTGATCTTCTGGTGCAATCGCTGTTTTCATAGCATCGCATACTAGTACCAAATTTGCTCGTACAGCTGCACTCAAGCTATTAAAAGTTTGTCTCGCTGGATTTTCTAAAAACAGCGGTAACGCCACTAACTTCTGGTTATCATCCCATTCTTTCAAAAATGCGAAAGCTTCAAATTGTTGTTTCCATTTGTTAAGTATACCTATTTATTAATTATTTTAAAATATAATTATGAAAGAAAATAACATTATGGTTAACAAATATATCTCCCAGTCGACGCTCCCTTCTCGGTCATCTAGTTCTGGGGGCCTTCTGGGCTGGACACACTCGAAATCTGAAATAAACAGAGATATGAGAAACTCTTCGCTCAGTGAGTGATCAGTACCAGTTCCTAAACCTTAAAAGAGAGAATAGGTGAGAGAAAGGATATAGGTATTAGGATGGCAGCCTCCGCAAAGTACTGCCCCACACCCCCGCAGTAAGTGTGGCAGTCCCAGCCGAACTGTAGACTCTTCCTCAACCGCAGAAGAGGGGATAGCTAAACCGCAGAATAGCCCTGTCTCAACACCGCAGCGTGAGCACGCCTCAACCAAACCTGGTATGAGGTTGACAGCCTCCGCAAAGTACTGTCCCACATCACCGCAGCGAATGTGGCAGTCCCAACCGAATTGTAGACTCTTCCTCAACCGCAGAAGAGGGGATAGCTAAACCGCAGAATAGCCCTGTCTCAACACCGCAGCGTGAGCACGTCTCAACCAAACCTGGTATGAGGTTGACAGCCTCCGCAAAGTACTGTCCCACATCACCGCAGCGAATGTGGCAGTCCCAACCGAATTGTAGACTCTTCCTCAACCGCAGAAGAGGGGATAGCTAAACCGCAGAATAGCCCTGTCTCAACACCGCAGCGTGAGCACGCCTCAACCAAACCTGGTATGAGGTTGACAGCCTCCACAAAGTACTGTCCCACATCACCGCAGCGAATGTGGCAGTCCCAACCGAATTGTAGACTCTTCCTCAACCGCAGAAGAGGGGATAGCTAAACCGCAGAATAGCCCTGTCTCAACACCGCAGCGTGAGCACGCCTCAACCAAACCTGGTATGAGGTTGACAGCCTCCGCAAAGTACTGTCCCACATCACCGCAGCGAATGTGGCAGTCCCAACCGAATTGTAGACTCTTCCTCAACCGCAGAAGAGGGGATAGCTAAACCGCAGAATAGCCCTGTCTCAACACCGCAGCGTGAGCACGTCTCAACCAAACCTGGTATGAGGTTGACAGCCTCCGCAAAGTACTGTCCCACATCACCGCAGCGAATGTGGCAGTCCCAACCGAATTGTAGACTCTTCCTCAACCGCAGAAGAGGGGATAGCTAAACCGCAGAATAGCCCTTTCTCAACTCTCGACACTCTATACTCAACACCCGCCTCAGGGGAGGCCATTCTAGCACACACACATATATAAAAACTGAATGCTGACACCCACCTTTTACAAATGATGAACACTCACTATCACTATTGAAATAAATACCACTGTGCTCACGTCAACAATCAAATCACAACTGACTAAATAATTAAATAGCTCCTCTCTTAAACATACCTGCTTATGTAATTCGACTCTATCATTAATAAATTTTATACTTGCATAATACCTAAATTTGCCGTTAACAGTTCGGCCATCCTGACTTTTCCGCGTCCTCGCGGACTAATCTACGATGCCGTGTATATCGTCATCTACCTCGCTTACTTCACTACTGGACGACGCAGATATTCCTTCCGGTTCGACATATGGCTTCATTCGGCCTATTGCAATAACATTACTATACTTGCCTCTTTTAGTTCGTTTAGAACCAGGTAACTCTTCAACTAAATATCTGTCATTTGTCGTAATTACTTTTAATCCGTTGTTGTTCGTTTTATAATTGTTGTGCCACTTCTTGCCGAGTATCAGACGCATGTATGACTGGCTGCTCTGGTTGAACTTCGGTGCTCAAAATTGCGTCACTAGTAGATCTAGGTCGGTAACCGAATAAAAGCTCGCTTGGTGTTTTCTTAATTGACAAGTTTACTGCATTATTAATTGAAAATTGTACTTGTGCCAATTTTGTGTTCCATTTGTTTTCTTCTTGTATTGAAGTAGCCGCTAAGATCGTGGAATTTACCCTTTCACACTGACCATTATCGCGTGGTGTAGCCTCAGCGTTCATTATATGTTTAATGCCCTTTTCCCGACAGTAGTTCATGAATTGCTTCTATGTAAAGGCTGTTCCTCGATTGGAAACTAATCTTGTCGGGACTCCAAAATTATTAAAGATGTGCTCTAAAAATCTTACAACATGTCTTACTTGATGTACATTCTTCGGTGCCTGAAATCCAGTAACGGCTTTTATTTTCTCTGCTCCAGATCTAACTCCATCTCGATCAATCTCAAATCCTAAATAATTTATGCTGCTCTGAAAAAAGAAACATTTCTGCATATTCAGTGTCAAGTTGTTCGCCCTAAAAATGTCGAACAGTGTCGTCAGCCGCTGAATTCCGTCTGTAAATGATGATGATGGACAGATGATGTCATCTACGTAGGCCATGGCGATGGTGTTACGACATGATCCTAGAACTTTGTTGCTTAGCCTCTGAAAAACTGATGGTCCATTGGATAATCCAAAAGGAAGACGATTGAACTCAGTGTCCGTCTGGTGTTACAAATGCAGTTTTATACTTTGAACTCTCCGCGATAGGTGTCTGGTAGTATCCTGTTTTCATATCTAAAGTTGTGAAGTACTTCGCTCCTTGCAACCGGTCCAATTGGTCATCAATTCTTGGTAAGAGATATCGGTCTTTCACGGTTACTTTATTCAAATGCCTGTAGTCGATACACATTCGTGCTTCTCCGTTCTTTTTCTTCACTAGTAGAATCGGTGCTGAAAAGGGTGAAGTTGATTCGCGTATAATGTCGCTATCCAGAAGCTCTTGTACTATTCCCTGAACTTGTTTTCTTTCTGAAATTGATAATCTGTACGGCCTGTACGTAATGGGTGTGTCATCAGTCAGTAAAATATCCACTTCAGTCGCATTCGTGCATCGAATATCCTTCACAGTTCTTGCAAAACAATCTCTGCATTCTTGCAATAGACGTATCAGTTGTTCGCGTTGATCCTCACTTATATCCGTTCCTACATGTAGTTCATCCTCCGTAAAATCAATTCCTTCATTTTTCTGCACTTCATTATTATCAGCTAGACACTTCCATCCTCTTGCTACAATTTTATCCTTCTGAAATGTTATATCCGTATCTGATAGATTTACGACTGGAAGAACACATTCCATATCCTGGTCTGCTTCTATAATTGTTCGCGGAAATACATGCTCGTTTCCTTCAGGCGTTCGTATGCTTAAATCTACAAAAAGTTATCCTTTGTCCTCTACATAGCAGACCACACGCCCTACATGTCCTGGAGGTATAACAGTTGCATGTTTGGTCCAGATGTTTACCTTCTTACGGGGTGTCGCTTCGATTTTACTGAATGGTGAGTCGTTTTTCCTTTAAAATCTTAGCCGATTTGAATCCTTGTAAACAACTACCTCCGGTGATTCTGTGAAAGGTTGTCAAACAATTTTATGTATGGATTGTACTGTGTCTGGTACTATGTTGAATACTAAATCTAGCTCTACTTCATCAATTTTCAACTTCTGAACTTTAGTTTCGCCTAAAGTCTTCACACATCCATTCCCGAAACCACGCAGAGTAACTGTTTTGTATTTGTTGAATGGTAATTTTAGTTGTGCTACTGATTCCTTCATGGTGATGCAAACAGACCCCATATCGACGTATGCTTTGACTCCCGTTCCTTTCTGGCAATTGTGGTTGTGGCTGTTGTTGACGCTGAACATTTAGATGTTGACGTTGTTGTGGTTGGTGGTTCCTATTTCCACTTCGTCCTACGTAATTCGATGTACGTTGCCGTTCGATGTCACAATGTGCGTGTATATGTCCCAATTTTCCGCAAGTAAAACAACGGACGTTTGCCATACCCCCATTGTGATGCTGAGTAGTATAGAAAGGCCGCGTGTTCTTTTGAGAAACTCGATGTAAATCGCGTTTTTGGGGAACAGACAGGTTTCGTGTAGATAGATTATCCTTGACCGTTTTCAAAAATAATAAAAGAGACTCCGGTTTCTTGTAATCTCTAGAAAGAGCAGCAGTTTTGGTGTTTTCGTCAGGAATTCCACTAATGATGCATGAGACGGCCCTTTCTCTTGTGATGTCACAAGCATTGAGTAGCGCCAGCTTCTCATAGTAATATTACATCGGTTCGTCTGGTTTCTTATTGCGAGCCATCATTTCTTGAAGCAACTGAAAGTAATTTTTCTGTGACGGAAATGCCTCTAACAACATAGTCTTCCATGTTTCCCAAGAATGATTTATTCCTTGCAGACCTTTATACCACGTTTTCTGAATCCATTTTTCGCTTGAAAGACTTGTATCTGCATCCGTTGCACATTATTCGGTGATAGACTTCTAACTGAACTTGCTTACTGAAACTGAGGACTGTTGTTAGGTAATGCCATATTGAAATGTTGTTCTAGTTTCGTTATTCAGCTGAACATAAATGTAACAAATATCCGCACTGCTCCAAAAGTTATGCTGTATGTAAATCTGAAGGTTAAAGGTGTTCAGATCCCACTTCTGAAATGTTAAGTATACCTATTTATTAATTATTTTAAAATACAATTATGAAAGAAAATAACATTATGGTTAACAAATATATCTCCCAGTCGACGCTCCCTTCTCGGTCATCTAGTTCTGGGGGCCTTCTGGGCTGGACACACTCGAAATCTGAAATAAACAGAGATATGAGAAACTCTTCGCTCAGTGAGTGATCAGTACCAGTTCCTAAACCTTAAAAGAGAGAATAGGTGAGAGAAAGGATATAGGTATTAGGATGGCAGCCTCCGCAAAGTACTGCCCCACACCCCCGCAGTAAGTGTGGCAGTCCCAGCCGAACTGTAGACTCTTCCTCAACCGCAGAAGAGAGGATAGCTAAACCGCAGAATAGCCCTGTCTCAACACCGCAGCGTGAGCACGCCTCAACCAAACCTGGTATGAGGTTGACAGCTTCCGCAAAGTACTGTCCCACATCACCGCAGCGAATGTGGCAGTCCCAACCGAATTGTAGACTCTTCCTCAACCGCAGAAGAGGGGATAGCTAAACCGCAGAATAGCCCTGTCTCAACACCGCAGCGTGAGCACGTCTCAACCAAACCTGGTATGAGGTTGACAGCCTCCGCAAAGTACTGTCCCACATCACCGCAGCGAATGTGGCAGTCCCAACCGAATTGTAGACTCTTCCTCAACCGCAGAAGAGGGGATAGCTAAACCGCAGAATAGCCCTGTCTCAACACCGCAGCGTGAGCACGCCTCAACCAAACCTGGTATGAGGTTGACAGCCTCCGCAAAGTACTGTCCCACATCACCGCAGCGAATGTGGCAGTCCCAACCGAATTGTAGACTCTTCCTCAACCGCAGAAGAGGGGATAGCTAAACCGCAGAATAGCCCTGTCTCAACACCGCAGCGTGAGCACGCCTTAACCAAACCTGGTATGAGGTTGACAGCCTCCGCAAAGTACTGTCCCACATCACCGCAGCGAATGTGGCAGTCCCAACCGAATTGTAGACTCTTCCTCAACCGCAGAAGAGGGGATAGCTAAACCGCAGAATAGCCCTGTCTCAACACCGCAGCGTGAGCACGTCTCAACCAAACCTGGTATGAGGTTGACAGCCTCCGCAAAGTACTGTCCCACATCACCGCAGCGAATGTGGCAGTCCCAACCGAATTGTAGACTCTTCCTCAACCGCAGAAGAGGGGATAGCTAAACCGCAGAATAGCCCTTTCTCAACTCTCGACACTCTATACTCAACACCCGCCTCAGGGGAGGCCATTCTAGCACACACACATATATAAAAACTGAATGCTGACACCCACCTTTTACAAATGATGAACACTCACTATCACTATTGAAATAAATACCACTGTGCTCACGTCAACAATCAAATCACAACTGACTAAATAATTAAATAGCTCCTCTCTTAAACATACCTGCTTATGTAATTCGACTCTATCATTAATAAATTTTATACTTGCATAATACCTAAATTTACCGTTAACACATTCTTCCTAGTCTCCCAATCGAAACCGTGCACAACAAATATCCGCCATTTTGTATATCCCACCGCTGTCACAAATTTAATATAAATATTTATTTAATGCGAAAATAACGAATACACTGATTATTATAAACTGCACAATTTAACAATCTGAAATCTATTCATAACGCATCACACATTACCTTTCCAGCTCCACAGCTGATACTCGACTGACTCGGCCACCTCTATCGCGCGCGGCATCAGCAGTCACGCTTCAGGTACAGTCGCTACCAAAAAGAACTATATTAATACAAAAATTATGTTACATTTGGAGATTTGCCTGATGAAATCGTAGCTAATGAAAATGAAGATGATAATATGTTGCATGCGGGTGAAGTAAATGAAGGTAACATTGCAGCATTAGCAAAGAGAAATAATATTTCTAATGCGTTGCGTATTGATGTAAGGTTTAGATAATAAATGATAATTATTATTTTTTTTAACACAAGTAAAATATTTAAAAATGTAATAAATAAATATTTGTTGTATATATATATATATAAAAAAAATATAACAAAATAAATATCATTTTGTGATATAAAATATACAATTAGTTTTTGTCATCAGCCTCCTTTGTACCTTCTTTGATTTTATTGCTTTTTTTCATCTCTTCTAGCATCTTTTCCATAAGATCTAAAAAAAGTTCTTGCTTTGCCTTTTTTTCTTTATGTCGGCGTTCTACTGAATTCGACAAACATTTTCTTTTTCTCGTGAAAGGAGATTCTAAATCGCTGTTTGGCGGTGATGAGTCCCGTGAATTAGTACAGTTTTTCTCATTTGTTACTAAACTATTTAAATTGCGACATGTAGCAACTGGTTTAATTTCTGGTTTTATATAATAGAAACTATTTATTGCATTGTAGTATTTCCAGTGTCTTCGATTTTTTCCTGAAGTCTTGTTATGTTGTTTTATATCTTTGTATGTTCGTAGTTATCCTTTTCATTTCGTATTACATTTATTCCACTCATACAAATTAGTATTAGTTGTCTTGTTTAATTCTTGGGCAACTTTTTGCCAAACATTCTTTTTTATTTTTGTTTCAAATTCTTCGTAATATTGTTCTACTAAATTAATTAGCAGTAAAGTATTCTGTTTAACCCATAATTTGTCTGTATCGGGTGAACGTGATTTACAGCCGAATTCTCGAAACGGTGTTAGCGTTAGCACCGGGTTAGTTAGTCGGTGTTAGCGCTAAACCTATTCTCAAAAAAGTTTAGTACTAAACTCGTAACACTCCGCTAGCACCGGTGCTAAATTCGTTAACCCTTGCCGCATCCATGACAACGTAAAATAAATTACTTAATCCTATTCACAAAGAATAACACCGTCCAAAAGTTTTAAATTTAACACCAAAAATTAAAACTAGTTTTAGTGGATATTCTTTATTCGAAATATAAATTTATTTAACACTTTCGCTAATTTGTAATATATTTTCGAAACAAATGCTAACGAATTGTTTATTTATATCTGTTTGATGAAAAAGAAATCAAAGAAATTGTCCCTGAAAGTAAAAAAATTATTTTTATCAAAATGAGACGATTTTTATTTCTTCATGAAGAAATGGAGGAAAATAATAACGAAAACCGTCGAAACAGAATTCATCGACCAAGAAGGCAACAAATTCATATTAGCCTTGATGATATTTCGGACCAATATCTGCAACAGTAATTATTTATTTTAATATTCAAATATTTTAAATAATTAACTTATTTATTTACTAGATTTTACAGACCTCCACGTAATTCTATCATGGAAATTTGCGATTTAGTTCGACCATTTTTACAGAGATATACAAAAAGATCAAATGCTTTGTCTGTTGAAACCCAGGTGTTGATGGCTTTGCGATTTCTCGCTAGTGGATCCTTTCAGAATGTGATGGGAGATGTGGTCCAAGTTAGCCAGTCTAGCTGGAGTAGAATTTTAAACAAAGTTTGTGATGCAATGGCACAATTAGTGGAAAACTACATCAAATTTCCAAGCACGGAAGATGAAATTTCTGCAACAAAAATCGGTATATATTTTAACACTTCCACAATTCGTAGCAAAGTACTCACAGATATGCATCAAATGAGATATTTACCTGACAAGATTGACAACTGTCAAATGTGTTTTGCTCTTCAATGAGTGGACGCATGCGCAGATATACTCTTCCCACCTTATGCTCTGATTCTGCCTTCTCTCGTTAGATGCGACAAAAGTAGCGCCCAATTTAAATTTAATATTATTTCAGGGTTTTACAGAATCGGGAAATTCCCAAATGTAATTGGTTGCGTGGACTGTGTTCATGTGAGGATAAAACCGCCTAAAGTAATTTTAAACATTAACATTAAATTTTAATAAAATTGCTAATATTATTTATTTTATATATATTTAGATAAATCCTCAAAATTATGTCAATCGAAAGGGATATCATAGTCTCAATGTGCAGGCTGTGTGCGACAGCAATTTACTATTTACAAATTTAGTAGTGCAATGGTCCGGTAGCACTCATGATTCTTTCATATGGGCAAATAGTAATTTAAAAGATTACTTTTCCAATTTGAATGGCGAAGGCTGGCTTTTAGGTATATATATTTTTAAATAATTTAAAATAAAAGAAAAACTAAAAAATAATTTAAAAAAATAGGAGATAGTGGATATCCCTGCGGCCCAGATATTTTAACTCCATTTAGAGAACCATCCACTCCAGCAGAAGAGAGGTATCAAACGGCTCACATAAAAACGCGCAACACTGTTGAGCGAGCATTTGGTGTACTGAAAAGTAGATTTAGATGTCTAGACAATTCTGGCGGTACACTATTATACGACACAACTGGTGTCAAAAATATTATAGTGACTTGCTTTGTACTGCATAATTTATGCACAATAAGAAAAGTTAATTTTCCACATGTACAAGAAAATATTGGTAATGATTTAGAAAATATTGCTCCAGATGAATTAAATCACAAAACAGGCATACAAATACGAGAAATGTTAGTTAGTGGATGTTTTTCTCAATAGTGTTAAAATAAATTGAAAATAAAAACAAATATATAATTTATATCTATTTATTTTTACTATTTATAGTACAAACTAATTGTTGTAAATAGTTTTTAATGTCGCCCATATGAGAGGCGATGGTTGCAGTATGTCCATTCAATTCTTCTCCCTGTCTCAGTAAAATCTCATTTTGCTGGAAAATGTTCTGCGGTTCTCTCGGTGCTTGCTTTTGCTGTTGAAAACTAATAGTAAAAAAAATAGTTAATAGTTTAGTTTAATATAATATATAAACAGTGTACGCTCTTACTCTGTCTGCGTTTCAACAGTGTTATTTGCAAAATTTGGAGGAGGAGGAGGAATGTCGATAATTTCGACTGGTACTACAATGGGTTGAAAATAAATTTAATCTTTATTATTTAGTACACACTAAACTTACTTTTGTCAAAGGACATGGAAAAGGAGTTTATGGAAGTTGTGAACACAGGATTTTGGTTAAGACCTATAAATAATAGGAATATAGTATAAAAAATAATGTAGGTACTTACATATATCCGTCCTTAACGTTAAGAAACTATAAAAACTTTACCTGATGGCAAACCTATGTCTACTGCATCATTCAAACCACCTACAGATGCCGAACCTATTATGGATAATATTTTATCTTCCTGGTCAGTAGTGGGTGGTATAGCTGGACCTCCTCCTGTCTTACGCCTCTCTTTTAGTATATTGACATCTAACAAGTACATATCATTAATAAATATTATATAATTTTTTTGAATTAAGTCATTTATTACTTACGTTTCGATTTTACTCTGATTTTTTCCTGCTTCCATTTATTTTTTATTTCTAAAACCGTTCGTGTTTGAGAAGCAACCGCATATACTGCCAAATGTACTTCTTCCCAAGCACGAACCTTCTTCATTGGGGTATTATAGGGCGAGGGTTTGCCAAATAATACACCCTGCCTTTTATTTATTTCTTCAGTCATTATATCTATTTCATTTGCAGTGAAATTACACTTTCTGTTGCGTTTATTCACCCTATCTCACTGGGTAAAAAATTTCATTATTAAAATATTTGGACAATTAATTTATTTATTTACCACACATTTCAGGCTTGCATGTATTTTATTCTGGAAAATTCCAGTTTGATTAGAGCATTTGCAGAAAGTAATATTTAAACCTCAAATGCTATCTCTATTCCCACACAGTTGTTGATGACTGTGATTTTTAGCAATTGGATGTAATGAGACATGTGATCCATGTTAGTTAAGCTAGTTGCTCACTAAAATCGATATAAATATAAACACTTTCACCACCTCTAGCCCAATACTTTTCTCAGATAGGGCTCAAATGATCCTGACAGCTAGAATACCAGCCGCCATTTTGATACGATATGGTACTAAGCTAGCACTGGGTTAGTCTAACACCGTTTTAGTTTCGAGAATACGGGTTAGACTAAATTTTAATACCGGGTTTAAGACGGTGCTAGCTAACACTCATTTTGGTTCTAAGGGCGCGGTAAAATGTATATATTTTCAATCTCATTAAGTTTCTCAAAAATAAATAAAGGTATATTTGTGCACAATATTTTAAAATAAGTACAAAACTGTGTAGATGGACATAACACTATTTTATTTTTCAATAATTTATTTTATAATTGAAAATTAAATAAAATATAAACGTATGGTAATTGGTCACTTTCAAAGGCAATTTTCTATTATTTGAAAACGTTTTATGTAAGGAAATTTACCTTTATGTCCTGAACATGAACATGTAGATTGATATTATTTAAAGTTCGTTTATTATTTTTGTCTAGTTCGTCTTAAACTTGTTGTTGTTGTTGTAATCGGGGGGCCTCAAAGAAGCCGCATGCACATAGGCCTGAAGGCCCATTGTGCTACCCAAGTGTACACAGAGTCCTAACAGAGTCCCGCTGCTTCAATGAAGCTAGCTAGCCTACTGCCAGGGATACCCTGGATGTCGCAAGGCTCTAGGAATAGAGCCTCTAGGTGTCTGTATCTGGTGACCGCCAGCGCCACACATTCACAGAGCACATGTTCCGTTGTTTCTGCAACTAAGCTACATCTTCTGCACGACTCGTCGTCTACTACTCCGATCGTTTTCAGATGATTTCTGAGGAGATGTCCTGTAAACAAACCCACGCAAATACTAAGTTTTCTTCTATTAAGGCTAAGAAGATACTTAGCTTTCTCAGGAGATGGTCCTGGAATAAAGCGCTTTGACTGTCTCAAGCCCTGACGAGTTGACCAGTACATTTGGTGTTCACGTGTCACCCAATCCCTGATCGCTCGCTTTGCTGTGCTTCTGGGGAGTCCGAATGCTGGTTCTGGTCCAATGAGTGCCCTGTCTGAGCCCTCACGAGCCAGAGAGTCAGCTTCTTCATTCCCCTCAATGCCTTGGTGACCTGGTACCCACATAAGCTTAACGAAGTTATCCTTAGCGAGCTCGTCCAGTGTTTTTCTACACTCAAAGACTAACTTTGAGTCTACTCTAACGTTGTCGAGAGCCTTGAGAGCCGCTTGACTGTCCGAGCAGATATATATGTGCCTACCACGGTAAGCCCTTTTCATATTTTCTTGGCAACAAATCAGGATTGCAAAGATCTCCGCCTGAAAAACAGAAGAATTTAGACCTAGTGAGAAGGACATCCTTGCTCTAGGTGATTCTCCGTAGACACCTGCACCAGCTCCTCTTTCGGTTAGAGACCCGTCGGTAAACCATACTAGTCCCTGTGGTTGAAATAGAGCTTGGGCGTTATTTCCCCAAGATTCCCTAGAAAAAGGTAATATGGAGTAATGTTTGTCAAAGATGTACACTGGGGGCATGTAATCACTCTCAGATTTGAGAATGAGAGAAGATTCTGTCAAAGTGGACAGAATCTTGCTATGTCCCTCTGTGTTGTTCCTGGTGATCCACTGGTTAGTGTGTTTTAATCTCAATGCAGTAGCCATAGCTTCTCTTTGCACACTGAGATGAAGTGGTGGAAGATTTAGCAAGGCCTCCATTGCTGCCGTTGGTGTTGTTCTCATTGCCCCGGTAATACCTAGACAAGCTATTCTTTGGATGTGATTCAGTGAAGCCCTAACTGTAGAAACGGACGTTCTGGGCCACCAAACCACAGCCGAGTAAGTAACTACAGGTCTAACCAACGCACAGTACAGCCAAAAAGCTATATATGGTTTTATTCCCCACGTCTTAAACTTATCGAGATTGGATTTCTCCATAAGACTATAATGTAAAATTAGTTCAGCGTTTTACCGCACCTAGCCCCGGCGCTCACACAGTTATCAAAACTATATGCCGCGCTAGAAAAAGAAAGACATATACCAAAAAGAATACAAGAAAAAATAATAGATACGTAAAATTTTAGTTTATAAAGCATAGCTAGCAATCAAAATTTGGAATTATAGTATTATACACTGCATTACTGTTTCATGTTTAATCGAAACCAACAAAATAATCAGATATTATAATTTATTTAAACACATGTATTTATAAATACAACGATGAATAAAAATATAACAATGAATAGAACATAAAATAATTTTCATTTATCTACCATGTTAAATTTCCTACTTTGAATATACAAGCGAGTTAGAGAATCTTTGGATACATATGTACTGAAACTACAAATAAAAATTCTAATATGTTGATTACCATCGGAGAAATAATTATAGTCATTCGGAAGTAAACATCAATAACTTTTACAGTAGGCGTTCGATTTTAATATACATCACATTAAAGCCTGAACATTCATTCCTCTTTAACATATGTAAAAACAAAGGTATGTAATACATTTTAATTTTTAGTAATGCAAATAAATATTCAAAATGATCAGCATTTTATACAGTTTTTTTCTTACATGCTTATTGAACTTAATATTACTTTTAAACTAAGTGATTAAAAAAAATTACCTATATTATTCTTTATATATTATAATTTAAGACCATACATTTATAATTGTATATTTTATTATAATAATTGTTTATTTCACAAAATTATAAATAATAACTATTCGGGAAATTACTGAACGGTTTTACTAGAAATTAAAATATGTTATATAAATCATCAAATCTACGAAAAAAATCTGATGTCTCCAACACATTACCTCCCGCCTCTGTAGTAATATATTCTATATACGTTTTTAAGTACATTCAATTTGTAGTTTTAAAATTAGTTTGTTATTGCAGTTCACAATTTTTTTTTCTACTCTTGCTTTGAAAATACAATTTTCTGGTTTGTTTTTCATGCTGAAAGTGACTAGTGCTGCAAAACTTTGCAGCATTAATAAATGTTTGTTGCATTGTTGCTGCCATGGATACGCATCACAAATACAAAATTTGCAATAAATATCAAATTATGTTTAAAAAATATTTTTTTTATTTCCTTATTTTTATCTTGCAGGAGTAGAAATAATAGTGTGTATAACACGTGTTGAAAGTCTTTTGTCGAACACAAACGATTGCAACCTTCGCTTCGCTCAGACTGCAACTTTCGTTTTGGTTTGGACAAAGATAGACTTTCAGCACTTGATATACAAATAACTATAATTAATTTCACACGTAAAATTTCTTTCATAAAATCTGATGTGTCCAACACATTACCTCCCGCCTCTGTAGTAATATATTTTATATACGTTTTTCAGTACATTCAATTTGTAGTTTTAAAATTAGTTTGATATTGCAATTCGCAATATTTTTGATATAACAAAAAAAAGCTATTTTTGGAGTTACTAAAACCGGAACCGAATTTATCTTGATTCACGCATGCAAATGTATTCCTTATATATTTCTTCCACCGTTCCTTAATTTTACAATAAAACTACTTCATATTTACTTATTTTATCTTTTAAACTTACATCAAATTTGCCATCATATATCTAATTTTGTGATCATATGAATAACATCTGTTTTATCGAAATTCCTCAGCCTGAACGATATGTAAAATTATTATAAATTATATTTTTATCTGTTTAGCTAGAAGTTATATATAAACGTAATTATAAAGATCGGAAGAAAATTAAAAAAATTAATTAAAAAAAAAATAGAAGGCATTTGTTGCAGTGTTACTAATTTTTGTGCGATATAATTAATTTCTACAATTCGATTGCCTTCTAAATTTGATACATTTTCGACCTATTGTTCACTCATCATAGATAATTTATGTTTCTCTACACTACAATAAGTATTAAAAAATATATGTATACAGAAAGGTCGATTAAAGTTTCAGGACTAGTGTAACAAACTTTAACAGCCTATTCCTGAGGTCATTTTGAGCCAAAATTGCCATTTGAACATAGGTCCTATTCCTTCTAGTTCCCAAAATACAAAAGGTTAAGTTCTATAAATAACACGAAATTTTCTAATTTTTGTAATCAAGGTACTTTCGGAAAACAAGACTTATATTGAAATGTTATACCTTATTTGTATTAATTAATTTTATTTATTAATCAATTGTCTTAATTAAAAATTTTTGTGCTTTTGATTGTTTATAGGGTACAAATAAACACGCGTGAACAGTTACTTGAACGAATTATGAATGCATCTGCTGCCATTCGTAACGATCAAAATGTAATTTATCGTGTATACAGGGTGTTTGGCGAAAGGCCGGCACCCAAAATATTTCGTTTATTTTGAGAGATACAAGAAAATGTTAAGGAGCAAAGCTAAACTAGACAAAGGGACTCATAAAATGATCCTAGTACAAATTTTGTGTCACTTCCAGTTTAAGCGGAAATGGCTCCAACATTAATTCTAGTATAGGGAATCGGTATTTTCATATTTTTTTACGGAATGTACATAAAATTAGCTTTGCAATAATACCAAAATATCATAGTTTCACTTCAACCGTTTCAAAATGGCGACAATTTATTTTTATATTTATGTACTTTACAACTATAGGTAATTAACGAAAAAAAAAATGTTTAAAATACTTTACAATAATCAACACGATAAAAAAACCTTCCAAATATAACAAACAAAATTAAAATTAAAAATACTCAAAATGGCCGCCGTCATTTTCTACACAATTTGTCACATATAACAAATTTTGCCACTACATCGCCAGGAAAGGTAGATCTAATATTTTTTGACATTATTTGTTTGGTTTCAGGTAACAAAATCTCAAATAGCTGGCTATGATGCATTTTTTTATGAATTTTTATTAGTAAATATTTTAAAAATAAAATGTCGCCATTTTGAAATGGTTGAAGTAAAACAATGATATTTTGGTATCATTATAAAGCTAATTTTATGAACATTTCGAAAAAAAATATAAAAATACCGATTCCCTATGCTAGAGGTAAAGTTGGACACATTTCCGCTAAAACCGGAAGTGACACAAAATTGTTATTACGGCCATTTTATGAGTCCCTTTGTCTAGTTTAACTTTGCTCCTTAACATTTTCTTGTATCTTTCAAAATGAACGAAATATTCTGGGTGCCGGCCTTCCGCCAAACACCCTGTATAATTTTATGATTCGCCGATGTCAAGCATGCATAAGAGTTCATGGCGCGCATTTTGAGCACTTGCTGTAATTTTTTTTAAAGAATCCCTTTTGACTAGTTTCGTTGTGACGTCTGTACGTACGTATGTATCTTGCACTCAACAATGACTAGCCGAAAAATTTTGAAATTTTGTATATGGGATTGTTATAACATCTAGATGTGCACTTCCATTTTTTATTGGAATAGGCAGCCAAAAGAGCACTTTGCTCGTAGTGTTTTTTTGAATTTTTTGCATAACTCAAAAACGATTAGCCGTAAAATGTTGATATTTTGTTTATGGAATTACTATAACTTCTAATTATGCAGCTCCATTTTTTTCAAATCGGCTTTTTCAAAAGGACAGTATAATTTTGGCAAAAACTTAATAAAAACAATAATATAGTTGGCTTCTAATTTTTGTAGGAAAGATTTGATTTATTGTTAATAACTTGACATTGACAACTGTCAGAATATATTCCTGAGAAATATATACAAAATAAATGAAAACATCTCTTTCTTTACAAGTTTTTGAGCAAATAAAATAATTTTGTGCAATGCATTAAGGAATGATGATAAACATTTCAATAAAATTTTCATAAAATTATCCATTTTGGAGGGAAGTTTCAAGATATGAAACGAATGGAAGTCAAAGAAAGATTAGCCGTAAAAGGATCTCACTTTCAAGTGAAATAAGATTAAATGAAATCCAGCAAAAAAACTGTATAATTTAGCTTACAAGGAAGTCCATGTGATGTCCACATTTGATTTTTTTATTTTAAAAATATAGGTAGTTCAATATAATTTTTGCACTTTAACACAATACGGCTAATAAACCGAATATATAAATAAAATAAAGAAATATGAATGTACTCAAAAAAAGTTAAAAGTACCTACATATGTAAATGGACAACAATATTTTTCTGGGTGTTTCATCTTTATTTTTAATTTTGTGAAAACAGGTTTTACCTATATGGAGCTATGTTCAAGGTTTTTTTTAAGTCTTGCTTTTGCAGCTTTTGCTAATGCAATTAATATTATTACGATATTATAACGATATATTTATAAATATAATAGTAAACTAAATAAACATGAAAATATAGGTAACTAATATAAAAAAAACCTTGTAATACTGTACAAAAATTCAATATGCTTTAAAACAATCCAAAACTAGCGGAACGGGCTCGGTTCGTATAACGAAAGCTCTATAGCCGAGGGTGGAAGTAAAGTTTGATATCTCATCAGGTTAAAATCGCTTATACAAAAATACTGGTGGCGCCTACGAGAAGCGTATTGCGGTTGTTAGCACAAGGTCTTGATTTTACCGTGCCCTTAAGCTAACACCGTTTCGAGAATTAGGCTGTATTAATGTTTATTGACTCGGCTTGACTTGACTTTCCAGTCTCTTCAAATTCACAATTTGTGTATTCTGAATTATTCACTTGTAATACACTAACTAAATTGTTCATGTCTGAGCAGCTATCTGAAAGAATAAATTTAAAACAACTGTATTTTCTTAGACTTACTACTTGGGTGTGTTAATAATAATAATAATAATAATAATAGTTTTTTATTGCCCAACAGTAGAACCAATTACAGGACAATTTATAAAGAAACATGTATAAATAATTAAATAATTACGATACAATTAACAGAAATATATACAAAAAAATAATAATTTTATGTAATAATTACAAAGATATGTCTTCATACAATTTGTTTGCATATTTAGATATAATAGTAATGGGGGAACGTTGCATTATATCGGAATGGAAGGGAGGCAGTTGAAAAATCTTGGGATACCTGGACGCCTGTCGTGGAACGTGGAACTGTATACGCATCCGGAGGAAAAGTGCATCTATTCGACCTTGCAACAGGAGCCAAAGGAACCTTGCACTGCTTACCTCTCTACGGACCGCTAGCGAGGGCTTAGAGTGTCGTTGCAGGAGTGATTGTTGATCGGTACCTCTATCCGAATAAGTTCTATCAATTTTGTAGGATAAAAATTTTAAAAATCGACGATGGATTCGATCAAGTGCAAGTTGCTGATAAGCATAGTAAGGGAACCATATTAAACTTGCGTACTCAAGTTTACTTAATACGTACGAATAATAAAGTGATTTAATTACATTTGCATCGGGAAAGAGATTAGTGATTCTAATAATAAAACTCAGCATTTTATTTGCCTCACGTACCACATTATTTAGATGGTCAGAAAAGAAAAAGAAGAACAAAATGTGACGTCGAGATCTTTCACTAATGTTGCATTAGAAAGAACTGACCCATTCATTACATAAACAAAATCAATTTTGTTAAATTTATGTGTAAATGAGACTGTGCAACATTTTTGTACATTCAAATTAACTTTATTCTCTACACACCAGTCAAACAAAATGTTTATGTTGTCTTGTAATAACTTTGAGTCATTTTGAGAATGGATTGAATAAAATAATTTTAAGTCATCCGCATACCCAAGAGCATGGCAGGTGAATAAGGTGAGAAGTTCATTGATGTAAATAACGAATAATAGAGGACCTAAGTTAGATCCCTGAGGAATTCCAGAGGTCGCCACATACTCAAATGAAGAATAACCATTATAAAATACATAACATGTTATGTTGTTTAAATAGGAATGTAGAAGCTTAATTAATCCTGGAGATGCTCCGTAGTTAAGAGATAAATCTGTATAGATAACGTCAACTTGACCACGTTTATCCAATTTTTCAGCAACATACTGAGAGAAGCAAGCTAAATTTGTAATTGTAGACCGACCTTTCATGAATCCATGCTGATGAATAGAGATGATAGAGCTAGTATGTTTATAAATAGCATTATATATAATGATTTCAAGAATTTTAGCAAAATTATTCAGGATAGATATCGGTCGATAGTTTGAGATATGATATTTATCACCTTTTTTATAAACTGGAGTAATTCTTGTTTTCTTCCAGTTGTGAGGAAATGTAGAAGAACTAATACATAAAATTAATAAAAAAGTAAGAGGTTTACCTAGAACAAAACGAGCATCTTTAATTACGAAAGTGGGAATCATGTCTTCCCTTGCCGTGAACTTATTTTTAAGATTAGACATTACCAGTGTGACGTCATCCTCAGTTACTGCGTTTAATTGAAATGAAGAAAAATAAGAATGTTCTTCCAGTGTATTGTTATACACAGTACTTGTTGAAAAATATTCTACAAAGGAGGAAGCGAAAGCATCTACAATTTTTTGTGGGTCATTGAGCTCTTCAACATCATTTCGAATGTTACGTGGGATTCTAGTTGTTCCTTGTTTTTGTTGTGCATATCTCCAAACTTCAGCAGGGTTAGTTTCAATATTAGTTTGCATTATATTAATGTAAGCTTTATATGCCTCATTAATTTGAATTTTTATTAATTTCCGCAATCTTTTAAATTCACTGTAATAAAAAGTATCTTTGTGATGAATCCACTTTTTTCTAAAATAAGCTTTCGTTTGAAGATTAAATTTAATTTCCTTTGTATACCAAGAAGGATAACGAGATGGAGTATATGAAGATCGGGGGACAGTTTTATCGAAGGTATCATATAGTTTATTGTAGAAAATATCAACAGCAGTATTTACATCTTGAATGTCATTTAGGCAAGACCAGTCAATATTGCACATATCTTCATATAAAATATTAAAATTTGCTTTTCGAAAATTATACCTAGTGTTAACCGCAAGAGTAAATTTAACATTATGGGTAGTAGATTCAACATCAAATTTGATAGTAAGTGTTGGATAATGATGGTCTTCAGGAACTAGAGCTACATCAGATCGTTCAACAACAGTAGATTCTAAAAAATTTGTAAACACTAAATCGAGATATTTAGAATTCCTATTGGGTATTTTATTATATTGACTAAGGTTTAACGAGCTCCTGAAGTTTTTAATCATAAGAGATTTCGAGCAATTAATTGTATTGTTATATAAGTTAGGTAAATTAAAATTACCTAAAATAAGAAGACGTTCGTCAATAAAAAATAATTCCAATGCATCAAAGAATGAATTGAGATCATCAAGATCAATGTCTGGTGGGATGTAGATGGCACATATAATAAACGATAGATTATGAAAGTAGCATTTGCATGCTACAATATCGATAATGGAAATAAGATTTTGAATGTTTGATAAATCAAGAACACTGAAATTAATTTTATTCTTAAGTGAAATTAATACTACACCACCAACAGAACGGTGTACTAAAGAAAATTTTCTGTCTGATCGAATGACGTTGTAATAATCAGGAAAAAGTTCAGAACTATGAACAGAATCATAAAGCCAAGTTTGTGTAACCACTATTATATCATAAGACATAGAAAGACCATTAGAATAAAACAAATGACATTTAGAATTTAATCCCCTAGTATTTTGATAAATACATTCTAAAGAAATACATTCTAAAGAAATTCAACTGTTGGGCAATATTAGTTTGTATACAGGGTGGCCCAGCGAAAATTATCAGCGCAGTTTTTGGCCACTTAACATCAATTTTGCAAAAAACGCTCGAACAAGTCAATTTTAGTATAAAGGGGGACACCTGAATGGATTAGTACCAATGGCATAACTTCAACCCTAAAATGGGGGTGGACTGAACCTCAAAAATTTTAAATGGAAAAGAGTGTCAAACATGACAATATTCGAAAGGGCTTTCAATTCTCTATCCAACAGTTTTTTTATTTTTCAAATCCGACCATTACTTCCAGAGATATATCGTTTAAAAAAAATTTAACAGGTGTTTAAAATTGCAATCAAGTATGCTTAAACAAATGACAGAAACTCAAGTATCAGTTTATTAGGTGTTCAAAATGAGTGCCTCCAACTTCTATACAATAATAAAGATTTTGCTCAAAATTTTAGAGCTACGGTACGTTGCCGTAAATCTTCTAACGATTCGGGTGGCGTGGCATAAACTTTAGACTTTAAATAACCCCACAAAAGGAAATCTAACCTATAAATTACTTGTTTATTACAAACAACTTGTCGAAAAAATTGTTTATTTAGTTTCTGTCATTTGTTTAAGCCTACTTGATTGCAATTTTAAACACCTGTTAATTTTTTTTTTAAACGATATATCTCTGGAACTAATGGTCGGATTTGAAAAATAAAAAAAACTGTTGGATAGAGAATTGAAAGCCCTTTCGAATAGTGTCATGTTTGACACCCTTTTCCATTTAAAATTTTTGAGGTGCAGTCCACCCCCATTTTAGGGTTGAAGTTTTGCCATTGGTACTTATCCATTCAGGTGTCCCCCTTTATACTAAAATTGAAGTGTTCGAGCGTTTTTTGCAAAATTAATATTAAGTGGCCAAAAAATGCGCTGATAATTTTTGCTGGGCCACCCTGTATGTGCAACAATATCATCGAATAATGCACATGTTACATTGCAAATATTGCACAAAAAGTAAACATCTGCAGCGTCTGTCATGTTGAGATTATTATTTCGCGCGCTTTCATACGAATACTCCGCGAGTATCACCTTTCGAGCCGGCGATCGAGGAGCGAACTCCAAACACTCCACTCTGTTATTTCAGAACGCTACTACTTCCAGTCTGTCTCAGCACAATTTGCTCTTTTTAAAATTAACGAACGCAAAAGAGTGAATAGAGTATAGAGAGTGGCATTACCGAACGCACTATTTGATGTGTAGGGGGAGTTCGTATTCTTCTCTCTTGTCTTGTTGGCAATCAATAATGATGTGTTGCACGTCTAGCTGTTTATTGCAGGTTGTGCACATTTTGAGCTCTGTTTTTTTAAATATATGGCTGTGCGCCAGTCGTGTGTGTCTTGTTATTATTATCTGTTCTCTTTTGGATCCTTAATTTTTCCATTTATTTGTATTGTCTTTAATGTTTTCATTTTGGCTGTACTGTTCATCCATTCTTCTGCTCTTTTTGTGTAAATTTTATTTTTTAGGTTTGTCTTAATGTCGTTTGCAGGGATCGGCAAACTTATTTTTTGGAGTTTTTTTTTGGGTCTTTAGCCGCTTTGTCTGCATCTTCGTTTTCTTTAATGCTAACTTGGCCGGGGATCCATACTAAAATTACATTGAGGGTTTTGTCTTCTTTAAGTTTGTTTATCATTTCTTGAATGTTGTTTACCAGCGGGTTGTTAATATATCTGTTGGATATACTAATGAGGGCTTCGTTGGAATCTGAGCATAAAACGTAGTTTTTGTTATGTTCTTCGGTGGTATACTCGAGTAATATATCCAATGTTTCTTTAATTGCAAACATTTCTGCAGAGTATATACTGTACGTCATTGGTAGTCTGTATTTATATGTATTCCAGTCGGTGATGATTGCTGCTCCTACATGTTTTTCTGTTTTTGTAGCGTCCGTGTATATAAAGCTGTATTGTTTGTACTTGTTTTGAATTTTTTTAAATAAAGTTTTATAGATTGTTGGGTTAGTATTGTAACAGTGGAATTCTAGAAAAGTGCGGGATCTCTACTTATAGTCTAGGATAATTTTAATTAGATTTTAAGTAATTCGCGGACGTGCAATTGGTATCATTTTTCCATATTCTAAATTCCATTTCGAGACTCACTTCAAAATTATGTTTGTTCAGACGCAATCTTTGTACAATATTTTAGTAAAGTAACATTTTATTGCTGGGGATCTTTCAAGGCCTTGGGCCAGGCCGAATTCCTTAGGGTTGAGCAGCCCTGAAGGAAAGGCGCGCGGCCTTGAAGAATTCAAATGAGCCAATTGCACGAAAGCATTTAGTTAAGTAGTGGGGCATTCCACCCCCAAAAAACCACCCTATAAAATAAGAGGTTTGTAAGAAATCGCTCTTTTTGGCTGCGAATTTTTGAGATTGAAAGAGTTTAGTTTGACGGGTCTTTATAGTGTTTTAACCAGCCGCAGCGAAGAAATGTGTAAGTAGATTTTATTATATTGTTCTTTATTATTAAATATTTTGTATTTGTTCAACCGCATTGACGTTCGTAATTTTAACTTTTATATTTGTTTAATATATTTTATACCTTTAGTAATTTTTGTTTGGTTACTCAGTTATTCCCTTTCCGAATCCAGACTGTTGTTCGACTGACTAGGAAACTACTTGTAGTCTCTTTTAATTTAAATTGTTACATTTTGGTGGCAAGCGAAAATATATTTTGGCTCTAAATTATAGTAGTTATTAGTTAGATTAAAAACGTACATTGGTACAACTGGTGATCAGCGGTGGAATTCGATATTCCAGTTACCTTGACCGTTCTTTCGTGTTAAATTTTGTACTTCTAAATTATTTAACCATTATAACAATGGGATCAGAAGAAGGAAATATTTTAGCTTCTTTGCAAGGGGTAGGCTTGTGTAATTCGTTACCGCGCTTTTATGGTAAACCCGGGGAGTCAATTGCTAAGTTTATTGTTTCTTTCGAGGACTATATTGCGGTTTGTAATTGGGACGATGAGAAGAGTATTGGGTGGGCACGAACATGCATACGGGACAATGCAAGAAATTTTTTAACGGCAAATTTGGATGTACGAAAAATTAAAGTTTGGGAGGAATTTAAAGCAAAATTAATAGAACGTTTTGGCTATAAACAAGATTCTTTAAGCATCGAAGATAACTTTGTTCGTTGTGTCCAATTAAGAGGGGAAAATATAACAGATTTCGCGGAAAAAATTCAGGCCTTGGGGCAAAATTTATATACGCACACGGACAACGTAGATAAAAAGGCGTATAGGGACGAAATTTTACAAAAAAGACTGGTGCAACAGTTTATTAGGGGATGCTTGTCTCATCTGCACAGGGATTTATACCATAAAGAGCCTAAAACATTACAAGAGGCGGTACAAATTGCTATAAAAACAGAGAATATAGAAAACCGGTTAAGAAGCTTTAACACCCCCATTAGTCAGCAACATTTGGATGAAAATTTAATAGAAAATATTATTTCCGAAGAAATTAATGCCATTACTGCCAACCATCCAAATTTTAAAACATCACAATCTAGTTTAAGTCTCGATAGGCAAAATCCACAATACAGTTCAAATTATAACAACAATAGTAGGCAAAATTCTCAATACATTTACAATAGAAACGGGGCCCGAAACTTTAATGCAAGACAACAACAGCCAAATTGGAATCAGTCAAACAACAACTGGTCGGGTTTCCAAAGACGAACTCAACAGAGAGATCTATCACAAATAAAATGTTTCAAATGCGAAAATATGGGGCATTTTGCTAGAGACTGTGCGGTTCAGTTGCAGTCAAGCGATTATTTTTGCATCAAATGTAAAAACCCGGGGCATACTAGGTTCAATTGCAATGAAGTATTGCCAACTGCTCAATCGTCACAACAAAATCAGTCTTTAAACGAAATAAAGAAAATACGCACAGCAGTAAAGTTAAATTAAAAATAAATGGTAATTATTTCGAGTTCTTAGTAGACACCGGAGCTAGCGTAAGCGTAATAAAATATTTTGTGATAGAGGGGACGAATATAAATGTTAATAAAATTACGAACAGGTCAATAACGGGTATAACGGGTCAGCAGTTGCCAGTACTGGGTACCGCTAAAATTAATGTAGGTATAGGGAACAAAATTCACGGTCACGAATTTGTTGTCTGTGAAAATAAATTATCATTGTCATCGGACGGAATAATAGGTTTAGATTTTTTAAAGAGTTGTAACGCTGAGATAAGTTACATAAAGAATGAAATAAGATTTGATAGTGAATGCGTAAAGCTGGTAGCAATTATCAAAGAAAGTAGTAAACCGGTAGAGGAACCGGTTGAGAGTATTAGTTGTACGCCTAGTTCGAGTACTAGTGCAGATATAGAAAATAATGATCAGGTAGAATCATCGCGACGTGAAAATAATGTGTGTGAAAGTAATAACGAAGGCAATGATAATTTATTGGAAACAGAAGAACAAAATACAGTTAAATTAGCAGAGAATGTAAGAATCCCTCCCAGACATGAAGCAGTATGTACTGGTTTTCGAAGTAATAATGACCAATCAGCAGAAAATATTTTAATAGAACCATTAGAAATTCCGATACACGGCGCCATAGCGGCTAGAGTACTAGCGGAGGGAACAAGTAGAAAAGTTTGCCTAAAATTAATAAATTTTAGTAACGAGGAAGTTATTGTACCGAAAAACACCGTTGTAGGAATAGAAAGCCTCGTACACTGTGTCGAAATTATAGACTCAACGCGGGAACAAGCACAAGAACAGTGTTTGAGATTTTAATTATTGTCAGCTCCGTATATTGTCAAAGGTACAACATTTATTTGCCAATGTCAACGCCATATACACTACTCTGTATTATTTGTAGTTTATTGTTAGTGGCGCTGTCGCTAGCGAATTTTGTTGGTTTTAAAACATAGCACAAGGACAAGTTCTGTTCGGTTCCTGCTTTGTTGCGCCAAAGTTGTTTTGTATCGCTCCGCAACAATCCATTGTTGTACTGCTCCGTTTTGATCCGTAAAGTATTTACATTTGTTATATCTGTTATTTTTGTATAGTTTTTGGTTGTGCTGTGTGTAAATAAATAAGTGTTTTTCGCGTGGTTGTGTGAAAGTGAGATTTACGACCTCACCATTGTTACCATCATCCATACTCGATATCCTGGGTATCCATCCCTGTTATCCCGCACATTTTTTGGTCCTTCGAGCCGGATCCTATCCGGATTATCCGAGTTTTTCCACCCTTAAAACCACGTGCAAAACCTGTCAAATCCTTGTCCATGCGCATAGCCTGTCAAATCCTAATCCAGTGTCATCCACCCATCCTTTGTTAATTCTAACCTCGCAAACCTGCGTGTAGAATCACGATAACTTCGAAGTCATCGCCAAACCGTTCCGTTTTCGCGTCCGTAACCTTCACCAGGTTCAACAATGGCTGAAGTGTTGCGCCACCAGAAAGAGTTGACGGAACAGATCCGGAAGTTACCGCTGGCACTCCGTACGCAGCTGTCGAAAGAAGAAATAACACCGACAAGCAAGCTGATCGACAGCGCGCTCGCCAACCTACAGAGACATTGGGAGGACTTCCTGACTAACCACCACTCTTTTAGAGAAGAAAAGGGTTCAGAAGCTACGGTGTACTTCGTTGAAGATCACTTCTCCGCCACAGAGCTCTTGTACTTGACGGGTGTCGCTATCCTGGAGGCCCTCCGTCCTTCGCCAGCTCCAGTTGTCGCTCCAGTTCAACCGCCAAAGGCTTCCCTTCCGCCTCTACCTAAGGTAAACCTGCCGGAGTTCTCCGGGTCATACTTGGAATGGGAGGCATTCCACGACGCCTTTCAGGGTCTCGTGATAGACCGTGACGATGTTCCCGACGTCCAGAAGCTGCTCCTCCTCAAGGCAGCACTGAAAGGTGAAGCCGCACTCCTAGTGCGTACCATGGCCACCACGGCAGCGAACTTCCAGGGAGCCTGGGACGCCGTCTGCGCCAGGTACCGGAACAGTCGGCTTCTGGTAAGTGCTCACCTGTCGGCACTGTTCGACCTGCCCCAGGTATCGAAAGAGTCCGCACGCGACCTGCGGGCCCTGATCGACCGAGCACGGGAAGAGATAAGATCGCTCGAGCAGCTAGGACGACCTGTAGACAAGTGGGACGACGTCATCGTGTTCTTACTCCTCCGTCACCTGGACTCCGCATCCCGCCGAGCATGGGAGTTGCATCTCGCTTCCATAGATGCGACTCAAACGTTGGTGAACCCCGACTACAAGTTGGAACAGCCGACACTCAAGCAGCTCGAGGCCTTCTTCGAGATGCGTATCCGCGCATTAGAGATGTCGGCCCCGCTGAGCCCACCTGCCCGCTCCATAACGGCCTCCAACGCGAAGGCTGCGCCACTTCGCTCACACCAGGTCTCTGCAAGCGTCAAGAACACGAACTGCGTGTTCTGCGGAGACTCGCACTCCAACTTCTCCTGCTCATCGTTCCGGGAGAAGTCTCCACAAGAGCGCCTGTCCGAGGTCAAGCGACTTCGGCTCTGCTTCAACTGCCTGGGTTCTCACCAGCGTAACGCATGCAGATCCACGAAGACGTGCTCCAAGTGCAACCAGACGCACAACACGCTGCTGCACGACGCTTTCCCATCCAGTTCTGTTACAGGTTCGGCCAGTCCTCCAGAAAGAGCTGCTGCTCTCCATACCTCCACGGTCTCAAGTCACTCCACGCACCAGGGCACATCCCGTGCCATGGTTCTCCTGACCACAGCGCTGGTCAGCATCTGTTCGCCCAGCGGACAGCGCGTACAGACACGCGCGCTCCTCGACACTGGGTCCGAGGTGTCTTTCATCTCTGAAGACATTGTGCAATGTCTTGGTCTAGCCAGGCGGCGCTCCCACGTCAAGGTCGTCGGCGTCGGGGCCTCGCACTCTGCCACGGCCTCCTCACAAGTGGAAGTCGTCTTCCGATCCAGAGCAGCACCTGGGGCCGAGCACCAGGTATCCGCCTACGTGCTTCCACGTCTGACGTCTCACGTTCCACAACGGAGAGTCCGTCCCTTAGATCCGCAGCTGCACCTCGAGCTGGCCGATCCATGCTATCACCGAGACCAGAAGGTTGGCCTACTGCTTAAAGCCGACGTTTTCGGCCCTCTACTCCGTCCAGGAGTGTATCCAGTCCCAGGCTCCAAGGTGGTAGCCATCAACACAGCTCTAGGTTGGGTCCTGTCCGGAGCCGTCGACGAGAACGGTGCATCTCCCGTGTCCTCTCTACATTGCCATGTAGAGGAGGACCTGGATCACAACCTCCGCCGGTTCTGGGAACTTGAAGAAATTCCCGCCGCTCCTTCCTCGCTCTCCCCAGAAGAGAGTGCCTGCGAAGAATTCTTCACCTCCACCTACCAGAGAGACGCCAGTGGTCGCTTTGTGGTGCGGCTGCCACGTCGTTCCAGAGTTCCCACAGGCGGCAATCGCGAGCAAGCAGTCCGTTCGCTTGTGTCCATAGAGCGACGTCTGGCACGAGATCCAGTTGTTCATGACAGCTACAGTAAGTTCATGCACGAATACGAGTTTCTTGGTCATATGCGTAGGACTGAGGAGACTCCCACCGGACCTGTGTGGTACCTTCCGCACCACGCTGTCATGCAGTCGGGCCCTCAAGGAAGCAAGATGCGAGTAGTGTTCGACGCTTCCCGACTCAATGCGCAGGGAGTGTCATTGAACCAACATCTGCACCCAGGTCCACCTTTGCTGAACAATCTCGGTGTCGTCATCATGAACTGGCGAAATCATCGGTTCGTCTTCTGCGTGGACATCGTGAAGATGTTCCGTCAAATACTCGTCCACCCAGATGACCAAGACCTCCAGCGTGTCGTGTGGCGCGGCCACACAAGCGAACCAATTCACGACTTCAAATTGACGACCGTCACATACGGGACCGCTTGCGCACCATATCTTGCGATCCGCACTCTACGTCAACTTGCTCGACTCGAGCAAGAGAGCTTTCCAAGGGGCTCCGAATGCCTTGTAGAAGATTCGTACGTCGACGACGTACTCTCCGGAGCCGATTCCCTCGAAGACGCTGTCATACGCCGTGATGAGCTCATCCAACTACTCGCAAGAGGCAAGTTCGAACTGAGCAAATGGTCCGCAAATTGTTCAGACCTCCTAGGGCTCGCTGAAGCCCGTTCCAAGGCGCCTACTCCAGCTGCTAACGTCGAGCTCTCCGAATCCACGAAGATGTTAGGGCTCATGTGGAATCCAGAGAAGGATGAATTCTTCTTCCGAGAGCGTATCTCAACAACGCTCTCAGTTCCCGCCACGAAGCGCACAGTCCTCTCCAAGGTCTCGCAGCTGTTCGACCCGCTCGGCTGGATCTCCCCAGTCGTTATATCTGCGAAGATTCTGCTGCAAGACCTGTGGCTTGCCAAGTCAGACTGGGATCAGCCTCTCACCACACACTTCCAGGAGAGGTGGTCCACGTTCCAAGAGAGTCTCAGCCGCCTTCAAGACATCCGTATTCCACGGTGGACTCAGTTGAGTCCAGCTGAGACCGACGTAGAGCTTCACGGATTCGCGGACGCCTCCACCAGGGCGTACGCCGCCGTCGTCTACATCCGCACAGTCAATCCTGATGGAGCGTTCCACACGTCCCTCATCGCCTCCAAGACCAAGACGGCACCCGTGAAAACTGTCTCTATTCCACGTCTCGAGCTGTGCGCTGCTCAGCTTCTAGTTCGTCTATTGCTGTACGTCCGCCAAACCCGGCGGATCTCCAATCTCCCTATGTTTGGGTGGTCTGATAGCACCGTCACACTCACTTGGATACGTGGACACCCAAGTAGATGGAAGACATTCGTCGCCAATCGAGTGTCCTACATACAGACCACACTACCAGGGCTGTCCTGGCGCCACATCTCAGGTGAAGAGAATCCTGCCGACGTCGCCTCCCGCGGTGCTACTCCGCAAATACTCTCCACCTCGAGCCTATGGTGGAACGGTCCTCCATGGCTTTCTGACGCGACTCAGAATTGGCCGACCGCAACACAAGAGCTACCCGATTCACCAGGTGAGGAAGCTGTCCAGAAAACCCGCTCCATGCCGGTCCAAGTCGAAGAAGAGTTCGCTCTGTTAGCGCGGTATTCCTCCCTGTCACGCACGCTCCGTGTAACAGCCCAGTGCATGCGATTCGCCCGCCGCTGCGACAAGAGAGGAAGAATTTCCAGACTTGCAGGTCTGGAAGATCGAGAGCAAGAGACATGCACCGGCTTCCTAACCACATTCGAACTAACTGCTGCGAGAGTCCGTCTGATCCGCAATGTCCAGAGAGAGAAGTTTGCCACTGAAATAGCGCAACTGAAAAGCGCTAGACCCATTCCAAGGACTTCGCCTCTCGTGAGTCTAAATCCATTTCTGGGCGGTAGACTCGAGAATTCCGGACTTCCCGATTCCGAAAGACACCCGCCTATCCTTCCAAAGTCATCTCCGCTAAGCCAGCTACATGTCCTACATTGGCACGCATTAGCCCTCCACGCTGGCTTAGCATTAACTCACTCACTCCTCCAGAAGCACGTCTGGATCCTCCAAGGGCGAGCCCTAACAAAGAAGCTGCTCCGAACTTGCATCCCTTGCAGGCGCCGTCGTCCGCTGATGGGCAAACAACTCATGGGAAACCTGCCAGCTGCCAGAGTGACTCCCAGCCGCCCTTTCCTGCGTTCAGGAGTAGATTACGCAGGACCCATCCAGTGCCGCCCGTCTCCAGGTCGTGGGCGACACTCCACCAAGGCCTACATCGCCCTCTTCGTCTGTCTTTCCACCAAAGCGCTTCACCTGGAGAACGTGAGCGACTTGACGACCAAGGCCTTCCTGGCGGCCTTCCGTCGGTTCGTTGCACGCCGAGGAGTGTGCAGCGAGCTGCTTTCCGACAACGGCACGACGTTCGTCGGTGCCAACGCAGAGCTGCGCTCATGTTCTATCAGGCGTCGCTGTTCTACCACGAAGTAGCTTCTACCCTGTCTGATTCCGGCACACGTTGGAGCTTCATTCCACCGTCTGCACCACACTTCGGCGACCTGTGGGAGGCCGGAGTCAAATCAGTAAAGAGTCTCCTCCGCAAAACCATTGGTGAGATGACCCTCACGTACGAGGAGCTATCTACAGTACTGGCTCAGGTAGAGGCCTGCCTGAATTCCCGTCCGCTGACGCCGTCCTCGTCGGACACTGCGGACCTGTCCGCGCTGACCCCAGCGCACTTCCTGGTTGGTTCATCATTGCTGACCGTTCCAGAACCAGGTTCCCATGACGAGCCCAGCGACCTGGCGACCCGCTGGCGACTCGTTCAACGACTCACACAGCACTTCTGGAAGAAGTGGTCAACGCAGTACCTGCACCAGCTGCAACAACGTCCCCGCTAGCGCGGGGAAAGATCCAACTTCAGTGTGGGCCAGTTAGTGCTGGTTCACCACCCGCAGCTGCCTCCAGGTAGATGGGCACTGGGCCGAGTGACTGAGCTGCATCCAGGAGCAGACGGCCTCGTCAGGGTAGTCACCGTCAAGACTGCCACTTCAGAGCTTCGCCGACCTATCTCCCGGCTAAGCCCTCTGCCGATCGAGACGGACGTCACCCCCTCAGCCAAGCAGAGACTCGCCGCGCCGCCGTCGCCACCGCTGCGTCGTTCTACGGTGGGCAGTCCAGGTCATTCCCAGTCGGCCTGATGTCCACACGATCTTGCTTACTTAAGTTTCATTGTTCTTTCATGTTAATTGTTTAGTTTAGTCGCTTCTCGACTAGGTGGGCAGTATGTTTGAGATTTTAATTATTGTCAGCTCCGTATATTGTCAAAGGTACAACATTTATTTGCCAATGTCAACGCCATATACACTACTCTGTATTATTTGTAGTTTATTGTTAGTGGCGCTGTCGCTAGCGAATTTTGTTGGTTTTAAAACATAGCACAAGGACAAGTTCTGTTCGGTTCCTGCTTTGTTGCGCCAAAGTTGTTTTGTATCGCTCCGCAACAATCCATTGTTGTACTGCTCCGTTTTGATCCGTAAAGTATTTACATTTGTTATATCTGTTATTTTTGTATAGTTTTTGGTTGTGCTGTGTGTAAATAAATAAGTGTTTTTCGCGTGGTTGTGTGAAAGTGAGATTTACGACCTCACCATTGTTACCATCATCCATACTCGATATCCTGGGTATCCATCCCTGTTATCCCGCACAAACAGGTTAGAACCATATCATCTAAGGCGTGTACGGACAAAATAAATTTAACTCATTTAGTAATGGAAGATCGGGAAAAAATCGCGAAATTGTTGAAAAAATACCGCGATATTTTTATGTCAGAAGATTGTCGATTAGGATGTACATCGAAAATTTCACATCATATTATAACGGAAAACACCCACCCCATTTCCAAACGACCATATCGTGTCCCGTATGCGCAGATTGGCGAGTTACGAAATCAAATTGACAAATTAGAAAAAAATGAAATTATAGAAGAATTCGATTCGCCTTGGTCGGCGCCGGTCGTCTTGGTAAACCGAACTATGCCTAATGGAGAAACGAAAGTACGACTTTGTATAGACTATCGCGCTTTGAATAGTATCACGCGAAAAGACGTTTATCCATTACCAAACCTACAGGACACTGTACAGCAGCTTCACGGCGCGGCATTATTTACTACTCTGGACTTGGCGAGCGGCTATCATCAGGTCGCAGTAGCCGAAGAAGATAAAGAAAAGACGGCCTTCAGTACGCCATGGGGGCACTATCAATGGAACAGGATGCCCTTTGGTCTCTGCAATGCTCCAAGTACATTTCAGCGCCTGATGAACTGTGTGCTCAGTGGGTTAACTGGTGAGCAATGCTACGTTTACCTCGACGACATAATCGTATTTAGCGAAAATGACATAGACACACATGTGCAAAGACTCGAAGAAGTGTTCGAACGGTTAAGAAAAAAAAAATTAAAATTAAAACCAGAAAAGTGCTCTTTCATGCAGAATAAAATCGCGTATCTTGGTCACACAATATCTATTGACGGCGTGAGTCCAGACCCTGCAAAAACAGATGTTATCAAAAATTACCCCGTGCCAAAAACAATTCGTGACATTCGAGCTTTCCTAGGATTAGTCGGATTTTATCGTAGGTTTATTAAAAATTTTTCGGACATAGCAAAACCATTAACTGTTCTCACTAAGAAAAACCACCCCTTCAAGTGGGAAGAAGAAGCTCAAGCAGCATTCGATAAATTGCGTTCATGTTTACTCCAAAGTCCTATACTCAAGTTTCCAAATTTTAAAGAGCCATTTATTTTAGCAACCGATGCATCTAATTTTGCGGTGGGCGCCATTTTAAGTCAAAAAAATTAACGGTTTTGAGCACCCAATTTGCTTTGCCAGTAGAACTTTACATTCAGCCGAAGAAAATTATAGCACCACCGAAAAGGAATGTCTCGCGATTATTTGGGCAGTAAAACTCTTTAGATGTTATTTATATAGAAGACAATTCACTATTTTGACTGATCACAATCCACTTTACTGGCTATTTACTGTAAAAGACCCGAGTAGTAGGTTAACCCGTTGGGCACTCACACTTGCCGAATACGACTTCAAAATTAATTACCGACCAGGACGAAACCATGGTAACGTAGACGCGCTGTCCAGAATAACAGTTGCAACCATTCAAGAATTTGAACCGATATGGGACCGATATAGAATTCGAGAGGAGCAACAGAAGGACGAAACCATCCAAAAACTTCTAACAACCACTAACCCGGATTCCTATAGTGATAATGATGGCATAATATACAAAGTGAGAACCGGAGACGAACGCGAGGATCGGTTAGTAGTGCCAACCACAATGAAATTTAAAATTATGACCACATATCACGACTTACCGCAAGCAGGACACTTAGCATATGATCAAACATTACTGAGGATTAAGAAATTGTTTTATTGGAAGGGAATGGCAGCCGATGTGAAAGAATATTGTTCCAAATGTCTCTCTTGCAACCAAAGGAAGACCTCGCCTCATCTACGGTTAGCGCCTCTACAGAAATTTTCTGATAATTTGGTACCATTTGAACGTGTCGCCATGGATATCGTAGGACCATTGCCGACAACACAGAAAGGAAACAAGTATATATTAACCTTCCAGGATGCTTTTACTCGTTATCCTGAAGCAATAGCGTTACCAGATCAACGAGCCGAAACGGTTGCTAGAGCCTTCATTACAGAAATTGTGTCTCGTCACGGCACCCCGAAGCAATTACTAACGGATCAAGGTTCTAATTTTGTTTCACAACTGTTTAAGAACGTCTGTGAAATGTTGAAAATCAAAAAACTGCAGACGACGGCATATCATCCTAGGTGTAATGGACGTATTGAGAGATTTCACCGGACTCTGGCAGATTGTATGTCGCATTATATAGATTACGATCAACGAAATTGGGACTCATGGCTGCCCTACGTCCTAATGGCATTGAGAAACTCTACAAATACAGCAACAGGCGGGACTCCATTTTATTTGCTTCATGGCCGTGAAAGTGATCTCCCCTTTGATGACATTTTAGTACCTAATAGGGAAAAAAATTATCCAGTGGAACAAGATTTGCAAACACGGTTGCGAGAAGTTTACAAAATAGTGCAAGACAGACTAATCAAAGCTCAAGAGAGAAATGAGCAATTGTACAACAGAAAAACTGCACCTGTCACTCTCTGTGTTGGTGATAAAGTATTCTTGCACGAGCCTGCTGTACCCGTCGGATTATCAAGAAAATTCTACAAACCATGGAAAGGACCGTTTGCAATTAAAAAAAAACTAAGTCCAGTAAATTTTGTGATAAAAGATGAACGCAGTGGAAAGGAAAAAGTCGTTCACGCTGATCGACTTAAAAAAATGTTTAAGCAAAATTGATGAAAACGGGGAAGAAGTTCAAGGAAATGTTCTTCCGGTAGAAAATAAAATAGACAACTTTTGGATATATATATAGCTACCACCAGCCCCCGAGCATTTAAAGCAAAACAAAGTAGTTGAAGAAAATGTCAGCAATAATGAAAATGAAATTAATAATTCAAATAGTCTGAGCACATCGTCAGAGAACGACTATTGCAACAATGATATGAACGAAAATTCCGACTCGTCGTTCTCTGATCATAACGTGATGGTAGAAGAAGCAATCGTGCATAATAAACCGCCAAATATTCACCAATATTTAACAAGAAGTTCGGGAAGACCACTCGATCTACCCTGGGTCTCCAGCAGTAGAATTTAAAAATATACTTTTACTATATTTTTACGCTCTATCAGATACTGTTTTATGGTTATATAGTGAATTTGTGTTTTTAATTATTTCATTTTTAGTTGTTACTTTGCTATTACTTCCAATCCTTGTCCGTTCGGAGCATACCCCGGTGCTGGACAAGGGAATAGTATTCCTAGAAGAAGAAGAGATACTTCTCACAGGGGACAACTGGATTATCAGCCGCGATGAGAAGCTTGCGGACTATCGGCTTGCGATGGAGTCATTCCAGTCTCTACTGGATTATGCCATGCAGATTGACAATAGCACGAAGAATTCAATAAACTCCTTGGTAAGTAAAGAACTAAAATTAATCAGCAACGATCTGACGAAAGCACGGGATAAGCTAGATGGTTTAATTAAAACAATTGCTCCTCATAATCGGGCTAAAAGAGGGCTAATAAATTTAGGAGGAAATATTTTAAAGTTTTTGTTTGGTACTCCAAGTTCTGCAGATTTAGATTCAATAAATAGTAAAATCAATTATTTAACGACCCAAACGGACGGAATAACCAATCTAGTAGATGAGCAGGTAACCGTTATTAAAAGTATACAAGAAAATGAGAAAAGAATTAATTCAAATTTTAATCGATTTAAAACCATCATAGATTTATTAAACAATAAGACAGAAATTTTGAGAAAAGAAAAACAAAATTACCAACAAGAAATGGAAGGGAAAATTATGCAAGTTTTAAATTTTAATGCAGCTGTACGTACTGCTGAGTATATTCTTAATGACATTAAAGAGTCAATAATTGATTTCGGAGATGCTCTAGAAATTACCGCGTTGCACCGATTAAGTCCGATATTTATAAATGCTTCAACACTAAAAATGGCTCTTAAACAAATACAACTTTCGTTACCAGCTAGTTTATCCCTGCTTAGCGCAGACATCGACCGAGATCTGTATATGTTCTATGATATTGCAACCGTTCAGGCTACCTTCTATGACGACACCCTCAGATTATTTGTGAAACTACCTCTAAAAGCACCTGGTCGCCATTTCCATGTTTACAAAGCCCTTCCCTTGCCATATAGCTCGCATGCAAACAATTCCGAAACTAAATTGTACATTGAAGCCGATAATGAGTTCCTGGCGGTATCAAAAGATGGTCAATTTTTTTTTTGAATTAAAAATATCCGATCTGATGTTATGTACTAAGAGTCCTATAAAAATTTGTCCACCCACAAAACCAATTAGAAGAATTTCTGACTCCACCTGTCTTCCCGCTCTTTTCATGGGAAATCTTGAGGTAGTACAAAAACTTTGTCGGCATAAAATTACATCCACAGACGAATCGGTGTTGTATCGAGCGAAAAACTCTAACTTTTGGGTGTACAGCGTAAAACGTGATATTTTAACTTTAAATTGTCCCAGTTCATTCGATGCAGCACAGACGAATATTACGAAAGTAGTTATTTCTGGAACCGGCATCTTGTCCATACCCCCTGCATGTATTGCTCACGCCCCTAACTATGTTTTATTGTCACATACCTTAACAACATCCAAAATTGAGACGAATTATTGGAACCATTTGGTAATTCCTCCTTTTGATACAAACGTAACGCATCTTTCAAATTTTTCGTTAAAATCGGGTTCGGACGATGAAATTAAGATCATTTTAAAGGACATAGATACCACAGAGTTAAAAGAAGGGATTGATGTGAATCGATGGCATGAACGAATTGAAAACTTAAGAGCAAATAAGTTTCGAGGTACTATTCACTTTTATACAATAAATAGCGCCATCGTTTTTGTTATTATACTCGTAGTGTTTGGGTTGCTATATAAATATCAGAAACTGGATTGTCTCTGTAAAAGAGATTCAAGAAATAATACGTTCCTCAACGACATTGAACTACCGATGATTAATACACCACAACTGGTAGCAGAGCCAGAGACGGCACCAAAATTAAATACAAAAATGACCCAGGAACAAATTATTTTGAAAGCGTTATTAAGACCATCGCGGCCGAGAAATTCAACCGTACGAGATGAAAGAAATTTTTGAATAACGTTTCCCTTTTTTTTATTTTTTTTTATCATACTTGGTTTTATACTTTTCATTGTTTTATTATATCGGATACCAGGGCATGAAAATGAAATGCCCCAGGAAGTTGCCTCTCCTGTCCTATGGTAGGCAACCAGAGATTTAGTTTGTAGTCTAGTTAAACTGGATATACCCAGAAGATGACAAGCTAAACCTGTGGTGGGTAACGTTATATTTTAGTAATAGATTGTAGTAATAAAATTAGGTATTAGTATAAAAATTAGAAAATTAGTTTTGCTGTGTTAAATAAAGTAGGGACCTTGAATGTAAGAAGTAGAACTCGCTACTGCCTGGAATTCTTCTGTTACAGCTGCCCAAATATTAGAACTATGCAAGGGCTAGTACAATGGTCCAGATCCATACGGCATGGTGTCGATTATTCGGGGAGGAGCATCAGGGTTGCTGTCCACATGCCACTACGAGAGTTAATCCGGCTGCACCAAGAGGCTGTACCCTGGGTGACGGTCAACATCGAGTGGCAGTGGAAGGCTCAAACTAGCCGAAATGCAGTTTCAAGGAATCTCATTGGACATCCAATTGGAGCAGTCCAAGTGAGCTGAGGCGGCACCGGCACCCTTCCCAATCATCGAGCGAGGTGGAGAAGGACACCATAGCAGAACATCTGGACCAGAGGCTAGTCCCTTGTGCGAGAGGGTACTGCGTTAAGTTAAATTTTCTACGAGAAAATATAACTTCGTTTAAGGGGGAAAGAGATGTAACAGTGGAATTCTAGAAAAGTGCGGGATCTCTACTTATAGTCTAGGATAATTTTAATTAGATTTTAAGTAATTCGCGGACGTGCAATTGGTATCATTTTTCCATATTCTAAATTCCATTTCGAGACTCACTTCAAAATTATGTTTGTTCAGACGCAATCTTTGTACAATATTTTAGTAAAGTAACATTTTATTGCTGGGGATCTTTCAAGGCCTTGGGCCAGGCCGAATTCCTTAGGGTTGAGCAGCCCTGAAGGAAAGGCGCGCGGCCTTGAAGAATTCAAATGAGCCAATTGCACGAAAGCATTTAGTTAAGTAGTGGGGCATTCCACCCCCAAAAAACCACCCTATAAAATAAGAGGTTTGTAAGAAATCGCTCTTTTTGGCTGCGAATTTTTGAGATTGAAAGAGTTTAGTTTGACGGGTCTTTATAGTGTTTTAACCAGCCGCAGCGAAGAAATGTGTAAGTAGATTTTATTATATTGTTCTTTATTATTAAATATTTTGTATTTGTTCAACCGCATTGACGTTCGTAATTTTAACTTTTATATTTGTTTAATATATTTTATACCTTTAGTAAATTTTGTTTGGTTACTCAGTTATTCCCTTTCCGAATCCAGACTGTTGTTCGACTGACTAGGAAACTACTTGTAGTCTCTTTTAATTTAAATTGTTACATTTTGGTGGCAAGCGAAAATATATTTTGGCTCTAAATTATAGTAGTTATTAGTTAGATTAAAAACGTACATTGGTACAGTATCTTCTTTTTTATATTTTGCAAGTTCTAGATTTATTACGGGGTTTTTATTTAACCAGTTGGAATGTTGGGGTATAATTTGAATAAGTTTTGGGGAATTGGAAGTTCAGGTCATTTATTGTTTTTTGGGTACCGTAAAATGTGGTCAATAGGGACGCAGGTGTCAATCGGGACAAAATGTTCATATTTTAAACTTTCGCGCTCTACATCTGAACGTCCGAACTTACAAACGATTGAAAAATTGTAGTGTGCTCCAGACACCTTACAGCGAGTCATAACGTGTACGCCCAAGAACAAATGTAAGTATTTACTAATGAAAAAAAATTATATGTTTCATCAAGAAAAGTGAGTGAAATTTATTGCCCGCAAAACTTCTCTTATTTGAATATGTTACCTATAAAGTTTGGTTAATTTTCTTGGCCTATCTTTTAATCTGATGTATTTTATTGAGTTTATGTGTGATAAGTTGTTCAAAAAGTTGTCCATTATTTTTCTATGATTTTTTAAATGTTTTCAGGCACATTTCGGGGCGAATTGGGACTAAATATGAGGGTGTATAAAAGAAAGGTTGGTGGCCGAGTTTACCAAAATTACTCAAAAAAAGATTTTGAAAGTGCTCTGCGTCAATACAAAGCAAAAAAAATTACGTTAAGGGAATTTTTTACGTTTATTTATTGATAGAATATTATTTTTGTTAAAATAAAGAGTATTCACACTTTATTTACATTGTTTTTAATGATTTTTTTTTCTTTTTTTAAAATTTATTTTTTTGTCCCGATTAACCTCTTATATGAGGTTATTCGGTATTTCTACATAAAATAATCCACTTTCCCTATTCACCCCACTACGGGGTCAATCGGGACAACGCCTTTTAAAAAAAATTACAAATGAACTATAGCTTCATAAAATACGAAAAAAACATAATTAGTTAAAGCAAACTACCTACTCCCCTGAGCCAAAATTTGGTGTTAATATTTCCAAAAATAAAGAAACTAGAAACAAAAATATCAAAAAATCGTCCCGATCCACCCCGTTTTACGGTATTTATTAGAAAGGAGTTTGTCTGTTTGAGGTTTGTTTGGTTGTTTATTGTTTGGAATAGTAGGTTATAGTTGGGATGTTCAGGATTTTTTGTTATGTTGACCAAATGGGATAATGTTTCAATTAAAAGGCTTTCATTTAGGTTGGTTTTGAGAGCTCTTAAAATTATTCTGAGTGCTGTGTTTTGAACGCTGTTTAGTTGTTTCAGATATGTGTTCTTGGCTTGTACATAAATAATGCTACCGTAGTCCATTTTTGCTTGTATTATTGCTTCATATGTGTATGGCCGAGGACTTTGTCAACTAATGACGCGGTAACCCCAGCATACCGGAAGTAAACAATAAAGTGGACTGTATTTTAAATTGCGTGTGATCTGCGGAATGAACGCTGGAACCAGATATACAAATTGACACCACTTACCTTTGGTGTGTGTATAGCTCGGATGGACGGAGCGGCCGTAGACTGGAAGGAAGCGGTGTTCCTGACTGGCTTGCTGGAGATTATATCCACAATGGTTGCACTGCTCACACATGAATCACACACACACACGAGTACGAAAAGTGACTTTAAATCACTTTATACGTCACGATATGCAGTGAAAATAACGCCGATTTGCGAGATTTCACCATAACGAATATATTAGTAAATAAAGCCGAATTGCAATATTTACAATTTGAATCTTCCCAACGATAGATTCACAAAACGATAAAACTCTTCACACTTTTACATGGCACGTTTTTTACCAACGAGAACGTACTCACTACTTTGTTTTTGCGCGTTTTGCGGCAAAGATTCACCTCTGAATCCAGGCAGTGGTGTCACCTGGCTCCAAACACGTTAATCACACAATTTAAAATCGAAAATAACTAAAACTAAATTCACGGCTGAACAATAAGTTTTTATGAGAACATGCCTGTCTGCGCCCCATTCGTAACTACTTAGTGTTTTTAAAATATTTAATCGTCGGCTTGTGTCTGCTTTTAAGTTTTGTATATGTGTTTTCCATGTGAGTTTTGTGTCTAGTGTTAAGCCTAAAAATTTGAAAGTGTTGGTGAATGGTATATTTTGGTTTTTGATTTTTAGAGTGGGTTTGTTTGCTGGATTTTTAGATTTGTCCAATAACATGGCTACTGTTTTATTGGTGGAGATTTTGAATCCGGTTTGTAAAGTCCATTTTTCTATATTTTTAAGGGTATTATCTAGGTGTTCTTTTATTGTATTTAGGTTTTTGCCTTTACATAAAATGTAGAGATCATCGGTATAAAGTAGTGTCTTGACAGATGCAGGAATTTCAAGTATTATCTTGTTGATGGCTACCAAAAAGAGTGTTACACTTATTACTGAACCTTGTGGGATGCCATTTTGTTATGGTTTTTATCTGACAGGTGTCCATTAAATTTAACTTGAAAGGTTTTGTAAGAAATTTTGAATGAAGTGTAACATACGATATGTCCTTCTACTTGATATTTCTGGAATGTTTTGATTATATTATACCCCCACGTGGTGTCGTAAGCCATCTCCATATCAAAGAATATTGTTACTGTCTTTTGTTTATTTGTAAAGGCGTTTTGGATATTATTGGTTAGTGTTATAAGTTGATCGGTAGTGGAGCGCCCTTTTCTGAAGCCGCCTTGGCAGTTACTTAATATTGATTTAGATTCTAAATGCTATATCAGTCTGACGTTTATAATTTTTTCAAGAATTTTGCAAAGTGTACATGTTTAGGAAATAGGACGGTAGCTTTGAGGGTCGGTTTTATTTTTATTTGGTTTGAGGATCGATATTATGGTTGCATGTTTCCATTTCTCAGGGAAGGTATGATTGGTCCAAATATAGTTATAGATGTATAACAGGTGATTTATGGTTTTTCGGGGAAATGTTTTATTATTTCGGAAGGAATATTGTCAGGGCTGGGAGAACTGTTGCTTTTTCTTTCGTTTATTGCGGTAATAAGTTCTTCAACGCTTAATTCGTTATTAATGAAAAAAATATTACCTACATCACAATGATAATAATAAGAAAAATTCTCAATCATACTAATACAATAATTTTTAAGGTATTTTACATTTATAGTAATTTACCTACTTATTTCAATACAGATTTTATACTGTATTTTCATATAAATTACATAGTTTTTCTTAAATATTGCTGTATAATATCGAATGGTCAAACTATTTATTTAACAATTTTAAATTTTATACTATTACATGTAGTTTAATGAGGAATATAGCCTTTTTGGAGTCTCATATTTTTACTATGAATAGGTTTTGTGTAAAAAAAATAAAAACTGCGCCAAAGTGTACCTTGACACAGAAGATCCCGGAGACCATGTCTAAATTTAAGAAGAATGCTGTCTCCAATGCGTAAAATGTAATTGAAATATTTATGAAAATGATACTGAAAATTAGAAATCAAATATGTTTCATGGCAGGTTTTGTACTTTCCTCTATTAAATACAGAATTTTAAAAGAAACATTACCGACAATTCTCATTAATCTCATTTATATAAAGAATTTTGATCTATTCCTTTCAATAAAAAAATAAGGGAGGGTTCGTGTGCGTTCATACACCCTGTGTATGAAGTTACTTATAAGAATAGATATATTCATATGAAAAAAAAAAGTTAACAAATATACGATTAGATTTTTAAGTATGTATTTTCTAAATAAAAACTTGTAAATTTCAGGCCCATTAGATGTTCGACTGTTATTATAAAACGGTATATGAAACATAAAAAAAAAAACATACAAATTATAAACACTAGAACCAAATAATCGTTATAAAAAGGTTTCATTTTATATACAGAATTAGGTAATATTTCTGTAAAACTACTCAAGCAAAATATGTGCTTACGTATATATTTCTACTTTAATTTATATTCATTAATTACAACCTGAATCTTAAACAATACGTTAATAACAACGCAATGCTTTGTAGATGGAAAAGTTTCTGTAAATATGATGATATTTGTTTTGTATTTTGTGAATTTTTTAATTTAATGAAATTAGAATTTATAATTCAAATAAGACGCGCTTCTATAAAACTTTTCTTTATTTTTCTTAGAGTACAGTGCACACAAAATGTGCACTCATGACATATGATTAAAGATTTATTGGCGAGCCATTGTAAAATTTTGTTTGGTGTAGATCATTAATCATAAAATGTTCATTATTACATTCTATTAAATTATTAATTGAATTGAAAAGGTAATTTCAAAACAAGTAAAACATAATGTATTTATTATTAGTTAAATCAGCTTTAATGAAAAATTCCAAAATTATTTAAGAAAACCAATTCTTTGAACGATGAAGACCTGTTGAAAAATGCCTATAATAATTACAAATATATCGCCGGTTGAGACAAAAATTGTACACAGGAATCATTTTCTTTGAAAGTAGGTATGAATGTACACAACATTATGTATATATATATATATATATATATATATATATATATATATATATATATTGTGCTCGTCACAAAGAACACGTACCTGCCTTCCTCGTTGTTTCACAGCCATGAACACCGACTCCACGAGGTCCGAACCGCACATCACGTTAGAGCGAACCCGCCGTCCGAACCAGTAGCCGCCGACCGCTACAAACACCTTCATGAAACGGTACGACATCTCCAACAGTCTGCCGGATTGCCAAAGAGACGCCGAAAAATACTTTGGCGAAAGCACATGTCACGGAACATAACCTCAAGACCACGTGGGATAAAATTTTTACAAATGTCTCACATACAACCACAGCACTGAAGGAAACAATAATAAAAACTTGTTAACACTTACCGCTCTTACTTTTCCTAGTTTTTCTTGTTATTTTTAGTTTCCAAAGTTTTCACAAAAAACACATGTCAGCTGAGCCAGCGCGTGCTCACGGCCGCAGTACCGCCAACCTCGAACACAACGGTTCGTGTAAATCAGATTAAAACAAATATAAAACTCTGTAAAGCCAAGGGAAGTGATTTCACGATTTTTTAAAATAAAATTCAATTTATTGAACGAAAACAACAATACAAAAAGTCAGTCTTTCTCACTTTAAAATCAGTAGCTGCAGGTTTAATTAAATTTCGGGTATAAATACGACCGCCGGGGCCGCATTTCTTCAGTCTGCGACGACTATAACGTCTAACATCTAGCCAAGAAGAGTAGCAGACCACATCCGTACCGTACCGCACCGAATCGAATCTTTTTCATAAGTTTCTTGTTTATTTTTGTATTTTCTTGAATTCTGCTGCTATCAGAGGATACAGGCCGGTGGCTACCATCGCCGTTCCTCATAGCCTTACCCTTGCTGCATTCTGCGCCTGACGGGAAGTTCCGCCGGTGGTTTCCATCGCGTGCTTCTACGGCTGCAGGGCAGATCCGCTTGTTGACTTAGTATTTTTTTTTCACTGCTCTACATTCCGTAGTTGTCGGAGAAACCCCGCTGGTGGTTCCCATCGCGAACTCCGTCGACGGCTGGGTAGAATTGCGGTTAGTTTGTCATTTTTCTCACTTCCTACGGCTCAGTACAATTAGGTATAGTAATTTTTAAGTACAATAAAATATTTCACTTACTTTTGTCTGTCTGTGCTAAACCTTGGCCCGACCGACCTAGAGCGCCCGTGGCACACGTCACTTCTCTCACAGGATCCGCAGATTGGCGTCCGAGAAGAACCCGACATCCTGTAGGAGAACCACGGCATCACGGACCGACAACAATAGCAGCGGCCCAAGTGATCGTCACAATATATATATATATATATATATATATATATATATATATATATATATATATATATATAAAACTTTAGATACTCAGGAAACATGTTAGTAATGTGTCATTATTTAAAAGTAAAATTAGATACAACTGATTTTCGTATTGCAAGCAACAAAGTTGGTATGAGTTTACATCAATGTTTTTCTATATATTTATATTTATCAATTATTGTAACTATGGATTTGAGAAATAACTAAATTTGGAGCCTAAACAAGTTCTGAAGATTTTACAATACTTCATAAAAAAGGAAGAATTTATTGTTTATTGAATGCAATACATCGAAGTTAATAATTTTGTTATTAAATGTTAGTATTTAATTTTATCATGTTCCTTATGTGCTATTTATATTTATTATAATAATGGTCAGCCCGTACGGTTGTGCGAACAAGAGTAGTGATGATATATTTTATATATTATTTTATTTATATAGTAAAACGCAGTGTTGTGCGGTAAAATTAGCCGGGTATGCGCCAAAGATCAGAAATGATTTTTTTTATTTAATTATAAATATTGTATACCATAATATAATAAAAGAAATCAATATTAAACAATATAATTTATTATCTGCAAATAAAATACATTCTTTTTCTTTGTAAAATTTTTGAAATGATTTATAATTGAAAATTAACTTTAGTTTGCATTTTACATAGTTGAGATATTTCAATAGATAATAGTTCGAAGACTGATTATCTTATATTTATGTTCCTGTGTCTGTAGAATAACAAATATTTATTTTATTCTGTATGGTGTATGAAGCTTACACATACTATGAAATTCTGCAGCAAAATGTATCCGAGTAAGCAATCAATTTAGCGCTTACCGGCTCACCTGCATCGTGTATTCCCCTGCTTATTTCGCGCATTCCTCAAGCGTCGCCCTGCCCCGATCCGACCGCAAGTCTGCGTTTTCCTGTCGTTATTTAATTATTCATATAATATTTAATTTTAAATATATAGATTTTATTTTCCTTTTAATTTAAAGCATTTACAAATGAATTACGTTATCAAGCAAGCTCGTGTACAACAACAAATATTTTTTCCTACGACCGTTAAGATATTTGCTTGTTGTATATTTGTTATTGCTACGGATACATAGTATATTGTGAACACATTTTCATTTCTCACGGTAACCATAAATTTATTTCTCACAGTTCTGTCAAAAATTATTCATATCTCACAGTTCTGTCAAAAATAAATTGTTCCAAATTTAATTAATTAGAAAATAATATCGTGGTCATAGAAAAAGTATAGTGTACAACTCGCATGGAATGTCCATTTCATGTTTGTTGTACAATATACTATTTTGACGAACTGTCGAATATATCAAATTTTTAACTTGACAACAGAATTAATATCAGAGACAAAACTATCAAATTGTACGGGAAAGTTTGGAAGTTAATAATCAATAAGAAGAATACAAAAAACAATTATAAAGTACAAAGGTAAATCACATCAAGGTTATTATTTATTAGCTGAATGTTTCTGTCAAATGCTACAATATTAAAATGGATAAAAAAGTGATAGGGGTACTAATTTCACTTCATTGGAAGTAGATTAGTTTAGTGGCGTAGATAGAACCCTTTTTCGAGGTGCACGTGCGACCCAAAATTTCTTGCGCCTGAAAAAATTAGAAAACTTAAAAATTTTAATTTTGCAAAAAAGTCAAAAAGCTTCTATAAAATTAGTATGTTTTATTCTTTTCCATTTTGTCATAGGTAGATAGCCAGTCGGATTTTTTTTTTGTATCCTAAGAATTTTACATTCTATCTGAATATAAGATAATAAGTAAAAATATAACAGCAAATGAATTACATGAGGAGCATTTGGCCACTGACAAAAACTCGAAATATTAACTATATAATGTTAGTTAAATCTATCTACTAAATCTAATGGTTTAAAACGTTTTAATCGTCGTATGTCCTCACTGCTGTCTAACAATTTCACTGCACTTGTGTTTGGGTGGGCTTCAAGTCTTTTAAGATATTTGGTACTAAATTATTCGATTGTTTCTTTCACTGTACACATGTTGAGGTCTCTATGGATGTTTACATTTGGCATATACCAAGGAGCATTTGTAATTGTTCGGAGGCACTTACATTGAAAGCGTTGAAGTATTTCAATATTGGAGTTGCTTGCTGTTCCCCAGAGTTGTATTCCATACGTCCAGACTGGTTTAAAGATGCTTTTATATATCAGTAGTTTGTTTTCCAGTGACAGTTTGGAAGTTCTACCTAATAGCCAATAGTGCTGCCTGAATTTTAGTCCCAGTTGTTTTCTTTTTGAGAAGATATGTTTACGCCATGTTAGTCTTCTATCAAGATGTATTCCTAGATATCTTGTTTCTTCAGTTTGCGGTAGCGGTTGGTTGTTGAGTGTTACCGCAGGACACGTACTTTTATTCAAGGTAAAGGTTACATGGACTGATTTGGTTTCGTTGGCTTTTATTCTCCAGATTTTTAGCCACTTTTCGATTTTTTTAAGCTGTAATTTTGAGCGCCATGAACGATAAGTTTGATCTTTTATTAAAATCAGTAACATTTTGCAGTGATAAAATTACAGACTTTGAACTAAATATAAAAGAAATCAATGATAAACTCAAAATGTTTGAGGAACTTAAACGTGAAAATGATTATTTAAAAAATGAAGTTTACAATTTAAATAATAAAATTGAAGATTTGGAGCAATATTCCAAATTGAACAATTTAATTATAAACAATATCCCCGAAAAATCTGGTGAAAATATTGATAATATAATAAGTAATATTGGTGACACAATAGGTATAAAAGTAGTTAAAAATGACATTGATGCAGCTCATAGGCTGCAATATAACAAATCTAGCAGTAATAAGCACCGTAATATTGTTGTGAAATTTGTATCACGTAGGATTAAGGATGAATTTCTTTCTGCTGCTAGAAAATTCAAAAACTTAACACCTGCAAATATAAATATTGATGGCCATGACAATAAGATTTATGTGAATGAACATTTAGGGCACAAGAATTCCTTAATTTTTAGAACAGCTTTAAATGAATTAAAACCTAAAGGATTTAGATATACCGGGTGTCCCAGCTCGACCGACACATGGGAGTTTTACATGGGAAATCAGTTAATTATGAATAGTATCTCCCCAGTGCAAGATATTCACTTCAAATTTTGTATACTTATAGGAGAATATTAATTCTATGAATCACAGTTATTTGAAATATGCAATTTCGTCTGCAGGGCGAGATTTATTAAATTTAAAATCTAATATTTTCGTTCAAAATCAGACAGCCATGGAAATAAAAGAAAATATTTATCTGACAGTTTAGTGAAGTATCACTGATTTTAATTTTTATTTCCTGTATTTTAATATTATTTAAGTTGAATTTAGTTTCTTTTTGTTAAATAATATATCAACATTACAAAAATATAAATATCTACAATGGCATGTCATTAACTGTCAGAACTGTCACATAGATATTTTCTTTTATTTCCATGACTGACTGATTTTGAACGAAAATGTTAGATTTTAAATTTAATAAATCTCGCCCTGCAGACGAAATTGCATATTTCAAATAAGTGTGATCCATAGAATTAATGTTCTCCGATAAGTATACAAAATTTCAAGTTAATATCTTGCACTGGGGAGATACTATTCATAATTAACTGATTTCCCATGTAAAACTCCCATGTGTCGGTCGAGCTGGGACACCCGGTATATGGACAAAAAATTGTAAAGTACCTATATGCTAGAAAATCAGATACATCTAAAATTCACTATTTAAGCGATGTCACTGATGTAGCTAAGCTACAATAATTGCAAATTCTTTTATTCTTTGTATTTTTTCTTTATTCATTTCTGATTAATAAATGGGATTCTCTTTTTATTATCAGAACGTTAGAGCTTTACGTACCAAAACAAATACATTTAATGTAAACACTTTGTCTTGCTCTTTTGATATTATTTGTCTCACTGAAACTTTTTTAAATTCATCTGTCTATAACAGTGAGCTATTTCCATCGTCTTTCGATGTAATAAGACGTGACAGATCCAGTACTTCTCGTTTAAAGAAAGATGGCGGAGGTGTGTTAATTGCTGTTCGCTCTTGTTTCAATTAAATTGAAAGACCCGAATGGAATAGTGACGCTGAAGACGTGTGGTTATCGTTAATAATTGAGAGTAATGATAAGAAACAATATTTACATGTTTGTTGTGTTTATATACTACCTGAGGATCATGCATCAATGAATAATTTTTTGAAAAAACTATCAGATATTGTAGATTCAGCACCTAATGATAATTTTCTCATTACTGGGGATTTTAATTCACCACATCTACAGTGGACTACTAATAATGATAACAATAGTCTCAAGCCTGTAAACACTTACAATGTACCATCATCGAATTTTGTTGACTGTATTTCATACTGCAATTTACATCAATTTAACCATATACGTAATTCTAACAATAAAATTTTAGACTTAGTTATTTCCAATTTTGAAAATATAGAAGTATTATCTTCTGAACCACCATTAAGTAAAGTAGACGTACACCATCCACCAATTGAAATATATGTTAGATATGATATTACACCCAACATGACAATTTGTCCTCGTAAAATATTACTTTATAAATCTGCAGACTACAATATCATAAATGACAATATAAATGAAATTAATTGGGACCAACATTTCCAAAATTTAGATATTGATGACATGTTAAAAGAATTTTATAATATCTTGTATAATATTATAAGTAAGCATGTACCAGTAAAACATGATATTCATCATTCATATCCTGTATGGTATACTGCAACTCTTATTAAACTAATCAAAGAGAAAAGTAAAGCACATGCCAAATATAAACAATATAAAACTCAAATGTATTATAACAAATTCTCTAGACTGAGAAAAGCAGTCAAATTAGAAATAAAAAAATGTTATGACATTTACATTAACAATAATGAAAAATCAATTCTTCGAAATAATAGAAAAATTCTGGTCTTATGTGTCATCAAGAAAATCAACAAGCAGTATACCTAACACGATGTGCTATGAAAATAAAATTGCTACCAATGGAAGTGACATTTGTAATTTGTTTTCAGACTATTTTAAATCTGTATTTGTAGATAAATATGGTAGTATGGATAATAACACTTTCACCATACCGAAAAAAACAGATTTTATTGGAACCAATATTTCTTTCGATGTATACGAGACTCTTGATACTCTCTTACAGCTTGATGTAAATAAAAGTTCTGGGCCAGACGATATTCCTAGTGTATTTATTAAAAACTGTGTTTATTCTCTTTGTTATCCCCTTACTTTAATTTTTAATAAATCATTGCATGAAGGCTACTTTCCCACTGTATGGAAGAGAGCTTATGTTGTCCCAGTTCTTAAAGGTGGTACTAAAAATATAATAAAAAATTACAGTCCAATTTCAAAACTTAATATATTTGAAAAAGTTTTCGAAAAACTTGTTTATAATATTTTGTTTTCTTTGGCGGAAAGATTTATTATTCCCCAGCAACATGGTTTTTACCCTGGTAGATCGGTCGAATCGAATCTTCTTACATATAACGAATATATTTTAAAATCTATGGATGAGCATAGTCAGGTCGACTCAATATACACTGATTTCAGCAAGGCATTTGATACAATTGATCACTCCTTACTCTTAAAAAAACTTTCTGATGTCGGTGTATGCGGAAGTCTTCTTGATTGGTTTTAATCCTACTTAACAGGAAGAAGTCAGCGAGTTTTCAATCCAACGACATCTTTATTCCATCTGGAGTACCTCAAGGTTCTCACTTGGGTCCACTATTGTTTAATATATTTATTAATGACGTTCGTCAATGCTTTAAATATTGTAACTTTTTATTATACGCTGATGATCTAAAAATGTATCATTCAATAAACAATACCATGGATTGCTTAGCTATACAAGAAGATATTAATCGTTTCTATCAATACACCAAAGATAACAAGCTATTTCTAAACATACAAAAATGTTGTCATATAACTTTTTCGAGAAATAGGAATACTATAAACTTCTCCTATACATTCTCCGGCAAAATGATTACTCCTGTGTCACGAGTAAAAGATCTGGGTCTTATATTAGATAAAAAATTAATATTTGATCTGCATGTTGACTTCATAACAAAAAAGTCGTACAAAATGTTAGGCTTCTTAATTAGAACAGCTGAAAATTTCAAAAAACCAAAAACACTAATAAATCTATATTACTCTTTAGTAAGAAATCAGTTAGAATTTGCAACAGTTTGTTGGTCCCCTCAATACGCAATTTATATAATACGAATTGAGCGTATTCAGGAGAAATTTGTAAAAATCATGAATTTTAAGTTTCCTAATTATAAATTTGATTTACTTCCCTTGGAAAAATGACGTGTTATCCTGGACTTAACGTTTTTACATAAGTTAATTAATAGTAAAATAGATAGTGCGGAGTTAATAAATAATCTTGATTTCCGTGTACCAGTTCATACTACACGAGCATCTGATCTTTTTTATATTGGTTTCAATAGAACTAATGCTGCATATAATTCTGCAAGGAATCGCCTTCCATTTTTATTCAATAAATACATAAATTTTAATAAAACAATTGATATTTTTAATCCTAATATAGTTACATTTAAAAACCAAATTACAAATATTATCACTCTTATTCACTAATTTTATAATCTGTCTGTTAATATATATTTATAAATAATTAATTTAAATAATATGTTAAACTCATGTGTACCTACATAATTGTATCGATATCTTTGTATTTTTGTATTTAATTTGTGCCATTCTGTTATTGGGAATTTTCCTGTTGAATGGCTGAAATAAAGTAAAATAAAAAAATAAAAAATAAAAAATTTGAAGAAGATGTGAGGCCTCTGCTGAATTTTTATGACAAGCTAGGATTGCTGTGTCATCAGCAAATGTGGCAACTGTAGAATTTGGAGTTGTTGGAATATCAGCTGTGTAAATGAGGTAGAGAATAGGTCCAAGAACACTACCTTGGGGTACTCCTGATTTGATTGGGTATAATGGACTACATTCTTCTTTGTATTTTACTGTAAAATATCTGTTTGTTAGATAGGATTCTAGGATTTGATAGAAGGTATGAGGGATGTTACTTTGTAATTTATATAGCAGGCCAATATGCCACACTTTATCGAACGCTTGCGAAACATCTATAAAAGCTGCTGAACAGTAGTGTTTTCTTTCAAATGTTTTGTTTATTACGTCGACTACTCTATGAACCTGCTCAATAGTTGAGTGTTGTTTTCGGAAGCCAAACTGATGATCAGAAATTAATTTTCTTCGCATAAGTATGGGCTCCAGTCTTGTGATGAAAAGTTTTTCAAATACTTTTGAAAGTACAGGTAGTAAACTTATTGGACGATAGGACGATGTTTCCTCAGCGGGTTTCCCTGGTTTGTGTATAAGAATAATTTGAGCTACTTTCCATTGTGATGGAAAAACTCCAAGTCTTAAGATTGTGTTAAATATATAAGTTATAAGAATGATTGCTTTAAATGGGAGTTGTCTTAAAATTTTTCCAGAGATTAAATCGTATCCGGGAGTTTTTTTTTTTGGATTTATATGTTTGCATATTATCTCGAGAACATCCTTCGGTTTAAAATGTTGTATAGGATAATCCAACTGAAAGGCATCCCTTTCGTCCCTTGTTCTAACGTGTTGTATATGAATTGTTCATTGCCCATAGTCCGCCTTCTTTCAGCAATGAATTTATTTCCCAATGTATTAAAAAAGGTAGTACATTCTTCGTTTTTAATTATGTGTTTCGGTGGCATATAAAGTGCTGACACTACAAAAGATTCCGATAGCGTTTCAATTTTTATATTTGTGGCTTGCAAATATTCTCTCTGGTAGTTTACAAGTTCATAATGTTTAATAGAATTTTTTACAATAATTGCAGTTCCACCAATTAGTACACTGTACGATTTGTCGTTTTACTCGCGGAGGTTCGAATTCAATTTTGCAGTTTAATAAATATTTAATGTCGTATACTTTTTTATTATTGTCCTGCTGTTCTAAGTCCACATAAAACATGGGAAGCGGCTGTTTAGTTTTCCAATTTTTAATATTGTGAATATTAATAACTTTGTGACCATACGATTCTATTTTAGTTTTCAAATATTCTATTCGCAGAGTAGTGGATATTTCTTAGGACTGTTCTAAAAATTTTTTTCTGTTTTAACTGATATGTATGAAAAGCCGTTTTTTTCTCTGTTAAGGTATTAATGATTTTTGTGTAACTCTCAGATGTATGGGGTTGGACTTTAACCTGATTGTTTGACATTGATTTTAAAAAATAATCATCCTTGGCTACTAAGTTCAATATTTCCAGTAATGGTTGCAATTTAATTATATCAGGAATAAAATATAGGTGGCGGTTTAGGTTCTCGTTTTTCAACTGTATTTTCGTCATCATTATCATTTTCTGGGTCTTGATTAGTTAATTCCTGGAATCTATTTTGAGTATTGATCCTTACCACAAAATCAGTTAGAGTGTTTTGTCTGACGTTCCTGCTGTTGATTTCTGGACTGTTTCGTTTTGTTTTGTTTGATTTAACTGTTTGCCATTCTGAGCTACTGTTCGCGCTGTTCGATAAAGGTAGAAAAATCTGGGTGTATCCTGTAGGACAGTTTTGTGTTTGAGGCTGACTTTCTATTTCGGATATCTGTGTAAGGGAATTGCAGTATTAGTTTGGAGAGGATTCTGAGAAGCGTCCGTTATGGGGTTGGCTGGGGGCGTATTGGTTGATGAAACTGTCTGAGGATAAGTCGTAGTTGGTGTTGTATTGGAATTTCTAGGTGGTGAGTGGTTAACAGGCATAGCTAGGTTGGTTGGGGATGTGCCGGGTTGATTTACTGAGCTTGGCTGGTTTCTAAGTACCAATGCTGCATTCTTAAGCTCTGGCGGTATAGATGTTTTCCCGTTAGGTGGAATCAAAAAGAAGACGCCGTCTCTTTTTGTTATTTTAGCTATTGACTTTTCAAACTTCTTCGACATACTTCATTGCGATGAACACAGGAAATAAATTTGCACTGTAAGCACACACTGTATGACACACTTTTCGACACTGCACGCGCACGGAATAGAACCACACGTCTGCACTGCTCGACGGTTGTAAGCCAACTGCAGTCGGAAATAAACATCAATAACTTTTACAGTAGGAGATTTATTTTTTAAGTTCATACATTACATTAAAGCCTGAATATCCCTCTTTAATATAAGTAAAAATAAAATGTTACGGAGTGTAATTTTTAGTAACATAAATAAATATTTAAAATGATCAGCATTGTATATAGCTTTATTTTTACATTCTTATTAATCTTATTATTTTTCTTAAACTATGTGCAAAAAAAAAATTATTTTCACAAATACTATTCTTAATACAGTACACTTTTATAAGCAGTATATTTATAATTGTCTATTTTATCATAATAATTATTTATTTGACGTAATTGTAAATAGCATAGAATTCACAGACCTGTGAAGCCCACGCACGTTGCAGGCGTGTGTAAACATCAACTCTAAGAAAATTTTATTAATTTCACAAAAGAAAAGGAAACTGTTTTAAAAATATTAATAATTTTTTATTGTTAAATTATTATTATTGTTTCAATGCGACTATTATTATTGTATTTCGCTCATAGTTATGATTTATTTTGTATAATATTGTTTCTGTATATTAAATATAAAATTATATATACCAGGTGACGAGTCGAACATCCGAACATAGGGATTTAACATGTAAAATTATATTTTCGTAATGTTCTGCTTCCCTAATTATTATAGGTAAAGAAAACTTCCCGATATCTTAGTACACTTTCAAATTGTGTTGTTTTTGCCATTTAAGAGTAATTTCTGCTAAAAACTAATCCTTTTGACTTTCCTACCCTTATCCCAACTTGTATGTACGTGGTGTGAATGGTTAGATTGGCGGCCATCTTGTGTAGATCCTGTTGTATACAGCTTGGACTCGTTTCCCTTGGATTTATTATTCGTCGCCTTTTTGTACCTGTTGGCAAGTCTTATTTTTGGGTATAGTTTTATTGTTAATTTGCAAAGAAACCAGGAAAAAAAATCCTTTAGTGTTGTAAATTATTACAGATCTTTCGGTTTACATTTTATTTCATTATATTTTGGATTTTTTTTTGTAGCGCGTAAATAGGTGTTTTTGGACTGCAATCAACCATTTTTTTTCTTTGTACTGATTATCATTATTTATTTATTTCAATTTAAATTTTTCAATTCGTGTATAACTTTTGCTGAAGTAGGTACACGGCGTAAATTTATTGTAATTCACTTTGTAATTCTCACGTCCTTAAAACTAGCGTGTTACTTAATAAATATTGTATACTGTTGAAGATTTGGTTTTTAAGGGATAGTAGTGGCCTTGGTGCTTCTGGCTGAACTTGTATCCTAGACGGACAGTTCCAGTCCAACTGGTTTAGAACGACCGGAATTCGAGGCTCGAGACCAGCTCCAAGGTTTTCTGCCAAGCAAAGGACAATTTCTAATTACCCTGAGGCTAAAGAAGCTCCATTCCCCTACAGGAGGAACTATTAAACCATCGCATCAAGGGAAACAGAGGTGTTACCTTGAAGACCCGCTTCAGCTCATCCTCAGGTTAAATTTCCGTTAAGCAAACCTACGAATTCTCCACTGCTCTCGCGGCTACGTCTAGACCAGTCACATCACCTTAGTGTTCGCCCAGCAGTAGATAAAAAACGATCCTGTTCTGCCGCCACTTTGATATAAATTTTATTATTCTCTTTACATTTCATGATTACAAAAAAGTCTTTTGTACCTTAAAGTCAAAATTAAACTTTATATTTTATTTGTTTTGTGTTCTTTCTCCTCGAGTACACCCCGACAAAGTAAATTTGTGGTATTATAAATTTTGCACAGGCCTGTACTTGAGTCAGTTTACATTTAGTTGGGCTACATCAACCACAAATATATTTATCGAACCCCGACCTTTGCTCCCACATGAAACCCATAGGTAGCCGGAACCCTTTGTGTGCTTTATATCGCCCAACGTGGCTGCTTTTTTTTATTTGATTTAATTGTAGTACATTACTCATTCTTTTTTTTTTAAATTATATGAAAGCCCAGGTTGCTTTATTTCGGTCTGTTTCCCTATATAATTTTGTTTTGCAAATAAACATTATTTTTCCGGTACACCAGTGCTATGGACTTAAATCATTTACAAGAGAACGAGCTCGACTACGAACTCATTATAAGGAATTCAGATTCAGCCGGTACTATATAGGACAAAAGGACCGCCTTGTGGGAACTGTTTCAAATCGAGAGTATAAATGACAGCTTTATTATTCATGTTTTTTCCTTGATGATAAAGGAGCAGCATACTTGCCAGACCAAATTTTAGAAAATGCTAGGTAGGTTTGAATATTCCTGTTTCTTTACCACTTAAGGCTCAGTCCAGTCAGGGCTCCGCCCCATATAGTGTGAGACCCAGAATAGTATTCTCATAGTCCAGTGAGGGCTGTACCGCATATCGTGTGAGACGCTGAAATTAGTCAAGGCATCATCCCATATACTATGAGATTCTAAATATAGTCAAGGCTTCACCCCATATAGTATTCCCACAGTCCAGTTAGAGCTCCAACTCATAAGGTGAGATTCCGAATTTAGTCAGGGCTTCACCCCATATAGTTTAGTCCGGTATCCACCCTATAGAGCGTGAGATTCTGAATCTAGTCAGGGCTTCACACTATGTAATGTTCCCCTAATCCAATCAGAGCTCCTCCCCACGTAGTGTGAAGCTCTGAATCTAGTCAGAGCATCACCTCATATAGTATTCCCATAGATCAGTGAGTGCTGTACTCCATATAGTGTGAGATCCGGAATCTACTCACGTCATCACGTCATATAGTCTGAGACCCTAAATATAGTTTGGGCTTCACCCTATATAGTACTACCACAGTCCAGTCAGGAATCAATCCATACACCGTGAGATGCTAAATCTAGGCTAGGTTTCACCCTGTGTAGTATTCCCACAATGTGGTATTCGCACCCCATATTATGTTAGACCCTGAATGGAGTCAGGGCTTTACCTCATATAGTGTAAGACCCCAAATCTTGTCAGGGCTTAACTCGAGGATTCTTAAAGTCCAGTCAGGGTTCTTTCCCATATAGTGTGAGACCTTGAATCTAGTCCCTTCGCCCTATATAGCATTCCTATAGGTTGCTTATTATTTATATTAATGCTTATTATTAATGAAACTCCCTTTTATTCACAAAATATGATATATGGGCTCTACCGTATGTAGTGTGAGACCCTGAATTTAGTCACCGCTTCACCACATATAGTGTTCTTACAGACCACTCAGGGCTCCATACCATAAAGTGTGAGGTCCTAAATCTAGTCAGGGCTTCGCCCCATATAAAATTGTTATAGTTCAGTCATGACTCTACCCCATATAGTGTCAAACCCTAAATATATTCAGGACTTCAATCTATATATTCCTACAGTTCAGTTAGGGCTTCACCTAAATCATTTTGAGGCCCTGAATCTAACCAGGCTTCACCCCATACAGTATTTTTATAGTCCAGGCAAAGTTCTACCCTATACAGTGTGAGACGCTAAATCTAGTCAGGGCTTTTCCCCATATAGTATTCCCACAGTTCAGTCAGGTCTCCACCCCTTATAGTTTGAAGCCCTGAATCTAGTCAGGATCCCACACTATACAGTATTCCCACAGTCCAATCAGGACTTTTTCCCATATAGTTTGAGGCCCTGAATCTAGTTACGACACCCCTTATAATAATCGCATAGTCTAGTTGGGGCTCTACCTCATACAGACTGAGGCCCTGAATCTTGTCAGGTCTTTACCCCAGATAGTGTTCCCATAGACCAGACAGGGCTCCTCCCCATATAGTGTAAGGCTCTGAATCTAGTCAGAGCTTCAACCCATGAAATGCAAGACCCTGAGTCTACTCATGTCTCCACACCATATAATATTCCTATAATTCAGTCTAGGCTCAATATAATATATGAGGTGGAACCCTGGCTCACTCTATATGAAGTGAAGCCCAGACTGGGCTGTGGGAATGCTATATGGGGACTAGGTTTAACTCATATAGTATTCCCATAATATAGTCAGGACTTCACCAGATGTAGTTTGAGTTCCTGATTTTACTAAGCACTTCACCCCTTATAATATTCCCACAGTCAGGGCTCCACACCTTATAGTTAGTCCTTCAATCTAGCCAGCGCTTTAATCGATCCTCTAGTCTAGTGAGGGCTACACCATATATTTTATCTCATAGAGTGTGAGACCCCAAATCTTGCCATATGGAGAAAAGCCCTGACTGGACTGCGCGAATTCTTTATGAAGTAAAGCCCTGTCTAGATTTAGGGTCTCACACTATATATCATATAGCCCTGATTAGACTGGAAGATCAGTATATGGAGTAAAGCCCTGACATGGTGTGGAGCCTTAACTGGACTAAAGAGATACTATATGGGATGAAATCCTGAATAGATTCTTCATCCCATATAGTATAAAGCCATGAATATAGGCAGAATTTCATCCCATAGTCTAGGCAAGGCTCATAGACCCTGAATCTAGTCAGGGTTCCACCCATACAGCGTGTAACTGAATCTATTAAGGGCTTCACCCCATATAGTATTTCCATAGTCTAGTCAAAGTTCTATTCCATATAGTGTGAGACCCTTAGTCTAGTTAAGACTTCACGCCATATAATGTTCCTATATTCGTCAGGACTATACCCCATATAGTACTACCACAGTCCAGTCAGGGATCCACCCCTTTTAGTGTGAGACCCTGAATCCAGTCAGGGCTTTACCCTGTCAAAGCTCTACCCCATATAGTGTGAGACCCTGAGTCTAGTCAGTGCTTCACACCATATTGTGTGAGACCTTGAATCTAGTCATATCTGTACACCATATAGTGTGAAGCCTTGAATCTAGTCTGGGCTTTATTCCATATAGTATTCGCATAGTTCAGTTAGGGCTCTTCCCCAAATAGTGTCAAACTCCGAATCTAGTTAGAGCATCATTCCACCTCATATAAGATTTCCGTAGTCTAGTCAGGGCTCCTCCTCATATAGTTTGATGCCCTGAATCTAGTCAGAACTTCACACTATATAGTTTGAGTTTTTACATCATTTCAGGGCTTCAACTAATATAGTACTCTTACAGTCCAGTCAGTGCTACACCTACCCCCCCCCCCCTTATTGAGTGTGAGGCCCATAATCTAGTTTGGACTTTACCCTATATAGCATTGTGAGACAGTGTGAGGCTCTAAATCTAGTATAGTATTCGCACAGTTGTCAGGGCTCCACCTCATATAGTTGAGACCCTGAATCTAGTCAGAGTTTTTCCCCATGCAGTATTCTAACAGTCAATCAGTGTTACATCCAATATAGTATTCCCAGCGTCCAGCCAGAGCTTCACCCCACAGTGAGGCCCTAAAACTACTCATGGTTCTAACCCATATAGCATTCCCATAGTCCAGCCAGGGCTCTATACTAGAAAAAGTGAGATTCTTAATCTAATCCGGGCTTCACCCTCCATAGTATTCTCACAATACATTCAGGGCTCCACCTCATACAGTGTGAGACCTTGAATCTAGTCAGATCTCTACCCCATACTCATACTACTGTACTCAGCCCCAATCTGGAGCAAAACCATGCAACTCGCAAAGTATAGGACACTATACGAGCGACTACAGCGGCAAATGGCACTAAGGATATGCAGCGCCTATAGAACGGTTTCGACTGCGGCAGCGCAAGTGTTGTCAGGACAAACACCTATAGACCTGCTAGTCCAAGAAAGAGAAGCCTCTTATAAAAAGAGCAAAGAGGAGAAAGAAGCCATTAGAGTAAAGACCATGAGGGCCTGGCAAGAGAGATGGAGACAAGTCCAAACGGGTGAGTGAACGCGGACACCCATCCCGGAGATCGCGAAGTGGAAGAACAGAAAACACGGAGAACTGGACTTCCACCTCACACAACTATTGAGCGGACATGGCTCCTTCGAAGCCTACCTCCACAGGATAGGTAGAAGGACCTCGGCAACCTGTCCCTACTGCCAGCATGGGGAGGACACCGACGAGCACACTTTCTTCTATTGCCCAGTATGGCTCACCGAAAGGACAATAGCGGAGGAGGAGCTGGAAAGCGAAATAAGCCCCAACAACATAGTAGACCTTATGCTGTTGGGTGAAAAGCAATGGACCACAATAAAACGGCTTGCAAACATAATCCTTAAAAAAAGGAGCAAGCCGAAAAGGACTGTGAAGAAGAAGACAACACCCGGACGTGACGATGAATCCTATAAGCATCATATAGGAGAATAGGCGACGGGCAGCTCAGAAAGTTATGCCGTAAGATAGTTCTACGAGCTGATAAACACCCCTATCATACTGGTGGTTAGGTTTTAGCGGGTATGGCTAAAATAGCAGGCAAGTCCCACACATAAGTGCGAAACAGCATTTCCCCCACCAGACCAAAAAAAAAACCCACAGTCAAATGAATGAGGCTTCCACTTCATATAGTGTGAGACGTGGAAAATAAGCTTGTCTCCACATCATTTACAGAATCCTTGAATGTAGTGAGGGCATTACTCCATATAGTGTGAGACCCTAAATCTAGTCAGGGCTTGACTCCATATAGTATTCCCATACTCATGGCTCTACCCTATATAGTGTGAGATTCTGAATCTTCTCTAGGCTCCACCCCATATTGTGTGAGACCCTGAATCTAGTCAGGGCTTTACCCCATACATTATTTACAGCCTAGTCATGTCTCCACCCTATAAAGTTTGAGGCCCTTAATCTAGTCAGAACTGAACTCCATATAGTGTTCCCACAGTCCAGTCACGACTCCATCCCATACAGTTTGGGACCCTGAATCTAGTAAGGACTTCACTCTGTACTGTGTGAGACCCTAAATATCGTCAGAGCTTCACCCCTATAGTAATCCCAGAGTCCAGTCAAATCTGTACATCATATAGTGTGATACCCTGAATCTTGTCAGGGCAACACCCCCATAAATTATGAGACCCTGAATCAAGTCAGGGTATCACCCCATATAGTGTGAGGTTGAGCCCTGCCTGTACTATGGGAATAATATATGGTGTGGAAATTTAGGGTCCCACATTTCACAGGGTATGAATCAAACGTCAAATCCAGCTTTGTATTGTTGTGTTGTTCTACTTTTTTGTTGCGAGTCTTCTCTTTTGAATAATATGGATTTAACTACGAAAGATAAAATTCATATTGTCAAATTATTTTATACTGGTAATAGCCTACAGCAAACTGCTGATATATTTTCTGGCGAAAATCCAGAAAAAGTGGTTAACAAATCGCGTGTAAGACGCATCATTAACAAATTTGAAGAAACTGGGTGTGTTTCTAAATACACAAAGCAGGAACTACAACCAATTCGAAATGGAATAGAAGAAATGATAATTGTGCGGGTGATAATGGAGCCTTTTATTAATTTAAGGTGCTTAAAAACGGAATGTAGAATAAGTAAAAACAAAATTGCTAAAATACTTAAGAAAAATGGATACAGAAGTTATAAAGTAGGTAACCATTAAGAATTGCGAGACGGCGACGAAAAAAAAGATAAACCGACAGTTCAAAATTTAACAAGAATCCAATATCTCCAGAAGGTTCATGTTTGGGTGGGAATTTTGGGATCCCACATTATTGGCCCATACTTTATAGAAGGGACATTGAACGGCCCAAAATATTTAGATTTATTAGAAACTGTACTTGTCTAGACTTGCAGAATTAAATATGGAGAGGATATGGTTTCAGCGGGATGGGTGTCCAGCGCATAACGTCCAGATTGTTACAGAATATTTAGACAATTCATTTCCAAATTCTTGGATTGGTTTAAATGGGCCAATTAAGTAGCCTGTAAGGTCTCCTGACCTAAGCCCTTAGATTTTTTTCTTTGGGGTCATTTAAAATCAATAATTTATGGCCATTATGAATTAACAACATTAGATCTTAAAGCTGCAATCAGGAATGAATGCAGCCTTATTTCAAATCGACATCTGAGCAAAGTGAGGCAACAATGTTATAATCGTCTTGGATTTTGCTTAGCACAAAATGACGGTCATTTTGAATATCTATTATAATTTTTAAATTTTAATTAATGCGATTTGTATTTATAAAATAAATAAGATGTTACATAAAACATATGCATTTCCCTAAATTTAAAAATAATATTTAAGAACATAATATAAAAAATAATTCTGAAAAGTGAAAAATAAAAAAAAAACTGTTGTCAGCTGGGTTCGAACCCATACTAAAATTTAACTCAGTTAGTTTAATTTATAATAAACTAATAACACAAATAATAAAATCCAGATAGGTGTATTAATTGTTATTTAATTAAATTTTTTATTACGGATATTTCATATTTCTTGTAACTATTAATTGTATTTTGTAATCAGCTAATTCAGATTTTACAAAATATATTTTATTAATTATCAATAAACTATTAAATATATAATAATAAAAATTATTCTGAAAAGTAAAAAATAAAAAAATCTGTTGTCAGCTGGGTTTGAACCCATATTTCCAAATTTAGATTGTTATCAAGCTCACACGCTACCACTGTGCTATTTGCGCCGTTGATAAACCATTTTTTTCGGGATATGAACAAACAATCCTGGAAATTTTTAAATTTTTCTTAATTTTTTCTATTATTACACGTGTAAGATGACTGATTTGAACTGTATTCCGTAGAATTAGTATCCCCCGAAAAGCATACAAGATTTCAAGTTAATGTCTTGCTCTGGAGAGATACTATTCACAATTAACTGATTTCTTATGTAAATCTCCCATGTGTCGGTCGAACTGGGACACCCGGTATGGACTGGAGACCCGACTAGATTAGGGAAACACTATATGTAGTAAAACCCTGACTAGATTGTAGGACTAACTTTATGGGGTGGAGACCTGACTAGGCTGTGGGAATATTATATGGGGTGAAACCCAGACTAAATTCGGGGTCTCACACTATATGGGGTGAAGCTGGGAATGAACTGTGGAAATACTTTATGGGGTGAAGCCCTTATTAGATTCAGAGCATCACACTATATGAGGTGATACAATGGCTAAATTAACTCATCATTTGGGGTGGAGTTCTGACTAGATTTTGGGCATACTGTGTCAACACTGTACCTATTCAGTGCTTCACCACATGCAGTGTTCCCATAGTCCAGTCAGGGCACTACCTTATAGTGCGAGGTCCTGAATGTAGGGCTTCATCCCATGTAGTCAGGGTCTCACACTATATGGAGCAGAGTCTGACTGGATTATGAGAATGCTATGTGCAATGAAGCCCTGGCTTGATTCCTGGTCTCACACTATATAAGGTGGAGCCTTGACAAGACTGCGAGAACACTAGAAAATGTATAGCTCTGAATAAAATTAGGAGGTCACACTATATGTGATAAATGACTGTATAGACTGTGAGAATACTATATGGGGTGAAGCCCTGACTGAACTGTAGAAATATTGTAAGGGATGTATCATTGATTTAATTCAAGACTTCACACTATATGAGTGGAGGCCTGATTGGACTATAGGAATATTAAATGGGGTGAAGCCTTAATTATATTCAGTGTCAAACACTACATGGGGTGATACTTTAAATAGATTTAGGGTCTCACACTCTATTCATATCATAAGGTATGTCCCACAATCTAGTCAGACCTTCACCTCACCTATACAGTGTGAGGTCCTAAATATAGTCAGGGTATCAACAATATAGTATTCCGTCAGTCCAGTAAAGGCTTTTTTTATATGGTGTGAAGACCTAAATCTAGTCAGGGATCACCCCATATAGTATTAAGACCCTAAATCTAGACAGAGACCCTATATTGTATTCTCACAGTCCAGTCAGGGATTCACTACATATATTGTGAGACCCAGATTCTACTAAAGTCATTACCCTATATAGTATGAAACCCTGAATTTTGTCAGTGCTTCAACCCATATAGTGTGAGACACTGTATCTAGTCAGGGCATTAGCCCATTTAGTATGACTCCGTAAATCTAGTCTGGGCTGCACCCTGAATCTAGTCAGGGTTTTACCCCATATGGTCTTCCCACAGTCTAGTCAGGGTTTCATCCTATATAGTGTGAGATATTAAATCTAGTCAGGACTCCACCCTATATAGTGCGAAGCCAAAAATCTAGTCAGCGCGTCACCTTCTAAAGTGTTCTCATAGTCTAGTCAGGCCTCTACCCCATACATTATAAGACCTTGACTCAAGTAAAGGCATTAGCCCATATAGTGTGAGACCCTTTAATCTAGTCAAAGCTTCACCAAATATAGTATTCCCATAGTTCAGTTTGAGGTCCTCACCATATAAAGTAAAGACCTGACTAGATTAAAGAACTAACTTTGGGGTGGAGACCTGACTGGACTGTGAGGATACTATATGGGGTGAAGCGCTGACTAGAGGCTGGAATACTATATATAGCAGAGGGAGAATGTTATCAATATTTCACCTTATATAGCATATGATAGTCCAGTAATTGCTCTACCCTATATAGTGTGAGACCCTGAATCTACTCAAGGCGTTATACCATATATTGTTCCCACAGTCATCAGGGCTCCACCCCATACAGCACTCCCACAGTGCAGTCAGAAATCCACCCCTTGTAGCGTGAGACCCTGAATCTAGTGAGGACATCAGCCCATATTGTGTGAGATTCCCGTAATCCAGTCAAAGCTCTACTCCAAAGGTTGTGAGCCCTTGAATCTAGTCAAAGAGTTACCCCAACTAGTGTTCCAACAATATAGTCAGGGCTCTACGCCATATAGCGTGAGGGTAATCATGTCTCTATAGTATATAATGTGATGCGTTGAATTCTCGAAGGGCTGCACTCCATACAGTTAAGTGTGCCCTACATAGTGTCAAACCCTGAATTTACTAAGGTCCAAGTCTAGTCAGGGCTCCTCCCCATTTAGCGTAACGCCCTGAATCTAGTCAGTGCTTCACAGTCCACTCAGGGCTCCAACTATCATAGTGTAAAACCCTGTATCTAGACAAGATTTCATCCCATATAATATTCCCACAGTACAGTCAGTTTCTCATCCAATATATTATTCCCATTATCTAGTCAGGAAATTACCCCATATATTGTGAGGTACTGAATCTAATAAGGGTTTCACCGTATATAGCAATCCCACAGCCCAGTCAAGGCTTCACCCCCATATAGAGTGAGGCCCTAAATCTAGTCCAGGGCTCCACCGCATATAGAATTCCCATAATAATGTCAAAGTTCTACCCTATGTAGTATGAGGACTGGTTAGGGTATCACCCCATAGAGTATACCCAGAGTCACCTCATATAGTGTGAGACTTTGAACCTAATCAAGTCTCCATATCATATAGTGTGGAGCCCTGATTCTAGTCAGGGCTTCGCCCGATATTGTTTTTCCATTTTGGTTAGGGCTCTGCCCTATACAGTGTCACAGCATGTATCTAGACAAAGCATCGCCTTATCAGGGTGGCCCAATGAAAATTATCAGCGCAATTTTTGGTCACTTAACATCAAAAAAAAAAAAATGTAGACAAGAGAATTGAAAGGCCTTTCGAACTAATTCATATTTAAAACCCTTTTATATTTAAAATTTTTGAGGTGCATACGTTGTGGAGACTGGAAGAAATTCAGAGTCTCATACTTCATGGGATGAAGCCCTGACTGTACTGTGGGTATACTATATAGGGTGAAGCCCTGACTAGATTCAGAAATTCAAACTATATGACCTGCCTAGACTGGTGAAACACTATATAGAGTGAATCCCTGACTAGATAGCAGAACTATCTTTATGAGGTGGAGACCTGACTAGACTAGACTAGACTGTCGAAATACTATATGAAGTAATGCCCTAACTAGATTGCAGGACCATACTGTATGGGGTGAAGCTCTGCCTAGATTTAGGGACTCACACTATATGAAGTAGAACCCTGACTAGACTGTTACAAGATCACATGGGATGAAGCTCTGTGTAATACGGTCGCCTGGCAGCTGTGCATTTTTGTAAATTTTTGTTATTGTTGTTCTCCAGATGTTACAAAATGGACAGATTTATGTAAAAGACACACTTGCGCCTTTAAGCTTGTTTTCAAAAAAATAACTGTCCGTTTCCGATACGTGATGCCCTCCGTGGACATCCATAGTTGGGTTATTTTTAGTATAGTCCATACTTAGAGGATTAGAAGAGTCGGATAAACATAGATTGAGAACTTCTGGTTTTTTACCATTAAATGGTGCTCCAAAGTTTGAAATCTCTCTCTTGTTGTGATCTTCGACTATTGTGGATGTCTTGACTGAATCGTCAGACATACCTTGGTATTTCTTAGTGAAATAACCAATTAGTTGTTTTACTGTGTGTAAAGGCTCTCTCATCGTGGTGTAAATTTGTAAGTAGTTTTTATTATATTCTGTGTGGATTAATATTGATTTGTAGATCGATATAAAAAGGTTTTCAAAATTGTTTGTAAATTAGAAAAGTAAGAATTTAGAGTTTATATAGAATCAAATTACGCGTTGTAGTTTATTTGAATTATGTAAATGTTTTGATTGCGGTTGATTATTAAAATTTATATAATTTTGTTATTGTTGGAATATCGTGTTTGATTCAGCCCATCCTATTCCAACCCCTGTCTTTGTGACGTGGTAGCACAACGCGTAGGTAAAACTCTATTATTCTAAAATTACTACCTTGCACCAATTTGACCATAATTATAATAAACCGCGTCTGTTATCATTATTAAACATTCCCTTGTCTGCTTCTATCACGGCAGACTTTTAAATAAATAAATAAAGTGATAGTGGTGCCAGCGACTAACGTTACCCTTGTCGCGTGCAAGAGTTGTTCATTAATATAATTCGTGGATTACTTTTGAGACAAGTAAAAAATCCATTAATTAAAACCCTTTTATGTCAGGTACTAGATTTCGTCGTAGGCGACCGTACCTGTTACACTAGTCAAGACTTCACCCCATATAGTGTAAGTCCCTCAAACTCGTTAGTGTTTCACACGTCATTGTATTCCCACAGTCCAATCAGGTCTCTTTCTTATATAGTCAGGTTTTCACCCTTATAGTATTCCTTCAATCCACTCAGGGCTGCACCCCATATAGTGTGCGATTCTGAATCTAGTCAGGGCTTCACCCACTATAGGATGCCTACAGTCGAGATTGGGCTTCACCCCATATAGTATTCCCACTGTTCAGTCAGAGCTCTATCCTATATAGTGTGAGGCCTTGAATATAGTTAGGACTCTACTCTATATTATTCCCACAGTCCAGTTAGGGCTCCACCCCATATCGTGTAAGACCGTGAATCTAGTCAGGGCTTCACCCCTCATAGTTCTCTCACAATCCAGTCAGGGCTACACCACACATAGTGAGTCCCTCATTCTAATCAGGGCTTCATTCGATATAGTATACCTGCAGTACATTTGAAACTCTACCCCACAAAATGTGTGTCTTTCATTCTATCACGGCACTACAGTCCTGCCATAGCTCTACTTCATATTGTGTGAGGCCCTCAATCTAGTCAGGGGTCCATCCCATATAGTGTGGATCTCTTAATCTATTGAGACTTAACCCCATAAAATATTCCCTCAGTTAAGACATGGCTTCACCTCATATAGTATAAGTCCCTTAATGTAATTAGGTCTTTATTGAATTTGACAACATGAATAATTTATAAAGGGTATTATTATTCATTTCATATGAATCTAAAAAAATTATACATAAGTGGCAACAATTTTTTTGATTGTTTTCTATTGTTCTCACATTATAATAATTCGAAAAATTCACTACAATAGTTAATAATTACACTACGTATCCACATAGTTGAAATATTTAGTTAAAATTTAATATTGATGCTTTTGCTGTAGTAAACATATGGCATTGCTATATTTATATATAGCATAAGGCTACATAAGTATATAGAAATATTTGATTATGACATTGTAGACCTATAGTCAAAAAAAAAAAAATGAGACAATTTTAAAATTTCCAACCTTACCAGTAGATCTCTAACGGCCTCGATTCAAGTGAAAGAAGATGAAAAATCAACGACCCAAGTTGACGTAGAATCAGCCACACACAAACACTTAAACACTTTACACTTCCACGTAAATTTTTTTAAGACTTCTTCACCGTTTCACCTTCCGTGAAATACTGACCATTCTTCCACCATATATACTTTTTGGATTATTGTTACACGATGGCAACGAAAAATGATATTGATACATTATAATATTGTTGTACCCACTACATAACAAAGAAAATGTCAAAATAAAATAAAATGTCATTAACATGTGAATTTTATATAAATATATACCTACATGTAAACTAGGATAATTAATCTTAAAATTATACGCTTAAACCATATTTACTTCTATAGCGACAGAGTCGATGTAAACATTCTTCATAGCTACTTGTTTGATTGGTAACTGTTTAGAGTTACATTTTAATAACATTTAAGTTTATAAGAATTAAGGTTGGCCACACAAAAGAAGAAACAACACGAAGCTAGGCAACCAAAACAGATATAATCAACAACAGATTCGTATGTTATTTTGTATCGTGTTTGTAACTAAAAGTACTCTAATAAATGCTAATAAATTAAAGGTTAGTTATATATTTGTTATTAACGTAAAGTAACTAAAACATGGCGCAGTCGTAATTTGGAGAAAAGACTAAAAAGTCAAGAAAGAACAACATAACCTAAAATTTACGCGCGAATTGGAAAAAATGGAGTTCAACAAGCCAGCAGTGTTAAATATGACAGGAAATTTGGCCAGTAATTATAACCATTTTAAATTAGAAATAAAAATATATTTCATTGCAATAGAAGCTGAAAAGAAAAGTCGAGACGTACGGGTAGCATGCTCAAGAATTTAATAGGAACAAAAGCCCTAAGATTATACAAAACTATAACAACATTAAGTGAAAAAAAAGAAATTGTCGAAAAACTATTAGAAGTTCTGGAAATACACTGCATTCCTAAGAAGAATGAAATCATGGAAATATACAAGTTCTTCAACAGAAAACAAAGCCAAGATGAACCGTTTGAAAAGTTTCATGCAGATCATATTCCTCTATGAACTGTCGTGCGTACTAGACGTGTTTGCGTGTTCTGGCGATAGTTGCATATATTTTTGATTAGTTTTTTTTTCTCCTCATAAAAATCGCATTTAAATCATCAAAATGTTCACCCGTGACGATCAAATTACGATCAAGACCATAATTAATGATTCGTTAACCCAGCTGGGTGAAAATAAATCCTTCGTCCTACTCATTGTTAGTGAAGTGACCAGTCACCTCACTCAAGCAAGTAAATTATATTTTAAATCAGTCGTGCATCTCCTATGAAAAGAAATTAGATGATTTTGAACAATACTCTCGGCGAAATAATATTAGAATATTCGGTTTATCTGAAACCAAAAATGAAAAGTGTGATGATACAGTCATAAAGATGTGTCAAGATAATTTAAATATAACCGTCACACCTCAAGAAATAGATCGTTGCCATAGGCTTGGCAAATTAAACCCGAACAAAACGCGGCCCATAATAGTTAAATATGTGAGCTACCGTTCCCGCCAAAAAATTTTCAACTCGAAAAAGCTTCTCAAGAATTCGGGTATCACCATCAGGGAAGACTTAACATCAGCTAGGGCGTCTCTCGTTAAAGCAGCGGTGGTTAAATACTCCTATAAAAATGTGTGGACTTTTGACGGGCGAGTTTTTGTGAATGTTTCGGTGGAAGGAAGTGATAAACCTAAAAAAGTTCATATTACTGATCATAAAGATTTATTGGACTAACAAATATGTTTTATCTATAAACAGTCGATTTACTTGGGTCTACATTGTTCATTTATTTATATAGGTATATTGCCAACATTTTGTGTATCTCTGCTTTTTTTATTGTTTAATTGTCTAGCCAGAACATGCACAAGTCAATGAACTCTGTTCATCTGACCTTGACTTACTGGCACACTCTTGTGTTCTTATCTTTGTTCTTATATCTTTTTTAATGTTGAATTTTGGTGACTGCAACCAACAAATCATTGATGTATATGATACGAATTTCACAATCTGTCAGATAAATATCAGATCAATTAACTCATGTTTTTTAAAGTTTTCAGAATTTGTTAGTGATTATAACTTTGACATTATAGCCGTTACGGAAACCTGGATTAACGAAAACACTCCAAGTTATTTATTTAATATTATAAATTATGATTTATTTTGTGTCAACAGAACTCATGCAGTCGGTGGAGGAGTTGCATTTTATGTACGTAATGGTATTAATTTCAAAGTATTAGACACTACTTTTGTTTCCAAAAATAACATTGAACATGCATGGATTTTATGTACAATTTAAAATTTAAAATTATGTTTAGGTGTTATATACAATCCTCACAATCATTATTATCGTGAACTTGCAATTGTTGAAACTCTTTTTACTGAATTTATTTTACAGTGTGATTATTTGATATGCACAGGTGATATAAATATTAATTTATTATCTAAGGATTATAAAACTCAATATTTTTCTGATCTCTTGTCGGCAAACAACCTGCATCAAATAATCACCAATCCCACGAGACCATCTTCAAAATTGTTGTTAGATGTTATATGTTGGTCAGATACAAGTATTTGCGTAAGTTCAGGTAATATTGATTGTCAGGAAATGACTGATCATGACTGTGTTTATTGTGTACTAAATTTACCAAAAACCTCTACGTCTATAAAAAAAATTTACATACAGAGATTATACAAGCTTTAATCGTAATCATTTTCACTCTGATTGTGAATCAGTAAACTGGGAGCAGATTCTTTTTTTAAATAATGTTGATGATAAGGTTCAATTTCTCAACGAAAATATTACACATTTATTCAATAAACATGCACCCTTAAAAGAAATTACTACCAAAAAACAATTTAGTCCATGGATTACTCCAGTCATTAAAATCATGCAGAGTAAGCGTAATAAAGCCCTTGCTGAATATAAAAAATATAAAACAGCTGGTAAATTACAATATTATAAACAGCTACGTAATATCACTACAGCTGCAATTAGGCGAGAAAAACAAGCTTACATAAACCATAATATTAATAAAAATATTAAAGACAGTGGTAAACTATGGACTAACTTGAAAAAAATAGGAGTTACTAATACCTCGGTGAATAATTTATGCGAAGAAATATTTAAACCTAATGAGTATGGCAACTATTTATTAAATCAGACTGGCATAACATACACAAACCCTAATACTAAAATATATTATAATACTAACCAGTATTCAAATGTAAAAACTGATTCATTTGATTTTACATGCGTGGATAATGAAAAAATTGAATTAATTTTAAAAAACTTGAAGTCCAATGCAATTGGAATTGACGGCATATCCAAAAAAATGCTAGAACTAATCTTTCCAATTATTATTAAGTACATTACACACATAATCAATACCTGCTTGCTAACCGGAACAGTTCCTGATTTATGGAAATCAGTTATTGTCAAACCTATTCCGAAAAACAATAAACCCTCTTCTTTCAATGACCTGCGACCTATAAGCATTCTGCCCACCCTGTCAAAAGTTTTAGAGAAAATATGTTGTGAACAAATTATGGTCTATGTAACACAGAATGGAATTCTTCCACAAAACCAATCTGGTTTTAGATATGGTCATAGCACTAACACATGCCTAATAAATATTCTGGATACTGTGACGAAGCGTCACGAAGCAGTTTTATTTGACAGTATTTTTTGAACGTAAATTTGAAGTCAAATTTATCGAAGCTCTACCTTCCAAATATTTTAAAACTATTTGCCTAGACTTTGCATTCGAATCAAGCAACCGCGCAAGGCCAGCGCGCGCATTTCTAGTAATGGCAGATCAACATGGAGTTTTATTTGTTTACATCGTGTTTTTGTAAAGTTGTTCTACAAACCATTACTCTGATTTTCTTGATTCGAACACCATAAGATGCAAGATAATGTTCTACGTAGTGTAGTGCCAAACACATCGCAGTGGTTTTTGTGAAAGTGGTGTTTTGAAAAACATAACCATCGAACATGTGTTTGGATTGTAGTCAAGTTACTCGTTCAGTTAATTTCATGCGGCGAAATTAACTCGTTTAGTAACTTAAGGCAATAGTAAGTGTATTGTTTTTATTATTGTTATATTGTATGTTAAATGTTATTTATTTATATTTATTTTTATATAAATTGTATTTGTAATTGTTTTGTGACTATGTTCACCTCTGATGATGGGTACGAGAGGAAGGGGGTGAACATTTTTATAAAAGCGCGGTCTTTGACCGACTCATGGCTTTTTAGTGAGTTTTTGGCCAAATAAAGACGTAAAAAATAAAAGTTGTGAAGCAGAGTTTTTTATTCGAATTATTTTCAGTTGTTTTCGTATCCTTCCACTAGTGAACGAAAGGTAAGTGGAAGTGAAGTATTTATAGGAAAATTGGAACAGTGTTTTGCCGTTTTTCACATCTTTATGTGAGCAAAACGTGTGTGTGAGAAAATCGTTCATTTTCATCCCGTGCACGAGTTGTGCGAAAGTTGCGATAGTTTCTGAATTCCGATTACTAGGGGCGAAGAAGAACTAGTGATTGCGCTACCACTATCGAGATAATTTTGGATGAATTTCGGCGTAGAAGGAATCCTCGAAACAGTCATTTTGCTTCGTGAGCCGCGGAATAGGATTCGGCTTGTCCATCGGCCACCGCCAGTACTAATCAAGGATAGTTCTGCTGAATTTGGTTTTGCGTTCGTTTTTACCTCTCCCTCGCATCGCGTGCACGTGGGTGAGCGAGCAACGCAGGTAGTAAGAATAACCGATTTTTATTCGAAATTTGTTTATGCTTTTATTTACGTCTTTTACTGTCTTTTTTTTTGGAAGTCGTTCCGTGATGTTGTGTTCAAGCGAGCGAACACAACCACTGGAGTTGGAATCCGTACCTTGGACATTTTTCTCCACTGAGATACCCGTGGCCGTCGTCACTGGAAGCCTGCGAGTTAGACGTCTCTACCGTTACGTAGAGTGGCGCCCGAGATTTGGCAATAAGTAGTGCGACAGCGTTTGTATATTTTATTATACCGTAACCTGTCGACTAATTCCGGTGCTTTTACACCAGTTCTTGTTTTGTAGGCTGTGACGACGTATTTTACATTGTGTGACGCGTAGGTAACGCCGTAGTCCGTCACACGTTTTCGAGAATGATACGGACGGACGACGTAACGACGTGATCCTATTAATTAAAAATTATGATGACTCAAAAATATATTTCCTAATTCAAATAGATTTCTCTAAAGCTTTTGACATGGTTGACCATAATTTATTATTGGCTAAATTAAAATATTATAAATTTTCAGAGAATGCATTAAAGTGGTGTACAAATTATTTTAGCAACAGAGAATTTCGAGTTAGTATGACTAGCAACTCTATTACATTAAATTCACCTTCGTACCAATTAGTACGTGGAGTACCTCAAGGGTCAATTCTGGGGCCACTGTTCTTTTTAATATATGTTGCAGATTTGCCTGCTGAACTAAAACACTGCGATTTTCACTCATATGCTGATGACACACAACTATTAGCATCATGTTTTCCATCAGAAGTGTCCAGTGTTGTTAATAATATTAATTCTGATCTCAATAATCTAGTTCAGTGGGTTGAGGATAATGGTCTCAATATTAATCCAAATAAATCGACGTTGTTAGTTATAGGAAACTGTGAAGTACCTTTGATAAAGCTTGATGGAATCCAACTTCAGCCTGATAAATTTTGTAAAAGTCTGGGTGTATATCTTGATCCAGACCTTAATTTCAAGTATCATTTACAGGCGAAAATGAAGGCAGCAGTGATAAAATTAAAGCACCTGTATCAGTTTCGTTCTGTCTTAACCTCTGATATTAAACTACGTTTAATTAATTCACTTGTGCTTCCATTATTCGACTATTGCGCATGTGTGTATGTACCTAACTTAACACAAGCTGATAAGCACAGAATTCAAGTTTTTCAAAACTCATGTTTACGATTTGTTTATAATGTGCGTAAATTTGATCATATTTCAAACTATAGAAGGTTAGCTAAAATGAATAATATTGAAACTCGCATGGAAAAAATGTATTTAATATTAATTCATAAAATTTTAATCACTAGAACACCTCGTTATCTGTATGATAAACTTGTTCCAAAAATTTATAATTATAGTTTACGTATTAGAAATTTATATATTGTGCCATCGTTTAAAAAACAAAAATTTAAGTGCTCATTCTCCTATTTGGCCCCTACATTATACAACACTTTATCAGACAGTATGAAATCTCTCTCTGTAAATTCTTTTAAATACCATTTGAGGGAAATGTGAAAATTTATATTTGCATGAATAATTTAAGTATTCTCCTGTGATATCATTGGCAAAGCTTAACTTCAATGATTAGTAGTTAAAAATATTTCTTGTTTATTCAACATTAATTATTATTGTTCTTTTTTTTCTATGTATCGTCATATTTTTATATTATTATAATCTCGGCGTTCATTTTTATTTATTTGTATAATGTATATTGTGGTTGGGTTGAAAAGCAGCCTTTGGCTGAACCCCGCCATTGACTTATGTCAATAAAGTCTATTATTATTATTATTATTATTATCTACAACGTCTCATAAAAACTTGCGAATTTGGTGAAGAGGAAAACAAGATTATGAAGACACAAAACGTCCTGGGGGTGAATTCGAGAAACGTACAAGAACGTCTGCTGAAAGAAGACGCTTCGTTATAAAAAACTGTGCCTTTCTGCAAGTCGGTGGAATTAGCAGAAACAAATATGAAGGTCATCTCTGAAGGTGTTACAAATCTTCATAAGGTGAAACAACGTCAAAATGCTGATAAGTATAGATTTTATCAAAATAACTATTATAAAAATAAGAAAATACGAGTAATACTAAATTAAAGTGTAATAATGTATGTAAAAAATGTAATAGAACTCATACTAGTGAACAAATATGTCCAGCAAAAGGCAAAACATGTCTTTATTGCAATAAATTAAATCATTTTGCTACTGCATGCAGATATAGAAATAATTCAAAATATGTTAATAATAAACCTAAGCATTTAAAAAATTATGAATTAGTAAAGAATAACGAAAATATTGAATTTAGTATGGACAAAATTTGTATAGAACCAGTAAATAGTTCAAATCAAAAGCCATGGCTTAAAGAATTAAAAGTAATAGATAAATATATAAAATTTAATCTAGATACTGGAGCAGATGTTACCATTATTCCACTAAATATGGTCCAAAAATTTAACTGGACTAATAAAATACAATAAACAAATTGTAAATTAGGAGCTTTTCGAGGCTCTTTAGTAGTACCTGTTGGAATAATTTCTGCAGTAGTGTCAACTAATTTTGACAAAATTAATACTCAAATATTTGTAACGGTAGGTGAAAATGAAGCACCTATTTTAAGTCGTATAGCTTGTGAAAGTTTAAATCTAGTTAAAAGAATAGATAATTTAAATAAAATGACCGATAAGGAAAAATTTATTGAAAATAATAAAGATATTTTTGAAGGTCTAGGTTACTTTCCAGACACGTGTAGCATTAAAATAAAAGAAAATGCAATTCCTAAGACAATGCCACATAGACGTGTACCTTTAAAAATTAAAGATAAACTAGTAGAAACTCTAAATTCCTTACAAGATAGGGGTGTAATTAAGCCAGTTCAAAATCCATCAGAATGGGTTAGCAATATAGTAATAGTTGAAAAGTCAAACGGATCTTTGAGAGTTTGTATTGATCCAGTAGAATTAAACAAAAACATAGTTAGAGAATATTATTCAATACCATCAATGCAGGAAATTATACCGAACTTGTCAAATAAAAGATTATTTTGTGTGTTTGATTTAAAGGATGTGTCGCTGCATTTTTTAGAAATAAAATAATGATTAGAGATATCTATGAAATAAGAACAGAAAAAATATTTTTTCTTCAAACGTCATAAAAGTGACATCTTCTGTGACGTGATTGACAAGGTTGAAGTTTAATTTCTATGCCTCCGTAATATAATTTTTTATTCTAGCCGCCGTATAATTTTTTCGCCGCCGTATGTAGAATCAGCCAATAAGAAGTAACTTGTACAATAGAAATCTGTAATATCGCTCTAAATGTCACTATAAAAACTAGATAACCTAAGAATAAAGTTACTAAAAATTATGAATAACTCACACGTAACCTACGTATGAAACGTCAAATAGTAGTTTATTTTTATTTCTAAGTTTGAAGAAAAAATAGAATGTGATATTCAGAGTAAAAGTGTGTTTGTGTGGCGAGCATGGAAGTTTGCACGACGAGCGAAGCGAGTCGGACAATTGCATGCGAGTAGTATCACTTTTACTCTTAATAACACAATATACTATATATTTGTCAGTGTCAATAAAATTTGGATAAAATCAGCATATACAGGGTGAATACTGAAAACCTTGACATAGGGAAATAACATGGGAAAACAGTTTTTTGCTGTTTCCATCTGTCCCGCTAAATAAAATCAAGTGTATATGGTATCGTTAGTTAGATTACTTAATTTTGCATCTAATAAAACCAAATGTTGTGTAATATGGCCTTTTCTAACTGAAATATTTGATAAAATAAATTGTATTTTGAAGGTTATCCTTCATATTTTCGAATAAGAAACGTCAAAAACAAAATGCTCCATAGCCGAGTGGATACGAGAGCTGTTTCATAACATAAATAATCTACAAGATCTGGTTCGAGACCACCTCGGCCCTATTTTTTTTAAATTAAATTAAACTTCAATTCCTCATTTTGTTTTTGACGTTTCTTATTCGAAAATATGAAGGATAACCTTCAAAATACAATTTATTTTATCAAATATTTCAGTTAGAAAAGGTCTTATTACACAACATTTAGTTTTATTAGATGTAAAATTAAGTAATCTAACTAAGGATACCATATACACCCGATTTTATTTAGCGGGACAGATGGAAACAGCAAAAAACTGTTTTCCCATGTTATTTCCCTATGTCAAGGTTTTCAGTATTCACCTTGTATATTGAATTTTGTGTTATTGTGTTACTTATTATTGCGTTTATTCTGTTTATTGTTAATTTGTTGTTCGTCGTGTTTATTTATTTGTCCATTTCTGTATGATTCGCGTGTTGTCTCACGATCTGTGAGTGGTCCTTCGAGGGTGCAGATCCGCCAAGTTTACAAGATACATTAATTCCGTAGTCAGCGGAATTAGTGCAAGTCTGTTATCAGTCGACGGGTTTGTATTTTTTGTCGTTACGACCAGAGTGCTGTCAACATTTTGGTCCTTCGAGCCGGATTCCAGGCGCTATGGAGTCACATGAAAATGCAACACGCGAGATAGCGGAACAAAGAATAAGCCAGAGAATTAACAAAGGAATCAATCCTCAACTGGATGAATATATAGTTGAGGGGCCCTCAAGAATAGCGCGTAGAGACACGTCACAACTACGGCAAAGAAACCTTGACGAAGATCGAATATCTGTAAAAAGTGGCGGAAGCAGGTTCTCTACAACATCTCGTAGATCCCTTCAACAACAACTAATGGAAGCAGAATTGGAAGAAGCAGAAAAAATTGTCAAATTAGAAGAAGAAAAACTGCTACGAGAGAAAAGGCTCTCAGATCTTCAAGAAGAGAAATTGCAACGAGAGAAGAAACTGTCAGGTCTTCGTTTGAAAATATTAAATGCCAAGTTATCAGAAAGAAGTGTTACGAGAGAAGCAAATGATGACTATTTACAGTCTACAAATCCCATTAGAGATGATGTTATTACGAATCCTTCAATTCATTATAAAGAAGTAAGTAATAAAAATAAACCAATGACAGATACATTATATGAACAAAATATGTTTTTCCGTCAACAAACCGCTACGCTCGCGCAAATGGCTCAATTATTATGCCGAACTAACAGTGAGCAGACAATTCGAGGACAGCCACCAGACTTACCCTTTTTTGACGGAAAACCGGAAGAATGGCCGTTATTTGTCGCAAATTTCCGTCAATCAACGCAGAGATGGAAAATAGAAAATTTGGAAAATACCCAAAGACTCCAAAAGTGTCTCAAGGGAAAAGCGCGCGATGCAGTAATCGGACTTATGGTTCATCCTAACAACATCGAAAGAATTATAGATTTATTAGAAATCCGATTCGGTAGACCAGAATTTATCATCAAAAATATGATAGAGAATATTAAGAAGATTTCTGTAATAAAACATTATGAATTAGAAAAATTTATCGAATTTGCAAGTCAAGCGGCGAATCTAGTAGCTACGATACAATCGATGAACAAAGCTAAATATCTGGATAATTGCATTCTGATGGAAGAATTAGTACAAAAATTACCTATTAATTACAAAATCAAATGGGGCAAGAAAATGGTAGAAGACGAAAATAACAACCTTGCAGACTTCTCTCTTAGGCTAAATATACAAGCAAGGTTTCTAATTCCAATATCAAGACCTCATTTTACAGAAGATCAAAAGAAACCCGAAAAAAATCTGTATTTTCAACAACTGAAGAAAATAAATGTTTATTCTGCAATAAAATAAATCATAAAGTTGCAGATTTCAGAGTCTTTCAAAAGGAGTTTGTAGAAAACAGACAGAAATGGGTAGCAAACAACAAAATGTGCTTCTCATGTTTAATTTCAGGCCACTTCATAAGAAATTGTATAAATAGAAAAGAATGCGGAAATGAGGGTTGCAAAAAACGTCACCTGAAGTTGCTTCACCAAAGCGAAAATAATTCATTAATGAAATCTGAAAATCTTCGAGAAAAAGTCAAGCATATGAATGCGGTGACAAATACAACCTCATCGTATACAGAAATTCATAAAGAAGTGCTCCTGAGAATCCTACCTGTCCAGAGGGTGTAGTATCTACGTACGCGTTATTGGATGATGCCTCTACAATTACTATGATGGATGAAGAACTAGCTCGTGACATTGGTGCCACTGGACCTCGTGAGATGCTACGTCTACGATGGACAAATTTTTCGTCGAAACAAGAGGTAAAATCCATGCGAACATCGATAAAAATCAGAGGCAAGGGCGAGAATTGTGTAGAATATAAAATGCACAATGTCCGAACAGTAGAAGACCTAAACCTTATATCACAAACAATTAATATGGATAAATTAATTAAAAGGTGGCCCCATTTAAAAGGACTGCAACTACAGACACTTCAGTGCGCAAAACCTCGAATATTAATAGGACAAGATAATATACATCTCATAGTACCACGAGAAGTTTTTGAAGGACCTAAAAATTCTCCAGTAGTAACCAGCTCAACGATTTCTTTGGAGGGAAAGAAACAACAAATTCTTCAAAAGAAATGGTAATGAATGTAATGATTTTTGGAGCGGCGTGTTCCCCGGCCTCTGCCCAATACATCAAAAATAGATATGCACAAGAATATGCTGAAAAGTTTCAGGAAGCAGTAGAGTCTATTATTAAACACCATTATATGAATGATATGCTAGATCTGGCAGATGACGAAAATGAAGCATGGAAATTAATTAAAGAAGTTTCCGAAGTTCATAGTAGAGGCAATTTTCTGATATGTAAATGGAACTCAAGCTCAGTTGAAGTTTTACAAAAAATAGGTACCCAAAGAACTCAGAGCACCTTCAGCTCAAAATCTTAACTTAGACAAAAAGGATGAGACAAAAAGAGTGTTGGGAGTGAAATGGAATCCGAGAAAAGATTTATTTACATTCAACGTAAAATTTGGCAAAATAAATTCACAAATATTATCTGGAGAAAAAATACCTACTAAGCGAGAAGTATTAAAACTCGTAATGTCAATTTACGATCCATTAGGATTTATCGCAAATTTTATAATACAGGCAAAAATATTATTGCAAGAAGTTTGGAGATCGAGAATTGGATGAGACGACGAACTCTCTCATGCACTCTACAGTAAATGGGTAAACTGGTTACAAGAATTAAACAATATTACGTCAGTACGTATACCAAGATGTTATTCTCCAAACTTATCAAAGACTAATGATGTATAACTCCACATATTTTGTGATGCAAGTGAACAGGCATACGCAGCAGTTGCGTATGTAAGAATTAAATATAATGAAGAAGTAAATGTAGCCTTTGTGATGGCAAAAAGTAAAGTTGCTCTCATAAATAAAGTTATTTCCATTATAAGAATGGAATTGTTGGCAGCCATAATGGGCGGACGTGTGGGTAATATGATAACAGAACAAATAGGTGTAAACTTTAAAGAAATTCATTACTGGACCGATTCACGAACTGTCTTATGCTGGATTAATTCAGACTCCCGAAGATATAGCAGATTTGTTGCAAATCGTATTGGTGAACTAGAAGAATTAACAGATCCCAAGAATTGGCACTGGGTATCGACAAAACAAAATGTAGCAGATTAAATCACTAGGGATAAAAAAAAAGTGATTTCTACGTAAACAAAATATACAATGGCCAAGAGATATTATTCCTGAAAATATTATTGATCCGACAGACATTGAACTCAGAAACGATTTCTTAAATACAGTAACATCAATGAACTACCTCATAGACTACAGAAAATTTTCCCGATGGTATCCACTTGTCCGACGCATTGCTTGGATCTACGTGTTCATTCGAATGAAATTCAAATTTAACGATCATCGAGAGTTTATCGTTCAGCCGAATGACGTAAAGAAGGCTGAAATATATTGGTGTAGAATAATTCAAAATGAATCTTATTCAGAAGAAAACTGTGTAATAAATTGATAAAGTTGTTGCCATTTTTAGATGAAGATGGATTACTAAGTCAGAGGACGAACGACAAAATCACCAGAGCTTAGCTCAACTATCATTCTTGATAACAAACATTACCTCACACAATTATTATTATATTATTACCATGAAAAAGGTAATCATCTCAGACTAGAGACTACACTCAATGAGATACGGCAGACTTATTGGATAATCAAAGCCCGAACTACAATGAAGAAAATTTGGAATTCATGTGTCATATGTAGATTGCGCCGAGCTAAGCCACAGTTGCCAATAATGGGAGAACTACCTTCACGTAGATTGGACTACTTTGGACCCATAGATGTAGTTGAAGGAAGACGACACACGAAAAGGTATGGAGCCCTTTTTACTTGTCTATCCACTAGAGCCATACACATAGAAATAGCCGCCTCATTACGTACTGATTCCGTAATTATGGCTTTAAGAATATTTATTAGCAGACGTGGAGCCCCAAAAGCGATCTACTCCGATAATGGTACCAATTGTATAAATAAACACTTTTAAAATTCAAAACAAACTAATAACCACAGGAGTGAAATGTAGTTTCATTCCCCCGACTGCTTCTCTTATGGGTGGAAGCTGGGAAAGTCTAGTACAAGCTGTGAAAAAAGCTCTCAAAGCTATATTATCTAATCGAGCATAAAAAGAAGAAGTACTACAAACATTAATAGTAGAAGCAGAACATTCGGTCAACAGTAGACCATTGACAAGAGTATCAGAAGACGTAGATGATCCCGAAAGTTTGACACCAAATCATTTTTTAATAGGTGCATCTAGCAATGTAGCTCCATATGAAATATTTAGTGATAAAGATTTAAATTCACGTAAGATGTGGAGAGAATCACAACGACTTGCGGATATCTTTTGGCAAAGATGGATAAAAGAATACTTGCCAATTCTAACGAGAAGAACTAAATGGCACAAAGAAGTACGAACGATTAAAATTGGTGACATCGTAGTAGTAGTGGATGATCAAGCACCTCGAAACACTTGGCTATAAGGGATAATAGAAGCACCCCGGTTCAGAAGGGAAAATTAGAGTAGTAGATGTACGAACAAAAATGGGGGTATTTCGGAGACCGGTTTCAAAAATTTGTAGTTTAAATGTAAATGAAATTGGGTCTCCACCTTTTTAAACCAAAAATTACAGCAGCTCCGAGTATGATTTAGAAAACGGAACTTCTAAATCAGGGGGTGGAATGTCGCTCCATTTTTTAAAAATAAAATAATGATTAGAGATATCCATGAAATAAGAACAGAAAAAATATTTATATTTGTCAGTGTCAAATTTGGATAAAATAAACTATAAGAGCTACGACGGTTAAATTAGCTAAGAACCACCATTTTACAAGACTAATACAATGAGCAAAAAAATTTTTTTTTCGACCAGTTGTTCTCAAAATACGGGACACAACTTTCTTATTTTAAATGGGAACATATTTTTATTTTTAGGTTATTCGATAGAGTATTTTTTCTGAATTTTGTGTTATTGTGTTACTTATTATTGCGTTTATTGTGTTTATTGTTAATTTGTTTTTCGTCGTTTTTATTTATTTGTCCATTTCTATATGATTCGCGTGTTGTCTTACGATCTGTGAGTGGTCCTTCGAGGGTACAGATCCGCCAAGTTTACAAGATACATTAATTCCGTAGTCAGCGGAATTAGTGCAAGTCTGTCATCAGTCGACGGGTCTGTATTTTTTGTCGTTATGACCAGAATGCTGTCAACAGGATGGCTTTCATCAAATAAAACTTGACAAAAAATCGAGTAATTTATGTACCTTCAGTACACCATTTGGATGCTATGAATACACTAGGGCACCTTTTGGTCTATGTTCAATACCTGAAATTTTTCAAAGACTAACTCAAAAATACTTTGGCGATATACCGGGTGTAACAGTATACTTTGACGATATATTATGTGCAGCTCAAAGTGAAGTTGAGTTAAATGAAATAATTAGACGAGTCGTTGAAAGAACAAGAAAATACAATATAAAATTTAACCCCAATAAGTTACAATATTTTGTAAAAGAGGTAAAATATTTCGGATTAATATTCAATGAACAAGGCGTTAAACCAGATAAAGAAAAAATTAAATCAATACAAGATTTAAACTCGCCAAAAGACAATATAGCTTTACAAAAAATATTGGGTGTAATCAATTATTTAAGAAGTTTTATACCGAACCTATCAGACTTAATATCTCCCTTCAGAGAATTATTAAAGAATGAAACTGCGTGGATATGGAATGAGAAGCATGACAAGGTTTTAAGTGAAATCAAAAAATTAATTACTGATGCAACTATGTTAGTGCCCTTTGATCCAAATAAAGAAATAGACGTTCAGTGTGATGCATCAAAGGATACTTTAGGATGCTGTTTAATGCAAAACGGCAAGCTAGTAATGTATGCATCTCGTTCCGTGACACAAACAGAGTGTAATTATGCACAAATTGAAAAGGAACTACTTTCTATATGTTTTGCATGTTCCAAATTTCATTATTATATCTACGGCCATAAAGTAAATATTTACAATAATCACAACCGTTAATAGCGTTAATCAAAAAATCTGATGTGACCAACACAATACCTCCCGCCACTGTAGTAATACATATATTCTATATAAGTTATTCAATACATTTAATTTGTAGTTTTAAAATTAATTTGTGATTGCAGTTCAGAATATTTTTAATTTATTTCATACCTAAAATTTCCTTCATAAAATTTGTATGCCCAATATGACAGCTATTTTTGACGTTACTAAAACCGAAACCGAACTTACATTGATTCACGCATGCAAATATATGCCTTATATATTTTTTCCACCTTTTCTAATTTTACAATAAATCTACTTCATATTTACTTATGTTATCTTTTACATTTACTTGTATCAAATTTGACATCATATTTCAAATTTTGTGGACATATGAATAACTCATCTGTTTTGTCGAAATTTCTCAGCCTAAACGATACGTAAAATTATTATAATTTATATATTTTGTTTCTAGCTAGCTAGAAGTTATATATAAACGTAATTATGCAGATCGGTAGAAAATTAAAAAATCTTTATATTTAATAATAACGTAATTTGCGAAAAAGTGTTATTTAGAGGTACTATTAAGGAAAAACGGTTTAAAGCTTCAAGTAAAGTACTACTTCCGGTTAACCAATTGTAGTCAAAATCTAATCAGTTCATCATATTTGAATATAAGTCTTAAATACCAAATATTATATTTTTTACATGCATCGTGTTGGAGTTATCGTGGACGAAAAATCATCACAGACAAACACACAAACACACACACGCACACACACACGGACATACAGACATCACGGTAAAAATAGTATAATCTTATTATAGGGACCCTAATTCGTGCTCATATGTTGAAAACTCACACTCGAGAAATCTGACCAAAAACAATACCTCCCTTATCTATATATTGATAGACGGGAGGTAAAAAGATCTACACCAATAGTATGTTCCGTAACGCAACCGGTCCGACCAGGTTTGTGGTTTACTGTTCCGTAAGTCCTGAAATTTATTTACCGGTTTCTATTCGGAACGCGGTTCCTGAAAAAGGTTGGTAAAAAGTCGGACCACAGCGACCACGAAATATTCCTGGTTTTCCTGGTTTATTTATAACAAAAGAACAGTTTGACATTTAACGTCATTTATTGTGTTATTGTATACACCGCGAGTGATAAATAACTATTATGGATGTAAGTATAAATCCAGTATTTATTATTTTAGGCTCTAACATTATTTTATTTTCTTTTTAGCCATTAATCTAAGTGCAACTATTGCAAAAATAATTTAGGAACCTTGGAAGAATTGTCGACGGTGGTGGCAACTCATGGATGTTTGTCAGGATATTCTAACGTGTTCGTTAATGAGAGTTTTGTATTAGGAAATGAAACTAATACAGAAATTTTAAATATTAATTCAAAATCTGAAGATGTTATCAATAAATGGAGCAATGAAGACACAAATTTTCTTATTAACACATCTATAAAGAATCGTAAGAAGTTTGATTCTCCCATGTATAACAACAGTGGCGTATGGAAGAAAATTAGTGAAGATTTGGCAAAACAAGGAATTTTTAAAAGCCATGACAAATGTCATGAAAAATGGCGCAATTTAAAAAAGCGATATGACCAAATTCAAAAACACAATTCCCATACTGGAAACGATAAAAAATACTGGAAATTTTTTGATGTACTTATATTCTCTGTTTATCATTTTCCACAAGATAATACAATTATAATAATAATAATAATAATATAGGCGTAATGACCGTAGTAGTTTAAAGCGCCCTTAAAAAAATTATAATAGGTATATTAATGTATTGTAGGCTCTTCAAGAAATTTATTTTAGGAACCCTAAAATAAATCCAGTAGCAACAGCATCCATTAGTGGTTTCACGAAAATTAGAGAAAATTCCACTTCAGCGCCACCTAGAAATTCCGCTCAAGATTCATCTAGTGAGAAAGGTAAGTTTTTATTTTACAGCAGTTCATAGTTGTTAATGTAGTTTGTATTTACAGAGATTGTTGAAACGCCCAAGAAAAAACGTAAAATAAGCGAAGTAGACAAACGCGAAGCTGCGAAAGAACGTAGACATCAAGAACGAATGGAACAAAGAAATGAGATGTTCTCATGGTTTAAAACTTACCTGGCGAACAAAGAGAAAAAGAAATAAACATGTCTTTAATTAATTATAAAATACAAATCTAGTATTATAACTTTGAGTTTCTACTTATTTGATAAATATAATTTTATTTTTTCTGAAAGAACAGTGGTATAAGAATATTAGTGAAAACGCGACTGAAGACTAAAGAGGTTTCACATAACAGAAAAGCGTAATAAAATTTAATCTCTTAAAGCTCGCAAACGATTTAATATTTAAATAAAATATCTTCTCTAATACTCAATAATTTTATGTATGTACTGAACTACTATTATATAAAAAATAAATGATTAATTGGCAAAACAACCAGTGAAAACAATATAAGTTACTTCTTCTTTCTTCTTCAGAATCAGAACTAGATTCAGATGAATAAATGAATTCATTAATTGCAATAAATTCTAATGTATCACTGTCATATTCGACGTTATCGTCTAGATTTATTTTTTACAATGTCAATTTTAAAATGTCATAATGACTTATGTCAAATGTCATAACGACTGATGTCAAAGTGTCCCGAAATAGGTAAATATATTCAGGAACCATGGTTCAACCAGGATCATGATCCTGTTTTTTTTGGTTGAGTTACGGAACATACTACAAATAAAAAAATCTGATGTGTCCAACACATTACCTCCCGCCACTGTAGAAATATATTCTATATAAGTTTTTCAGTAGATACATTTAAATTGTAGTCTTAAAATTAATTTGTTATTGCAGTTCAGAATACTTTTAATTCATTTCATACCTAAAATTTCCTTCATAAAATTTGCATGACCAATATGACAGCTATTTTTGAGGTTACTAAAACCGGAATCGAACTTACCTTGATTCACGCATGCAAATATATGCCTTATATATTATTTCCACCTTTTCTAATTTTACAATATTAATGAAAATCGTACGCAGTTTGTATTATATTTTCTATTTTTAACTTGATTATAATTATTTTGTTGACATACATATATTTTATTTTTTATTATATTATTATTTTCTTCATGAGTATCTTGACTTGTAAATATATTCATGGGTGTCTTGAGTGTCAATGTTTATGTGTCAGTGTCACTGTCAAGTGTCAATGTCACTGTCTAACACTCCCCCTCACGAAAGACCATTATCTGTATTTAATAGAGTCCAATATTTCTTCTTAGTTTGTCTTGTTTTGAGCCGCATAAAGATTTGGTGAAAATGTCAGCATCCATTTCTTCTGTTCTTTTATATATTACATTTATATTACCATTTTTGATAGTGTCTCGAATAAAGTGTTCTTTTATATTGATGTGTTTCGATTTTGAACTAATGATGGGATTCTTGGTTAAATTTTGTGCAGCTTGATTATCATTGTATATTGTTATTGTTTTCTGTGTTATTCCTAAATCCGTAAACAATTTTTGAAGGTGTAAAGCTTTTTTTGCCGCTTCGGTTAGTGCCATATATTCTGCTTCCGCTGTGGAAAGCGCAACAGTTCTTTGTTTTCTTGTTTCCCAACTAATTAGTCCACTGCCATATTTAAAACAATATCCGGTATATGATCTGCGATCTATTTTGCAAGCAGCCCAGTCAGCATCGGCGTATCCTTCTATCGGCTTTCCTGATTTTACGAAATTTAGTGAAATATGTTTTGTACCTTTTAAATATCGCAATATTCTTTTCGCACATTTCCAGTGTTCTTCGTTGTAGCAGGTATTATACTGGCTTAAATAACTTACTGCAAACATAATGTCTGGCCTTGTTGCAACCGCTAAATACATTAGTGATCCCATTAAATTTTGATATGGGAGTTTTTTCATTTCTTCTCGATTATTTTCTTTTTCTAAATTTAAATTTGTTTCCATGGGAGTATTTGCTGATTTGCATTCAGTCATATTGAATTTTTTTAAGAGATTGTCGATATATTTTCTTTGGTTTAATTGAATTTTTGCATTTGCCATCTTGAATTCTATACCAAGACAATAATTTAGTTTTCCTAAGTCTCTCATTTTAAAGTTTTTCATTAATACTTCTTTTATTTCTTGATAATATTTTTCGTTTGAATATGCAATAATCAGATAATCCACATAAATGGCAATGAGTATGGTTTCTCCCCCTTTTGACATTTTGTAGATGCATGGATCTGCATTTGATGCTTGGAAACCTAATTCTTGTAGTTTATTATCCAGTTTTTTATACCACTGTCTTCCTGCTTGTTTTAACCCATATAAAGCTTTCTTTAATTTGAATATTTTAGTGTCTTTGGAATTTCTTAAATCTTTTAGCATCTTCTTAGCTTTGTTAAATAATGAAAGGTCTTCTTTTCCACTTTCTTCAATAATTATATCATTTAAATATTTTTCTATTAACTTTGGTTTCTCCATATAAATATCTTCTTCGATTTCACCATTTAAATGTTGTGCATACATCTAGTTGACATAAATTTAAATTTTGTCCAACTGCCGTTGCTATTAATGTCCTTATTGTGCTTAATTTTGCTACCGGTGCAAAAGTTTCTTGGTAATCAATGTCCGGTCTTTGGGAAAAACCTCTAGCTACTAATCGGGCTTTCTTTCTTTCTAATGTTCCATCTGCTTTCAATTTTTTCTTCAAAATCAGTTTGCAGCTTACTGTATTTGATACGTTTTCTTTCTTGACTATTTCCCAAGTATCATTTATTAAATGTGCTTTTATTTCATCTTTTATAGCATCATCCCATTCTTCTTTAGATTCATTATTTGCTTCACTGTCTTCTTCACAAAAATACAATTCGTAGTCTTGTGTCCATGGCGGAAGTCTTTTTTCTCTTTGGAATCTTTTTTCATTTCCATTTTTTACTGATTCTTCTGTATTTTCGTTTCTTTCTTCCATATTTTGATCAATGTCATTTTTTTCTCCTATATCTTCATGGATGTTGTCGTTTATTTCTTCTATATCTTCATTAATGTTTTCGTTTATTTCTTCTATATCTTCATTAATGTTTTCGTTTATTTCTTCTCTATCTTCATTAATATTCCTGTTGTTGTATTCATTATTATTTTCTTCAAATTCTTCAATTTTTATAATATTTTTTGTTTTATTGTCTTGACTTCTTTTATTTTCGTGATACATTTCATTTGTAACTTTTATATCTCTGCTCACTTCTATTTTATTTTCTTTTGGGATCCAAATTCTAAATCCTTTTACTATTTCAGAATATCCCATGAATATTCCTGTTTTAGTTTTTAAACAGAATTTACCTCCTTTTCTGTTTTTCTTCAATATAAATGTTTTCTTACCAAAAATATGGAGATGATTTAGTGAAGGTATATGACCAACCCATATTTCAAATGGTGTTTTATTGTTTATTCCTTTTGCTGGACTTCTATTTATTAAATAATTTACTGTAGCTATAGCCTCTGCCCAAAATCTTTCATGTAAGTTAACTTCTAATAACAAACATCTTGCTTTTTCAACTAAACTTCTATTTTTTCTTTCAGCAAGACCATTTTGTTGCAGTGTATAAGGTGCTGATAATCTTCTCTGGATTCCATTTCTTTTTAAATATTTTTCAAATTCTTTATTACAGTATTCTCCGCCATTGTCGGTTTGTAAAAACTTTATTGTTTTTCCAGTAAAATTTGTTACTTCATTCTTATATTCTTTGAATTTATCGAGAACTTCATATTTGTGTTTTAGAAAATATACTTTACAATATCTGGTGTGCTCATCGATGAAAGTGACAAAAAATTTTGCTCCCCCTGGAGAAAGAGTTTTAAAAGGTCCACAAACATCTGAATGAATAATTTCCAGTGGTTCTCTTGTTCTGTTTTTTTGTTCTTTGGGAAAAGGTATTCGTGCAAATTTTCCCATAATGCATGTTTTGCAATCACCTAATGTTTCTTTATGATTGAAATTTAGTCCTCTTACTGAATTATTCCTCAATGCTTCTTTTAAGTCATTTTCGTTTAGGTGTGCTAATTTTTTGTGCCAGTCCATTATATTGTGTTCTTTTACTACGTTAGCATTTTCTGACTTATTATTTTTTGTATCATTTTCATATTTGGAGTTTATATAATATAGTCCATTTGATTTAGTTGCTTTTAAAGTTATTCTTTCTTGTTGATCTTTTACTGTGGCAGTATTCCTTTTGAATAGGACAGTGTTTCCTCTTTCAGTTATTTTTGCAACGGATAGTAAATTAGTTGATAAACTTGGAACATATAGCGAATTCCATAAATTAATTTTATCTCCATCTACTTTAATTGTGCCTTTCCAGTTCCTTTAACTTCCGCAGTATGACTATCTGAAGCTAATTTCAAAAAACTTGGTTTATTAGTTAAATTTTGAAAAAGGTTCTTATTATATGTCATGTGGGAAGTACAGCCACTATCTAAACACCATTTAGTTTCATTAGATGATGTATTATTGCCTAGTGACAGGCAAACTGGTTCAATATTATAATTTTTGTTTTCATATTGCCTTCTTCTGCAATCAATAGTTTTATGTCCTTTTTTGTGACAGATTTGACATTCATCATTTGAGTAATTATTATTTCTATATTGAAAATTACTTGTTTTCTTAAATCCACGATTCCAATTTTTGTTTCTGTTAAAGTTATTTTTATTTTTACCGTAAAATGCTTCTTGATCGTTGATACTATTTTTTCTTGCGTCGTTTTCTTCAATAATTTTAACTTTTAGATCTTCTGGGGATGGTAAATTGTCTCTGGTTTCAATCGCGACTCTAAAATTTTCGAATGAGGATGGTAAACTATAAAGCATAATAATGCTTAATAATTCTTCATTTATTATTAAATCCATTTCGGCCAATTTATCCACAATATCTAAGAAATTATTTAAATGTTGCCTAACATCGTCTGTTTCCTGCATTTTACACAGAATTATTTGTTTTAACAAGGATGCTTTCCTAGCCGGACCTTTGCTTTGGTATATATTTTCTAAAGTGTCCCAGACTTCTTTTGACATTTTTTAACTTGTTTCAGTTCTGATGGTGAAATAATTAGTAGTAGATTATTTGTTTTAACAAGGATCGTGCAAGCAAGTCTTTTTCTTCATATTTTTCTATAGAATTACCGTCTTCTTCAGGTTTAATTCTCTTTCCATTAACGTAGTCCCAGAGCCCATTTTTGATTAATACGGCTTGAGCCTGTACTTTCCAAGTATCGTAGTTATTCCTATTCAGGAGCTCAATACTGTATGTTTTTGACATTGGAAAATTGTAATATTATTATACAATATTAATCTACTTTATTCCTTTGTGACCTGGGCCCATAACCTAATGAAAATCGTACGCAGTTTGTATTATATTTTATAATTTTAACTTGATTATAATTATTTTGTTGACATACATATATTTTATTTTGTATTATATTATTATTTTCTTCATGAGTATCTTGACTTGTAAATATATTTATGGGTGTCTTGAGTGTCAAAGTTTATGTGTCAGTGTCACTGTCAAGTGTCAATGTCACTGTCTAACAAATATAACTACTTCATATATACTTATGTTATCTTTTACATTTACTTGTATCAAATTTGACATCATATGTCAAATTTTGTGGACATATGAATAACTCATCTGTTTTATCGAAATTTCTCAGCCTAAACGATACGTAAAATTATTATAATTTATATATTTTTTTTTCTAGCTAGCTAGAAGATATATATAAACGTAATTATGCAGATCGGTAGAAAATTAAAAAATCTTTATATTTAATAATAACGTAATTTGCGAAAAAGTGTTATTTAGAGGTACTTTTAAGGAAAAACGGTTTAAAGCTTCAAGTAAAGTACTATTTCCGGTTAACCAATTGTAGTCAAAATCTAATCAGTTCATCATATTTGAATATAAGTCTTAAATACCAAATATTATATTTTTTACATGCATCGTGTTTGAGTTATCGTGGACGAAAAATCATCACAGACAAACACACAAACACACACACGCACACACATACGGACATACAGACATCACGGTAAAAATAGTATAATCTTATTCTAGGGACCCTAATTCGTGATCATATGTTGAAAACTCACACTCGAGAAATTTGACCAAAAACAATACCTCCCTTATCTATATATTGATAGGCGGGAGGTAAAAAGATCTACACCAAATAAAAAAATCTGGTGTGTTCAACACAATACCTCCCGCCACTGTAGTAATATATTCTATATGTTTTTCAATACATTTAATTTGTAGTTTTAAAATTAGTTTGTTATTGCAGTTCAGAATATTATTAATTCATTTCATACCTAAAATTTCCTTCATAAATTTTGTATAACCAATAAGACAGCTATTTTTGACGTTACTAAAATCGGAATTGAACTTACTTTGATTCACGCATGCAAATACATTCCTAATATATTTCTTACATCTTTTTAAATTTCACAATAAAATTACTTCATTTTTACTTATTTTATCGTTTACACTTACTTACATCAAATTTGACATCATGTGTCAAATTTTATGAAGATATGAATAACTCATCTGTTTTATCGAAATTTCTCAGCCTAAACGATATGTAAAATTATTATAATTTATATATTTTTACCTCCCGCCTATCAATATATAGATAAGGGAGGTATTGTTTTTGGTCAAATTTCTCGAGTGTGAGTTTTCAACATATGAGCACGAATTAGGGTCCCTAGAATACGATTTTACTATTTTTAGCGTGATGTCTGTATGTCTGTGTGTGTGTGTGTGTGTGTGTCTGTGTGTGTGTCTGTGTGTGTGTGTGTGTGTGTCTGTGACGATTTTTCGTCCACGATAACTCTAATACGATACATGTAAAAAATAAAATATTTGATATTTGAGAGTTATATTCAAATATGATGAACTGATTAGATTTTGACTACAATTGGTTAACCAGAAGTAGTACTTTACTTGAAGCTTTAAACCGTTTTTCCTAAAAAATACCACTAAATATCATTTTTTTTGCAAAATTAGTTATTATTAAACAAAAGGATTTTTTAATTTTCTTCCAGTCTGCATAATTACTTTTTATATATAACTTCTAGTTAAAGAAAAAATATATATATAAATTATATTAATTTTACACATCGTTCAGGCTGAGTAATTTCTATAAAACAAAACAGATGTGTGATTCATATTTGACATATACAGGTGTCAAGTTTAACGAAAATTAAAAAGATTTTATCTCTTGCCAAACCAACGTATTAGGTAAGGGTATACAAAGTGAATACCAGAATACTAGAAACTTTAACATATGTATGTATCTCGCATAATTAAAAAATGATTACTCGTAGAATGTTGAAATTTTGTATATGGGATTGCTGTAACTGTAGTTGTAGATCTTTCCTTTTTATTGTAATCAGCAGTGCCAAAAGGGCAATTTACTCGAAGGGTTTTTTAGAATTTTTCACATAACTCAAAAACAATTCCCCGTAGAATGTTAAATTATGTATGTGAGACATCTAAATCTGCCCCTATCTTTTTTATTCCAAATAGCAGTACTAGAAGGGCACTATGCACGAAGGAATTTTTTATATTATATATTATATAAGTGTGCATATTTAGCTGTTTTCCCATGTTCCTTTTCTGTGTCAAGGTTTCTAGACTTCGGTCAGTGTATGCAGCACATAAATAATAAAAATAATATCTTATATATTTCATAGAAAAAAGAACTCCACATTAGTGGTATTACACAAAAATGAAAACAAGAAAGAAATCTTTTAAGAAGAAAAATGAAGAAAAGAAAAAATTATATAATAAAACTAAAATTATTAAGGAAATTAAATCTAGTAAAGAAAAAATGAGTAAAATTCGTGAAAATGAAGATTATAGGCAAAAGGAAAAAGCAAAAGATAAATTAAATAAGCAAGAAAAAAGACAAGATGATGTGTATAAGATTAAAGAAAATGAAAAAAATAAAATTTTTATGCAAGAAAAAAGACAAGATGAATTATATAAGAATAAAGAAAATGAAAGGAATAAAACTACTATGAAAGAAAAAAGGCAAGACGAAATATATAAAAGTAAAGAAAATGAAAAAAATAAAATTATTATGCAAGAAAAAAGACAAGAAGAATTATATAAGAATAAAGAAGGGGAAAGAAATAAAATAACTATGCAAGAAAAAAGGCTTGATGAGTTATATAAGAGTAAAGAAAATGAAAGAAATAAAATTTTTAAACAAGAAAAACGACAAGATAAATTTTATAAGAGTAAAGAAAATGTAAGAAATAAAATTACTATGCAAGAAAAAAGACAAGATGAGTTATATACAAGTAAAGAAAATGAAAGAAATAAAATAACTATGCAAGAAAAAAGGCTTGATGAGTTATATAAGAGTAAAGAAAATGAAAGAAATAAAATTTTTAAACAAGAAAACTTGAATGAAGAACATGTAACAACCGAGAAAAAACCAATAGCAGTACTTCTCACTGATCCTGGAACTAATGCTAGTCATTATTCAGCTGTTATACCAAAAAGTAATGAATATTGTTTAATAAAACCCAAATTTCGAGGTGATATACATGGAAATCAAAATGATTACGTAGTTATAGATAATATAGACATAACTTAGAATAATATAAATTAAAATATATATGTTTGAAATTTTGTTAATATTATAATAAATACTTATATAAGATTATAAAAACTGTTATACCCTAGAAAATAAATGACATACAATATTGTTGTTGAAAATTTGTTATTAGTAAGAAAAAATAAATTAAAGTTCAAGCAAATGTATATATATGTCGAATTAAACTAAAAATTGTTATGCCAAAAATAAGTGTTTCTTTTGGTAATTTTAAGTATAAATGTAAAATTTTAAGTATGAATTCAGGTAAAAATTTTCTGAATTATTATAACAAACTAATTTTATAACCCCAAATTTGTACGAAAAAAAAATTATAGAATATTTCACTACAATGGCGGGAGGTAATGTGTTGGACACATCAGATTTTTTTCTATCAAGCTAGAAGTCATATATAAACGTAATTATACAGATCGGTAGAAAATTAAAAAATCTTTGTATTTATAATATCGAAATTTGCGAAAATATGGTATTTAGAAGTATTTTTTAGGAAAAATGGTTTAAAGCTTCAAGTAAAATACTACTTCCGGTTAACCAATTCTAGTCAAAATCTAATCAGTTCATCATATTAGAATAGAACTCTTAAATACCAAATATTATATTTTTTACATGTATCGTATTTGAGTTATCGTGGACGAAAAATCGTCACAGACACACACACACACACACAGACACACACACAGACATACAGACAGCACGGTAAAAATAGTAAAATCGTATTCTAGGGACCCTAATTCGTGCTCATATGTTGAAAACCCACACTCGAGAAATCTGACCAAAAACAATACCTCCCTTATCTATATATTGATAGGCGGGAGGTAAAAATAATAGATTACGTACGTTACGAATTAAACTATTGCTATATGACTTTAATTTATATTATTTGCAAGGTTCAAAATTGTACATTGCAGATTTACTTTCGCGCAATTTTGCAAAAACTAATGTTGAAGATGATGTTGTAATGAAAGATGTGGTGCATACAATTGTAGGTGATTACAATATGTCTGTAAGTAAAACACATGAATTTCAAGTAGAAACTTTGAAAGATGAAAGTTTAAAGGAAATTATTGAATATTTTCAAAACGGTTGGCCGTCTAAATGTAATTCAGAAGGTGAATTGCAACATTTTTATAAAATCAGAAATGATATTACCGTTGATAATAATTGTATTATAATAATAAATTAGTAGTACCAAAAAAATTAAGATAATACTCATTAAATGTCTTACATGAAATCCATTTAGGAAAAGAAAAAATAAAAACAATAGCAAAAATAATTTCTACTGGCCTGGAATGAATTCAGATATCGAGTCATTTGTTCACAAATGTGAAATTTGTAATAAATATAGCAGATCAAAAATTCGTGAACCTTTAATAAATTATCACATACCAGATCTACTATTTCATAAAATTAGTGCAGATATTGCTGAATATGCTGGGACAAGCTATTTAGTGATATTTGACTATTATTCAAGATGGGTAGAACTAATAAAATTAAATAATAAAAATAGCACTACTGTAATTAGTAAATTAAAAGTTTTTAGCCGGAACGGTATTCTTAGTATTCTTGTTGTTGATAATATGCCATTCAATAGCTATGAAATGCAAAACTTTGCAAAAAACTAGAACTTTACAATAACACCATCGAGCCCCTATTATCCAAAAAGCAATGGCCTTGTTGAAAAAGCTGTAGGCCTAGTCAAATTAATGCTTAAAAAAGCAAATAAACAAAACCAGGATATTGAACTATATTTACTGAATTATAGAAATGCTCCAGTGGCTAATTTAAATTATTCTCCATCTCAACTTATGTCAAGTAGAAAGTTAAGATCGAAATTACCTATTAGTAATAATAGTTTAAAACCATGTAACATAAATAGAGATGAAGTTTATAACTACATGTTAAAAAATAAAAAAAAGTAAAAGCAAAAATATGATAAAAAAAGCTGTAAAAAGTGAACAAACTTATCAAAGTGGAGAAAAAGTCTGACTTCAAAATGTTAAAACTAAATTGTGGGAAAAAGCAGTTGTAAAATCTTCGAAATATCTTCGTTCTTATTTAGTAAAGACAGATAAAAATAAGTATTACGGAAGAAATTCAATTTTTATGAAAAAATCCTTTGATGACTTTGATCACTTTAGTGAAACATTTGTAGAAAAGGAGGAAAAGAAAGATTGTAATAATGATTGTAACAATGATCAAATTAGAAGATCAACTAGCCAGCGTAAACCGCCTACTAGGTTAAATTTGTAAAAAAAAAACAGAGGAGCATGTTTAGAGTTACATTTTAATAAAATTTAAGTTTATAAGAATTAAGGTTGGTCACACAAAACAAGAAACAACACGAAGCTAATTTAATAAATTAAAGGTTAGTTGTATATTTGTTATTAACGTAAAATAACTAAAACACTAACGATTTGAAAAGTTGACAGGTTTCAATTTGAGCTCCATTTTATATGTTACTTATAAATTGCACATAATTCTTCGAAAAAACTTATTCAGTTTTATTTTTCATTATTGATACAATTTATACACTTTGTATGCCATATGACATGACGCATATGCGGCGGCATTGAGAACGCAGCAGTTGACGTGGGCGGTTAAGGCGTGCTATTTGTATAGTTTTTCTTTTGCTATTTTTGATTAGTTTGGCGTTATTTATTTTACAATAAACTATTATTTAACTTTATTTTGTGTTATTAAAATTACCCGTAACAGTTCAGAAGTGGGATAGACACACGGGCTAGTGCGGTGTGGTGAGAAGTGTGTGTTTTGGTGAATCTTGACAGGCGGTCAAGATGAGTGCACGGCGTCGTTCTGACAGTGGCGGCTCGTCAGAGGCAGAGCGAGAGAACGAGGAAGACAAGGCGTGTCACCTCGTAGAGAAGCTGCTCGAAGGCGGACTCCTGAAGAAGATTGAGCAGGTGGTCGAGCGGCAGCTATCAAAACATGCGGGCGAGAAGCAAGATGGCGGCAACAGGTATGAACCACAACGTAGTTGTTCGAAGGATATGGCGCATCCCGAAACCGTGCATCACGTAGTCGCACATCACGTGATGACGTCGTACTGACGGGGCGAAGCGCGCGCAGGCGTCGATTTATTGGATGCGTTCCATCCAGATGATCGCGACAATAATGTTGATCGATGGTTGGCGAAGATCGATCAACTAGGCGTTATTCATGGCTGGACACACTACGAGCGGGCATATTTCATGCAGGCGAAGCTGAAAGGCGCTGCCCGCGAGTGGTTCAACTGCCTTGATAGGTACGATTTGTCGTGGACTGGGTGGAAGGCGTCCTTCAATCAGGCGTTCCCACGACAATACGACTACGCGGCGATGTTGACAGAATTGTTGGCGAGGGTAAAGAGTCCAGATGAGACGGCGACTCACTAATACCATGCAAAGATGGCGCTTTGCGGTAGGTGTGAAATCGGTGACGATAGGGCAGTATAGCTACTCATCCATAGGCTTCCCGAATAGCTGCGAGCGGGTGCACGAGCTGCCAATTATAAGACTCCGCAGGAGTTATACTCAAAGTTCCAGGCGGGAATGAGTAAGCATGAGACAGCGGCGGCGAAACCAAAGAGGCAAGGCGTGCCAACAAGCTATGCGAACAAGGCGAAGGTGCCGAGAATCGAAGTACAACAGGAGCAGCCACCTAGGCGAGGTATGCAATTGATCCGGTGCTTCAATTGCCAGCAGATGTCTTCGCATCTTAGCCGCGATTGTCCAAACCCGCGGTTGGAGAGGTGCAGCAAACTGCAAGAGCGGCGGGCATATAGCGTGCGACTGCCCCAAATTACGGCGAGCTAGGCTTCCAATGCAGGCGGCAACCAAAAAGGAAGATAGCAAAACGGTGAGATTGTTAGCTGAACCAGATAAGACGTATAAGAAGTTGGCGTATACTTCAAACGGCGAAAAGGTGCGTGTTTACCTGGATACAGGAAGTCAACACAATCTGGCGAGTGCCGAGTGCGTAGCCCGGCTGACGTTGAGGCGAGAAGATGATACTACACTCTTATAAAGGTTTGGCGGTAATGTTTCACAGGCGTTGGGTAGAGTATCTCTCCAAATTAAAGTCGACGGGATACTTTGTAATATAACGGCGTTAGTCACAGATTGCGACTTATTTGGTGCGGATATGATTTTAGGGCAACCGGTTCTGGCGGAAGAAGGCGTCGTCCTAAAGGTGCAAGCAGGGCGAGTGCACCTACGGCGAGAAGATCCAAGTTATTATATAAGGCGTATAACCTTGGAGGCGACACCGGAGGAAAAATTCACTATAAGACTTAAAGAGGCGGTCACCATCAATCATGCGGGCGCTACCCCTGTGAGGGTTATCATCGAAGGAGGAGAAGCAGGCGAGCTGATAACCTTCAAATTAAGGGCCCTCCAGGAGAAAGGACAAACGTTGATCCTCTCTACATGTGGCGAACTACTACCCTGTTCTGGCGAGGCCATCATGTCATTGCTGACACATAGTGATGCAGCAGTCTCATTGAAGGCGGGGCGTGTTTGTGCGAGGGAACCGATCATCCCAAAAGGCGGATTATCTCTGGTACGTAGATTTAATTCTAAAACCATTGTAGGAATCAACAGGGCGAATAACAAAATAGGCGAGGTTCTAGAGGAGAATAAAATTGAATTAATTGATTTGCTTAAACAAAAGGCGGCATGTTTTCGTAAAGTTTACAGATTTAGGGCTGACTCACCTAGGCGAGATGAAAATCAATGTGACCACCGACAAATCTATTTATTACAGACCCTATCGGCTATCACAGGCGGAACGAGCACTGGTTCAAAATAAAGTATAGCAATTGTTGGCGAGCGGCGTTATCAGAGAATCTAATTCTAAATATGCGAGTCCAATCATCTTGGTGGCGAAGAAGAACGGTGAAGCAAGATTATGTGTCGACTACAGGGCGTTGAATCGAGTAACTATTAAGGACAGATATCCTCTACCTTTAATCAGTGATCAGCTAGATAAATTGGCGGGAAAATTCTATTTTACTACACTCGACATGGCACAGGGCTATCACCAGGTACCAATTCACAAAGACTCGATTGGTAAGACGACGTTTATAACACCAAATGGGCAGTATGAATATGTTCGTGTTCCTTTTGGATTGGCGAATGCACCGGCGGTAATTCAGCGAGTGATAGACAAGATGTTAGGCGAATTGCGACACAACAGCGTCTTGGCGTATATGGACGACATTCTCATTCCATCGGTGACAATACAAGAAGGAATGGTCTTACTGGAGAAAGTACTACATCTACGAGAACAGGCTGGTTTGAAATTAAATTTGGCGAAATACCACAGCGACACAGCTACAGGATTGCACACAGATGCAAGCAAACTAGGTTTAGGGGGAATACTATTGCAAGTACAGGAGAATAGAATTGCAACCGATGAGTTATTTCAGCAGAGCAACTACTAAACATGAAAAAATGTATCACAGTTATGAATTGAAGACTTTGGTGATCGTGGAAGCTGTGAAGCGGTTTTGAATATATGTACTAGGCATACATTTTACTGTGGTAACTGATTGTTCGGCGGTAAGAGCAACAATGAAAAAACGTGACCTAGTGCCTCGAGTTGCTAGGTAGTGGTTGGCGTTACAGGAGTACGATACTTTAAGTCGAAATACTCTTACCATTGGCGCAGTAAACATAAGTCAGGCAGACTTGTTCTTAACTGTGCAGCTACAGGACGACAGAGTTCAGCAAATAACAAAACAGTTACAGTGTGGTAATGCAGACAAAGATATTAAGTTGAACTTTAGTATTACAGATGGGCGATTATACAGAAATACGTTGGCAGGCGCTAGGCTGTACGTACCGGCTACGGCGTAATTCCAAATTCTACGAAAATTCCATGATGAGATCGGACACCCGGGTTTCAAGATATGTCTGGAGCTGATTAAACGGGAATTTTGGTTTCCTAGGATGAGGCGATTTGTAAAGAAGTATCGGCTCTATCATGTAACACATCGCTTATATTAAGCGACGTAGTTAAACGTTTTTAAAGACATTGGTATTAAAATCATATCATTGTACCAAATATTTAAGCGATCATAGGTAATAATACTCGCTAACTTGTTAATATTTAAAGACAAGGTACGAACTGTCTCTAAAATATTAAAGACATTTTTCAAATGTCAAAATGGCAAACAAAATTAAGCAATTTTCTTTTCTTGTCTTAATTTTGAATCTAATATTGCATAGTTTCAGTAAAGTCTTATACAAATTTTCGGTCTTTATGTTCCGTATTATTTATATATAAATGTCTAACTGTTCGATTCTTAATCTTTATAATACAAACAAAACTTATAGCGAGATGCATAGACATGATACAGATGTTTCATCACTTCAATTTCCATTCGTTTTGCATATTCGAACTCCTCCCAAATCGATGATCTTTTGCAAAAATTTTATTAAAATGTTTATCACTATTCCTTATTCCATTACACAAAATTAATTTAATCGCTCAAAAACTTGCAAAGAAATAGAAACTGCATTCACTTATGTGCTGTCTATTTCTGACGAAATATATTTGACAGTTGTCATTTTTCTCAAACGTACTCAATTTTATAACAAAAAATCGAATGTTTTGTGGAAAAATCAAAAGCCAACTAAATTATTATTTTTAGTAAACTTCTGTGCTTCTGGGGATCAACGAATAGATGGCAGAGCAAAACGAACCAAATGTCATCAACTTACGTTACTGTACATTGTTTTTTACAATCGATTTGACAAGAGAAACGTCAAAAAAATGTCATATATACAAATTTACAATGTTGTCAAACACATTTTTTCCTAAATTGTTCCTACCGTCACTCTTATTTGTTATCGACATCGATAAAATTTAAAGCATAGCTATTGTTTTAGCGACATTTATTATATATTGAGTAATTTAACATTGCTCGCTTAAAACAGAGTCGAATTGTGCTTTTCGAAAAGGCGAGTATGGGCGGGCGGAAGGATTCTTACATCCTATAGAGAAGGTGGAAGAACCTTTTCACACGATACATCTGATCATGTGGGTCCATTCGCAAGGAGTAGGCGTGGTAACTCGTACTTGTTGATGATCGTAGACGCATTTACAAAGTTTACGATGGCGAAGCCTACAAGGACTCTAGGCTCGGCGGAGATGACACGTGAATTGCGAGGCGTATTTGGCGTATAATCTCTGACAGAGGATTGGCGTTTACAAGTAAGGCATTTAAAAACTTTTTAGCTGGGCGAGTCGTCAAGCACGTGCTGAATGCTGTGGCGGCACCAAGGGCGAATGGTCAGGTAGAACGGCAGAACCGCACTCTTGCCGATGCGTTGACAACTAGTGTGGAGGAGGAGTGTAACTGGGACGATAAAATTCCGGAGATAATCTGGGATTTAAGTCATACGGTGAATGAGAGCACACAAAGCTCTCCGGCGCAACTGATGTTCTCCCACTGCCGTGGCGCTGTGGCGGACTTGTCAGCCGGCGTGCAGACGGCGAACTCTGGTGAAGGCGAGCAGGCGGATCATGCTGCAAGTCAAAGGGGCCTGGCGAGTCGAAGGCGAAAAGCGGCGGAAAACCAAGGCGGGTGAGGCGATGAAAGCGCGCTATGATAAACGGCGAAAGGTTGCAACCACATACAAGGTAGGAGACCTAGTGCTCTGGCGTCAGGCGAGCACGGTGTCGGGCGAAAAAGGCGTAAATAGGAAGCTCGTAAACAAATACAACGGCCCCTATAAAGTTGTAAATGTGTTGACAAATGATCGATATAAAATCGAGTCAGTTAAAGGCGTTCGAGGTTACAAGAGCTTCTGGGCGATTGTTACTGTCGACAGTCTAAGGCGTTATTGCAGTACTGCTGGCGATTTTGTTTCGGAAGGCGTGGATGACAGTGGCGATGAACTGGCTGACCGACAGGATCTGATAGATGTGCTGGAGGGTTGATGGCGAGTACAACACATGAGGGTGAGAATTAATGAGGGCATTAATTGTTGCAGGAAGGCCGAATGTAACGGAGATTGTGCAACACTGGGCGAGGTGAACCAACACGGCAACCGGGAGAGGAATCTGCTGATACGCAAGCAGATGCGGCGGCATTGAGAACGCAGCAGTTGGCGTGGGCGGTTGAGGCGTGCTATTTGTGTAGTTTTTCTTTTGCTATTTTTGATTATTTTGGCGTTATTTATTTCACAATAAACTATTATTTAACTTTATTTTGTGTTATTAAAATTACCCGTAACAATACTTTTATTTATACTTATATAAAGACACTAAATGCTTCAAAATACAGACATTCAGACAGCTAAGTACTCAATAATAGTTGATAACATCACCACTTTTAGAATGAACCGATTATAAGGTATATTTTAGAATAAAATAAAGGTTTCTTTAAAGTTGATACACTTAATGACAGTTTACATGCAAACCAAATTAAAAAAGCATGAGTCTTAACAAAGCATATTTATATTTATATTATTATGTAATTCCAATTCCTAAATCTTCATCTAATTTCTAGACTACAAATCTTCAATTTTTACCTATTATAATTTTTCCAAACCGTTATATTTCTCACAATTACCGTATTGCTCAAATCACTTCACATTGATTATGATTATTGATTCAGTTGAAACTTGACATGCTCACACATCATACAAATGTATGTATTTGCTAATTGTTACTTTTGTACACAAGCATTGAAACAAATTCTATTTCCATAAACTTTCCACAACTAATTATCACATTATATTTTAAATTTATCGCAATTTATCGTTTATATCTCACATTGACATTAAATTTTCATGTCACAAAGAAAATAAAAATTGTTTTTACCATAGAATGTGAGGTTTATAAAAACAGATTAATTTAAGAAGGAAAGCAAATAAGTCAAACACCATCCGAATAAAACCCTTGAATAACAAAGCAATAATGGGGAAGTTTAGCGTATTTTTTTTATTTTATCAAGATTGCCCTCAAAAGTGATATTTTACATTTTATTACACCCAAAGATGCCTAGATTTCTCAAAAAATGAAATTTTATACAGAAATGACGTCAGAGTGGCTCGCTGAGAACGTATCGTCTATCTTAACAAGCGCGCGTTGGGTTCCCATGGCAACAGAGAAGCGTGTGGTGTAATGCCTCAAGATGTATCCTACGATCAAAAAGTCAGGTCTCACCATCCCTTCTGCGCAAGCGCATAACTCACTTGTGACGTCAGAGTGGCTCGAAGATAAATCATTAATTACAAATAAATGGCAACCTCATTTTAATTTCAATTACATTTTAAGTTATAATTATTTATATACTTACGACTAAAAGAAATTTCACATGTAATTTCAACCACGCTAAACTTCCCCATTAACATTGCATACATTTATGTCAATCGTAAAATTGAAATGAACAAATGGAAATTCATTAATGTGATTCCAGCGAGAGTATGGATGGAGTTTAAAAACGTGGTGATTTCCAAAATATATTCTCGTGAACTTATATAAGCGCTTTCGGTAAAATAGGACATGGCAACGCTTCTCTCCCATAAAAAAATATCATTTCTAATGGAAGACCTCAAATGGTTAATACTGCCCGCTTGAAGACGTTTCGAACGAGGCTTATCAGGTGTATATTCAAATTTCTTCAAAAGGAAAAGATGGATAATTTTTGATTAAAAAAAAATGCAAGGTTTGTCCGTGGTTTTTGACTTTGAACCTATTTAGTGAAGTTGGTCATGTCATCATATAGAATCAAAGCCCTGTTTTCGCGTAATTAAGATTTTCCGGAGTTTGTAAATTTAGGCAACACCCATCTCAAGTGTGTATCATTGTACCTCCAGTAAATAAATATAGACGTTTTAATAATATTATAAAATTTCTAGATTACATAAAAATGTGCATAATTTTAAGTATTTTAATACTCGCTATAAAAATACAACCGTTATTTTTAAATATCATACAATTTTGGATGGTAAATAACACAACAATAATTACAATTGGACAATTCTTATATTTAACGAATATAAAAAAATAAGAAAAGTTTTATCTTTTGTGAGATTCGAATCAACAATACACTTGAACAAAAATATAAGGAAAATTGGTACATAGCTATTTCATCCCCACAAATAATGAATTTGTAGTAAAGTCATAAGTTGATATACAATAAAAAATTATTATTACGTTAAATAGTGAAATAATTTGTAATATAATATTCTATAATAAATTATAAATTAAAAGATTATGAGCCGATATTAGTAGTAGTAAATATTTTATTTGTTACCTTTCGGTGTTAAAAATTCTACATTATCTATATTTTACATTTCATGTGGTATTTACATTATTATACCTTACTATTTAATCTACTTATATATACTTTCTTCATCCAATTTGTGTCTGGGTTTTCGTCGTGTAGTATCTGTTGTGTAGATTTGTCATTTCTTAGGTTTTCGCTGCAGTCTCTTCTTAAGTGATTTATTGTCTCAAAGTCTCTCCCACATATTCTGCATTGTCTGTCTTCGTCTCCTATCCAATATTTATTCCTTTTTTCTTCGTTTCCCGTTCTAAATCTTACGATTATTTTTAAATTTTTGTTTTCTGTTGTCAAGTATAGAGGTTTGCTTATAGTCAATAAGTATTTATATCCTGGATTATAAGTTGATTTATATATCTTTTCTCTTCTTATCTGAGCTTGTTTATCTTGTTCCGTCTGTGTAATTTCATCTACTATGTTTTGGGCTTTATTTCTTCGTCTTTCTATGTCTGTTGTTGAATGTCCGTTGCTTTTATAGAATTTTGCCCGTTTTGCTTCCCATTGGTTCTTTTCCTGTTTTCTTTCTTCTTTTTTTGTTATTTCTACCCAACAATCAAATGCAAGACTTTTCCATGGTGTCCCTCTTAATTTCTTTTCATACTTCATTGCTCTCCTTCCTGCTTCAGTCTTCATTTTAAACCGTTTTGTTTCTCCCTCTATTATATATACCGGTGTTTGTTTATGTAGTCCGAGTATCCATCGTATATATTTTGTTTGAATTTTTTCTATTTCGTTTTGTTCTTTCCAACCCCAAATTTCGGCTCCATGCATTATAATGCTCGCTATTAATTTATCAAACAGTAACATTCTTAATTTAAAGTTGTTTTTGAATTTTCTTTGCCCTATGCCCCAGATTTGTGGAAGAGCTATGTTTGCTTTTTTTGTTGTTTGCTTTATATGTTCACTCTCTTTACTATTCTTGTGAAATGTATACCCCAAATATTTGAAAGTTTTTACTTTTTCTATTTCTTTCCCTTCCCATGTCCACGTTTCTTTTGTTTCCCTGCCTCTTCTTTTATTGAAAACAACAATCTTGGTTTTTTCTGTGTTTAACACCATGTCTTTTTTCTTTAAGTATATCATTAGTCTCTTCATTATGGAATCCATTTCTTGTTTTGTTTTCGCAACTATTGCCAGGTCGTCGGCATAAGATAATGTCCAAAACTTTTTCCTCCCAATTACTATGCCTCCTGTCTGTCCTTTTGTAAAGTGAGCTTCAATGTCTGACATGTAAATTGAGAAAAGAATAGGGCTTAATGGGCACCCTTGCCTAACTCCGCACGTTGTCCAAAAATCATCTCCTTCTTCTCCGTCTATTTTCACCGAACTTATGGTTTCAGAGTATACTTCTGCTATTCTTTCTACTAGGTATTCTTCGATGCCAGATTTCGTCAATATGTCAATCATCTTTTTCCTATTTACAATATCGAATGCTGCCTTCAAATCTGCAAATAGTACATATAATTTTCCCTTTTTTTTTACTTATTTCCTTCTGTATTGCATAATTTAATATATAGATGTTATCAATTGTACTTCTTCCTTTTCAAAAACCTGCTTGGTTATCTTGTAGTATATTTCTCTCTTCTGCTTCTTTACTTAATTTCTCCTCTAAGATCATGGCGTATATTTTGTATGCCGTGTCTAGCAGTGTTATGCCTCTGTAGTTTTTAGTTTCTTCTCTGTCTCCGTTTTTGTGTATTGGACTGATAATACCTTTTCTCCACCTTTGTGGAAAGCCTTTTCCTTTCCAAACAGTATTTATTATTTTTGTAAGTCTATCGACTGCTTCGTTTGTTCCGTATATCCAAGCCTCGTTCTGTATTCCGTCTTCACCTGCGGCTTTTCGTTTTCTTAGTTTCTGTATTTGTCGTCTTACATCACTTTCTGTTATATCTGTCTTTATACTATGTATGGCTTGTGTTTCTAATGATATAGTATATTTTTCATCAGTTCCGTTTAACTGAGTCATGAAGTATTTTCTCCAAGTGCTCATTGGTATGTTTTTGCTGACTGTGATATGGTTTTTTCTTTCTGAATTAATATATTGCCAGATATCTGTTTCATTTGATATATTTCTTATTTTTTCCTCTTCTGTTTTTGTTCTAGTTTCTGCTTTGTTTTGCATAATTCTCTATATTCTTTTCGCTCCTTTAGAAAGTCTTCTTTCCTTCCCGTGCCTTTTCTCCAGTTAATTTCTTTTGGTTCTACATTCGCAGTCCCACCAATTACTTTTTCTGATATTATCTTTTTTCATCCAAATTTTCTTTGTTAATGAGATGTGTATATTTTCTATTAGTTCGTCTACAGCTTTGTTACAGTCGTCTTCTTCAAATATTTTTTCTTTTAATTTTTCTTGATACTTTTTCTTGCCTTCTTCAGACCAATCTATTCTTATTTTTTCTTCTATTTTTGTTTTTTCACTAAGGTTTTCTAATTCTATGACAAGTGGCTGATGATCAGATTCTATTCTATCTGTTACTGTGAAAGATATTATTTTATCCATTGCTTCTTCATTTGCAATGCCGTAGTCTATAACTGATTCTCCGTTTGGGCCAATATAAGTAAATTCCCCTTTATCGTCTCCTGTCGTATGTCCATTCAATATTTTCAGTCCATTTTCTTCCACGAATTCTAGGAGTTTTTCTCCTTCGCTGTTAATTATTTTGTCTTTTGATGTCCTGTTTTTTTCAGTTCCATCTCTAGTATCAATAATTTTTCCTTCTTCCCCTATTCTGATCTTGAAGTCTCCTCCTAATAATAAATTGTATTCATGTCTGTCCTTTGTTTCTTCTATTTGCTCTTGTATGAGTTTTATTTCTCCTTTGCTGTATGTTGTTATTATTTTCCATTTTTCTCCTTCTATTAGTAATGTTCGTTCTTGCATTTGGTCCATACTTCTTCCCTCTGGTAGTTCCTCTAATGTGTTTCTGACCCCAGTTATTATTCCTCCTTTAGCTCTTCCCTTTTTATGTTCTCTATTTGCATATACGCATTTCCATTTAAATTTATTCGGAAGTTTGGTTTCCCATTTCGTCCAGTCTTTCTCTTCTATCCATGTTTCTATGAGCCCGATAAAATCAAATTCTTCTATAAAATTCCAAAAATCATTGTCCTTATTCTTTAAGCCGGCGATGTTCCAAAATCCTATTTTAGTCCGATCTTTGTTATTCAGCGCGCTTATTTTGAGTAGTTTTTCGGATCTTCCTCTTTTGGTGGTGCTGTTGCGCTGCCTTTAATTGGTCTTTCATCATATCTACTATAGCTGCTTGACCTTTGACGGTCCCTATAATCAGGAGTATGTGTTACATATGAGGTTATTGGTTTCTGTCTTCGTTTCTTGTCTTTCATTGCATGTTGCATTTTTTTGAGGTCCTCTTTCCTTTGTTTCTTCTTCAACTTTTTCTTCTGATAGTTGTCTTTTCTTTTCGTTTTTTTTCGTGCAACGTTCTTATTGCCTCTTCTTTTTTAATTGGCTTACCGTCAACATACAGCTTGTTGTATTTTATTATTGCGTGTTTGCCCTCTTTACGCATCTCTTTCATTAATGGTAATAACCGCTTCCTTTCTTCTGCAACTTCTTTTGGAAAGTCTTCTGAGATTACGATGTTTGTTCCTTTCAATAACTTTGTATTTGTTAAAATATCTATCACCTTTCTTCTTGAAGTGAATCTTATTAAAACTGGTATATTCTTGCGGTCCTTTTTAACTCCAATTCTGTATATGTTGTCTATCTCTAAGATGGATATATCTACTTTTAATTTTTCGGTAATTAAGTCTAGGCATTCCTTCTCGAGTTCATGTCTTCTTGTCTCTCTTTCCAATAATCCGAATATAACAATATTTTTTGTCTTTTACTGCGCTCTAGATCTGCCCACCGTTCTTCGTGGTCGATTAATATTTTCTTATGATCATCAAGGGCGTCTGCTGTTAATGCAAACCTGTCTTGCATTGTCTTTTTTATAAATGCTATGTCAGTTTTTAAATCTGCTATCGCTTCTAATATTTTTGTTTCCATGTTGTGCTACTAGCTCTATCTGTGCGTTCTAAATAGTAGCTTAGCGTCGGTAATTCAGTTATTGTGACTGCCCTACTTAATTCAAACAGTCACCTGTAAAAACCGCTGGCTAGATGTTACTATTAGATGCTAGATGTCGCTACTAGGTCGCTGCTTTGCTAGGATTTGATATGACATGTAATATGACACCTAGATAACCTATAAGTTGTATGAACTTACTTTTATCTAAATATCCTGTTTATCGTTTCTAATAACCTTGCCTCCACAATATCACAACATCTACAACTTGTAACCACTGCAAAAATACAAGAATCACTTATTTTTGTTTAATTTTGCTCCTCAAAGATTGACAAAACTATTTAGCCACTACACTAACTCTTCACTCTACCACGTCATGAGCCGATATTATAACACTCATTAAATCTTTACTTACGCAAATTAGCATTAAATTTAACCTTTACTTAAGGGAATCGTCTACCGCACAAATTTAGTGTGTTGCATTGGTATCTGCCTTCCATGATTACTCTGTATTGCGATAACTTATAGTAATTTTTCTAATTTTATTATGTTTATAAAGGCTGGATCTTTGTCACTAGCTTTTTAATTCTGTCCTTTGATTTTTGAGTTAGCAGGAAATAATTTATAAAAAACACTCTTTTTCGTATATTTCAATTAAATATTTCGGGTTAATTAAAGGGTATACTGCCAATTCTGAAAAGATAGGAACAAAGAACCAATCTTCCTTATGAAGATACAATTTGTTTCATTATTATCCTTAATCAAATGAAAGAGTTATTATGGAAGTTGTAAGTGTACTTTCTGTGTTTAAATTTTTCGTTTTCATGTGCTCTCCTAGTTCAGGTAAGGAAGGGTACGGGTTGCGGAGGGCAATAGTGCGGGTTATAAAATTTGGACTAATAATAGTGGGGTCGGTCGTTGTCTCGTCGCCCTCCGGACACTCGCGTGAAAGCAAACATTATTTGTTTTTATGTTGGCACAATACATTTTATTGGAAATAATATTTATAATTTCTCCGTAGCGCGGATGCACAAATTTTGGATATTTTTTTCCTTACCCATATTTGTTGTAATTTATTGTGGTTAGAACCGGAAAAAATAAAACAGAGTGTATGTATCTGAAGAAAAGGTTTTTTTTTCTATGTTGGCACTTTATTAATTATTATTGGAATTATTCAGTAGCGAAGTTGAACCATTAATTTTCTTATACGTACCTACAAAAATTAGCATTGTTGTTATTTATTATGGCTAGAACTGGAGAAAATAAGAGACGAATGTAACTTTCTAAATACAGAATGAAGAAAAAGGCAATCGAGGTTAGAATTTTCGTCTTTTTTTAAATAAAGATATTCCACATTGAACACTCCAAAACTACACCTGCACCGAAAAGCTCTTAAAAAAAATTATTTGTGAATTAACAGAAATTATTATTAATTATTTTTAATCTACATTAAATAGACATTAAAATAGACAAGAAAATTATAATTATATTAAATCTGGTTGAACCGGAAGGGAAATAAACTTTCTTATTTCAAAAGAAACATCCAATAATTTTTTTTTAAATTTAGATTCTACATGTTATTCTGAAATCAATCACTTATAATAAGATTACTTATATTTAAATAGTTAATTGTAGCGCTCGTTAATAATTTTACACAAACATAGATACTTATATTACAAGTAAAGAACAAAACAAATAAAATATTCATATTATTATATTTTTTTAAGGAATGCCCAGAATGAACCCATTATTTCGTGTGAAAATACTAACATAGAAAATCCGTCCACTTCCACTTCACTAGCAGAAATTTCTGATTTAAATGTAAAAAATGATGTAATAACCTCACCTACTGATTGAAAAAGAAGAAATATCAGAATATCCAACAGGACGTAGACTATTCGATATTAATTATTTGTTTAATCAAATCATGGCACTTAATCATCACGAACCTTTCGAGTTTCGACTGTGGCTTTAGAGATATGATTTTTGTGAAAGAAGTTAGATCTGGGTATTACAGTGAATTTAATTTTAAGTGTAAAATGTAAAACAAAATTGTAGTGCTTTGCACAGAAGAAAAAAATGATACTGCAATTTATGTTGATATGGTTCGTGGAATTATATGTGTAGGGTTAGGATATGAACACTTGGCAGAACAATCGACGATTATAAACATGGCTGGTATGGCAAAAAATACGTACCAAAAAATGCAAAACAAATTAGAATAGTCTATACAGGAAGTAACAATGAATACGTTTGATATTGTTGCTCAAGATGAAGCCAAAATAGCGATAGAAAAAGGAAGTGTAGATGTGTAGATGAAGAAGGATATCCTTTAATTACCGTTGTCAGCGACGGATCTTGGGCGAAACGGTCTTATAAATCCAACTCTAATTCCTTATCTGGGGTTGCCTGTATTGTTGGCTTTCGTACCAAAAAATTATTGTTTCTAAGTGTGAGAAATAAATATTGTTGCATATGTGAGGCGAGCATGAAAAATAAAGAAAGTAATCCGAAATTGCATACTTGCTATAAATTGGAATGAATGGAAGGCTTCAAAAGTAGTGTAGCGATGCACGGATTGAAATACAATAAATTAATAGGTGACAATGATAGCAGTGTCATTGATAAAATTACAAAATGCCAGTCTTATGGTCCAAATTTATTGGTGCAAAAAATTAATTGTACTAATCATATTTGCAAAAATTACCGTAACCGCTTAAGAGAAATTGCTAAAAAAAATGTAGTGATGAAGGCCCTGTTCCATTGATTTTTAGAAAAAAACTGGAAGAACTAAATGAAAAGTTTGTTGCTACCATTAAAGTATTTGTAAAATACAGAAAAAAATGAAGACAATTCATGGGCTCAAAAAATTGCAAATGTAAAAAGTGATATAAAAAACTCTCCATATCACATTTTTGGGGACCATACTAACTGCGCCGATTATTATTGCAAGAAAAAAAAATTAAAACAAATGAAAATTTGGTGAGTGATTTGAAATTGTGTGGCTTGTGGAATGATATATAATGCGCAGTAAATTTAGTCTGAACCAAGTTAACAGTTTGATATATAATGTTAATAACAATATTGCAGAATACTATAATTCTGTAATAGTTAAATATATATCAGGAAAGAGAATAAATTATACCATGAGAGGTTCCTATGAAAGTAGATGTAAATTAGCAGCTATATCCTACAATACAGGTAAACAAGTCCACAGATCTCTACATAAAAAATTGCACAACAAAAGCCCTGGAAAATATACTAAAACTTACATACGAAGAAAGACAAAAGAAACTTGCAATATAAATAGTAGAAGAAAATTCTGTTTCCGACAGAAGAGGTCATCAGAACGTCAAAAAATGGGAGATGAACATTATGGCATTGAAGAGAATCCTAATATGACTGAAGAAGAATATAAATTGAAATAAATTTTTTTTTTAGTAAATCTTGCACTCAGTGATGATAAAATAAAAACTTTAGAACAGGAAACAAAAAACAAGCTCAATGTGCAATATGGAAACAAGAAAGATATAAAAGACTTACAGCATCAAACTTTGGAAAAATATGCAAAATGAGGCAAAACACGTCATGTGCTAATACAATTAAAAATTTATTATACATGTATTTTTCTGGCAACAAAGCAACACGTTATGGAATGGAAATACCTACAGCCAGGGAACAAATCTCCAAATTATTAAATATAGACATTGAAAATGCAGGTTTATTTATTAGTATCAAATATCCATTTCTAGCTGCAAGTTCAGATGATATAATCGAAAATAATGGACTCATTGAAATAAAATGTCCCTATTCAGCATGTGATTTGCAGTCTGGGAAGCCAATGAAAAGAAAATTATAAAATTTGTCGAAAATAAAGATGGAAATTTTAAATTAAAAAAAAAAACACGATTATTACTTCCAAGTGCAAGGACAATTAGAAATAACTAATAGAAAATATTGCATCTTCGTAATTTGGACAAGAAAGGGTTTATTATGGGAAAAAATACTACGGGATGAAAACTTCTGGGAGGAAAAAATGAAAGAAAAGTTGATGTATTTTTACAAACATTGTTTATTACCAGAACTTGTTGATTCACGCTATATTCGTAATTTACCAATTAGAGATCCCAGGCACCCTTGTTAGCTTTATGTAATTATAACCTCTTTTTTGCTGTTGATCCTCACGTTTATCTTTTATCTAGCATCTTTGTCGTATACGCATGGCACAGATGAGACTTTTATTCGCTATCTCATTATCGTACGCGTTACAGAGGGGTACATATGCTATCTCCGTCTAACAAAGGACAACAATGAAATAGGAACAGTAGCCTGACGACGGTAACGGTATCAATAATTTTTATATTTGTGTATAATACTTTAATTTTTTACATTTATTTATTTCGGAAATCACACGATATCACCCGACAAGATAATGTCATCAATCCCCCTTCCCCCACAAAGATTTGAATCATATGGTTACAATTGATGACGTGAGGATCAATAGCGAAAAATGGACTTTACATTTATTGTTGTTAAATAAGTTTTATCGATTTCTTTGTATTATCGGTCATTACGCTTACATACCTATACGTATTACTATTCAAAAAATCAGATGTAACTAGCACTTTACTTTTTGTCCAGAATTTTATGTATCTACATATTTTATATACATTTTCCAAATACCCTTTTCATGTTTTCATTATAACTGAGTTATAAATACTATTATCTACTCCTGTTTAAATATATGCACATTTTTTCAACTTTTTCTATTAATTATAGTAGGCATATTTCAGAATCATGAAATATTTCATAGTTCACGCTTCTCGACTAATCACAGAACCAGATTTCAATATTTTACGTTTATTTTACATCTGGATCACCCTTCCTATGGTCATCTGACAGCTGACGGTATAGTCATTGTATATTTTTAAGTTGTCGTTTTCTAAAAATTATCATAATCTCTTATATAATAATATGCTATTAATTTATTAACTTTTGCAACAATTTCTAGAGCAAAATAAATGCCTTATTTCAACACTTCATTCTTTGTATGCATTGTTATATTTCTTAATTATTTATTGTAATTGTTTTCATTTGTTTATTTTTATATAAATGAAAATATGCTCGAATATATGTATATATTTCTATCACCTTTCAAAGATCTCAATTAGTTTTAATTCGAATAATACTGTAGCGAACCCAGGGTCGCTGCACGGGCGGCGGCGCGGGCGGCGGCCGCTAGCGAGCAGGTCAGAACACGTCCGTTCGCTCCCCATTGTTCTGATTTACAAGGAATCAGAGAATATTCTAGAATGAACTGTTGTAATATAAATACCCCAAGCAAGAGATCGCGAGGACAGTCTTGTATTGATACGGGTAGAGAACACATGGTGATATAAATAAATAGACAGTGATATAAATAGTGTTGAAATAAATATTGCGTAGTTATAATTGTTTAAATAAATTATCTTAGTGTTTAAGCCTTTATTGATATATGTTAGTCTTAAATTAGTGTTTATATTTGTTAATTCTTAGTGTTAGTTATTTTTCATGATTCTTTATAATTCATATTTCTTTAATTAAACTTAGTTATATAAATATTAGTGTTTTTAATCAATTTTACACTTCACCTAAATAAATAAAACGTTACAATTGGTGTCAGGTGTGAGGGTTATTAAAAACTGTGCAGTGTAAAATTAAAATAAATAAAATGGCGAGTAAACAAGTAAAATTAAGTGAATTAAAAGTAACCGATCTCAAGAGGGAGCTGGAAGACCGAGAGTTAGAGACATCGGGATCCAAGGCTGTTCTGCAATTTCGTCTACGGCAAGCTTTAGTAGAAGCTGGTGAAAATCCAGATGAGTTTGTATTCGAAATTGCGGGTGGTTTCACCGATTTTGTTAAAATTCTAGAAGAAAATTCTAGAACTTTGGAACAAATGAAAGAAAGTTCTAAAACAATGAAAGAAGAGTTGCTAGAAAATTCTAAAACTTTAGAACAAAAGTTGGCGGAAAATTCTAAAACATTGAAAGAAGAATTAATAGAAAATTCCAGAAGTTTAGAACAAAAATTAAAAGAAGAATTAACAGAAAATTCTAGGAAGTTTGAAAAAAGTTCTAGAATATTGAAAGAAGAGTTGATGGAAAATTCTAGAACTTTGGAAGAGAAACTAAACGAGCGATTGAAAGACAGTTCTAGAATATTGGAAGAGAGAATAGAAAATTACGAGAAGAAAGTAGAAGAATTACAGCAAAATTTCTCCAAAATTTCGTTACCATCGGTTTCAAATTCTAATACAGCTAAGACTGATATAATTCAAGAAAACAAAACAGTAAAAGCGGAACATAATTCAAGTCATCATGGCCGAATTATGTAAAACAATTTGAAGCCGCTGCCAAAGCAAATGGCTGGACTTCCAAGGAGAAGGCTACAGCGCTGACAGTTTCACTGCGTGGAGAAGCCATCGATATCCTACAGACGCTAAAAGAGGATGAACAGGAAGACTACGAACAACTTGTTAAGCGATTGGATATGCGATATGGCAATGCACATCTGGAGCAGGTGTACCAGACGCAACTGAGGAACCGATATCAGAGTTCAAAAGAGAACCTTCAAGAATTTGAAGCGGATATAGCTCGTTTGGTTCGACTCGCACATCCTACAGCTCCTGACAGCGTTTTGGAATGCCTAGCTACACAAGCCTTTATCTATGGGGTCCGAGATAATGAAACTCAGCAGGCACTACGATTGGCTCGACCAAAAACTCTGGTTGACGCACTTTCATATGCCTTAGACCATGAAGCTGCGAAACAAGCTTCACGTAACCAATCGCGAGTGCGAAATATCGATGCTGAGAGGCCCGAAGACACCGAAGATCTAGAAGACAAGATAAGACGAATTACGTCTGAAATTAATGCTGCTGGAAGAAAGAAACTCCACTGTTGGAATTGCGGTGCATTAGGTCACCCGCAAAGGCTCTGCAGAAAACAACAGAAGAAAGCAGAATCAAGAAAGGATGAAAAGGAGTCGGGAAACTAAGTCGGGTTGATGCGAAGGGGCAATCGTCGACCCGTAATCCAGTAGCCCCAGAATCCATTACTTATGTCGCATCCCTACATCATCAAGCTAATAGCATCTATGTAGACGGCTCTATCGACAGAAGGCCGCTTAAAATGTTGCTGGATACGGGTGCGACAAAAACAATAATCAGACCCGACTTAGCAAGAAAACTGTGCAGAAAACATCTACTTCCAACAAAGTGGCAGATACGCACAGCCACCGGAGAACAAGCTACCGCATCTGGAGAAATAAATTTGAGCATCACTGTTGGAAAAACGTGCATTAAACATCGTGTGCTGGTAGCTGATGTAGAAGATGAATTCATTCTCGGCATGGACATTATGAAAAAGCATGGATTTAAACTTGACCTGAAGAATGGAGTGATGATGGTCAATGATGAAGAACTGGTATTAAATCCACGAGACGACAATGCCATGCGAGTATTAATAACGGAAGATGTAACCCTCCCAGAACGGAGTGAATCAATCGTGGAAGCACAGATAGAGGGTAGCTTCTGTGAGGGAAACATTGTCATGCTCCAGCCAAAAAATGATGACGCTAAAACTGGGACTGGAGTTGTAATTGAGAAAGCCTTGCTTAAAACTGACAAGATAATCCCAGTTCGAGTAATGAACATTAATTTTTATCCCGTTATACTAAAAAAAGGGACCGTAGTAGGTGAATGTTCAGCGGTATCATCAATTATTCGAACTGTAAAGGCCAAAGACAACACATCCTGTGAAGTTCCAGATATTCTAATCAAGGAGCTGTCATCATCGTTCCAGGACTTGACTGCCGACCAGAAAACCAAGGCTACGAACTTAATTGGGACCTTTCAAGATGTGTTCCAATTTGACAAGAAGGACGAACCAATGTAGTCCATCATAAAATAGACACCGGAGACGCAAGACCCATCCGCCAAACAGCAAGAAGACTACCACTGGCTAAGCGGGAAGAAGCGGAAGAAATTATAGAGGACATGAGAATGGAAGGTGTAATTGAACCTTCAAGCAGGCCATGGGCTTCACCAGTGGTGCTAGTGAAGAAGAAGGATGGCTCTACAAGATTTTGCGTCGATTATCGTCAACTTAACAACGTGACGAAGAAGGATAGCTACCCGCTACCTCGAATAGACGATACTCTGGACACATTGGCAGGGTCAAAGATTTTCTCTACTCTTAATTTAAAGAGCGGATACTGGCAAGTGGATTTAGATCCAAAAGACAAAGAAAAGACAGTTTTTACCAACGGTACCGGTCTGTGGCAATTTACTTTTATGCCATTTGGGCTCTGCAATGCCCCTGCAACATTTGAACGACTTATGGAAACCGTGTTGACTGGACTGTCATGGAAAACATGTTTGGTTTACCTCGACGATATTATTGTGGTAGGAAAAACGTTCGAGGACCACATGAAGAACTTGGAAGAGGTTTTCCAAAGATTGAGAAAGGCTAACCTGAAACTCAGTCCAAAGAAGTGTCACTTATTTCAAAAAGAAGTTCATTATCTTGGACACGTAGTTTCTGGTAAGGGAGTAGTATAAGATACGACAACTCCCTCCGCGGAATGCAGACGATCTAATTAAGATAATGACTGGTATGTGTATTTTCAAAATTGGTGAAATTTTTTGATGTGACGTCGTAATGTGGAAATTGAATTTATTTGTTTCGATCTAATTATGTTAATGACTGTTATGTATATTTTCAAAATTGGTGAAATTTTTTGATGTGACGTCGTGATATGAAAATTGAATTTCTTTGTTATTTTGAGAAGGGAAATAATTGGGAAATATATTTTAAATTATTTTGAAATTTATTTTATTAATTTGACATATTTGGGAAATGTATTTTACATTATTTTGTAATTTCAAACGATTTCATTTATGAGGGAAAGTTTCATTAGTTTTGAGTTTAAGATTACGGCATTATTTGGGATAACGACAATTCTATTATGAGGTAAATGTATTTTGAGAAGGGAAATAATTGGGAAATATATTTTAAATTATTTTGAAATTTATTTTATTAATTTGACATATTTGGGAAATGTATTTTACATTATTTTGTAATTTCAAACGATTTCATTTATGAGGGAAAGTTTCATTAGTTTTGAGTTTAAGATTACGGCATTATTTGGGATAACGACAATTCTATTATGAGGTAAATGTATAGCTATTATCATTAGTTGATTGGGGAAAATCTTTAACAGGGAGATAAAGAAAAATGTATTTTACATTATTTTGTAATTTCAAACGATTTCATTTATGAGGGAAAGTTGTATTAGTTTTGAGTTTGAATCGCAAATAAAAAGAGATGTTCGGAAATTTAGAACTTTAGTATACAGTCTAACATAGTACTGATATATTATTGTCGACCACCGAGATGTGTTACATCAGAGTTAACGATGACATAACTTCCCCTACATCAACCTCGACGCAGATAGCGCCGCTCAATCACGACGTGGTATTTGTTTCTTCGGGGGCAATACCAGAAGTTTCTACAGAGATGACGCCGTCGACAGCCTCGGAGCCGACGTTAGATAACCAGGAGGAGATGGCGCCGTACAACGACGACGTGGTGTTTGTTTCATCATGGACAATACCAGAAGTCTATACAGAGATGACGCCATCGACTTCGGGAGACGCCGTCCTTATAGAAAACGATAACATGGACGTAGCCATCCTCAACATGAGTTGGGGTGAAGACCATGTAGGTTTGCCTCCACCGACCCCTATGTTCATAGACGACGAGGTCATCGTCATAGATGCGGAAGAAGATGCAGCCATGACCGATATAGACGACGACGATGATGAAGAAGACACGACCGATGAAGACAATGAAGATATGAATGTATTAAATTGTAGATATAGTCGTATAAAAATTATTAAATTAAATTAAATACATATATATATATATATATATATATATATATATATATATATATATAAAATACACGTATTTTCAATTAACACCATTTTACCTATCCATATCTGTCGAACAATTGAAGAGAAGTTAAATATTTTATTATTTGTTTCTGTTTCGAACTCTATTACTCGTACATGCTTATTTTGGAAAACGAAATATGGTAGTAAAAGAGGAATGTTCTAATTTTAGTTTGAAGGTTAAAAGAGAAATTTTTCATGAATTAGCATGTATATAAAGAAGTTCTCGTTTAACAGAAATTATTCTTTGACCGCTGGTACACAGAGACGCATTAAGTATCACTAATCTTCAGGTAAGAATATCGAAAGATATTTTCATTTATTAATAGTTGCTAATATTTTATTTATTGTTAAGCAGAAATGGACTTTGCAACGCTAAATAAGAAAGGACAGCTGGGAGACATTAAACCCCGGAAGAAACTTACAGATCTAGAAGTTAATAAACATTATCGTTTAATTGATATTAAAGCTATTACCACAGGATTTGGAAGAAAAATAATTGCTGAATGTGAAGACTTTGTAACATATCTTCCATCACGGTTTGACGACTTGACTGATGAACAATTATGTCAGTTGAAAAAAACAAATATTACAGGATGGTGTATAAAATTTACTGGTATAAAAGATTATGGTGTTGGCAAACAAGCTAGATTAGTAGAATTTGAAAAATTGTAATTTACTATATATGTATATATTGTAAATAAAACGGAACTGTATATTATATTTTCTAATTTATTACATATTTTACCTATTATTACCATAAATATAACTCAACTATTTTTGATGTTTAGTGTTATCCATTACTTCATGCTGTTAACATGTGTACAAAATTTAAACACCCATTTTCTGCAATAATTGCAGGACCGTCAGGTAGTGGAAAATCTTATTTCGTTAATAATTTCTTGAACGATATTAACAATATGAGTGATACGACATTTAAAAATATATATTGGCACTATGGAACTTGGCAAAGTTTATACAACACAATAAAAGGCGTAGAATTTATTGAAGGCTTACCCGATATAGAAAGTATTGATGGAAGTTATCCTCAATTAATGATAATTGATGATTTAATGAGAGAAACAGATGGTCGCGTTGTTGATATATTTACTAAATGGTCTCATCATAAAAATTTATCAGTATTTTTTCTTACTCAAAATTTATTTCACCAAGGAAAAGGTCAGCGAGATATTTCACTTAATGCAAATTACATAATTTATTTTAAAAACCCTCGAGATAGGGCACAAATTCTACACTTATCACGACAAATTTTTCCGGAAAATGTAAAATTCGTACAAGAATCTTATAATGATGCAACATCTGAACCACATGGATATTTAATTTTCGATCTTAAACAAAATACTCCCGATTGGTTACGTTTTCGTACGTCACGTGATGGACTTACATATATTTATTTACCTAAAAAAACATATAAATATATATGTAAAAACATGCCTGACATTATTTCATAAAAATGAGTAGAACTGTAATAAACAACGCCGAATTTCTACGCGCTCTACATATGCTTAAACCAAAATATAGGTTAGCATTATTAAAACATACTGATTGTAATTCAATTAAATGTATTTGTGAATGTGTTTATAATATTTTACATGGTAAAATTCCTCTCAGTCGAAAACAACAACTTGATGTGGGGCGACATAAAAAAGTTTTAAGAAAACTTGTTAAACGTGGTGAAAATTGGAAAAAGAAGAAACGTGTATTAGTACAGTCCGGTGGAGCTTTCTTACCATTTCTATTAACGCCACTTTTAACAGGAGTACTGAGCAGTTTATTTAAGAATTAATAAATATGGAACATGCTAAGAAGTTGATCTTGATATCTCCAGAAAATTTAAATCGTATACAAAATAGTGTTAAAGAAGAGGAAAACATAACTAATCAGTTAGATAATGATATGATAGATGTTTTAAAACAAAATATATCAGAATATGAAAAGTGGCGGAAATATCAAGAAATTTTGCAGAGATATTTATATTTTCAAAAACAAAATAGGGAACCTATAAAACTACCGATTGAACAGGAATTACCCGCAGATACTAATTTGCGAGCAGAGAAACAAGACGATATTGAACATATAATAAATGTAATACCAAAATCACATCGAGAAAATGCCCGTTTACTAATGCAAAGATTACAAGTACAAAATATTATTTCGTGGGATGAAAAAGGGTTAGTCCTGAGAGAAAAAAATTGTTTGTCTTAGAACCAGAAATTAAAATTTCTGATAAACGCAAGTCAAAATCTAAGAGAGAAAATACTGGTTTACTGTTTGACGACGACGACGACATCACTAGATCTACAAAACAAAAGTGGAAACGCTTTACGTTTTCATAATGAATAAACAACTATCTAATATTTACTATGATCCATCACATTCTGCTGGTTTTTCTGGAGCAAATAATTTAATAAACTATATGAAAGAACAATACAAACCCGGTGAAATACGAAAATGGATTAGTTCTCAGGATGCCTATACTTTACATAAGCCCGCTCGAAAGCATTTTCAAAGAAATTCTTACCGAGTTACAAATATATCTGACCTGTTTCAGGCGGATCTTAACGACATGAGAAAGTTAAGCCGTTTTAACGATAATCATAAGTACATTTTAACAGTTATTGATGTATTCCGTCGATATGCCTGGGCCATTCCATTGATGGATAAAAAACCTTCATCGGTTATTGAAGCACTTAAAATTATATTTAATGAACGAAAACCAATTTATCTACAAACAGACAAGGGATCAGAATTTATTGCGAAATCAGTAAAATCGTATTTGAATGAAAATGATGTTAAATTTTACGTGACTCATAATCCTGATACTAAGGCCTGTTTTGTTGAACGGTTTAACAGAACTTTGAAAACAAAAATGTATCGCTATTTCACATATAAAAATACATATAGATATATAGATATATTACAAGATCTAATTACTTCTTATAATAAAACAAAACATCGATCGATAAATTCGGCTCCGTGTGAGGTGAATGATACTAATATATTAGAAATATGGAGAAATCAGAATAAAAATAAACAAAAAATAAACGATAATCAGAAAAAATTTAATATTGGAGATATTGTGCGAATATCTAAATATAAAAATATATTTGAAAAAGGGTATGAATCAAACTGGAGTGAAGAATTATTTAAAATATATGCTATTAGTAACAGAGTTCCTGTCGTTTATAAACTAAAAGATTTAAATAATGAAGTTATAGAGGGCACTTTTTACAAAAATGAACTACAGAAAGTTTTTATCGAACCTGACACAATGTATAAGATTGATAAAATACTGGCTTCTAAAGGAACTCGTCACAGAAAGAAGCTTCTAGTCAAGTGGAAAGGTTACAGTGACAAATTTAATTCTTGGATATCAGCAAGTTCACTTCGTTTATTAAATCATGATTGAGAAAGAATTTTTTATAACATTGCCTAGCAATAACTCTATGCAATACTTTCCAAATAATAAAACTACACATTTTACTACACAACTACCTTAGAATATAAAACTAGAAGGTTCATGGGAAGTAGCATTATCAGAAATAATTTTTCCTTGTTCGATTTATAACATTAACGAAAGAGAAAACAAAGTTAAAATTAATATAGTAAAGAAACATGAAAATCAGTCAATAGAAAATTATGAACAAGCAAAAATACCTTCGAAAAATTATGATAGCGTTGATAGCGTATTACATGAAATGAATAAAAATATAACAATTAATGAATATGTGGCATTTTCTTATGACAAGACAGAAAAACGAGTAATAGCAAAATTAAAAAATACAGACATAACCTCCTTAAAATTATCTCCAAGATTAGCATTACAACTTGGATATTCACCATTCACTGATATAACTAAACAGAAAATATCGATAAATTTACCAAATTTAATGTTAGGAATTCCTCCACAATTATTCATTTATTGTGACATCATTGAACCTCAAGTAGTGGGAGATGTTGTTACTCAGTTGTTAAGAATTGTTCATGTAAAAACTGATAAATATGTTTTCGGATCTAATGAAATGATATCATACGCACAGCCTCACTTCGTTCCTGTTTTAAGAAGAGAATTTACAAACATAGAAATAGATATAAGGACAAATGATGGTTATTTAGCACCATTTCAGTTTGGTACGTTGTGCGTTAAACTACATTTCCGACGATCATCATGACAACTTGTCCATATCAACAATATTATAATGTACAAGCAGGCAGTGGTATTGGAACTGTATACAAAGGGAACCAATTTCAACGGGGTCATGGTATAGGAAGTTTCTTTAGTGGGTTATTTAGAAGTGTTCTACCGTTAATAAGAAAAGGTGTCGGTGCCCTTGGTAAAGAAGCATTAAATACAGGAATTGATTTCCTAGGTGATCTTAGTGAGAATCATTCACCCAAAGAATCATTCAAAAAACGTATTGCAGAAGCGGGGGTCAATTTGAAACGTAAAGCTGATGATAAAATTGAAAAATTAATGAAAGGCTCAGGCTATAAAAAGAAGAGAATTGTTAAGAACTTAACTCATTCGAAAACTTTACGTCCTGCCGTAAAGAACAAAAAACGTCGTAGACAAATAGATATATTTGATTAAAATGGCATTCCTACACGCTCAATCTTGCGAATGTATTAAAACTGAATTAGATTTATTTGCTATACCACCTACACAGACAAGTATTGAAAGCGGACAATGGGTAAACTATAAACCATTGTCTTCCATTACTGAAGATGGCCCAATAGAATTTGTTATACCCGGTCATGGAGAGGATTATCTTGATTTATCTCAAACAATGATTTACATAAATGCTAAAATTATTAAAACTGATAATTCTAGTTTAAGTGAAGCAGAAAACATAGGACCTGTCAATAACTGGCTTCATTCAATGTTTAGTCAAGTTGACATATATTTAAATCAAAAACTTGTATCTCCGCCGAATAACACTTACGCTTATAGAGCATATATCGAGTCTTTATTAAATTATGGTAAAGATGCCAAAGAGTCTCACCTCACTTCTAGTTTGTGGTATTCTGACGATGCTGGAAAGATGAATAATACAGACGCAAGCAGTAATACAGGATATAATAAACGTCAAAAATTTACTGAAAAGAGTAATAATGTTGATATGATCGGACATCTTCATGTTGATATATTTAATCAAGAAAAATTTTTACTTAATGGTGTAGAAATGAGAATACGATTAGTTCGTTCAAGGGATAGTTTTAATTTATTGGGAACGGACTCAAACTATAAAGTTCAAATTAACGAGGCCACATTACTTGTTCGACGTATAAAATTGAATCCAAGTATTTTATTAGCCCATAATAAAGCTCTAGAAGTATCGACTGCTAAGTACGCCATCACCAGAGCGGAAGTGAAAGCCATAACGATACCCATAGGGGTCCAAGGGAAATCTCTGGATAATATTTTCTTAGGTCAACTTCCTAAGAGGTGTATAATAGGATTTGTATCTAATAAAGCATTTAACGGAGATTTTAAACTTAATCCTTTCAACTTTGAAAATTTTAAAATCAACTACTTATCATTATGTGTAAATGGACAGCAACTGCCTTCGAAACCTCTTCAACCGTCATTTGGGGATAAAAAATCATATATTCAAATGTATAACACATTATTCTCAGGAACAGGCATACATTTCGGAAACAGCGGTAACGGTATCGACAGAGACAGCTTTCCAAATGGATATTGTTTAACAGCATTTGATTTGACACCTGATCTAGCGGCAAATTCAATGGTACACTGGAATTTGACACGGCATGGTTTTTTAAGAATAGAAGTTGGTTTTGAATCATCCCTTATTCTGTAAATTGTGTTATATATGCTGAATTTGATAATATTATAGAAATTGATAAAAATAGAAATGTTATTGTAGATTATGGTAGTTAATATGTGAAATATATTTGTATTTAGTTTTATATATATAATAAAATGTTAATTATATTTGCTTTAGTTTTACTATTTTCCTATATATATATATATATATATATATATATATATATATATATATATATATATATATTCCTACAACACTGAATTCAAATTTAGTTAGACAAAAGTATTCGTGCTGTTACAGAAAATGAATGCTGCATTTATTCAGAAAATATTTAGAAAGTATTTCAAAAATATTTGCGATTATGGAGTATATGCAGCGAATAATCTACCTCGATATGTTAACTTTCCATGTGCCCTTGTTGTTAATACCGATCCTGATACTTTACCTGGTACACACTGGGTAGCAATTTTCATTGATCGACAGGGTTACGGTACATACTTTGACAGTTATGGACGTCCGCCATATGTACAACAGCATAGGGATTTTCTTAAAAGAAACACAAAGGAATGGACTTACAACACGCTCACTTTGCAAGATTACACATCATCTGTTTGTGGTTATTATTGTTTAATGTATTTGTTATTTCGAATGAATTTTTATAAACATAGTGATTTTATAAAATTGTTCAGCAATTATAATAAGCATGAAAATGATCAATTTATAAAGTATATGTTTCATTATTATTTTAATAAAACTCAATAATTTTAAATAAATATTTTATTTAGTATACATAATAATAAATGAATATATATTTATAAAATACAATTATTTTTTTTATAATTTACACCCCATCCATGAGTGGTTCACTTTGCGATGACTGCGCCTCGGACGTTGGATTTGAAGTTAGATTCTTCCATCTATTTCTTTCGGCAATACGAAAATTTTTCTTAGCCTTTTTTGACATTTTGACAGTGGGTACCAAAATAATCTTCTTGTCTTTCAAATGCTCCATCGGCTTATAAGTAGGATGGTCCACATCGTCCCAATTTTCAGTCGACTCAACCACGTACATTTTATTTGTAGACGCCATATTTTAAAATTACTACAATAACTGAATACAACAATGTATGGATTCACAATGACATTTAAATATTTTGACCTCTTTTATTATACAAGGTAGGTAGGTAGATAATTAAAAGTCAATTAGTATTGCTATACATGTAAATATGCGACTATATCTATTTTAAAACAAGTGTATATACAAAAATATCAGAAATTATGTACAGTAAATATTATCACATAGCTTAAACTAATTCTTATGAACTAATTAATAGTAATCTTATTAACTATCTATAAACTACAAATTAATTATATCTAGCTCTTTTAGTTCCATAAGGTACACTACTTATATCGTCCACTAATCGGCGTTTCATAAAGTTTATACTAAATGTTTTAGTTTCTACCTTTGTGTTAACACTATGATCACTGGTACACCTTATATTTTTACTCACTATCACAGGGTTTGGTTTATTTGTCTCTAATATTAAACTTTTCATGGCGGTAAAGTTAATCAGTTTTGAATTTTTATAATTTAAAGTAAATCCTTTCACTTTACAAACCTCACTTGTTTCACTGGTCGTTGGTGAAAATACTTTGTAAGCATAATTTTTAGGCCCTCCACAAACAAATTCTGTTATATAACTACCATCACCATAGCAGGCCAGTTCATCGGTGAGATCACCCAGAAAATTACCAATCGGTGGTTCATACTGGCCTTCTAAATGGCGATATATAATAGAATCTGTGTCGTAGTATAATACTCTACGACCTAGAGGTTCTAAAAATTCATGCAAACGAAGTCTTGCCTGGGCCGTAGTATAAGCCGCGATTACGACGTTCACTGTGCGAAGCTGGTCCACGGCTTCTTCCTGCTGGCGTGAAGTCACGTACAGCATCTGGTCACCGGCCGGAAGTATTCGCTGGACCTCTACTGCAGGATTCGCCAATAGCTCGTATAGCTCCTCAGCACAGGAAACGGTCGTTGTTCGCGGCATATTCTCTGCCTGGGCAAATTTACCTGAACATACATATGAGTATTAGTAAAATAATAATTATTATATAAAATATATTTTCTTACCCCAAAAAGAATTCAACATAAGTTTAGCAATGGATCTCTTTCCCGCATTTTTTTCTATGTTGTCGGGATCTAGTTGAATTCCTTCTTGCTCAAAATAACTCTTCCGGTATTCTGTTTTGCTAACATCGTCATTGCAGTCGTTGGGATATCCTGAAGCTTCCTGTTTCATTTTCAGGAACGTATTTATGTAGCTAGCAAATAACCCTCCCGTTTGGGTCTCTTTGTCATATACGGTAACTTGGTATTGCCATATTTCGTGAATTTTTATAATTCTGTATCCTAAAGATACAGCGCGCCGTACTTCGTCAGCAACCCAAGTTCCGATGAATTGTCTGTCATGGTCTTCGTGCGTGCAATTATTCTGTTCTAATTCGTCGCAACATTTCCGACATAAAACGAACATAAGTTTTCCATGGGCTTTACGAGGTAACACTGGATGGAACATATCACTGGGTGGTAAAATAGTACATTTTATTAATCCTTCGACATTGTCAATATTATTATTGGGGCATAATACGTCACATTCTGAACCCACAAAAAGTTTTGGATGACCTATGGGATATTTTCCATATTTACAAACGTACGGGTATAGCGAACACACGTCAACGTATTTAATTTTTTCGTTGATTTCCGTTTTTGCATATAACGTCGTGTTACCTGTTCGACCCCCGAAAAATGCATCCCGTGGTTCTAATGGTAAATAATTTAAAGTCGGGTGATTATTAAGCTGCCTTTCTAAATTTTTGTCATTCTTTAATGTTTTTCTAAGCTCACATTCTCAAATTTTTATAACTGTATATCCTAAATTTTTAATTTTGTTCAATTTTTCCAATATTCTCTGATATCTATGCTCTAAAGTTTCTTTAGTACTATTATATAATTTTTTGTCTCTATTTGTCCGATAACACAACACACACCCATGCCAAAAACATCCTAAAAATTCAAATACTAATTTATCTGCATCATAATAACCATCGACTTTAAATTTCTTTTCAATAACTGCTTCGGAACCATTGCCTGCATGTTGAATCTGAATTCCGCGCGAAATTTCTTGTTGAATCAGCCACATTAATGCTATTTTGGACTGATTATCCTTTAATCTATATCCTCTACGAGGAATAATTCCAATTGTTTCTGGTTTTAAGAATAAACGACGGAAAACAGTATTGCAGGCAGATGCAATAGTTACCGAATTAGAAAATGGACACAATTTACAATCCTGGATAAACGTTTTTCTAAATTTTTCACAGACACGACGTAAAATATCAACATCTGATACACAATATTCAACTAATTCCTTTTTCATATCAAAAACGGCATTATTTTCTTTTTGACTAGTGTACCATTCGAAAAATTTTTGTCGTGCAGAAATAGACATATCATTTACTCCGTAATACTTAGCAGAAGGTAGTGGCCCGACATAATTTTTATTTTCTTCTTTGTTAAAAAAATGAGGGAAATAACCCTTTTTAATCGTTGGGGACAAGTCCATTGTTTTTGGTAGCGCGGCTAATGACATAGGAAGATAATTTAACGAATCGATAAATTTTACATGATTAATTTGTAACATCATGATTTTTGACCCATTTAAAATTAAATTTGGTTTCATATTTTGTTCTTCTACTAAATACTTTAAAATAAATTGACAGTCGAAGGATTTTGCGTTATGTGCAATGCAAACTACGGAAGAAAATGAAGTACGAGGTGCTAGAACATAGGTTAAAAAATTTTGAAGTGGATTATTTGTAAAAATGTGCTCACGGATGCCACATGTACTACAAAATTGTTTTATGTCCGAAATATCACAGCAAACAGAACACGATTGTTGTAATACACATATATGAATTTCATGTTCAAAATTTTCCCCATTTCTTTTTTCTTGCCTAGTCTCAAAATCATAATAAATGAATAAACTATTATCCTTTAGAGTTTTTGTATCTTTTACCATGTAACAGAAATTATTTGGAGCATGATAGTTGTAGCAAAGTTTGCAATATGTCTCCCCGCATACATGATGTCTCTTAGTCTTTCATTGATATATTTTTAAACATTGTTGACATTTTTTTAATATTTTACACCGGGTTGTTTTATGATTTTTGAAACAATGTTCTCCTCGAAAATTTCCACCACATTCGTCGCAAGATAACATTTCGTAAACAGGAGCGCATGCAGGAGAATAATAACAATACGCGCAGATATTTTCACAAGTATGACCACCGCGGTTGTTATAGGGAATATGACATTGCTCGCAAAAATATCTGCATGAAAATGTAGCCGGTAAACTTCTAATAACTGAGTAATGATTCTGATGATATAAAAGATTCAGTCGTGCAAGATTTTTTCCTTTCATACCTTCAAAAATAACATTTCCGCGACTATTATACTCATATACAACAATGTTATAATTAGCATAATAGCGTTGGAATTCCGTGAGTTCGGGAATACCCGCTCCATTATCATTTATACGTACGTTAGCATTCAACAGTAATTCTCGTGCTCGCGTCCCCTGTATCCCATGTTTGTCTTCGACAATATATTTATGAGACGGATCTTTTGTAATTAATGACTCTGCTACAACTAGTGCTCGCGGTAAACATAAATTGTCATTGTTAATAATGTGTATTACCCCATGTTTTCGTCGACAAAATTCCGCGTACGTAAGACCATGACCCCGATGCTGACCACTTCCAGAAGGCATTGTTACTTTGGTCATTTCTATAGTAAAATGACCATCGGAAAATACTTCCTTATTACTCTGCAGGATCTTCTCCAGGGACTCCCAGACGACATCGATATGCAACTGATCGGCGCGGCGGTAACTTAACCAGGCTGGTCCGTTTTCCAAACGCGGCGTTTGGAAAATAAATCCCACGTAATCACTCGGATTGCACATCTCCATCACATATTCCACAACGGCTTTCAAACCGTCGTAGAACCAAATTATAGAGTTTTCAGTTTGTGGAGGCTCACTAACACTGAATGTAATTCTTCGCCCCAACACATTAAACCGTTTTGCGTGTTTCTGAATGTCAGAAACAATGTTAAACCGCGCACCATTTTCATCAGTTCCTTCTAAATTATTTACACCCCTACCGATTTGTAGAGTTTCATCAATTATGTTTTCACAAATTTCAAAAAACGCATTATAATTTTCTTCTTCGGAAAGAGATGTTTCTACAATTTCTTCGCAGATGCGGAAAAAGTTTTCAAAATTTTACTGATCCATAGCGAAATCGATACTTGTTACACCGATACAAAATGTAACTATACCAATGGATTTGTGTTTACCTGCCTCTTTATATACACGAGTATTTACGAGTCATTAACAGCTTAGGGTTTCCATAATTACCTAGTATGCAAGAAATATATAATAAACTTTTCAAATAAGGATAGATGTAGGTATAAATATAAAAATTATGTATTTAAATATTTTTTATTTATAACTAAATTATATATTTATTTTCCCTCATAATAAATACCTCTGCACACTTCACGTCTTTTAAAGTTTTATGCTTATAATATATATACATTTCATTAAATATATTCCTAAATTCTAAATAATTATTATTATATATACAATTATATAAACTAATATCTAAATCCAAATTAAACCTAATACTATATACAACTACATCTTGAATTAATTTTTTATATTCATTCTTAAAATTATTATACTTACACCTATAATTAAAAATGTACTTATTTATTAAATTTTCTACTCTAACTAAACTATTTATCATATTTTTACTTAAGACTAAAAATTTATTAATATTCCTTAATTTTAATTGTTCTTTTGGCAATAAACTTACAACTACACCACCTACTCTCGTAATACGGTCCATTTCCTGTCTGCTACACACTTTCTTTAAATTAACTTTTTAATAAAATTTAAAAATTCTTCAAAATTGTCAATGTCGATATAGTTTTTTCTCACCACGTCACTCACTAATCGAGTTACCACTCTCATTGATGGATTGGGATCGACGCCCACCGCAAAAAATTTCATCCTATTCTCATCTAGAGGCATCGTCCATACATTCAAAAGCCGATCATTATTATCTCTTAATTGTTTATTCGGTGGGAAAGCAAAATTCGCCACTTCTGCTGCCCCCGTTATAATGTTTAATGTACCATTATTTGATAATAATGAATCGGCTTCTGAATTAATTTCATCTTCAAAAAAGGGTTGAGCGTGTGGCTCGCTACAATTCTTTTTTGAAGATGACTCTTCCCCGCTTTCGCTAACGGACCGGCTTCTTTTTGGAGTCCGTTTAAACAAGGCCGTTAAAGCCTCATTTAAAATATCGTCAACTGAGTCGGTTGGTGCCTCCTGTGGCGCTACAAAGTTAATCTCGTCCTCGAGATTAACTTCTTTGTCTGCCACGATCTCACCTTCCTCGATCTCGTGTAGAATGGTCTGGATTTCCGCTTCTACGACTGCTATGGCTACGTCTACCTCATCATCTGCTACAGGGAGGACGTTTTCTACATTTGACGATGGCTCTACCTCCGGGACATCTTCTTCCCGGGGCACTACGATGAGGTCGTCCATATATGATGATGACATGTTGGTAGCCTTCATGACGGGCTTCTTCGGGGAGGTCGTCATCGGCGTGGTGGTTTCCGAATAAGGCAAAACAAAGTCATCGTCGTCGAAGCACAAGTTGGTGGAGGACATCTTGATAATTCTTGATAATATAACAGCACTATAATAGTCTGTATACTAAAGTTTTAAATTTCCGACTTCACTTATATATGAATCTGTTGATGACACATAAAAATATTCATATTTTCAAATATTGTATTCAACTTTCTAGGTCTATATAACCATTATCTCAAATAATCTGGTAATCTTTACAAATTTATTTTGCGACTCAAACTCAAAACTAATACAACTTTCCCTCATAAATGAAATCGTTTGAAATTACAAAATAATGTAAAATACATTTTCCTTTATCTCCCTGTTAAAGATTTTCCCCAATCAACTAATGATAATAGCTATACATTTACCTCATAATAGAATTGTCGTTATCCCAAATAATGCCGTAATCTTAAACTCAAAACTAATGAAACTTTCCCTCATAAATGAAATCGTTTGAAATTACAAAATAATGTAAAATACATTTCCCAAATATGTCAAATTAATAAAATAAATTTCAAAATAATTTAAAATATATTTCCCAATTATTTCCCTTCTCAAAATAACAAAGAAATTCAATTTTCATATCACGACGTCACATCAAAAAATTTCACCAATTTTGAAAATATACATAACAGTCATTAACTTAATTAGATCGAAACAAATAAATTCAATTTCCACATTACGACGTCACATCAAAAAATTTCACCAATTTTGAAAATACACATACCAGTCATTATCTTAATTAGATCGTCTGCATTCCGCGGAGGGAGTTGTCGTATCTTATACTACTTAAGGGTATTGCAGTTGACCCGGAGAAAATAAGGGCTGTGAGTGACTGGCCAGTACCGAGGGATAAACATGAATTGAGAAGTTTCCTTGGTCTCTGTACATACTACCGACGTTATGTACCTGGATTTGCCAACATAGCGAAGCCATTGACAAGGCTTACTGAAGAAGGCAGAAAATTTATCTGGGAGATGGACTGTCAAGCTGCGTTCAAACAACTTAAATATTCCTTGACAAGCGCACCTGTTCTAAGTTATCCTTTACCAGAAGGAGAATTCGTTCTTGATACAGATGCCAGCAACGTTGGGATTGGTGGCGTTCTTTCCCAGATACAAGACGGACAAGAGAAGGTTATTGCCTATTTTAGTAAGACCTTGTCAAAACCAGAGAGGAATTATTGCGTCACCAGAAAAGAACTTTTGGCGGTCGTGAAATCCGTGGAGCACTTCTAAAAATATTTGTACGGTAGAAGATTTCTTATAAGAACTGACCACGCTGCTCTCAAATGGCTGCTACAATTTAAGAATCCTGAAGGTCAGGCAGCTAGATGGATTGAAAGATTGCAAGAATATAACTTTGTTATTGAGCATCGAGCAGGTACAAGCCATCGTAATGCTGACGCATTATCAAGAAGACCTTGCCAAGACGAATGCAAGCATTGCAGTCGTTTAGAGGAAAAACTCTCTACCATCGCTAGAACAACAGTAGTGAATGATAGTTGGCAAACGGAAGACCTTCGCAAGGACCAAGAGAATGACTCTGACTTGAAAATCATACTGGATTGGAAACGTGGAGATAGCAGACCAGTTTGGAAAGATGTTGCACGACACTCACAAAGTGTAAAATCGTACTGGGCGCAGTGGGACTCTATTGTTGTTGAAGAGGGCCTCCTAAAACGTGTCATAGAGAATACTGAAGGTACTGAGAGTAGAACTCAGCTGATAATCCCTAGAAATAGAGTACCGGAAGTATTGGAGGAGATCCACGATGGATCTGGACATTTTGGTGTAAATAAAACCCTCGAGAGATTACGCCAACGATTTTACTGGGTAAATTGTAAAGAAGATATTAAAGAGTGGTGCAAGAAATGTGTGGTCTGCGCGGGAAGTAACGGGCCACATAGGAAAAGAAGAGCTCCTATGCGCCAATATAACGTTGGAAGTCCCTTTGAACGCATTGCGATTGACGTGGCCGGACCATTCCCCGAAACTGATGATGGAAATAAATACATAGTAGTAGTAATGGACTACTTTACTAAGTGAGTCGAAGCCTATTCATTACCCAACCAGGAAGCCGTAACGGTCGCTGAAGTCTTGGTAAAAGAATGCATCTGCCGATTTGGAGTACCGCGAGAGATACATTCCGACCAAGGAAGGAATTTCGAGTCTGCTCTGTTCCAAAATATCTGCAAGATATTAGGAATAAAGAAAACCAGAACTACTGCATTACACCCGCAGTCTGATGACATGGTTGAACGGATGAATAGAACAATAAATCGGTATTTGTCAAAGGTAGTCTCTAACCATCAACGAGACTGGGACCGACATCTTCATCTGTTCTTGTTGGCTTACCGTTCATCCGTGCATGAGACAACAGGGCAGACACCAGCTAACATCTTATTCGGGCGGGAGTTGCGCTTATCATGCGACCTGGTATTTGGCAGTAAACCCGGTGAAGATCTAGCTGGGGAGGACTATGTAACGGACTTACGGAGAAGAATGAATGACATCCATGAACAAGTCCGCGCAAACATTCAAGGTGCCAGCGATCGGATGAAGGATCAGTATGACGTCAAGGCTGAAAAAGGTGGTTTTCAACCTGGGAATTTGGTGTGGCTTTACAATCCACAAAGACGTCGTGGCTTATCACCGAAGCTACAAAAGAATTGGGAAGGTCCCTACGAGATCGTAAAGAGAATAAATGATGTGGTCTACAGAATTAGGAAAACACCTAATGGAAAGCCGAGAGTAGTCCACTTCAATCGGTTAGCCCCTTTCGCTGGTGATAACTTTGACGATCATCGTGGAGCGACGGTTCGCCGGGTTGTACCTGAGGAACCTACATTTGAAGACTTTATGGAAAGCCATTCCACTGGTCACAAAGCACGGTATGGCGTGACACGAGAAGAACAACGAGATCTGTTCACCGTGTCCCCAGAATATTCCCTCGCTCACTGTGTAGCGAAAGACATTAAAATGTCCCGCGGCATCGCTTCAGTTTTTAAAAGAAAATTTGGACGAGTACAAGAACTGGCCAACCAACGTCCAACTGTCGGAAAAACGCTACAACTGAAGGATGATAACGTAGAAAACAAGCGGTACCTTTACTACCTGGTTACCAAACAATACTCATATCTGAAGCCGTCATACCGCAGTTTATGGGACTCGTTGTGTGATATGAAGGACCATATTTTGAAGAACGACATCATAAAGCTGGCAGTACCGAAGATAGGCTGTGGACTAGATGGTTTGTATTGGAGGATTGTTACAAGCATGTTAGAAACAATCTTCCGCTTTACCGGAGTGGAAATTCTAGTCTGCAGCTTCAACTCTACCGGCCAAGAAGAGCTCACGCGGACCGTCGACTGTTACTTCTTCAAGACTTCCAGATGCACCAAGGGTGATGCATGCAGATTTCGTCATAACAAACTGTTACGGGACGAAACAGTCTTAAGGAGGGGGCAATGTAGCGAACCCAGGGTCGCGGCGCGGGCGGCGGCCGCTAGCGAGCAGGTCAGAACACGTCCGTTCACTCCCCATTGTTCTGATATACAAGGAATCAGAGAATATTCTAGAATGAACTGTTGTAATATAAATACCCCAAGCAAGAGATCGCGAGGACAGTCTTGTATTGATACGGGTAGAGAACACATGGTGATATAAATAAATAGACAGTGATATAAATAGTGTTGAAATAAATATTGCGTAGTTATAATTGTTTAAATAAACTATCTTAGTGTTTAAGCCTTTATTCATATATGTTAGTCTTAAATTAGTGTTTATATTTGTTAATTCTTAGTGTTAGTTATTTTTCATGATTCTTTATAATTCATATTTCTTTAATTAAACTTAGTTATATAAATATTAGTGTTTTTAATCAATTTTACACTTCACCTAAATAAATAAAACGTTACAATACAAAGTAGAGAAACACCGTACATGTATGATATCAATGAACGCGCGATAAATATTACCCTTCATTACAATAGTATTTCTATTTGAGTAAAAAGTTTATGCAACTACTGTATTCAGTGGTATCAATCAACACAGGCCAACATAGAACCAGGATTCTACAATCAGTCAGTAGTTTATTGCTCGATATTTGTTTTCATATGTTCCACTGTAAAAATGGCTACTCAAGTACCCCCTCGCCGCGCCACATCTCTCAGCGGGTGATGGGGTTTGAAAGTTCAGGCCAGCATGAACTATCCGCTTAAATGATAATGGCTATTATAAAGAAAAATTCGCAATCACTTACGTAAAGCAAGATTGATCTGAAATTCTCAGGGTCGATATTATAAAAGCGCATTAAATATAATCTTCATTTAAATAAATTTAAGTGACGATTCGGTTATTACAAACGTTATTTTAATTTAATCACTGATTAAATCTTTATTTAAAGTAATGGATGATTTTCGACAGTTTACATTCTTAAGTAGAGATTTTCTTACGTCAAAATGTCAGTATTGTCCGTTTCATCGATTTCATCGATATCTGATGTTGAATCATCTGAGGAATTAGAGTTGGAAATTGTGAGGCGAGAGCCACGAGTTTTCCGAAACCGAACAAACCCGTTTGAATATTTGTCAGATGAAGAATTCAGAAATCGGTTTCGAATGAGTAAGCATTCTAGTACAATAGTTTTACAACAAATTCAAGAATATATTAAACCAATGATCTACCGGAATTTTTCAATTTGTGCAATGAGTCAATTGTTGATCACACTTCGATTTTATGCGAGTGGTTCGTTTCAACAAATTATTGGAGACCATTTTAATGTAAGCACGGTAACAGTGGGAAGAATTATCCATCGTGTGACACATAGACTTGCTCAACTCGCAGTTCACAATATAAAAATGCCAAACACTGCAGCAGAGCGGCAAAATATTTGTTTAGATTTTTACAATATTTGTGGCTTTCCAAATGTATGTAACGCAATAGATTGCACACATGTTAAATTCAATCGCCTGGTGGTGAACAAGCTGAGTTATTCCGAAAGGTTTTTTCTCGGTAAACGTAGGTCGTGTGTGACGTCAAATTACGCATCATGTATATTATACCTCGATGGCCTGGTAGCACACACAACACTAGAATATTTGATAATTCACTTGGTTCGGGCGAAATTTGAAAATGGAGAGTTCGGTAACTGCTATCTTCTCGACGACAGTGGTTATCCCTGTTTATTTTGACTCCCATACTGCACCCTTGTAGTGCCGGAGAACAAAGATACAATACTGCTCGCATTAAAACAAGAAATCCAGTCGAAAGAACATTTGGGGTCTTAAAACGAAGGTTTTCTTGTTTGTCGAAAGGTCTAAATTTAAAACTCAACAAGTCATTAGCAGTTATTGTTGCTGTTGCTCTGCTGCATAATACATATTTGCATCAATAATAATGAAAATATTCATATCATGGATCAAGATAATTTACTAGAAGATGGTAACATTGTGGATTTAAATTTAGTCCAGTGAGTTTTTTTTTGCTTCTGGGTTTGAAGAAAACTCTGGGAGTGATTCCTATAACTAAAAAACACCTTTTTTATTTTTCAAATATTCAAAATTAGAAGCAACACCTATTTCATACGAATGTTGATGTATTAAGCATCAAAATTTAATTGTGTTCATAATATTAATTGACTTACAAAAATATGAAAGTTAATTTACTGAAAAATCATACTGATTGTCATTTATATTTTTTTAAATAATAATTCCAAAATACATTATTTAAATTGTACCTACAATGTTTCCTAACATTTCTGATTACGTGATTACAATAACTACAAACTACAAGAACGTTCTTGATTACATCAAAGAGAGAACAAATTTTGATTACAAGAATCAAATTAATGTAGGAACATTTTGATAAACTTTTGGTGGTTATTTTTTTTATATGAATTAATACATACATTATCTATTCGTGAAAGTTGTACATGGTCAATGATTGTCTCTTCAACTACAACATTTTCGTCAATAGTGTAGCTTTGATATGGACCTGGAACTTTTTATATATAAATTTTATAAAATTATCTAGGTAAATTTTAATTATATTAAAAGTACCATGAAAATCTCACAATTGTGTACGTGGATCTATATTTGTACTATCATATACATTTTCCAATTCACATTCCGCAGTTTGGCTTATTTGCAAATACTTTTTGGACACAAGATCAATTTTTATATCAACTGTGCCACCTCCAGTTTTGTAAACTTTTACCTTCAATACATTGCTAGCGTTTAGAAATGATTTAATATGCGTTAAAAAACATACCCTTTCTTTTGATTTGTCTTTTTTTGCTTTTTGTCGTATATTCTGTTTCGAATACCGGTTTGTTGTTGACAATTATATTGTCTTATTGTCTTGTGATATTTTCCCATGTATCTTTTTTTTTTTGACACGTATTGAATCTGGTTTTTTGTTTTCAATAATATTTATTTTTCTTCAAACGTCATAAAAGTGACAACTTTTGTGACGTGTTTGACAAGGTTGAAGTTTAATTTCTACGCCACCATAATATAATTTTTTATTCTAGCCGCCGTTTAATTTCTTCACCGCCGTGTGTAGAATAAGCCAATAAGAAGTAACTTGTACAATAGAAATCTGTAATATCGCCCTAAATGTCACTATAAATAGTTATTTAAGTATTAAGGGCAGTAAGTGCACCCTACCGGTTGAGGAGTAGTCCGAAAAAAAGTATCCGAAACCGTTAGGAAGCACTTACTGGCCGCAATGCTTGTTATATTTTTTGCACGATCGGTCCAATAATAATCAAATTATAATTTAGAATTATTTAATAGTATATTATGTACCGTGAACAGTAAGTGACAGTTTTTAGGTCGAGAACGTTGTTTGGGAAGTCGAGACCCGAAGGGTCGAGATTTCCTAAACATTCGAGACTGCAAAGATCGCTTACAGTTCAAGGTTAGTAAGCTATTTTTTGCAATACCTACAAAAATAATAGAAAAAGAAAAATAGGTTTCAAAATTAACGTCTGTCAGATTGATGTCAAAAATAAAAGTTGAATTGCAGTTGAGAGTAAGAGTGCAATGAATGTTTATGATGATGTGGAAACTAAATAATTACCATCTACCATGAATTGTAAGTAACACACTTACTGTCCACCGTGCACGGGAAGTGTTTACTATAGGCGACTCTGATTTACAGTGTCTGAATTTACTAACAGTGGCGACATTAGTATGGGTGCCGCCATGTTGCCTCTAATGTTATGAGCGGGAAACCGTTCAAAGCAGTAGGTACATTCAAAACGCTGTAAAAGTATTAAACTAAACGGTATTATATATTCATAGAAAAACTGTTTCGTTTAAATTTATTTTTTATTTACATTATTTATTACAAATACTCATCATATAAGTAGAAGTTATATATGAGATAAATACAAATTAACGTACATATAAATATTTTTTATAATCTTCAAACAAAGAAAATAAAGTAATGAATTAAAACAAAATTTGGAAGTATAGTTATTTATGTATCAAGGTTCTAAAAGTAATCTTTTTGGGCCGAAACCGAAGTTTGCAGCCGAGGCTGTAAATCAGATGAGGCCCAAAAAGAACTTTTAGCCGAGATGCACACAACATTTTTTAGGCGATTACAACAAGAAATTATGAATTTGTATTCAAAATCAATTTTTGACATCTGTGAAAATTTACTTTACGGCCGCATTTACTGTACGACCGCATTTACCTTACGGCCGCATTTACTTTACGGCCGCTATTTTTACTCGCAAATTCATTTCTTTTTCATTAATATTTGTAAAGGAATAGTTAAAATTTTACTTAGATATGTTATTATATTCTAAAATAATTAATCACATTAATAAGAACTATGTAAACCAATATTGAACAAACAAGCGGCTAAAAAATTTGAGTTTGACAGATGTCAAATAAAAATTGATACTTTAAGGTTGCCAGCAGATACGAAAAACAACAATTTATGTACCAGTCGCCTAAAAAAACTTTTTATTTAAACATAATATTTAATACAAGCTGTTACTCCCAGAGAAAAAAATAAGATATTTTTTTCTACAACTGTCCATTTGAGTTACTTTTTTAACAAATTCACGGAAAACACAAACTTCGAGCACATTATACAAAAATAACTCTTATGTAATTACAAATATTAAAAACTATTATATAAAAATTAGATTTAAGCTCTCATTGATTTACTCCCGTAAGATCTAGGTTCAATTTTTTTCTTTCCCGCAATTTTGAGTCTAAATGTTAAAAATCTTAAAACAACTTTTTTCTCTAAATTGTGGCATGTCAATATATGTGTAATGTTAATTTTTTTAAATACTTCCAAGAAAAATTCTTTTACATTTCTTTGTTTTATTGCGTAGGCATATACTGGCGAAATATTATTTCCATTTCTGAAAATACTTGAAATGTTTCAAATTAAATAAGATCAGATTATTAAAAGAGGTTGTCAACTTTTGGCCGAGGTGCACACATTTTTTAGGAGATTATAACAAAAATGATAAATTTTCGTTTGATGTCAAATACAAATTAAGCAGTTACGCAAAACAACTATTTATGTAATAGTGGCTTAAAATTAATTATTTTACCACGTGTTGAACTCTAAAATATTTTACCTCACAAAGATATGATCGGTCTGTAGGTTCCCAATTTAATCGACGTACTTTAGATGCCCATAATTTTCGATGTTTAGGATCTCTAGGAAATCGTTTCATTAAAAACCCTTTGGTATTTGAATTCGAGCAACCAAAGGCTGAACAACCAGTCATTTTTATGTATTAACGTTTGAAAAGTAGCTCTAAAAATTTAGCAATATAAAAAAATGTAGTTATATTTATTGTATCAAATGTTGTATTGGCATATTTCATATAAAAAATATATTTTATACCAACAAATATACAAATTTATTTACTGTACACATGTATATTGTACGGGCGACTGCTAGATTTTAGAGGCAACATGGCGGACGCTCGAAGAACCAATCAAATTGCGACACTGCAATGTCGCCACTGTTAGTAAATTCAGACCATATACCTATTAGTAATATACCGCTGATCCCCTATCTTCCCAATGTAATTGCCATACGTTCAAGAAAGCGTAATAGAGATATATCTTGCATCGCACACAGCTGTTACAGTGCACTTGGTACGCATGCTCATCACCCAAGAGGATAGTGTTTCAAAGTCACATTTAATATTTAAATAAAATAAATAAATATAGAAATTTGAAGAAAATAATGAATTATTGTACATAACACTGTAATAATCATTTAATATTGTTTATTGATAAATTTTAAGCTGTTTTGTATAGGGAGTGCGCCGGCCGCTAGGTGTCTCACCGAAGGACATAGCTTAAAATATTTTAAATTTCGCGATGTAGTAATTATATTATCAATAAACAATATAAAATGATAATTACAGTATTATATACGATAATTTATTACTTTCTTCAAATTTCTATATTTATTTTTTTTATTTTAAATAATAAATGTGACTTTGAAACACTATTTTCTTGCGTGATGAGCCTGCGCACAAAGTGCACTGTAACGGCTGTGTGCGATGCAAGATATATCTCTATTACGCTTTGTTGACCGTGTGGATCGCTGAGGATCAGCGGTATATTACTAATAGGTATATGATTCAGACACTGTACCATGGGCGCCCATAAAATATTTTTCAAAGGGGGGCAAAAAAAAAAACTATAAAAAGATATATATTTTTATGTCCAATTGTACTAACAAGGCTTAAATTTTAAGCAACACTTAACAAAAAATACTAATCGAAATTTTTATAGCATTGTTAAATAGTTCATTTGATTTTCTATTCCAATGTGATGTCCATTTTGATAAGTTTGTATGGCAATTTTCAAATTCATTCCATTTTTCGAAAATTCTTCAGAAATTTCATTAGGAACCTCTTCAATAAAATGAAGTTTATTGTAGTTAATTGTCTCAGATTTCTCTATTTTTTAATGATAGTTAAAATAACTAAACACAAATACTAACGGAATTATTTGTCCCACACATAAGCTTTAAGATAGAGCAAACATTAATAATTTTCTTATAGAACATAACGGTGGTGAAAGAATTAAATAATAAATTTGCGAAAAGCCAGGGGAGGGCAAGTGCCCCCTCTTGCCCCCCCTTATGGGCGCCCATGCACTGTACTCTGATTAAGCTCGCAGCGCCAAAGTGTGAATTTGTGAAACTAACGAAGCTGTGATAATTTTTGTTTTGACATAAGAATCAGTGTTATTTAGTAGGCGATTTTCTTTATTTTTTTGAATTATAAATGTGTTAATATTTATATTAACTTCTATACAATAAAGTTTAAGTTATTTATTTTTGTTTAATAGTATAATTTTCATTGTTTAATACATATATTTGTTTTAGCAGCAGTATATAAATTATTTGATTTCTGTGCTTCATTTGGGAACGTAGAACGAAGTTTGAAATTCTTTTTAAAGAAAATATAAGAATTTTTGCCAGTAGTTATTAATATTAAAAGATATTGTTTTTGAATTAAATTTTATGTCTTTACTATACGATGAATGGGTCATTAAAGCTGATTAAAAGAATATTTTAAATGTGTGTATCGATGAGAAGAATTTTTAGATTCTCAATATATTTTATTAGGTGACATTTTAAATAATAAGAATATAAAAAAAAACATTTCTAATATCCTCTAGTCAACAAACTATGGCATTACTGAAAATTTGCAAAATATGTAAGGCTGGATGCTGGAAACATTGGTTACATTGGTTATAAATCAAAAACACGAGTAAGCAAGAATGATTAAGTTAAAATTATTTATACAAATTTAAATTAGTTTTTAAGGATTTTTTTTTGCGAATATTATTTTTATTTAGTTTCATTCTCTTTTTATCTTTGTTTCTAGTATATTTCAAGAAATCTATGAAGCAATTGGGAATATTGCATATAATAAAGGGTAATGAATATCACATTAAAAACGATATTAACTAACTTCTAGAAAAGTAGCCATTCACTTCAAAATATAGAACACGCATTCATATAATCTGCTTACGGGTATTTTTAGTTTAAAAATCCAGGCCTTCAATTTATCTATTTTTTGTATTTTCCTAATTTATTATAAATATTTAAAGAACATTCTGCCTTTTTTGTAAAATAGTGGAAACTTATCTTATTATATTGTTATAATCAATAACAAATATGTCAAATTAAATGGTCAAATAAATTTTGTAAGCACCACACGCAACTAAAACAATACCGTCTATCACAGCTCCTGTAGTTTTAAAATTCGCCACCAGATAGAGTATCGCTTAGCAAGAGTCGCCTATAACCATGGAAACCAAATCTGCAATAAAAGTTCCACTTACTGTGTTTAAATTTTGTTATTAATAAGTAACTTACTGTGCAGGTATTGCAAAAAAATTATTTTGACATTTATAAAAAAATTGTTATTTTTAAGTAAGCTTTGATCGTTGTTTTGTTAACGTTGTTATGTTACATGAACAAATGTAAACATTACTTGGTTTTATTGAGCGATCTGTCAAATAGTTTCATTCTAAAATAAAGATTTTTTTGAGAAAAATGGAAGGAAGTGACGATTCGGATCTGGAAAATGCATGTAATATAGGATGTTCCTCAATTATACCACAAAAATCCAAAGAGAGGTATGAAAATACCTTCAAAATGTTGCCATCGTGGTGCAGTGAGAAAAAATATGAAAATATCACAGAAAATGTACTGTTGGCCTATTTTGTACTGAGAAGTCAGAAACTTAGATCTCCAAGCAGTTTATGGGCTGAGTATTCCATGCTCAAGGCTACAATCTTTTTAAACAATGCAGTTGATATATCAAAATTTACTACATTAATTGAATTTCTTAAGAGAAGTAATACTATATATCGGCCGAAGAAATCTAAAATATTTTCAAAAGAAGATATGTATAAGTTTCTTAAGGAATTTCCCGATAAAGTTTAGTTGAATGCAGTGTCGGACTGGCAAGTTTTGGCCCACCGGGCAAAATATATTTATTGGCCCCATAGGAATGCAATATGAAAATATAAGAAAACAATTATATTTTTAAAATATTTTTTTATTGTTTAACATAAAAGAAAACATATTTTTATTTAAATAAAAATTTTGATACAGGATATATAATCAGAATGTTCCATTTAAGTGTGCCACCATTGCTATCTCAAAAAATATAAGAGCTACGAGGTTGGTTAAATTAGCAAAGAACCACCATTTTACTATTAAAATTAACCAAACAAAAATGAGCAAAGTAGCATATTGAATCACAAGTGAGCAAAGTAAATAAATTTCTTCACAAGTGAGCAAAGTAAATAACATTAGTGAGCAAAATACACTAACTCTGAGCACAATGTTTTCATGGGATTACAGACATTATAATACATTTTACATTAAATTTAATTATAATTTATAAACATAATTGTACTGTTGATATTTTCATTATTAAATAAAAAAGTACAATGTTTTTTTTTTTTTAATTATATTTTAAGATTGTGGAAAAAATTATGTTTAGCACACGTGAGCATGTCTTTTTCTCACTTGTCCAGTTGGCACACTCGCTTCCCTCGTGTGGCCAATTTCTGGACCCGTGAGAAAAAGACATATTTTGCTCACTTGTACTAAAAATAGCTATTAAGTATAAATTATTGAAATAAATATTTTGTGTTTGATAATATTTTGTATTTTGATTGTGGAAAAAAATCAGGTATTACACTCGTGAGCAAACGTGCATTTAATCACTAATCCAGTTGGTGCCCTCGCCTACAGCTCGGGCGCCCAACTTCTGAACTCGTGATTAAATGCACTACTTTGCTCACTAGTATTAAAAATAGCTATTATTGCTAACAAAATAATAAATTACTTTAGTAACTTGGATGTTTTGTTTTCGGTAAGCCTGAAAGGAAAATAAGAGATAGATAGGTATATGATGAAAATATTGTTTGAGCATTGCTCGCTAGAGGCATCAGTGTAGTTGTCATTAATTTTTGTTATTGATCATTATTTACGGTTTTCATTTCGATTATTTTGAAAATATATAAATTTAAAATATACAATTCTAATGTCAATCTCAAAAGCACGAAGGCTTCAGGTGAGGAATACGCAACAATAATACTGTGTGACTTATCGAATACATAACGAACCAAGTGAAGTTTAAAGTCTGTACTAGGATTTTTATAAAAAAAAAATACAAAGCTATGAATCATTTGTACTCAATTTTTAATAATCACATAATGTCTCTATATACAATCACATTTTAATTTGTATCATTAAACAATGTGATAAATAAGAACGTGTTTCGTGTCTTGTTTCATCTGAACAGCCTTGATGTTTCGAATATACTACTTTTATACACGTCGTATATCTGACTGCTTTGATTTTTCCAAAACTAAATAAAATGTCTGGCAAAATTTAGCAAAAAGTTCAATAACACGGTGCTAGGCAAAATGAATCGATTATATATTTTTCTTTTAGCCAAATAATACACAGTTACCAATGCACTAAATTTATATAAATCATCGACAGGTTATCCTTATCATGTATCAGTGTAGATGACACAACTAAGGAATCCTTTTTGCATAAAAATCCGAGTACAGTTTAAATTTATTGTTGTTAAGCGCAGCAATGTGCGCTGATTGTGAAGGATTCCTATCTCTGTAGATTTTGAACATTTCTGTACCTACCTATTTGTAGAATATGATTCATGTTTTTATTTTTAATATTTTAGTAACAGATTAAGCTATAAGTTTTTAACTTACCAATTAACATTTTAATATTTTGTCTAGAAATTTGGCCCCCATTTGTTAAATTATTTGGCCCACCGGGATTTTGCCCGGTTGCCCGGCGTGCCAGTCCGACACTGGTTGAATGTAAAAGTAGCTATGATATTTGGAATAGCAGGTGCGTGCAGAAGAGAAGAATTATATAATAGGAAAGTAGAAGATATTCAAGATAATGGATCGTTTATTATAATCCATATTCCCAATGCGAAAACTAACATAACGCGAACCTTCACGATTACCACTCAAGAAAACGAAATTTGGATCTTTACAGAAAATATTTGACGTAACGACCAAAAAATTCAAAGTCTTCTCATTTTTTCTTGGCTATGCGCAATGGAAAAGTTACCAATCAAGTAGTAGGTAAAAATACGATAGGAAGTTGGCCTGCCAAGATCGCAAAATGCCTGAATTTATCAGATCCTCTTTCTTATACCGGACATGCGTTTAGAAGAAGTTCGGCTACCTTTCTGGCGAACCAAGGCATTGACGTTTTAGGCCTTAAAAGGCATGGTGGGTGGCTCTAGTTTTCTGTTGCCGAAGGATATGTGGAGGATTCAGTGCAGAACAAAATTGAGTTTTCAAAAAAAAATTTACATGAAAATTCCACCGTTTCACAAGCTCCGAGTACTTCAATTGAAGATGCAGTATCCAACACAGAAAATATTGTACTGGCGCAGAAGACTATTGCAGAAAACACTCCAATAACATTCAATAATTGTACAAATTGTAATTTTAGTATTGTTTTTAATAAAAAAGATTAATTTAAAGCTTTAAAAATTGTATATTTATTTTTTATTAATGTAATTTCACCGCCCCCAGATCGGAAGGTAACCACATACCTTACCGATCAGACACATCATTTACCGATCAGTACCACATCACTTACCGATCAGTAATTTGTAAATAAAACCTACGGCCTTGGAAACCCTACCAGTAAACATTAAAAAAACCCGATCGTGCAAAAATCTATATATCCTACACAGTTCAAAAAAGAGCACTATTTTTGCTCTAAAAACGGTTTATATAAGTCCATCGTTTTCAAGTGCTCCACTAAAAGAGCAATGAAAAAGAGTATTTTTAAAAATGCTATTAAATAAAGTATATTTCAAATTTACTCTTTTTTATGCATAAAATTTGTTGTTTTTTATATAGTAGATACGTGCTACAATACATATAAGAGCAAAATGTTAATTATTTAGTAGCAATTATATTCTACCCTTCAAAAATTACTTTTAAAATATGCTATTATTGGAGTAGTCACAATTACTTTTTAAAAGGTATAATGTACTATAAATAGAGTAAGGAAAAGGTAACAAAAAAGATTAACAATTCAAAATCATATTACTCTTTTATTAGAAAAATAAATTACAATTATATAACGTGAAAATGTAAATTAAATAACAAATTATAAGTAGGAACATAGTAAATCACTTATAATGAAAATTCAAAATATTTTTGTAAATTATGCATCTATAAATTCATATTTAGGAACAATATACAAATCGTCACTATTGAATGATTTATTTCCATTATTTTCAAAAGCTTCTTTATAAAACAATTCACTTACTTGTAATATATTAAACGTATTTGTGCTGCTTTTTAACATATGTATATGCATTCATATCATTAGAAAAAATTGATTTTAATATTTCTAACAGCAGAAAACATTTGTTTTCAATAAGTAAAATATGTAAAATTTTACCAAAAGTTAATTTGTTTAAATAGATATAGAAGCCATTTTTATAATAATATCCTTCTTGGTAAGAAGATATTACGGAAACACGAAGATCTAGAATATTTGGAAAATATGGCAATAGTAATTTTTTGTATACTGAATTTGAAGTATCGTAATTTTTAATTTGGCCATAATATTTTTTCTTATTAAAATCTACATTATTCCATGTATGTATATATATTGATGTCTGTGACTAGCTAGTTTGCATACATTATTATAATTATGTAATTTGTTGATCATAATTTTGAAATAATTAAGCTTACTTTCAAAGCGCATACACCAATAGTTTACTAGTGGACCTAATTTTTGCATTACAGTAGGATAATGAGTTCAAAAATGTAATTTTGGTATTAAGGTTGCAATTATAAATATTAATTACAGATTCTAAATAAGTTTTTATCAACAATTTTAATTCTTCAGCAGAATTTTCTTTAATAACAGGAGAAAATATTATATTCGTACACTTTAATAAATTATCAACTGGCTTCCAAAAATTAGAACTATTTTTAATCAAATCAGAAAATATTAAAGGACTGTATCGTATTAAACACCACATTTGTGCTGCACGTAAACCTAAAGATGTACTTGATTTATCTAAACTAATTGCAGATGGTTTATTTTTTGAATTTAGTGTTCCATAATTAAAAAAGTATAATCTCTGATTTATTTCATATAAAGTACATATTTTGTTTTTCACTAAATACAAGAAATAATATCTAAGAGTGAACGCAGCAGCCCCTTCTAATATGTCGTGCATTATATCGACTAACATATTATTTATTATTTTATAGTATTTTAAATTATTGAAACAACAATTACTCTTAACTCCTTTTAGATGGGTTAAAGAATTTCCGGAGGACTGAAATTCAAGAAAAAGTTTTTTGTAAGACTGATCGTTTCTCAACAAATTCATATTTTCTGTTGTTGCTGTTTGAGCATCGTCGTAAAATAAAACAATTTGTATAGAATTCAAATTGTCGCTATTAAATATTTCAGTAGATTTATATAAGTTACTGTTACGAAATAATGAAATAACAGATGTCGTTTTCGGTTCTCTAAAATATAATTTATAAAATGATTTTTTGGAAAAAAGTACTCGAAGTGTATCTAAAATAGAAATATGCATAAAAGTAGATTGAACTGCTTTTAATTCATATTTATTCTCCTTTCTGTTATAATATTTATCATATCTTGTTCCCAGACTTATTTCTTGCGGTTTTACAAAATCGTTTTTACTTTCTAAATAATTTTTTCTTCTATATGATGTTTGTAATTCATTAAAAAGTTGCCTGCAAGAATTTAAATCACTATTTCCAGTACAAGTTTCAGTATGAATTTTTTTTTGCATATCTGTAATTATTAAATTTATTAGTTCATTAACATTTTTTATAAAGATACCAATTGTTGTTTCAGCAAGACCAATTGCATAAAGTTGTGAAATAATGTTAATACATTTAATATTTAATTACAATTTTCGTCAACAATTTTATCATTTGTTTTTATTTTTGAGTTAGAATTTGAAATTTGACTTTCGAATATGAAGGCATTTGTTTGACATGTATCAGTTTTTGCGTTAGTAGTTTCTTCATTATAAATTATACATTTTTATAATGACGTCGTAGTCCACTAAATGTTTGAAATATTTTATCACATTTCGGTGTTATAAAACATTCTAGATGCAAATTTGGCGAATTGTCTTGAAGTAAGTGATAGACTTGTAAATGCTTTATTATTTGTGCAGGATTGTCCCTACTCGTATTGCATAATTTACAAAAATATTTTGTATTTTCACATATCACGTTTGAGTATTAAATTCGTATAAATGTTTAATTCAATGAAGTTTTTAATTTATTTTGTATTCTGAGGTAAAATCGGTAGCTCTAGTTAGACTGACACTATATGGTATTTCATAAATATACACTTCAAAGAAATTCAAAAAGGCTACTAATTCCGTACAATATGTAACGTTAAAAACGTAATGTACCTTAAATAATACGTCAAGAGCTTGTACGAAGTTGACAGCATCCGTCGGAATTAGTTTTCCATCCACTGAAAGAAAGAATTGGGATACTGCACGCTGATTTGCCCCTATACCTATAATGTATGGTTGCGGATTTTCTTGGTTTTCTTTTAATAATTCTAATTCGGTTGATGAAATCTGAAAGTTTTATTAACTGTAATATAAGTACGTACGAGTATATAATTGTATACATATGTACATCTAGTCCGGAACTTTTTTACCAATAAACTTAGGATATGTCAAAACCATAGTCACAATTTTAAAAGTTAAATATTTGATAGCACTGTACTATAGTTACTTTTTATTAGTAAACATGGACTACTATAGGTAATTTAAATATTAAATTAAATGAAACGTAACAAAAAAATTATACTTAAGTTAGAAAAACTCCCAGTATTGGTATGTACTAGTGTATTAATTGAAAAAAAAAACTACTTACATCTTTAAAAACAAACAATTTACAAAATCTTTGTAATTTATTTATTGGATCCTTTTTGGGATTTTTTATGGGACCTTTACTAGCAGGCGGTAATAATAATAGTAATAAAGTAAAAAATTTATTTGTTATGTCGTCCCATTCTAAAATAAACAAACACATGTTTAAATAAACGTATGGAATATATAATTTCAATCGAACCTGAAGGTATTTCCGCAGTATTACCAAAACATTCATAAAATATAGATGGTATTACTTCTTCGAATGGTGGCCATTCAGAATTAATTTCTTCTCCTCTGCCGGGTATTCTATCTCAAAATCAATATTGATCTGAAATGTAAGATGTATAAAAAAAAGAAATAAATATTTATATTATAATTGCTACCAGGCCAGGACAATCCAAATATCTTGGGAATTTGTTGAATAACAAGTCATATAAACATTTTCTATATCGGAAAGTTTTCTTATGCTTTTCTAATATTTCTTTTTTTTGAGTTGCTATTATTGCATTTTGCATGAATACAATATCATTCTCTATTTCATATTCACAGTTATTGGCGTCTTCAGTATAATTGTCTTCACTGTTCTGTTTTTTATTAACTTTTCTTTTCTTATTTTTGCAGCCTTCCGGTAATCTATATTTTTTCTGGTAATACTTCACTCCAAACAGCAAATACCCACTATTATATTCTGGATTGTAAAAAAATGACTAAAATAAATATATAATTAATTAATATAAATTTACATCAGCCTATTATATTTACGTATGACGGATAATTTGTATTTTTATTCTCGTACTCTTCAAAAATCTGCGTTGCTGCTTGTGCTACTTCGATTAATTGATTTTTAGTCGGATAAGGACCATATCGATTTATAGTAAATTTTACACAAATTCTGATTACAAGTCGTCTCTCATTATCAGTGAGTTTTTTCTCATTTGTGTATTTTTCATATTTCTTTTTACAATTTTCAGTTAAATATAATTTTATGTCCTAAAAAAATAATGTTAATTTAATATTTATAAAATCAACCGACCGACGTGGATTGGTGGTAGCGTATTTGCTTCACGTGCTAGCGTTTCTGGGTTCGAATCCCGGGTAAACTATGGATATTGTAAGTGTCTTTTCATCTTTCATCCCTATGAATATGACATTGCAAATGAAAATGTTTACAAAAATGTATGAAAATCTATCACCACCATTAAAAATCATCGCTTTATATACGATATATGATATAAAAAGCATAGTTAATATTATTATTATTTATAAAATTATTAGTATTTACCTCAGTTATATTTAAATTTTGTAAACCAGGTACAGTGTTAGTCAGATGTGATAGTTCAGCCTCGTTGATTAATTCATATTCCAAAGACTAAAATAAATTATAAAAATTTAGACATTTTGTTCTGTATATAATATGTAAATACATACATTTACACTATTAGCGGTCGCAGTACTTGTACTGCTGGTGTCCAATATACCAATTGATAAGTTATCTAAAATAAAATAAATATTTATAGTTATACAAAAATCTATAATTTAACATTAACTTACCTAGATCAGTATAAGTTAGATCGTTTGTTATAATTTTAACATAAAAATGGCTGTCTCCTTTGAATTGATTATATATTTGTAAAAATATATTTGGATCATATGGATTGTTTTCAAAATCCGCGAATCCAATAAAATTGGAAATATTTAAATTGGTTACGACTGAAACATATATCTAGGTAATTATTGTACTTTATTTATATGTAGGTAGGTGTACATATTAACAATATATATTAAATGAATTCATTAATTAAACTTGTAACTTGTAATAATATGCAAACATAACATTCCATACTTTGTTACGGTCTGCTATTTTATTATATTTATTGTTAAGCAGGCAACCCTTTTTGCTGATAAGAATATATGGTTAGTGGAGTCTTGGCTTATTTTGGTTTATACTTTTTAAATTCTTGCTCGGACTGAACTTGTCTTTTAAGAAACTGTTTTGTGCATCTTAGATTCATTCTCTTCTTGATCAGTGAGTTTGAACAGATGTTTTATTTGACTGCCCATTGAGAAATAATTTGAGTTTTGTGATTTAAATTTTTGAGTGTTATTTACTCAAGGGAGCCCATTTTGGGGATTTATCAATATTACATCACGAAGAATTTGTCTCTATCAGCTGTTGCTGGATTTGATAGTTTAACTCCAGATCAAAGATACTTTCTAAGCCGCTCTACATCTCAAGGTAATTGTAATGCACAGTAATTTCAGTCATTTTGTAATATACAGAATTTGTTATTCAGTTCAGTCTTTAAGCTGATCACATTTTTGTGTAAGATGTAGACCACGTGTTTGTGGCCTAACTATTTGCCAAGGCTATGCTAACATACCTATATCTCTTTCTGGCTTTTTTTTATACGGTAATTTTACCACGCAATTTACACAATTGAGTATAATTCTCATCCACTCGTGAGATCGATCTTTTAAGAGGACACGACAGAAAGAATTGGTGATCCGAGCATGCGGGACCAGTTGCCGCCATTTTGAAATTGTCACCAGCGGGACACCATCGTGCCACCTACTTCCGGAAATTCAGGAAAGCCCTTTATCATTCTTTTTTATATTTATTTGTTCGCTTGCATTTACGTTATTTAACAAATAATTTGTTTAATTGTTAATTTATTTCCACACTAATTTATTATTTTGTGTACTGACTCACGCGAGTTTGTTTTTTTCTTGAATATTCAGTATTAGACTTTCAGTAGCGCCGTCTGATAGTTAAGACGAATTAGGGCGAGAGTATTTTAGTGCTCTTATAGCGTATGCCTGCGACGTCCGTGAATGGTCGACCAATCATCGTGCGTGCGCGTTTTGCGGTATTTTATCTCTTTTTGTTTATGAGTTTCGGTACTCTGTCCTCGTTCCGTCGGCTGTTAGCACCGCTCATATTAGAATATTGTTAAACTCGATTTTCGAGTAGTATTCAGCTCGCGTCAGTTATTTTTTGAAACACATTCTTTCTCCTGTAATATTTATCTTCAGTATATCAATATAGATATAATTTATTGCGAACTCCCTTTCCACGAGTTTTGTGTGCTTGCGGTATCGGTGCTTTCGCTGTTGTGCACCATACTTAACAACACGCGTGGCGCCCTACATTTTTGGTTATTTTATTTATTGTAAATTATTTTGGTTATCAAAGACCCAGCCCTTCTCCACTGTCTAAAAGCTGGCGGCCGCATTCCTGAAAAGCTTGGGTGCGTTATATTTGCCTTTAGGGGTAGAACCTTTAAGGTTCTCCCAGTACGTAGCAACTTATTAACTATTTTGCAAACTAAAAATAAAAACGAATTGGCTATTAGATCTACAATAATACAGAAACATCTTCTTAGCATTACTTTACACTTTTGGTAACTATTGCGGTCTTTATACATTTTAAATTTAGTTGTTGCACGAAGAAGAATACACAGACCGCAAAAATTACCAAAGAGTAAATGTTTTTAAAGTAGGTTCATGAAATATGGAATTAAATATGATAATTTTATTTGACTTCTCTGTGTAGTGGTCTGTGGTGTGCTTCGATAACTTTTTGTTAAAGTAGTTTTCAACTGGAGAGACATTTCGGGTGCGCGTAGATACGGAGCTTATATAATGTACTAAACAATTTACAAAAACGGTGCGTTCTGCATATATTACAATTCATTCGTTTAGAACATGCATTTTTTGCTGCCTTCAATTATACTTATTTCAGTTGACAGTGAAATACGATTTTTCTATTCTTGAAAAACAGGGGCAGTTACGCAATTGCTAAAGTATTAGTTTTTATTAACATTATTTCTACAATTATTAATTCAACTATCTTATTATAAACATTTAGAAAGATGAGAATAGAGTAAAAGTTTGACTTTAATTTATCAAACACTATAATTTTAATTAATAATAAATACGCTAGTAATTTTAGTTTTTTCCTTATTGCACTGCACAAAATTACTATAATCGCTAGAAATTTCGTAAAGAAAGAGATGTTATTTTCGTTTACTTCGTACATAATTCTCAGGAATATATTTTATTCACAATCATTATAGTAATATGCCGATTCCTAACTTTTTGGAGGTTTGGAAGTTAGTCATTCCTAACTGTATTGACAAATCTCTTGGGTTGGAAGTATTTATGTAGAGGTTACCTAGTAACATTGTCATAAATCTCTACAATAAAATAGATTAAAACAAATTATAATAGTTGTCAAAAAATACTGTACCTTATGTAACAATTAACTGTACATCTTCTTTGTATGATTGTTAATAAAATAGTATACATACCTCGGTGGGAGATTCATTTCGCCTCGCGCTATATTTCACCTTGAGGCCTCGCCTCTCGGTAATATATATATATAAGCCCTCGACTGAAATGAAACATTTCCCACCTCGCATGTAATAGTATATTGCGTCATAAGGGAAGATATCGGCATATTACATCCCGAGGATTTCTGATGCACGAGCGAACGTAGTGAGCGAGGGCAACAAAAGCCAAGGGATGTAATATGCCGTTAGATTCCCATAGGGCACAAGGTATTTTTCCGTATCCTTGAGAAGATTGTATTAAATAAAAAAATTAATTTTATAATGTAAAACACAAACCTATGTCATTTTCCTACTCAATACTGAAACCATGGCAACAGATAACAAAATGCCTAAAATATTTTTTCCAACACTTTTTGACATATAACCTTAATTTATAAATGTCTAATTTTGGTATTAATGATTATTTTTATAATAAATTTATGCGACAATTGTAATTACATTCATCTATTTGTATTTTTAAAAATAATGTAAAGTTAATTTAAAAAGTATTTTGTTGTAAATCAAATTATTTTTACTTTAAATTTTATCGGTAGATGTCACGTCGTATGCTTGCACCGCTAAAACCCACAGCTGTTCATATCATCCCGCTTTCACTTATTGTTAACCTCAAATGAAGTAAACAATTTGTCAATTACATACCATGGATACGGAAAATAACTATTTACAGCTTGTCAATGTCAATTTAACAAATCAAATGTTTCCTAAAACAATTAAAAGCCAACTAAATTATTAATTTTATTAAGATTTTGCCAAAATTATACTGCCTTTTCGGAAAGGCCGATTGAAACCCTAATATGGAGGTTTATAACTAGATATTATAGCAATTCCATAAACAAAATTTCCACATTCTACGACTAATAGTTTTTGAGATATGAGAAAAAATAAAAAAACACTACGAGCAAAGTGCCCTTTTGGCACTGCCGATTGCAACACAAATGCGAGGTGCACATCTAGATGTTATAGCAGCCCCATATACAAAATTTCAAAATTTTCCGGCCAGTCATTTTTGAGTTATGCAAGATACATACATATGTACGTACGTACGTACATACAGACGTCACGCCGAAACTAGTCAATATGGATTCAGGGATAGTCAAAACGTGTATTTCCGTTGAAATCTGAAATTCGAAAATTTTCGCGATTACAATACTTCCTTTACTTCGTACAAGGAAGTAAATAGTTGTTTTTAGTTATAGGAATCACTCCCAGAGTTTTCTTCAAACGCAGAAGCAAAAAAATAAAAAAAAGAACTTATGAAGAGAAAGAAGAAATAAAATTAGACAAATTAAAAATTCGTCGAGAGAAAGAGGCTTTAGAAAGAGACATTTTAATTTTTAATAAAAGAGAAAAAGAAATTGATGTTATGAAAAAAGTAACAGAATTAGATTTGTTTTTAAAAGAAAATAATATTAGTAAATAAATGTTTAATTAAATAAAATATTATTAAATCCTACAATGCGAATATTTCATTTATTACAACATTTCTTGTTGCATAATTTTCATTAACTCCCTGGCCTAAATTTAAATCCACAATGTTACCATCTTCTAATAAATTATCTTGATCCATGATATCAATATTTTCATTATTATTGATGCAAATATTATTGAGCAGAGCAACAGCAACAATAACTGCTAATGACTTGTTGAGTTTTAAATTTAGACCTTTCGACAAACAAGCAAACCTTTGTTTTAAGACCCCAAATGTTCTTTCGATTGGATGTCTTGTTTTAATGTGAGCAATATTGTATATTTGTTCTCCGACACTATTAGGATGCAGTAAGGGACAATATTAATAATATAAAGTTTAGAGTCACTAGGTGGATACAAAATTATTTTTTTTAATTCAGTGTAAAGTAAAAATATGTACCTATTGCTATTAGTTTGGAGCTACAGACCTAACTCGTAGAATTTTTTTGGTGATGAGAGATATTTTTTATGAATGAATTTCGTAATCAGGAACCGATTATCATTATCTCTATCGTAGTTTTGTGGAACGCATTTATTATGTGTTGTTTATAAATTAGGATTATAAAATAACAAATTAAGCAAAAAAAGTTAAATTTATATTAAAAAGTGAATTACAGATGTCAATCCTCTAATTCATCGTCATGTTTACGTCAATGATAAATTTAAGGCTGGCGCCACACTTGCGGCAGAGCTGCGCGGCACTGCCGTTGCGGCGTGGCCGCGTCGAAAATTTTGCTCGTTCACACTTGGCGGCATAACCGCCAACTGATGTTATTTTCTAACAAAAATTTCAGATAACAAAATGTCGATGAGTACGAAGGAGCTTGTATGTGTAATTTATGCCCTAAACGTAAAAGACGATACTGGGTTCATCCATTAAATATGAGACGAATTAGTTTTGGGCAATTTAGTTTATTGTACGGAGAGTTACGAAAATACCCAGAAAAATTTTGTAAATATACCTTTTTCCCGCCTCTCCTCAATACTTAAAGTTTCCCAATCTGCGTATACGTTCTTTGATATTTCCTCCCAACATTTAATTTTATAATCTCTGTTGCTGTAGTCCCGGCTTGATACATTCCAAATCGCTTCATGGCTCTGGACCGCCAAAATAAATTTTTCGGTGTCAAACATGACGACGTGATGAATACATGCAGAATGAAATATAAACAGAGAATCTAGTGAAGTCGAGTAGCGGCCGCGCCGCAAATGTGAACAGGTCCATAAGAAACAATGCAACACACTCTTTGCGGTGGAACCGCTGTACGCGGCGCGACCGCTACATGTTGCGGTCAAAGAGCGGCGCGTCGCAGCGTAACCGCAAATGTGTCATCTCTCATCAGAGCTGCAACAAATCATTTTTAAATAGATTTAAATCTTAAATACAAGATACTTCCTTCTTATAAATATGATTTAAATACAAGATCTTTTTTTAAAACTGAAAGTATTTAAATATAAGATAGTTAAAAGATTTAAATACTTTAACCATAAATAAATACTTTTTAAAAAGATTTAAATATTTTTTTGTATTTAGGATACTTTTCTATACATATAAATATTTTAAAACGATTTAAATAATATATTTATGATTTAAATACTTTTTAAAATGATTTGAAAAAATTTTTTGTATTTGAGATACTTTCTCATACATACAAATATTTTGAAATCCCTGATGTTTAACAATTGTAACGTTACAATTATTTAGTTATTTATAATTACTATAATAAAATGTGAAAATTGAACTAATGATCTTATATGTCACAGTAATAAATGTTCTAAAATAATATTACATATAGTAAAATAAATTATAATTATCGACATTATTATTTATATAATAATCGTAGAAAAAATATAGTAATTAATTTGTATTGTAAAACAATTATATATGTAAAGGAATTACATACTAACCTGACGGCTCGTGCGTAACTTACCACTTCGTGCATAATGTGATTCTTACAACTTTCGTTATGTAATATACTATTTTGATTCAGAGGTAAATTTTAAGATATATAAACGGTAAATATATATCCAAACAGTAGCATTAAAATAATAATAATTTATAAAAAAACAAAACAGATTATTTATATGCAGTAGGAGTCTAGTATTTAGTGCAATGTGATTGAAATTTACAATTTAAGATTAGTTGATTTGAGTACATAATTTTTATTGTTTAAATAGTACAAAAATAAAATATAGTCTTATGTACGAGTACATATATTTATATGAAAAGAAATATATATATTATTCTTTATTAGCCTTCAGTAACAAAAATTTTCAAAATTTTTCAAGTATATTTTAAAAGATTTAATTCATTTCAAAAGATCTAAATCATTTCAAACGATATAAATCATTTCAAAAGATTTAAATCACAAAAAATATTTAAATCTTTTTGAAAAAGATTTAAATCGTGATTTGTTGAAGAAAGATATTAAATCATTTTGGAAAATATTTAAATCTTAAATCATAAATCATTTGAAAAATAAATATCTTAAATACAATGATTTAAATCATTAAAATGATCTAAATCACGAAAAAGATTTAAATATAAAGATACATTTCAGCTCTGTCTCTCATAAGAATACATTGATTGCACGTAGAGCGGCCACGCCGCAGCGGCAGCGCCGCGCGGCTCTGCCGCAAGTGTGGCACCAGCCTAATATTATTTTTTCTATAGCAGATGTTAAAGTGCAATTTTATCAACTCAAAATAGTGGTTAAAGTAACACTTTAACCGCAAGGGTAGATAAAGTAACACTTTAACAGCAAGGGTAGATAAAGTACTTTAACTTTTGTTTATTAGAAGTACATTTCCATATCAACTCACACTACTGACATTTTAAAATTGTTCTTAAATAATAATTTAATTTTTCTAATTCTTTTCTCTTCAAAACCTGCTATAGAAAAAAATAGAATTTTATACACGACGATAAAATTAAATTATCGACTCGCGAAAAATAATTCACTCGCGATTATATCGCTCGTGAATTAACACTTTCCGCTTATCGATAAAATATTATTTTATCGTGTTGTATAAAAAATAACTATTATTGTTAATAGGCAAACTATGCACATATTTTCTTGGAAACAAGGATCAACTATATTTATTTAGGACCACTGAAATATAGTAATACTGGAACCTGCACTAGCAGCGCTAATTCAATCCGAGAGAAACAAAAAATCATGAATCAGTTTTAACAGTTGGTAACAGAAACATTCAACATACAAATGATACATATAAAAGTAAGACGGTAGATATCAGCACTCAGCAACTTTACAAACACGGGGGAGACACGCAACGTTGCCACTCAACTTTAAGTTTAAATATTGCGAAACTGAAAAACTGATGCATTTTACAAAAATGTTTCAACACAAAAAACTTCTTTGATCTTTTCTCTAAATATATTCCACAGCATGTTGGTGTCTATCTCTTAAGGACGAAGTGTTTGTAACTGTGAAAATTCTATTACAAAACTATAAATCTACGTGTTTGTTATTCACAGTTTATTTACTTAAAATATTTGTACAAACAATATTTAATATTGTTTATAATCAGTGCTTGCAGAATATGTAGACATATTATTTTCCGAAGGTATGACATTAATATATAATATAATATAAAAGATATGAGATGAGTGAAAAAATGTTTTAAATTTGAAATGAAGCAATTTTATAGGAAAATGTGAATTTTCCAATTTTTGCTATAGATAGAACAATATAAGTAGCACTATCAAATTTATCGGAAAATTTCCTATAAGATGAGGTAAGTTTCAACTGTAGCGGAAAAAGGACTGGGTACGACTTAAAATAAGCCAGATACGGAGGCAAAATTCTTTGACTACTTGCACTCCACAGTGTTATTGTTACACGAAAATTTGACCTTGAAGCAGATCCGCCTCTTTGCCGGGCAGTTTTCAACCCCCCCACCACTTGCTTCCTGCTATCATAAATATAAAGAAACCGAAGTTTTTACTTTCAAAATTTTAAAAAATACTACACAGAAAATATTTGTTATACAATAAAAATTTTGTTAATAAATGTAGTATATCATCATTCATGCCCACAGTTTCCAAACGAATATTTGTTATGTTTATTTAAAAGGGTTAGATTGTTTTATTCATTTGTATTTATGAATAGAAGTATTAAATCTGCAAAAACCATTAATGTTTTACATTTAAAACATAAAAATCCTAGATAATATGTATTTATGCACATTTCACCGATTTTTCTTTATGTACCTATTTATTTTATAAATACAATTCATTGTAATTATTTTGTTTTATATGTCAATCAATTTAAAATGAAATAAGAAAATCATTTTTATTTCACGTTTATTTAAATTTACCGCCTGGTCAGCCTCTAAGAGGCGGAGTTTACGTGCACTAGAAAACCTGACCCATAGCCCTGATCACATATACAATCAGATTGACCAACCTTATGGAGCATATGGCTACACCAGGGGCGGATCTAGGTGGAAAGATAAGGTGTGCAAAACCTCAAATTGCCGCCCTCCGCTTACAGAACCAACCCCTCTCCTCACCTAACAGTGAACTTGTCTGACCATAAAACTTTATTTTATTTTGTTTCCAATAAACTGGAAAAATATGTAAGTCTCATCGAACGGCAAAAACAAATACTGATAGATGTTACGAATAATTATGTTCATGTTCTATGGAAAGTATAGAAAGCGCTACAAGTTTTTCTTGAGATAGTGTAGATCTTAAATAATTTTTGATCAATTTTAACTTTGAAAATGATCTTTCAGTTTAATTAATTAATTAACTATTATGACATTTGGAAAAAGACTAGTAAAGTTTTGTTTATAAATATAATTTAATATTTCTTTAGGAGTTATATCGTCTTTTACAATTGTAGTTAAAGATTTGAGTTCCGTATAAAGCTCATCTGCATTAAAATTCCGTTCTTTGGTAACTTTATCAGTAAACAACAACTCTAAATTTTTACATTAGTTTATTAATAATTTTGTATCCATAGGACCAATATTTTTAATGTTAAATAAAAAGGAAAATTAATCGGTGTGTTGTTTTAGCGGGATAAATCGTTCTTTTAATGAATTAATTGCTGCATCTAACTACGTATAAAAGACTGATATTTTAAATTTCACTAGAAATTGGTTCGTCTGACTGCTCGTAATTGAACATTTTCTTTCTTCTTCGAACATGTATTTCAACAGAAAACTTTGCCTCTTCTAAAACACTGTGAAACCCCTCTAGTCTATAGTTTTCTAGAAATTCTGTGATACTTTTTATGTTGTTCACAGCATCTGGCAAGTCAATATTTTTCAGCTGGAGTTGAGTACTAACAATATTAATTGTGTTCAAAATATTATGCTATGAAATTAAAGAGCAGATAAATTTATATGATTACAGTTTGGTAGCTAAAATGATTAGTAAATTGTAAGATGTGGTAGATATGTTATAACAATATTTATATAAGTATGTAAATATTGACATAATATAAGAATAAAAACAGAATAGGTTTCAAATTTTTAAAATTTTATTTTTTTATAGTATTTTACATATCTACAACTACCTACTTATACCTTAAAGGTTTCAAGCTTATTGCTAAAGTTTTAAATGAAAACATACTTATTGCACAAATTATTAACTGAATGTTGAGCACACTTTCAAATTGAACTTCACAGTCAGAAAATCAGAAAATAAATGTACACGTTCCGAACATGTATCGCTGCGCTGAACTGTTAGGTCCGCCTTCCTTGAGTTATTTACTAATTGAACAAAAATGGTGTTTTGATAACGTACTCTATCGACACTACAGATCTAGGCCGAAACAAACAACCCGCCGCTAATTGCTATTGCCGCTTGCTGCATGTAATATAAAATTGTGGAACCAAGCCAATATGTATGTAGTCCTACATACATCAAATAATTGTAATAAAAAATAATTATGCTAGATATGATCTCATAAATGCTTCAAAAGTTTGTAAATAAGTGTAAACAAAGATGAATAATTAATTAAAATTTTAATTTTTACAAATTGCTTTTCTAAAATGCCGCCCCTGAAAAATTCCAGGTGTGTTATTGCACACCCAGCACACCCCTAGATCCGCCCCTGGGCTACTACAAGAATAGTGTATTTAATTCAAAAATTTAGCAATAGATGGCATGCCAATGAAAAAGTTACACAAAAATGGGTTGAGTTGAGATCAGTTTCTGATGGGTGGAGCGTAAACATTATATAGGAGGGGAGTACACACAGGCGGGAAATTTAAATCAGAAGTAAAATACAGTCAGTGCGGTATTAACCCGTTTTTTCCCATAGTTCCATTATTGGAACATGCAAGATTTTGCAAGTTAATACATACAAAGGGATTTGGTAGGTTTAGTTTCGTATCATTCCGTGTTCAGTGTGCTTTAAGTAAAGTACAGTTCTCGTTTCACTTAACGAAAAAGGGTAAAAACGTGATAAATACAATTTTAAATATTTGCTTTTTAACCAGAGGATAATGGCTCATAAAAAGTAAGTAATTTTTGAATAACTGTTTTTTAAAAATCAATTATTATGTATTATAAATATTGCCAATATCTCTGTAATCAAATATTAATTATTCAATTATGAGTATTTCTTTTTGCAAATTTTTTATTACAATATAATTAATAATGTTCCAATTTTGGAACAATGGACACGGTAGGGTACAGGTGTTATTATTATTTGTAGACCTTTAACAACCGAAGATATAGCTCAATTATTAGAGGATGAAGATTTTTGGAAGGCGGACGTTTTCATAACACCACCAGATGATGGTTGGGAGAGTGCAGAAGACAGTGGAGATGACGATGAGGGTGCAGTTAACGTAAATAATCTGAATAGTCAGCAACTTCAAGCTCAAGCGATAGCAACAATTACTCATAGAGGGCAAACCTTGAATTTAGGAAATGAAAGCGACTCAAGTGATAACGACGATGAATATAATATACCTCTATCAGAACTACGTAAAAAAATTAAAACTCCTAAAGTCAGAAACTGGCAACATAATGCCGATCTCATAGCAAATACTTCTACGTTCGTTTCAAATATAAATACTATAGTTCCAGATGATGTTGTTTCTTGTTTCGAATTGTTTTTCGATGATACTATGTTTGAATATCTGACAGAGATGACGTTGTTATATAAAGCACAGAAAGGTGATCACAGCGTTGATATTACCACTAATGATATAAGGTGTTTTGTTGCAATTCTTTTATTGTCGGGTTATTCAGAAGTATCTAGATGGCGAATGTGGTGGGAAATAGGAACTGAAACATGTAATACATCCGTTGTAAATGCTATGAGACGAAATCATTTTGAAAAAATTAAAAAATATATTCATTGCGCTGACAATAACAATCTGCCACAAGGAGACAAATTCGGTAAAATGAGACCTTACTTTCAAAAATTGAATAACAAGTTTCGTGAATACTCAACATTACCTGAGAGATTGTCAATTGACGAAAGTATGGTTCCATATTTTGGGCGTCACGGTGCAAAACAATTTTTAAAGGGCAAGCCGATCAGATATGGATACAAAATGTGGTGTATGTGTGAACCATTGGGATATCTTATTCAATTTGAGCCATATCAAGGCAAAACAACAACTAAAACACATTTGGGTGTCGGTGGTTCTGTTATTATGAACTTGGTAGATACTCTTCCAGCAAATTTACCTTTCAAAATTTACGGTGATCGTTTTTTTTCGTCCTTAAAACTTGTTGATTATCTAAATAACAGAGGACTTGGATACACGGGTACCATAAAATATAATAGAATTGAGTCATGTCCTATTATGTCAGAAAAAGACATGAAGAAGAAGGAGCGAGGCTATTTCAATTATTGTACAGATACAAATAATAACTGTCTTATAACTTCGTGGAATGATAACAGAATTGTGTTGATGGTTAGTAATTGTGATGGCATAAATCCTACTCGACAAGCAAACCGTTGGATTTCGAAAGAAAAAAAGAAAATGCCAATTACTCAACCCTATGTTGTTTCACAATATAATCAATTCATGGGAGGTGTGGACAGAATGGACGAAAACATAGATAACTATAGAATATCCATAAGATCGAAAAAGTGGTGGTGGCCGCTCTTTGCATTTGGAATTGATACAGCTGTACACAATGCGTGGCAAATTTATAGAAAAAACTATGGCAGCAAATATGATCTTTTGTCATTCAGAAGAAAAATAGTACAGGTTTATCTAGCTAAATATGGCACTCCTTTATCTAGTGGAGGTCGACCAATTACACACAAAGAGATATCGTGCAGAGTTCCAGATCAAATTCGATTCGACAGACAAGATCACTGGATAATTTCAGCAGAGAAACAGAATAGATGTGCTCTTTGCAAAAAGAATTGTACAAAATCATGTGAAAAATGCAAAGTAAATTTACATGAAAATTGTTTTAAAAAATTTCATGTAGCTTAAATCAAGTTTTTTTAAATATTAATCTATTTTATAATTTAGTTTTGTTTTATATTTTACATTTAAATAAATGTTTGTCATAGCGGATATGTATAGAATACATGTACCCTACCATGCCCATCGTTCCATTATTGGAACACTAATTATAATCAAAATTAATTAAAAAAATACATAAAAAAGTATAACTTCCTTCTTAAAAGATCTTTCTAACACCGAAAAAAAGAAAAAAAAAGTTTAAATAAAAAAATTTAAAACCTGGGCAAAAACGGGTTAATATTGAACTAGATATTTTGTTTGAAAAACATGTTTAAACAAATATATTTTGTAGGTAATATATATTTTTGTAAAAAAAAATTATAACCTAAAATAGAAAAAAATTATTGAGTTTAGGTTCTGATTATAAAAAATGAAACATATTACAATAATAAATAGTTAAAAGATTGCAATAATAAATAATAAAATTATTTCAACAATGAAAAATGCAGACAGATGATTGTGCATTAATAAGCATTCACAAAAAATTGTTAAATAATAAATACTAATTACACCGTTATCTGTCTAATTTTTTAAATGTTGAAATCATTTTACAATTCATTAATATAATCTGTAGATTGTAATATTGTAATATGTTTTCATTTTTGTAGTCATCCTTAAAATTCAGTAATTTAATTTAAGTAAAATAAATAAGTTTATTAAATTCCTACTTTTATCATTGTAAACTGCTCTCTCATTCTCCTAGGTGACGTCAGAGATAGGGCGCTGTTACATATTAATTGCGAATTTCAGTGAAATTATAAGATCATATTTAGATTTTATTATTATTATTGGTAGTCACAATGGTTAATTTTTCATTTTTATACTTTTTTTCTCTTATATTCGAGAGTGGTCATATAGCCCATTGCAACTTTGTATATTCGCCAAACAGGGCGTAATATATGTTAGATTTAATGAACACTACAATTGTTACAAAAACAATCATTTTAAGTCTAATATAGCTGAACATATTTAAGATTATCAACATAACTGTAATTTGGTGTGTATGACAATGGTCCTTACTGAAAATAAAGTGTGGTTAATCAAACAGATATCGCAAATTCCCTATTCGCTGAATTGGTCTTTGACAAATTTTCTTGATAATTTCACCCTCCCTTAATGTTGGCTGTAGTATATATATAGATTAACGAATTTTTGAAACACATTCGTGTTCTATACGTTACTGACGAAATTACAATAGTTATTTACAACTGAAGTGAAAATATATCTAGTGTATTCCAAACCAAAATATTTCTTATCATGCCTAACGTTTGTGCATATCATGAGTGTAGGCGCCGAAAATCTGCTTCTAATTCGCACATCAGAATGTATCGATTTCCTACAAACAATCCGGAAAGAGCTAAGCAATGGATAATAAATTCAGGTAATATGGTTTTAGTATCTTAGTTGCCAAATGACAATCTCAGTTTTAAAGGTCTCTTTTAGACACATTGTTTATTAATAGTAATTGTTATTATAATTTATCATTATTATACCATAGTAACTGACTGTAACTTGTACCATTTGGTTGTAAAAATCGTCAACATTGAGTCTTTTTTAAATAATAGTTATTTATGTAAGATTTTGTAGATGTTGCACAAAAATAGTTACCGGATAATTTATCTTGAAAATTGGGAATAATTTTCTGTTATTTTAAATAAAAATCTTTTCTAATAAGTAATAATTATCACATATTTTGTTTATTATTAGGAAACGCAAAATTGATTAATTTGGATAGCGAAACGCTTCGGAAGAGGTACATCTGTCAGCTTCATTTTACAGAAGAAGCTTTTGTAAATGAAAGTAAGCTCCGATTGACTGATTTTGCAATACCTATTAAGCACACTTCGAGCGAAGATAAAACAAATGAATCACCGCAATGTAAAATAAGAAAGTTCAATACATCTTCCTCTACTAATGCTTCCTCCCCGACTTTAGAAGTTAAGATTCCAAAAGAGACTTATGGTAAAAAAATTAAAGTAGTTCGACAGCTCTTTCCTACTCTCAAAAAAAGCTCACCTACACCTTCAGAAGAAGATAATATTTTTTTGCAAAAAATTATTGACTTGCCCTGTTCCACCAAAAAACAAAATGATGACACGCCAAGAAAAAAGCACTTATTAAAAAACTTAAGCTTAAGACTAAGCAAATAAATACAAAAAAAGCGCATGTTTCAAAATTACAAAAGAAAATAAAATATTATAAATATGTCAATACGATTCAAAACTGTTTTAATACTTTCAATTTTCCATCTGTTCATGCAAAAACAATTGCATATATGCAATTTAAACAAAAACAAAGAAAATGGACTGTACAGGAAAAAAAATTGTGTCTTCTTTTGTATTACAAATCTCCAGCATTGTATAAATTTATGCGAGAATTAGGAATTATTTTACCAGGACTTTCTTCCATTCGTCGGTGGCTAGGATCATCTAAATGTTTACCTGGCATTAATAATAAGATTTTGAAAGAAATACAAACAAAATTTCATAACAAATCAATAATGGAAAAATCTTGCGTTTTAAGTTTTGATGAAATGTCTTTAATGAACTGTTTAGAGTATTCTAAAGATAAAGACATTATCGAAGCATCGAAGGATATGAAGACTTGGGTCACCTTGGTAGGAAACCAATTGTTGCAAGTTATGTACTTGTATTTATGCTTCGGGGATTATATCACTCATGGAAACTCCCTCTTTGTTATTTTTTAACAGGAACTGGCATTAAAAGTAAAGATTTAATATCTCTAATCACTGACATTATTTCTAAATTATTTCTTCATGGATTAATCCCTAAAGTGGTAGTATGTGATCAAGGATCGAGTAATAGAAGTGCAATGAAAACCTTGGAAGTTACAACAGAAAAACCTTATTTTTATGTAGAAGATAAAAAAATATTTTCCATTTTTGATGTTCCTCATCTCTTCAAGAATTTTAGAAACAATCTTTTATCAGCAGATTTTGAAATGGACGGAAAAAGAATAAGTTTCGGTGATATCAAAAAAGTATATGTAATAGATAGCAAAAATGAAAAGAGTAAAATGCTACCAAAAATTACCAAAGCACACATTGCACCTAATACATTCATGAAAATGAATGTTAAATTAGCGGTGCAAATATTAAGCCATTCCGTTGCAGCAGCGATAAAAACATGCATTAGTACAGGAGAACTTAAAACCGACACTGCAGAAAATACTGCAAATTTCGTAGAATTTTTGAATAATTTGTTTGACGTTCTCAATAGCAGAACACTTTTTTCAAAAAATCCATACCAGTGTGCACTTTCATATACCAATATTACTGCAACTACAGTTTTAAAGGAAGCAAAATTTATTTTACCAAAATTAAAAAAACTTTCCAATAAACAACAATGTAAAAACCCGACAGTACCGCCGTGCTTTTCTGGTCTGATACAAACTTTAAATGGTATAAATGAAATGTTTAAAGAAGAACAAGAAAAATTCAATGTGCATTTTATATTCACCAATCGCTTAAATCAAGATTGCCTAGAAAATTTATTTTCCATATACCGACAGAAAGGTGGTTATAACAGAAACCCTACGGCACGAACATTTAGAACTTTATTTAGATCTAACTTGATACATTCACTGATGAAACCATCTGCCAGTTCAAATTGTGAAGCTGATGAAGATATGCCTTTACTAAATTGTGATGAACCAGAAATCCAACCCGGTGTCTTACATGATACTTCTAATAATTATGAAAGCAATACATTAACAGATGATTCTTTGTCTTCATGTTCCATGACGTCTACACCTATTAAAACATCTGGCCCCTTAACTACCTCTGAAGAATGTTCTGTTGTATATTTTGCAGGATATTTGGCTAAGAGGTGCATCGAAGAGTTCAAATATACTGATTGTAGACATTACTTAACAAAAGAGTCCGAATTAAAAAATCAAAAGGAATTGTTTTTATTGCATAAAAGTTATGAAAATATAAAATCAACCGATGACGGACTGTATGCCCCTCAAGATGAGTTCATCAATATAGTGTCTCAGAGTCTAGACATTTTTGAAAAAAATTTTGGTGAAATATGTTATCAAGTAAATGTTAAACAACAAATTTTTACTACAATAAACAATAAATTATCTGAATGGCTAAATATCATTCAAAACTGTAAACAACACAGGATTTTTATTTTAGAGAAACTAATAATTTGTAAAATCTTTTATAAAGTAAAAGTAATTTTTAATAAAAGAAATGTAGAGAAAGGTAAAAACAAATTTCGTATATTACAAAATATGTAGAAATAACAGTCTTTATTTGAAAATGTTTAGAATCTGCAAGATATTTCAGTAAGATAATAGATACATACATATTTTTCCTTAATTTTATATATACATATATTAAATTAAAAATGAACAAAGATAAATATAAATTAATGGTCTTTTGTACAGAAAATGGAAGATACATCCGTAGAAATTGTCGACGAATTTAAATATTTGGGTGTTATTATTGATAAGAAATTAAAGTTCACATCACATTGGTCACAATTAAAATAAAATTTTAAGAGTAGCGTCATTTTTTTTTGACCTTTCCCAAATTATGAAATGCACGAAGAGATGTAAAAATCACAAAAGAATAGGTTGTATTGCAGAATTGTTTAGGTATAATTAGCGCTTAATTTGAACTTGTATTATATATATTATTAAATTAAATTAAATTTACATTATTGTTTTTACCTCCCGCCTATCAATACATAGATAAGGGAGGTATTGTTTTTGGTCAGATTTCTCGAGTGTGAGTTTTCAACATATGAGCACGAATTAAAAATTAAAAAAAAATGTGTCATTTTGTAGTTAATTACAGTTGAGAGACTGAAGTGTTCACATCTATTATTTTCTATACAAATAAAACTATTATTTCCGTTGTTGTAATTTTAAATAAATATTTTTTTATAAACGTTAATAACGTTAATAACGTGAAACGATTTAAAATTTTGATTATATTGTTATAATGTTATGAAAAAAATTATTGTTGTTCCAAATTTTAAAACGGTATGTTTAAATATTAATTTTATTCACCTTCTTACTGCATAAATGTAGATATTTGGTCTGTATGCCGATGTAAGAGCCCAAACGATTTTGATTGGTCGGTTAAGTCCCACCTATTTTCTATAGCCGTCCTTGTCTATTTTGCACACTAACGCCATCTAACAAAAGAAGGCAAAATTTTTTGAGAACAAGTGTTGGCCTCTGGTGCTGGAAGGCATTTTGGTGTAGCCTCGCGCTAAACGTATTTGGTCAATCTGATTGTATATGTGATCAGGGCCCATAGCAAAACATACAATATACGTGTACGCTTTATACTGTGATCATAATACTAATTGCTAAAAATATTCGGACAGTGAACATTTATGAGTGCGAAATATAAATATACATTTTGTGAAAAGCCACCGAGTATACAACAGTTAGTTACTTGCTGTGTACTCGTGGCGCCACTTACAAGACGTAACGTATATAATATTTTAAAACTTGTTTTTCCTTTATTACATAATTTTTTTATATGATATGTTTAATAATATTCTTCAGAACATACTAAAGTTTAAACAAGTAGGTTTTTCGTATGTTTTAATTAAGTTAAATTTTTGGGAAGTTCATTTTTTCATTAGCACATATATGATACAGTATCATTTCTGAAATATACCATGAAAATTTAAACAAATTATTAGGTCTTCCATAGGAGTTATTTTTAAAATTATAGTAAAAAAAGTTTTGGTGATATAAATAATTAAAAATAGGAATTAAATAACTTTATTTCAGAACCGAATTGTTGTCTACTTATTTACATATACAAAAATACTTGTAACAGTAAACAATTTTTAATAACAAATTAAAAACCTAAATACTGGTTTCAAATTTCCCGCGCTGGGATATCATTTCATCTTAATAAATATTACATGTGACATATAACGGATAAATGTGTATAATAAAAATGAGCGCCAAATTCAGCAAGAGCGCCGTAATCATACAGATGAGGGTATATACATATATATATATATATATATACATATATTAAATTATCATTTACCGGTTTCTATTCGGAACGTGGTTCCTGAAAAAGTTTGGTAAAAAGTCGGACCACAGCGACCACGAAATATTCCTGGTTTTCCTGGTTTATTTATAACAAATGAACAGTTTGACATGTAACGTCATTAAATATTGTGTTATTGTATGCACCGCGAGTGATAAACAACTATTATGGATGTAAGTATAAATTATTAATTGAAATATCACTGTCATATTCGTTATCGCCTAGATTCATTTTTTACAATGTCAATTTTAAAATGTCATAATGATTTATGTCAAATGTCATAATGACTGTTGTCAAAGAGTCCCGAAATAGGTAAATATATTCAGGAACCCTGGTTCAACCAGGATCATGATCCTGGTTTTTTTGGTTGAGTTACGGAACATACTATTAGAATAGGTGAAAACAGAATAACATCTAGACGCTGTTATTCTGAATCTTCTTTCATTGGCCCATAAGCTTTTATCAAAAAAAGTTTTGAAACATATATTAACAGAATTTCCAAAAATTATTGTATTAAACATATTTGCATTGGTTTCGTATACAGAATGTGCAACGAAATGCGGAACATAGGACTTTAACAAAAGATTTCAAACAATTGCGGATACTCTCTCTCCTGATAAATTTAGAACAAAATTACAAGAGTATAAAGTTGTTCAAAATTAAATTCTGCGTCAGATAATATCGTAAGTGTTGCAACAGCAGGACTGTAATACGAGATATATTAAATATAAAATGTAATATTTTCGTTAAAAATCAGATAGCCATAGAAATAAAAGAAAATATCTATCTGTCAGTTTAGAGAAGTTTCACTAATTATAATACTTATTGTCTATATTTTAATATTATTTAAGTTGAATTTATATTTATTTCTTTAACAATAAGCTAATATTAATAAAATAGTACGAATATAGTTTTTAAAAATATTGAACATAAAGTAAGGTTACTAACTATCACAATTGACACATAGATATTTTCTTTTATTTTTATGGGTCTCTGATTTTGAACGAAAATGTTACATATTATATTTAATACATCTCGTACTAAAGATGTGCTGTTGCAACAATTAATATTTTATCTAATGTAGAATTTTAATTTGAACAACTTTGTACTCTTGTAGTTTTGCTCTAAATTTATCAAGAGAGAGAGTATCTGCAATTTTTTGAAATCCCATGTTAAAGTCCTATGTTCCGCATTTCGTTGCACACACTGTATAATAGACGATATTCATTATGACGTCAGCGATGACAGCGCTGTTGTAAGTTGTATAACTATTCGAACAAACAAATATGAAATAGCTGGGTAATCAAGTAGACAGTTTGTGGAAATCTCTTAAAAATTAATATAAATAAATTTAAAATAACGGAAGATAATGTACCAAGAGCAAAATTAGAACACGATACGATTTTTAGTTGTTTTTACTTTTCCGCTTACGTTTTATATTTTATTTAGAGTGCAAAGTTATTGATATGAAGCAAGGAATACCGACATTATCGATATAGCTAAGTGTAGAAAAGGGAAAATGGCTTCCAATTGCAAATGATAATAATGATAATAGAAATTAACTGAGATAATGGGAACTGATACCTGAAAAAAATATTGAACTTCCATATATTTGAAGTTCCAAACAAATACAAAAACTATTCTTGACACCATGATTCATGATACACATTAAACTGATAAATTTGAAAGTTTTTGCAAAGTGTTTCTTCATCGTTATCATACTAATAATAATTTTTTTATTATCTATATCATGATATACACGTTTCTTCACAAGTAATACTTGTTTTTATATTTTAAATGATCAATTTCTTCAAGATCAAAAAAATTAAAAGGCGTATTAAAAAGAGTTACATTTAAAACACTAATGCCCAGTTGCATCAGCAAGGCTTAAATTTTAAGTAACAAACAAAACAATGATAAACGAAACTTTGACAGCAATATTGAATAGTTCATTTGACTTTTTATTTCGATGTGATATTGTCCATTTAAGGTCAACTTCAAATTTTAGTAATATTAGTGCAACCGGCCATATGTATTTAATATATAAATATCGTATGATAATTTAAATATTGATGATGAGATGCATGATCTTCGTTTTGCAATTTTTTTGAACAATTTTCTTGCATATGTTTCACCAACAGTTTATATTTACGTATATACAAATATAAATATTTACTAATATTACTAAAGTGGAACAACAATAATAAAGCTATACACATTTAGCCAGTGGTTTTGGAGGAATAGTAATAGTTCTCCAAATATACGTTGGCGCCACAGTCGATTTCTTATTGAATATCGTCTATTAATTTAGAACTACTGATGATTCTTGTCGCGAAATAAGAGATCATTTTGGAGCTACAATAAAGTAAAGCAGAAAGAAACTGAAATTTAAAAATTGGTAAATATCAAATCTTATATCACCTGACACTCTCAAGAATTATTTCTTTAGAATTTTCAGCATTTAATGTATCTCTAAGCATACATGGAATACTTGAAAGATCAGTTAAATTAAATTTATAAGGCTCATATTTTTTCAATTCTTTTTTTAAATGACATTTCTTCAAATTTTTTTCGTTTCAAATATTTTGCCTTAACCGCTTGTGCTATTGAAGGTTGTTTCTATTTACAAGCTTGGTTTGTCTTTGATGAAGAATCTTCCTCATTTATGGCGAACACAACAGCAGAAATGTGCTTACGTCGTCCAGATATTCCCGTTATACATTTACAATTTCCGTGTGTGACACGTCTTATATTATCTAACTAAAATTGTAAAATATAATTTAACTAAATACAGGAGAATGCTTTACTAATATTTACATATGGTTTCTTTGAAATTAATGTCTGGCCTCACCATCTTCGCTGATATTTTGTCAGATTTTTCCACCAAACACATCACATGTCCCGCGTTAAATAATTTCTTCCTTTTATCAATATTTCCTGATGTGTAATCTTCATATTTAATGGGAAAAAATCCAAAATGTACTTCCTTTTCCATTCTAAATTTGATTACTTATGAGATGTCAAACACGAATCAGATTACTGCATTTCCCATGTTTCCATAATACTTTTGCCGAATGTGCCGCTAGAGGCGCTGAATTCCAAAATGTGCAAACTGTCTATATGAAAGAGTATTAAAATTTGGCGGTTCATTTTAAAGCTTTTGAGCAAAGTGAAAATATGAATAGACTTTTGATTTCCTCTTCTGTTTATAAAGAACAACTTACATGTTTATAAAATAAGTAATATAAGAATTACAATAAAAATAACCTACAATTATATTGAATCACAATGGTATCCAATGAAGATTCAATAAGTAATTTTTATAATTTTATAATAGAAGATGTCATAAATAATACAAAAGGCTTGTTTATACAAGAAGGTATAGATATAAACGTTCTTCGAAAATTGAAAATCATATGGCAGAAAAAAATGTCTATAGACAGTAAGGAACCAGAAGACTTAATTTATGAACTGTCAGATTTATTTGCTGATGATGCAACTTTGAATCCTGAACCTGGGCTAGTAGGAGTTCTGATTAAGCCAAAACAAATTGACCAAAATAACCAGATAAATTTTATTGATATCAGTGAAGCTGCTGCGAATATAAGTAGAAAAACGGAGGTGCAAACGGTTATAATTCCAGACATAATTCCTGCCCCTCAACTGATTACAGCCCAAATGATTGCGACAATGGAGCTACCACAACTGGACGGCGACTCTGATGAGTCATCTTCAGATGATAGTTCCGACTCCGACGAGTCAGATTTAACTGGAAGTGACAAAGTCGAAAGTGATCCATTGAATTCAGGGGATGACCTGTCAGATAATGCTGAGACATATGATACGGAAAACTGGATTCTATGTCAATTTGACAAAGTGCTTCGGTACAAAGATAACTGGAGATTTTACTTTAAAAAAGGATTCATGCATTTAAATGATGCTGATTTCGTATTCAATAAAGCAATTGGAGAATCCGAGTTTTAATAGGTGCTATATAATAGTGTCAAAAATATCAAACAGATAGTTTATTTATGTACATAACAAATATTTGAAGATAATGTAATTAAAATTGTGGATAATTCTACAATGATTCTAAAAAATAATAAAATTTTATTGAGTTAAAAAGCAAAACAAAAGTCTATCGTGTATCAAATCTTTTAAATATAACAGTCCTTTACAACCATTTTCATGAAAAAAGATTAAATTCAGAGTTAACTAACTCCATATTTAGTCCGGTTTAAATTTTCTGGTGGGTATTAGAGCTATTCACAAACGCAAAATAAGGCCGGAGTTGGATAATTCTCATAAATAGTTATAATTTTTCTTGCGTTAATTTCTATATATAGCCATAAATTCACTAAATTGAGAATTATTTAATTTTCCGTTGTATTCTGTTCTATTCAAATCATTTTGAAGTGAAATAAATAAATACATTCATTTAATTAGTACATTATAAATTTAAAAATAAAATAACTTTAACATTTCTATTCCATGTAATACCATTGATTGAAAAATATATAGACAGGCAAGTCTAAATTTTTTAAGAAGTAAAATACTTTGATACTTTGATTACATGCATACGCAATGCATCCACTGAATTATGGTTATAATCATTTTTTCAAATATTTTTTTTATTAAATATGTGTTACCGTTGATTGAAAAATATATAGATAGTCAAGCTTGTATAGTTTTCAATCAACAGTAATACGAATTTAATAAAAAAATATTTGAAAAAAGCATGATTCAAAGGATGGTTTGCGCATGCGAGTAATCAAAGTTTCAAAGTATTTTACTTCTAAAGGCGAGTTCTAGTTTCTCAATGTCTCCAATATGGAGTTTTAAACCACAGTGCCAGTGCCACAGACCATAATTAGATGTCTGGCTCGCTATAAGTTTGATGGGACTATCTGCCACCCTATCGAAAGACGAAGTCGTAAACATTGATGATACTTGCGGGTTACTCACTTACATTTCATACAGTTTTATGAGAAGGAAAAATTTTAATGGAGATACTAACATATTTCATATATTGTATCACAAATTTAATTTTTTTTATTTACATTTTCTATTTTTACCTCCCGCCTATCAATATATAGATAAGGGAGGTATTGTTTTTGGTCAGCTCAGATTTCTCGAGTGTGAGTTTTCAACATGAGCACGAATTAGGGTCCCTAGAATACAATTTTACTATTTTTACCGAGATGTCTGTATGTCCATGAGTGTGTCTGTGTGTGACGATTTTTCGTCCACGATAACTCCAACACGATAAGTGTAAAAAATATAATATTTGGTATTTAAGACTTATATTCAAATATGACGAACTGATTAGATTTTGACTAAAATTGGTTAACCGGAAATAGTACTTTACTTGAAGCTTTAAACAGTTTTTCTTAAAAAATACCTCTACATACCATTTTTTCGCAAATTAAGTTATTATTAAATATAAATATTTTTTAATTTTCTACCGATCTGCATAATTACGTTTATATAAAACTTGTAGCTAGATAAAAGAATTATAATAATTTTAAATATCGTTTAGGCCGAGGATTTCTATAAAACATATGAGTTATTCATATGTTCACAAAATTTGACATATGATGTGAAATTTAATGTAAGTTTAAAAAATAAAATTAATAAATATGATGAAGTTTTGTTGTAAAATTAAAAAAGGTAAATGAAATATATAAGGAATATATTTGCATGCGTCAATCAAGGTAAGTTTGGTTCCGGTAATAGTAACGTCGAAAAAAGCTGTGTTTTTTGATTATACAAATTTTACGAAAGAAATTGTAGTTATGAAATGAATTAAAAATATTCTGAACTGCTATAACAAACTAATTTTAATACTACAAATAGAATATATTACTACAGTGGCGGGAGGTAATGTATTGGACACATCAGATTTTTTTCCAAATCTGATTTCATAAATGAACTGGAAAAAAATCAATATTTTATGTATTAGAATAAATTTTATTTCACCTAATATTAATTTTGTGCCTTAATAATAAACCAATAATGTAGAATATTTCTCTATAATTATTTTGATAATAGTCTTCTTGTTCGCCACAAGTTATAATGTCAAAATTACGTTTTTTTATAAATATTTTCGAAAGTTCCCTTTTAAATTAATTATATGTAAAATGAACCCCATGCAGTAATTATATAATTTATATAATATACAAAAAATATATTTTTATCCTACACATATTGAAAATAATATTTTTTCTATAACCTATATGAAATGATGACATTTCATACGTCCTGTCAGTTGCAGAAACATCACATTTTATCTCAAGGGACAGAAGTACTATATTTCTATCCCTAGAGATAGAAATACTTTGTCACCAACACAACAAGTTGACTAATGCGATAACATTAGAACAAGTAACAACCTACTACTCTATAATTAATTTAAAAAATATGTTTCGCTTTTTTCATTGAACTTAATTTTTTAAATATTTTACAGTGGTTATAGAAAAAAATATTGTATTATATACGGGGTAAATAACAGATTTTAGCGCTCTGTGTGATTGTAACCCTCCGCTACGCGTCGGGATCCAAATGTCACACATTGCGCTAAAATCTGTTACTTTTACCCCTTATATAATAAATATCTATTTTATCCTACACGTATTGAAAATAAGATTTTCCTGCGTGTTTGTGTGCACGAAAGTAGACATTTGAAGGTCAGGCCTGCAAAAATGTCACAAAGCCCTAGGCTTGTAAAGTAAATAGTTTGTACGCGGACTAACAGATGGCGTTTGATTATATGTCAAATTATACAGTATTCGTAAGATGTTTATATTATTTTATTATGTTGTTTTGTTGTGTAGGATAAAAAATAGTGTGTGCTACATGGTAGTAAAGTTGTTTTCTGGTCCTCAAGAAGTATCCAGCCTCGACTACGTCTCGGCCGTATACATATCCTTTGGGCCAGAAAAGAACAACTTTCCTACCTAGCAGCACAAATAACTATTTTATGCTACAACACATTATTGAAAATAAGATTTTTATCCTACACATATTGAAATAGTTATTTACATACCAAATGCGGGAACGACTGGTTTCCGGAGGAGTGTTTGGCGGCGCGAGCTCGCGAGCGCTGCCATAGAACGATTCCGGAAACCCAGTTCACGCAAGAGGTTTGTACAATATTTTTCGTACGAATTTATAGGTACAACTAATAATTAGTTATTTTTGAACAAATAAAATTATTTATTACAAATTATACATGATTTGTGGTTATGTGTTTCAGTGCTAACAAGTGCTGTCAATCTGTCAACATGACAGCAGTTGTTGCCAACATTGTATATCAAATGCACTAAATTTACTTTTTCTACATTAAATTTCGTTAAATAATCCCCTATTTTCTTTTAATATTATTAGGTAAAAGAATGTTTAAAACATTATACTATTTTATTATAAATATAGTTTTTTAATAAATGCTGTAGAAGTAGGAGTGTTTTTTCCAAAATTTCCCGGTCACCTATCTGGTGGAGACCTGGGAAAGTGACGTTCCAGGCGTTGCTTAGGCAACGCGTAACACCACATTTCAATGCATGAGTACGAAAATCTTATTTTGATTTTTTTGCATTGAAATGTGGTGTTTCGCGTTGCCTAAGCAACGCCTGGAACGTCACTTTCCCAGGTCTCCACCAGATAGGTGACCGGGAAATTTTGGAAAAAACACTCCTACTTCTACAGCATTTATTAAAAAACTATATTTATAATAAAATAGTATAATGTTTTAAACATTCTTTTACCTAATAATATTAAAAGAAAATAGGGGATTATTTAACGAAATTTAATGTAGAAAAAGTAAATTTAGTGCATTTGATATACAATGTTGGCAACAACTGCTGTCATGTTGACAGATTGACAGCACTTGTTAGTACTGAAACACATAACCACAAATCATTTCGTGTATACAATAAATAAAAATATTTGTACAAATAGAAAATTAATTATTGATTTTATGATTTTCGTACGAAAAATATTGTACAAACCTCTTGCGTGAACTGGGTTTCCGGAATCGTTCTATGGCAGCGCTCGCGAGCTCGCGCCGCCAAACACTCCTCCGGAAACCAGTCGTTCCCGCATTTGGTATGTAAATAACTATTTCCTGCGTGTGCGTGCGAAAGAAAGTAGACATTTGCCGATCTAGACTTACAAAATCTCACTATAGACCACGTTATTGAGGTTAAGATTTACATTTGGCGCGAAACCCTAATTCATATCTGACTATGCATTTCTTATGGGAGTACATTTTCAATTCATGATATTAAAGCATTTTGGCGATTCTTAATTATAACATTTCAAAACATTACTCTTTGCTTTCCGTACAGAAAAAGTACAAATAAAAGAATAAATTAAGAAAAAAATTATTTTAAAGAAAATAGTACCGCAAATTGTAACATATGTCGTTACTTGGTGCAGCAAGTTAAAAACGCCAAGTTAAAGCGACGGTTCAACTGAATACTAAGTCAGCTACAACATACGTTTTCAGAAATTTGCACCTACTGTTTAAATTGAAGTTTATTAAATAATATTATGTTTTTTGGGTGTGTATATTACATTAGAAGATAGATAAAACATTAGAGATTAGTATTTATAAAGTTTAATAGTTAAGATTTGCATTTTATAATACTTTCTAGCAGTTTAAAGATAGCATATTTGTATTCCCATAAGAATAACATGTGTGAATAAATCGGCAGAGGCGAGTTAGGGTTTCAGTTTGAATTTGGCGCCATAAAATGACTGTTATACTAATGCAGTCTTTTCTTTAGGGATGAAAAGAAAAACAGTTCGTGTGCGGACTAACAGATGGCGTTTAATACGTTTAAAATAATAACCATAATAAAATACGTCAACATGCTTTTGAAATATTGTAACTATAGATACTTTTAATACATTAGATTCTAGGTATTTTTATTATATATTCTGTAAATAATAGAACAGAATTACTAACTTTATTTATATGTTAAAATAAAATGTTTTTTTTTGTTCTTATTCCATTTTTAATGTTGGTAATCGAATTCACAAATTTCATTGAGGTTAAGTTAAATGTCAAATTATACAGTATTCGTAAGATGTTTATATTATTTTATTACGTTGTATTGTTGTGTAGGATAAAAAATAGTGTGTGCTACATGGCAGTAAAGTTGTTTTCTGATCCTCAAGAAGTATCCAGCCTCGACTGCGTCTCGGCCGTATACATAACCTTCAGACCAGAAAAGTACAACTTTCCTACCTAGCAGCACAAATAACTATTAGCAGCAAGTGTACGCAAAACGAACCGAAAAGTACATGCAAAACAAATTTTTGCTCCCTTGGGATATTTTTTTCCCTAGAGATACTTTGCTTTCCTCCTCCGACTGCTTTGCTGTCACTTCAAAGTCGAATTTTCTTCCCTTGGGGCATAATATACTATATTTTCTTCAAACGTCATAAAAGTGATATCTTTTGTGAAGTTATTAACAAAGTAGAAATCTAATTTCTACGTGGTTGGATTGTCGGAATAGAAATGTAGTTATTTCTACGTGATAGGAATAGAAGTGAAATAAATAAGTATCTATAGGAACGATAGGAACTGTGTAGAAACAGCAAATAAAATATAACTTGTACAATAGAAACTAGTAATAGTAGTAACCCTAAATGTCATTATAAAACTGGATAAAAATTGATAAAAGTTATAAAAAATTAATTAATTAATAACCTACAAATTGAACAAGTAGTTAAGTATTTTTTTAGGGGCGTATACATTTTATCCTCCAAACATGTTATATTGGTCGACATTATACCTTGTACACATTTAAACTTGCACACAGTATGTCGTGCACGCTTTTTATTGGAAATAATTTTTATCCTGCACTCATTTTATCTCAATACATATTTAATGTAGTACACATTTTATTTTCCTCACACTGTATCTTCCACACATTTTATCTTTCACACATTTTATCTTCCACACATTTTATCTTCCACACATTTTATCTTCCACACATTGTATCTTACTGCCATCTCTTTGTTGCTCTCTTGAAGCATAATTAAAAAAAAGATCTAGTATGTAATTTGAAATAATTATAATTTGTCAATTGCTTTGACAGGAACGTATAGCTCGCCGGACATGAGTTTTGGTAATAGCGACAAAGGAAAGAAGTTTTGATGTATGGAAGATAAAATGTGTGGAATATAAAATGTATGGAAGATAAAATGTGTGGATGATAAAATGATTGGAAGATATAATGTGTGAATGCTAAAATGTATGAGAGATGAAGTGTATGGAAAATATAATGTACGGAAGTTAAAATGTGCACAAGATAAAATTGGTGTAAGATCATTTTTTACGCAGATTAAAAGTGTGCACGACATACTGTTTGGATGTTTGAAGGTGTGCAAGGTACAATGACGAGCAATATAACATGTGTGGAGGATAAAATGTATACGCCCCTTTTTTTATAATATTTACGTTTACGTGAAATAGGGCACGAGCGCGCTGTTATCGTTTAGGTAGGTATTGGGAGTCGCCAACAAAGTAGCTGACATCTCGTGGCCAAAAAATAGTAGGGAAAACATTGTAACTGTCGCATATTCATCGACCTTATTCACTAGTGTAATAAGGTCGATGCGCATAGTAAAAGCATAGGAGTCTGTATTATTTTCTTCAAAATTTAACTAGTATAATTCTTTTGTACCACTGTGTGATAATTAATTAAGTTCTGAAATATCTCTGCACTATTTCTTAAAAGACTAAGTTTTGAAAAACTGTGGAAAATAATTTTAAACATTGTGAAGAAAATTTCGCTATTCATGAACGTTTGTTTCTATCATTTCGAAAACGATTTTAGTTCATCTAAGTATTTTGTAGTGCATTTTATACTTAAAAATATTAATATTTATTCTTAAAGGTGGTAATAAGAGAAGATACTAATTTAATATCATTCAGCAATAAAAGAAAATAAATATTTTTATATCTAGGTAAATGTATGCCTACAAAAAGTATCTGATATTTTGGTTACATCCAAAACGTCAGTAAGACAAAAATTATTGTTTATTTATTTAACATAAAAGCAAAAAATTTATTTTAAGTAATTTCCATAAATTTCAATATACCTTATTAATGATTTTGTCAGTATACAGTTTTGATTTTTAAACCCTTGAACTGATAAACAATTTGAATTGGTATTTAAATATTAACTAAAATTTATGCAATCTATCTATATAGATTGTAATAACACAATTGATTTAACGTTTAATTAGTGACTTGGTTTACTTTTGAAAATAACTAGCAACTGTAGCAATAACAATAAAATTATAGCAATAGTATTGCTACAATTTTTCCATATTTTGCCCTAACATTTGACCTAATAATTAAAGAACATAGATTTCGTACTGCTATTCTTAAAAAATGGTCACTCAACCGTACATATATTTATGTGATATTGCAATGTCTATCTTTAACATTAAAACCAATTATTTTATTTTATTACAGAGAACAGTTACAGCAAATATTATACCGGGTGTCCCAGCCCGACCGACACATGGGAAATCAGTTAATTATGAATAGTATCTCCCCAGTGCAAGATATTAACTTTAAATTTTGTATTCTTATAGGAGAATATTAAGTCTTTGGATCACACTTATTTAAAATATGTAATTTCGTCTGCAGGGCGAGATTTATTAAATTTAAAATCTAATATTTTCGTTATTTATCTGACAGTTTAGTGAAGTATCACTGATTTTAATTCTTATTCCCTGTATTTTAATATTATTTAAGTTGAATTCAGTTTATTTTTGTTAAACAATATACCAATATTACAAAAATATAAATATCTACAATGGCATGTCATTAACTGTCACATAGATATTTTCTTTTATTTCCATGGCTGACTGATTTTGAACGAAAATGTTAGATTTTATAATTAAATCAATCTCGTCTTGCAGACGAAATTACATATTTGAAATAACTGTAATCCATAGAAATAATATTCCCCAATAAGCATACAAAATTTCAAGTTAATATCTTGCACTGGGAAGATACTATTCATAATTAACTGATTTCCTGTGTAAATCTCTCATGTGTCGGTCGAGCTGGGACACCCGGTATATACCAATATGTTTTTAAAAATTTAAGAACGTGTGAGTAATTTTCGATTGTACAATGATTAATCTGGAAAAATTAATAATTTAATTCGTACAATAAATTCAACCATAGACCGCACAACACTCCATTCAAATAAATTAATATACTTACATCTCATAATGCAATAAACATATTTTAGGTACTGTATCTCACTAAAATTTACGGTAAAAATATTAAATTGAAAGATAAATTCTATAAACCAACGACTAAATATATATATACAGGTGAGTCACCGAAATGCCCGTCTTCAATATCTCCCTTGTCGTTAGAAATACAGCATAAATTTATTAACAGAAGTTATTCGTCAACTCAAGGAGCATAACGTAAAATTATTTTCACATATACAGGATGTTGCACTACGGCTCGGCGAATATTCTTTGCCTTTTATTAAATGGAACAACCTGTATATTTTTATATTTTTTTAAGTGTATTTCATTCCCCTATACGGACATATAAATTTTGTTTTAGTTTTCTGCGGCGTTGCCAAGTTATTCCGTTTATTCTCTAAAAAAAGACCAAATACACGCACTGCTTTATAATGACGTACTGAAGTTATTTTAATAGTAAAAATTAAGAATTTTTTTTTCTGTACAACTGAAACTACACTCTATGTCCTCACATATATTTTTTTAAATGTAATTATACAGGGTGTTCAATAAAGCGAATCAAATTTACTCAATTTCAAATGACTAGAACTCGTCATTTTCAAATGGAACATCCTATATTTTATAATTCAGTTGTGCGTCTTTTTGTTTTAACTTCATATTTTATTAAGGGTAACCTATGCCTAAAACCAATAATTTTGGAAATTTTAACAATTTTTTTCTAAAATTATTTATTCAATTAAAAATTAAATCTAGTAGCACCAGCTCACAACAGTATTCGGGTTAGGAATCATTTAAATGAAGAATTTGCTATAGATGAATCGGAGGAGGTGGTCCAAGAAATTGGCCCGCTAGATTTTCGGATCTTTCAAAATTAGATTAAAATTCGTATCTGTTTTAAAACTGTCGACGCAAATATCTGCGAAGAGTAAATTACTCATTTATAAACTGTCTCAAACATGTTTCCGTGCGAATAGCTGTTACATTAAAAATCTTTTGGGATCTAATTTTTAGAAATAAACTTAAAATGGTGAAAATCTCCAAAAATATTGGTTTTCGGCATAGGGTACCCTTAATAAAATATGAAGATAATACAAAAATACGCACAACTGAATTATAAAATATAGGGTGTTCCATTTGAAAATGACGAGTTTTAGTCATTTGAAATTGAGTAAATTTGATTCGCTTTATTGAACAGCCTGTATAATTACATTTAAAAAAATATATGTGAGAACATAGAGTGTAGTTTCAGTTGTACAGAAAAAAAAATAACTTCAGTACGTCATTATAAAGCAATGCGTGTATTTGGTCTTTTTTAGAGAATAAACGGAATAACTTGGCAACGCAACGGAAAACTAAAACAAAATTTATATGTCCGTATAGAGGAATGAAATACACTTGAAAAAATATAAAAATATACAGGATGTTCCATTTAATAAAAGGCAAACAAATTTCGCCGAGTTGTAACGCAACACCCTGTATATGTGAAAATAATTTTACGTTATGCTCCTTGAATTGACCAATAACTTTTGTTAATAAGTTTATGCTGTATTTCTAACGACAAGGGAGATATCGAAGACGGGCATTTCGGTGACTCATCCTGTATATACATATATATATACACAGAATGTCCATTGTAAGTGGTACACTATTGCTATCTCAGGAACTATAAGAGCTGCACGGTCAGTTAAATTAGCAAACAATTTCTATTTTACAAGACTATTAAAATGAGACAAACAAATTTTGTTTTAAACCAGTGGTTCTCAAGATATGGGGCCCAACTTTCTTATTTTAAATGGAACACCATATATATTTTTACATATTTGGAATCTACATCAAATTACAAATCCAATGGTATGGTTGAAGTTAAATTTTAGTTAAAAAAGAAAATTCCTATGTAGGCAATAAGTTTCTATGCTTATATCTGAAAATAGCAGTTGCCATGAATCAATAGAAAACAAACGTCAAATTTTGCGTTTTTTTACCGAGAATATTCAGAGATAGAATTAGCGTAATAAGCGACGGACGTATTGAGTCGCATCCCGGAACATTCCAGACCAGTAGAAGCGTAGGGCGAACCGCGCGATGGTTTTGGCTATCCCTATATGTCCGGGTTCCGGTCGGTCATGCTTGTTCTGTAGTACCTGGTGTCTCTGTTCCTTTGGGACACAGAGCTTCCATTGACGGTCAGGATCTGCTTCGGTTAGGTCGGCGGGATCCCAGAAGTGGCGATATAATTTCCCTCGAATTAGTCGGTACTCTGGATACTGCGTTGGGTGGTCTTGCACCGCCTGGGTCATGCGCTTGTACCATGCATACGATTCGATGACGGCGGCGATGGCGGGTAACGGGGTTCGACTCAACATATCAGCCATGTGGTTTAGAGTACCCTTCCGGTAGACGGTGTCGAAGTCGTACTGTTGTAACGTCACCGCCCACCGGGCCAACCTCCCAGATGGCTCTCTCAAACTGTCTAACAACTTCAACGCCTGGTGGTCAGTGACGATGGTGAATACCCTTCCAGATACCCCCTTAACTTCTTGACCGCCCATACTATGGCCACGCACTCCTTCTCGATGACGGAGTAGTTCTTTTCCCTCGCCGAGAGCGACCTGCTAATATAGGCAATTGCCCGTGGTTCTTCGAGGCTTCCTTGTACAAGGGCTGCGCCGATCCCCTGATCCGATGCGTCCGTCTGGAAGATAAACGGTTCCTCGAAGTTCGGGCAGCTTAACACGGGTGTTGAACTGAGGATTGCCTTGAGTTCTTGATAAGCGCTTTCCTGGGCTGGCCTCCATTGCCACACCCGTCTTTTCCGTAGCAGTTCGGTCAGCGGCGCCGTCTTCTGAGCGAAGTTGGGAACAAATCGCCGGTACCATGATGCTGCTCCCAGCAAGCGGCGCACATCTTTAACGGTTGTTGGTGTAGGAATCTGCGTGATGGCGAGCACTTTGTCTGGATCAGTTCTCAGGCCATGTTCGGTCCCAACGTGCCCTAGATACTTAATTTCTTTTGCTCCGAATTGGAACTTCTCGGGATTGATATGATTCGCTTCTCGCAGGCGACGAAAGACCACTTCCAAATGCTTAATATGCTTCTCTATCGTTTCGCTGACGACGACTATGTCGTCTAAGTAGGCGAAGGCGAACGGTTCCATTTCTGGTCCGATGACCCTATCGAGGAGGCGCTGAAACGTGGCAGGCGCTGAAACGTGGCAGGCGCGGCGTGCAGACCGAAGGGCATAACCCGGAACTGGTACAACCCTTTTCCGGGTACAGTAAATGCGGTAAGTGGCTTACTTTCCGGGGTCAATGCAACCTGCCAGTAGCCGTTCTTCAGGTCAATTTTTCAAACATATTTGGCCGGCCGCAGCTTATCGAGAATATCTGAAATGAGAGGCAGCGGGTAAGAATCTTTTTCGCTGACTTTATTCAGTTGCCGAAAATCGATACAAAATCGCGGCCGTCCGTTCTTCTTCCTTGCGATCACCGCCGGGGAGCTCCATGGACTTTCGGATTTTTCAATAATCCCATCCCGGAGCATCTGTTCTACTTCGTCGTCAATAATCTGTTGCATCCTCGGGTTTCGTGGAGCATAGCGTTGTTTCAGGGGGTTTTTTTGGTTAATTTAATCGTATGCTGGGTGAGCAGAGTCACGCCGATTATGCCCTCAAATTTTTGGAGTGCTCGGTTCAGAAAAAGGTCCTGTTGCGACCTGTCATCTTCGCCGGTCTGGATCGCACATATGGTGCCTCTTTGGATGGGTCTCCCCTTACTGCCGTTTGAGTGCTGTGCCTTTTCTTTTATCTCCGTTCGTCACGGTGGGAGAGATTGCGCGTGATTTGTGGTGGAAGTGTGCGCGTGAGATAAGCACCGTTACTCTTGACTGTGCTGAGATACGATAAAAAATAAAAAAAAAACCGATTGCCGCCCAGGGGACTTGAATGCGCAATCTTCGTATTGCCAGGCCGAGCACGTATCCACTACACCACGGTGACATGTGTAGTTTTTATTTTAGCTTGCGACATTGCTTCGTCACAGAAGTTAATACCTCGATAAGTTGACCAAATTCTCACGCGCCTTTGTATATTACCTGCAACTACACGACTACACCGGGCAAAATTATTTCATAACTTCATATAGCACGCCGAACAATTCACTTGGCAAAGTCGCACATTCAAGTTTTCCTGCAATGACGTTTATGTGAATTTGACTTATAAATTTGTTTCAGTTTATACTTACATATTTTTGATTTTCTTTATTTAAAACATGCTGTTTTTATGAACTACTACTTCTTTAACTATTGGAGAGTAATTATACACATCGGTGCTTAAAAATATCTACTTTAAGGACAAGACCTTTAAGTGAAGTTTTACCAATACCCACACAGTCAGACACACAAAAAAAGTTTTTATTGAATAAAAAGCATTAAAATAAATAAACTATGATTTCAAGATGATTCTAATCTGCCCGCCATTTTTTACTTTGTTTTCATTTGGTTTTACGTACAATGCGATAAATTTCATCAACAAGTTAACCAGCTTTTATAAAATATGAAACAAAAATATTTTTTTTCAAACGTCATAAAAGTGACATCTTCTGTGACGTGATTGACAAGGTTGATGTTTAATTTCTATGCCTCCGTAATATAATTTTTTATTCTAGCCGCCGTTTAATTTCTTCGCCGCCGTATGTAGAATCAGCCAATAAGAAGTAACTTGTGCAATAGAAATCTGTAATATCACCCAAGTGTCACTAGAACAACTAGATAACCTAAGAATAAAGTTACTAAAAATTATGAATAACTGACAGGTAACCTACATATTAAACGCCAAATAGTAGTTTATTTTTTAAAATTTCTAAGTTGAAAGAAAAAATAAAATGTGTTATTCAGAGTAAAAGTGTCTTTGTGTGCCTTGCATGCAATTGTTCGACTCGCTTCGCTCGTCATGCAAACTTCCATGCTCGCTACACAAAGTATCACTTTTACTCTTAATAACACAATATACTATTTTACCACAAAAATATATTTCAATTCCATAAACCATTGTTTTAGTATCACTGGTTTATGCTGTTTTATCGACATACAATTGAACGAATGTTATTTTGTTTTGCACTCATTTATAGGTTAACTATCATGTCTTTTCTTTAAAATATACGTAAATACTGACTTTTGCATCTCACATATGTATTCTAATATGATATTTCATCAAAAAAGACATTGGCCCGTATTACGAGCTCAGTTTTATAATAAAATCGCGATTTTAACACCCACTTTTACTTCATAATCTTATGTAAAAGCAAACGTTAAAATCACGATATCATTATAAAAGTGAGCTAGTTCGCTTTTATAATAATATCACAATTTATCGCTCGTTTTTACATAAGATTTTGATGTAAAACCGAGCGTTAAAATCGCGTTTTTACGTCATAATCTTATGTAAAATTTAAAGTTAAAATCATGATATTATTATAAAAGTGACCTAGTTCGCTTTTATAATAAAATCGCGATTTTAACGTTCGTTTTTACAAAAGATTTTGATGTAAAAGTGAGCTATAAAATCGCGATTTTATTATAAAAGTGAGCTAGTAATACGAGCCATAGTGATTTAAAAAAAATTAAGTTTGTATTCATGTTTTAACGAAAATATCAATTTTTAGAATAGGTAAAAATCTGACTATTTTTGAATAAATGCTTTGCGCATGTGTGTTATTAAATAATTTTACTCGTAGGTTGTCAAATATCACCACAACTCTATCTCTGTATCATTTAGAAATGCTGATAATCATCAACAAATATTGCTAATTTTACTAAACTGGTGAAGTTATCTTTGAAACTAAATAATATACTTTTTATGAATTGGGATTGAAGTTATTTGATATTTCAAGATGTTATCAAGGGTTTTTAACTTTGGGACTAACTAATCGGTGTCATGAAATACTGTATGGCGGCTTTCTAGCTTAAGTTGTAAGTATTTTATTGTAGTAGTGTCTAATTTTTTTTTGTTTATTACAAATGGCCTTTTTTCATTATTTTATGTAGTTTCATTTGTTTCCTGGATAGAATAAACCATTTAATTTTTTTTTTTGTTTTTATTTCTTAGTCGTAGTTACACATTGCAAGAGTACATTATGCAATTCTCGGAAAAAAAGAGCAAGCCTCTTGTTAAAAGTTTCGTAGCTCACCACTGCAATTAATACTACTACAACCGTATTCATAGTGCTTCTATCTCGGGTCTAACTTAGACCAGCGCAAATAGTAATTCATAGAGGGAGTTTAGCGCTAGTACAGGTTTAAACTTAGACTAAAATTTAAACCTTCTAACACCCTAGTTCTAGTGTATTGCCGGTTTAAGCCAATTGACAGTTGTTGAAAAAATTATGTGTCTTATGCAAATTAAATATATTATTATAATTTAATAAATATTTTTGGTAAGTTGTATGTTATACATATATACATATTAATGTTTATAATGTTACTTTGTCATCAATTTGTATCTTATTGTATTATTTAATTTTTAGAAATAGATAATGATTTTCAAGAAATTTTTGATCAGGTTAATGATATTGAAGATATAAGAAATGTAATGGAACATCGAAGAAGAAATCTGAAGGTTTATTTGGAACACATAAATCCATTTCAGAAATTTAATAATACCGAATTTAGAAAAATTTATAAGTTAGTATTCCCCAAAAAATAGTCAGTTATTTGTTTTGTACAAACTAAGATGTGATTTAAATTTTCAGATGTAAGAAAAAAACTTTGCAAAATTTAATAGATCAAATGAGACCATTATTAGAACATGTAAATAGAAATAAGGGGCGACCAGTTTCTGTTGAAGTGCAAGTTTTGAGCACTATATGATATCTCTGTAAAGGGAATTATCAAAGTGAATCTGGTAATAAATGATTTATAAAATAAAATATGAAGTGTAATTAATAACTTATTTTATTTATGGAATATGTTGTAGCCAACTTGCTCAATATTTCTCAAGTCACAATGTCTCGAGTTGCTGCTAGAGTGTCAAGAGCCATTGCTTCTGTTGTTGATGAGTACATTTTTTCCCAAACAATGAACGGGAATTAACAAAAATGAAGGCCGTTTAGCCACTGACAAACATATTTCCAAAATTTTTAAATATTTACTTTATTTCAACGTAAGTTATAGACTACAAACCCAAATAAAGAAATATAACTTTATTAAATAGAAAATATTTGTCTTAAATCAGCCACTTTCTCTGGATGTTGTTTGTAAACAGTCAACACCAGCTGTCATCACAAAATTGTATCCACTACGCATGCGCAGTATAATGTATGATCATAACCAAGTAGATAAAATAGCTTAACTTCGATTTACTTAGACCAGGTTTAAACCAGATCTAAATTTGATTATGAATAACCATTTTTAGACCTAGTTTAAACCATTTATTTGAGTTGCTTCGTACGATATAGAATGTAGTTATATTATGTACTAGTGATGTGCCGAGTCGCTGTTTTGATGGATCGAGTCGACTCGAGACAGTTTATACGGTATTCGAATCATGACTCGATTCCCAGTACTCGAATTCTATGTTTGGTATTCGAATATTGACTCGAGTCCGGCTGGACTCGAGTCTAGAAATTCGAGTCCAGAATTCGAGTCTGAAAATTCTAGTCCAGAACTAAAGTCCGATTTGTCAATCTGAGTCAAGTAAATAATAGGATGAGATGTTTTTAGGTGCTTTAACAAATTAGTTGTGTTTTTGAAATCTTTAATTACGGAATCACAGTTTTTGCACTTTATTTTACCGCCGTCCACTTTTTCAAAACTCTTCCATACACCTGAGGTTTTTTTCGGCGTCATTCTATAATAAAGTTAATTACAATCTAATCACTTCACTTCCGGTATTAATAAACAATTAAATAAACACACTCAGTAGAACTAGTCCACTCAAAAAAAAAATCAATTTAGAGAGTCTACATTGGAAGTCGTAAACAAACCTGATATTTTTTCCCAGTCGACTGGACTTTACTCAGTACTCACAATAACTGCTAACTAGTGCTAACTGACACAAACAAAGAAATCAAAACAAAAAGATGCAGGTTTAAACTTGTTTGTATTATTAGGCCCGCGCCACTTCATTGCTTAAGTAAACAGTTTGCGAGTACGGGCGAGTTAACCAAACTCGAATACGAGACTCGAGTCAGTTGAACTCGCATAAATAGAATCGAGTTAGCGAGTACGAATCGATTCTTCCTGACTCGAGTACCGGAATCGAGTCCGGCGTACTCGAATCAAAATAAATTGGTATTCGAGTAGGCGAGTTCTAAAGCAGGAATCGAGTCTGACTCGAGTCAAACCGTACTCGGCACATCACTATTATGTACGTTATTTTATCATAAGTAATAACAAGAGCCATGAATTTATCGGTAAATTTTACGAATAGTCGCTTTGTCGTTATTTCGCAGGAATGATATGTAACTTTACCAATTATAGAGCTCGATTCTAAACATATCACTTCATCTCCTATCATCTTAGTTATAAATAATATTGTAGCGATCTCAAGGTAACGTCGCGGGCGACGGCCGCTAGCGGACCTGTCACAACCTGGTTTAAATCTGTCACGACAGGTCCGCTCGCCCCTATTGTTCTATTTTCGAGAGGATTGGCGAAAATTCCAGAACTAAATTGTTCTACTATAAAAACCCCGATCAGGAGATAGCGAGGACAGTCTATTATTGATAAGTGTAGTGATCGTTGGTGATATAAATAAATAGTCGGTGAAATAAATATTGCGTAGTTTTAAGTGTTATAATAAATAATCTTAGTGTTTAAGTAAATTTAAATAATTGTTAGACTTAAAATAGTGTCTATGTTTATTTATTCACAGTGTTACTAATTTTAATTGTCTTTTATAATTCATGTTTCATTTATTAAACTTAGTTAAGTAAATATTTAGTATATTAGTAATATTCCAAAATGTAATACTTTCCATTAATAATTTTCCTAAAAGATTCGTATTTTCCTGACGTTACGAATCACAAACTTTACGAAGGCATATCTCTGACACAGATATAAAAGGTGATGAATCTTTAATTTAAAACGTCAGAGTAAATTGAACCTAAAAATTTCAGGAAAAGTACATAGAGTATTTTAATCATTATTGTTTTGTGAAAATATTTTATTAGTGTAACCACAAATTTGTATCCATGAAATATAAATGAAATTATATGTAGACAATTAAATATAAATTACATTAGATTACACTTCGTCCGTAGAAGTGAGCTAAACATTTTGATTTGTGACGATTGGGCAAATGACAAAATGGAAATCGAAACCTAAATTCAAAACATTGAAATAACACTGACTGAAACTGAAGTGAATAATGAACATAGACTTTTCAGTTTGTTTTAAGTGGTACTGAAATTCAATTGGTACTCTCTTACTTTTACACGGGTACTCGATTTCAAAATAGCAAATATTGTTTACAAACATATATACATACAGTCTATTTCCTGGAGTTGATATTCCCGTCACCAATCGTAACCATATATGGATAAAACATCTTTTTTTAAACTAATATTGCTAATAATGGCCATTTCAACACTGTTTTTGTTTTCCCTAAAAAATGCATAGATCTCTAGATAAGAGAAAAAAACTGATTTTGGTCATTTTACTTTTTCACTTTTACACGTACAGACGCTTTTATACGAGAAATTGACAGGGGTTTTCAAAATTTTTCTAACGCGAACATTTTTCAAGAAATTTATGCTAACTTTCTATTTTCATCTGGGGCTCAATTTTGAACAACTTTGTACTATTGTAGTTTTGCTCTAAATCTATCAGGAGAGTGAGTATCCGCAATTTTTTTAAATTTCATTTTAAAGTCCTTAGTAGGAATGATGATGGGTACCCGGGTACCCGGAACCTACCCGATAATAATGTACCCGGGTATCAAAAATAGTACCCGATTACCCGAAATGTACCCGTTACCCGTTTATTACCCGTTACCCGTTTATTACCCGTTACCCGAAATCTACCTAAAATATGTTGTTGCCAGTTAAAGACAGTTTTCAGCTGCCGGAAACATTGTAACCACACGAAGATCAAGACTGAGTGCAGATACATCATCCATGCTGATATTTGCGAGAAATATGAGATATTCCTAAATAATTAAATCAAATATACTTCCTTAATAAGTTTTAATTTTATAATTTTATACTGCTGATATACTCGTATGTTATGTAAAATAACAATGTTTTTTTTATTTCCATACCAAAAAATAATATTTTTTTCTTCATTTAATAAATTTATATGCAAATAAGAAAAATTTATATTAAAATGATGAATGTGGAGGTAATTATCGGGTATCCGGTTCTACCCGGGTATTCATGTCGGGTACCCGGGTACCAAAATTTTCAGGTTTCGTCATTCCTAGTCCTAAGTATGATCCGCGTTTCATACTCTGTATTATAAAATAAGGTAGTACAAGCCAGTTAAGAATAATAAGAAATGTATATTAACAAGAAATGATAAAAATGAAGAAAGTATACTGAATAACTATTAACTGAAAAGTTTTGAAGATAAGCTTTTAGAATATCCCTGTATCAAATTCAGTAAATATTTTATGTACAAATTATATATTGGAAATGTAATAATTTCACAATATTTCATCTTACTTTAAAATGCAACATCCACACTTTAGTTGGTAATTTTCCACTAGATAAGGGTTAGTATATAAGCTTTGTAAAACGCACCTCTCGTGCTCTTTGTTCGTATTCTTTCTGTATGTTACTTTGTAACATTTAAATATTGTAAAAATATAATTCATTTACGAATAAATAAATAAATATTAATTGTTGATGTTCGATTTCTTTATTTTTAAAAACTCAATATTAGAACCACGAAACATAATTGGCGCAGTCGGTAGGATAGTTGTGTGTCGACGCAGAAATATTAAATTCTGTGGTGAATTCTAAAATTCTTTACTGCACACTAGCATCAACAATTCATCCAAACAGAAGGTTGCTGTCCCCTGGTCCACGTTCTTCAAGAATCCTCATCTGGTCCACGTCCTTCCACCCGAAGAGACTTGCTGTTACATGAGAACTACATTCATCACGAAGAGACTTGCTGTTCCAGAACAACACTACCTCACCAACAGAAGAAACCAGAGCCCGTGATGTACTACAAGATAGCCATCATCGTAATCACAATAAAACTGTAAGTTTTACAAAAAAAATTGTAAATCATGCCCATAATATTAAGAGATAACTCTAGACAAAAAATCTAGTAATAAAGTTATCTAGGTCCTACATAGGCCAAATACACAAATAATTTATGACAAATATAATTTTAAGACCCAGTAGATTACTAAGTAACACTATGGCAACCACAACAATCCCTGAAATCGAAACCTTCTTAAAAACAATTCCTTGTTATAATGGGAATCTAAAAGCATTACCCAATTTTATTAAACAAACAGACACTATTATGACTGTCTTAAACGCTTTTCAATTAACGCAGGTCCAAAGACTTTTTATATTTGGAATGATTAAAATGAAATTAACTGATGAAGCAATAGAAATAATAAGTAATAATGAATTCGCCGATTGGGACGAATTAAAATCCCACTTAACAGAAAATTTCATGGACAAAAGTACCCCTGAAACATTAATAATAGAAATAATGGATTTAAAATTCCAAAAGAATGTAGAATCTACTTTAAAAACAATGATGGAAAAATTTTCACAATATAAGTCAAAAATTTTATTAACAAATTATACCCAATTGCAGAAGAACGCAATTATAACAGAGAATCAGAAATTTATAGTAAAACGATTCATTTCCTTATTACCCTCTTCAGCGAGAGGTTCATTCATAATCAAAGACCCAACAACCCTAGAGCAATGTGAAATCATGCTCAAAAACGAATTCAGTTTTGTGAACAATTCTCACCAATCACCACTCCTAAAACAAGAAAATCAAATTGCAAAAAATATTCCGCCAAAAAAATTCCCTGGACAAATGTTCCCACAAAAACCATTTAATCCACACCAAGGAACATATTACAAAAGTTTTGCACCTAGACAAAATGTGAAAAACGCAATTGATACACACAGACAATTCAAACCCACTCCAATGACTCAGCAAACTAGAATCACTAACCCCATGTCATTAGACAAAATTATCATTGTGATGAACAGAGTGATGAGAATATAGAAAATATATATGAAAATGAAGAAATTAATGAAAATATTCCCCTTGAAGACGATAAATATTCTTTTTTAGAAATAGAACAGATGACGGAGGAGGAAACTACGTAATGTCCTCCATTACTAAAAATTTACCAATATTAAAATTAGGTTCCTATACTGTACTTTTCGACACAGGATCATCAATAAATTTTATTAGCCCAAATTTAGTTAAACAACACAATTTAAAAACGTATGAGGAAAATTTAACTTTCAAAACTGTCAATGAAAAATCAAAGTGTACTAGCTATGCATTTATAAAAATTAATAAAAAATTATTAAAATGTTATATTTATAATTTCCACAAAATATACAATATATTATTAGGTATAGAAGCATTTAGAATACTAAATATACAATTGAATTTTACAAATAACACAGTACAATTAGGAAATAAAAAATTCAAATTGCAAGAATTACAAAAATCGAAGTTAATAACATTCAAATTAGAGACAACCACTTGAACGAAACAGAAAAACAAAAATTAAAAGATTTAATTAATGAATATCAAGACTTATTTCCCAAAGATGACGAAATTCTGACAAGTACTAACACAATTGAACACGGCATAATTCTAACTAACGACACTCCTGTCTACACTAAAAATTACAGACTTCCACAAGTTTATGAAAAAGAAGTCGAAGAACACGTCAAAACATTATTAAATAAAGGAATTATACAAAAATCATTTTCACCTTGGTCTTCTCCCATCTGGATCGTACCAAAAAATTGGACGCTTCCGGAATTCAAAAAACTAGAATGGTAATAGATTACAGAAAACTAAATGCCGTAACAAAAGATGACAAATTCCCCATCCCAAACATTGACACTTTACTTGACCGCATAGGACCTTCAATATATTTTACGACATTAGATTTAGCCAGTGGTTTCCACCAAATTTTAATGAAAAAAGAAGATAGAGAAAAAACAGCATTTTCTACAAATTCAGGACATTTCGAATTCAAAAAAATGCCATTCGGCTTAAAAAAATGTCCCAGCTACCTTTCAACGAATGATTAATAATGTATTAGGCGAATTAATTAATAAAATATGTCTAGTCTACATGGACGACATAATAATTTGCAAACTGAAACCAAATATTTAGGCTACGTAATAACTCAACAAGGACTAATGACCGACCCAAAAAAATTAGAAACTATTAAAAATCTAAATTTACCAAAAACAAAAAAAGAAATTAAGCAATTTTTAGGAACACTAGGTTGGTATAGACGATTCATACCAAATTACGCAGAACTTACAAAACCATTTACCCAATGTCTTAGGAAAAATTCAAAAATAGACATAGACGATGAAAAATATAAAGTAGCTTTTCAAAAATGTAGAAACGTTTTAATAGAATCACCTATATTACAAAACCCCGACTTTGACAAACAATTCATACTTACTACAGACGCAAGTGATTTTGCCGTAGGAGCAATTTTAACACAAATACACGATAATAAAGAATTACCAATCTGTTACGCCTCAAAAACATTAAACAAAGCGGAACAAAACTACAGTACCATTGAAAAAGAATTAAAAGCAATTGTTTGGGCTGTTAGAAACTTCAAACCATACCTGTACGGTAAAAAATTTACGATCAAAACCGATCACAAACCACTCATTTGGCTATTTAACATGAAAAACCCCAACCAAAAATTAATAAGATGGAAAATTGAATTAAGCGAATACAACTTCGACATAAACTATTTAAAATGTAAAGATAACATAATAGCAGATTTCTTATCAAGACAAAAACCGAAATATAAAATGAATCACTTTATAGGAGACGTAACAAATCAAAGTCCCATAGCACATTGTATATCAAAAGATTGTAAAATGTCAATAGGCCTAGCAAAAGAAATAGATATAAAATATAACAGTAGAGAATTTTGTAAAACACAAAATAATAAGAATATCATTATTCAAAACCTAGAAGAGAAACTTATTTTTCACTTAATTACAAAAACAAATCATTTTGAAAAACCTGCTTTAAAAGATTTAGACAAACCCTTAAAAGAATTAAGAGACTACATGATTATGAACGAAATTGATATAATTAATATACCAAAATTAGGTTGTGGCCATGACAATTTAGATTGGGACAGAGTCAAATAGAAGATAGATAAAATTTTCGCTGACACCAACAACGATAAACGTGTATTCATTACCAAGTGTGAACAACAACGACATAGGAGATAGTGAACAAAACAACGTAGACAATAATGAAGATAATCAAACAATTCATAGTTCAGACGAGAATTTAGTATCGGGAATAAAATATTTAGACGATCGAATAAACATAGCGGACAATCAGATAATATTCTACAAAACGCATGAAAACACAAAAATTACGATAGAGAAATATTTTAATAATAAAAAAGATTCATTTGCAAATTTAATGAAGAAACCTTTAAACAAGACGTCATAGATTTTATAAAAATCTATTTAGTACCAAAAATTAGATATCTAGCTCTATTTGAAAATTCTCTAGATAAAGAAATATCAAAAATATTACAATAAAATTTCCAACCAAATTCTATAAATATTATCGCTTGCACAAAATTAGTAGATGACATTGAAAATGAAGAACAACAATTAGAAATACTCCACGAATTCCATACAGGTATAACAAATCATAGAGGAATGTTAGCAACAATAAGAGAATTAAAAGAAAAATATTACTGGCCGAAAATGAACAAAGATATTCAAGATTATATTAATAACTGTGAAATTTGTAGATGTAACAAATATGAAAGAAAACCATTAAAAATAACTGATAATCTTACACCAACACCAAATTCCCCTTTTGAAGTAATAAATATAGATTTATTGTCTTTAGATAAAGAACATTATTTAACAATATTCGACCAATTTTCTAAACATGGCCAAATCTTAAAAATTGAAAATAAAAGTGCCAAAACAGTAGTAAATAAATTACAAACATATTTTGAAACATATAAAATTCCTCAAGAAATAATAATGGATAACGGCACAGAATTCAACAACACTCTAATGAAAGATTTATTAAACAAAAACAAAATAAAAATCCATATAACATGCGTTAATAACCCAAAAAGTAATGCCGTCGAAAGATTTCATTCTACTATCATAGAACAAATTAGAATAGGTATTACATACAAAACCGTATATTAAAGAAAAACCTATAACAGAAAAAGCACAAATGGCAATATTAGCCTATAACAATACCAAACAAAGTATAACACAATTAAGTCCAAACGAAATTCTCTTTGGAGTATCAGAAACAAATCTTTTTAACAAACCAGATACTCAAAATACCATAGAAGAATATAATCTAAAGAAACAAAAGATTAACCAACAAGTAAAAAGTAAAATAGAAAAAGAAAAGTTGAAAAGAAATATAGAAAACGACAATCCTCTACAAATTAAAGACAATGTATATGTCAAACAAAATCCAAGAATTATTCATAAAATTAAGAAACCTATATATAGAAAATATTCAGTTAAAAAACTATAATCCAATATTAGGAAAAATAGGCATAATAGATAAGAAAAATAGAAATAAAAATATTAAAATTGACCAACTAAAGATAAAATAATTATTGCAGATGTTACGGGCAGATGCAAAATATAACCAATAACAATGGATTTCACCTAGTCGAATTGGGAAACTGCAAAATTAAAACATCTGAGCAAATAATCTACTACAATTACAATGTGACGCCAATATACGAAGAATATCTAAAAATCAAAGTCAACAAGGAAACATTAATAAAAAATTTAGGTAAATACAATATAACTTTCCAAACCTATATTAACTTATTAAATCATAACTATTTAGATTTAAACAATCAAATCCAAAAATTATTTAATAAAAGACAAAAACGCGCTCTAATCAATGGATTAGGTTCAATCATAAAATCTATAACTGGAAATTTAGACTCATCAGACGGAGAAAAATATGAAAACTTATTTAACAATTTAAAACAAAATCAAGAAATATTACAAAAACAAAATAATCAAATAATAAAACATAATAAAGAAATGACAAATGAATTTAATTCAAAATTACAGAATATTAACCATAATGAAAAAGAATTAAAAAATCAAATTGAGAGTATAATCAAAATTCTAAAAGGAAATCTTGATTGGAAAGTACAGATAGATATTGAAAATAAATTTCAAAAACTTATATTGATCATAATAAATTTAAACGAACTATTAAAACAAATAGAAACAAGCCTCACATTCTGTTCACTGCACAAGTTAGATCCCAGCATTATATCATATGAAAATTTAAAACAAATAACAAAAATTGAAAACATTTGGAGTTTAACTGAACTGATAGAGACACATTGTCAACTTAACAATGAACAATTATATTTCATAATAACAGTCCCCATATTATCCCAAGAAACTTATAAACTACATCAATTCACACCTTTACCCGTATTTCAAAACGATAAACTTATAATGATAAGCGAAGTACAACAGTTATACTTTACACAAAACGACGAGTATATTATAAACCATTGTAATCTTATAAACCATATTTATTTATGTACTACACAATATTTAGAATTAAGTAATTGTATAAAAAATATCATAAGAAAACAAAAGGATGTTGACTGCAAATATCATAATATTGAAAAAAGAAACACTTTTGAATTAATCAATAAGTAGACATCAATTCGGTATTGAAATAAAACTATTTAATTGAAATTATTTATTATTTATACACCCCAAACATTTTTTAAATATAATTTTCAAAATATCTCCAATCGAAGACCTAATAATTTGTTGAAAATTTCAGAATATATTTCAAATAGGATACTGTATCAAATATGTAAAAATGAAAAATAACAAACTTACCAAAAGTCAGAAAAAAGTAAAACATGAAAAAAGTAGAATTTCCATGTTTTATTTTTTTTCTCCAGTACTATTTAACTATTTTTACCTAATACCTGATTTAAACTTACGTATGTTCTAAAGAATATTATTATACACGTCATATAAAAAAATATGTAAATTGAACTTCCAGATTCCACAGGGAGTATCGGGAGGGGGCACTCAATGTTAAATTCATTAAACCACGTAACTGGATAGTTTGTTCCCATACCGTTCTTCTGGCGCTGATGTAGTTGAATAAATTTAAGCGCTAATAATATGTATTTAAAAATTATACAAAGTTTTCATATATTTAAAATATATTTGTATAAAAATATTACACATATATCAATAGATATAAATACAAAATAGTACATGAAAATCAACATAAACAATAGAATTTTATATAAAAAAGTGCTATTCATAAAATATTTTGCTATTAATTTACAGTTACTACAATTATTAAATAGTTATAGTTAAAAATAACATTAGGAAGAATTTTCTGGTTGAATCGGTGATGGAGCCGGAATACTCTTGACGTAGATATTGAATTCAACAGCCAGTGTGAAGAAGATGTTCCAGGTGATTGTGGCCGGAATACTCTTGACGTAGATATTGAATTCAACAGCCAGTGTGAAGAAGATGTTCCAGGTGATGGGGCCGGAATACTCTTGACGTTGATATTGAATTCAACAGCCAGTGTGAAGAAGATGTTCCAGGTGATGGAGCCGGAATACTCTTGACGTAGATATTGAATTCAACAGCCAGTGTGAAGAAGATGTTCCAGGTGATGGGGCCGGAATACTTTTGACGTAGATATTGAATTCAACAGCCAGTGTGAAGAAAATTTTCCTGGTGATAGAGCTGGAATACCTTTAGCGTAGATATTGAATTCGAAAGCCAATGTGTAGAAGATTTTCCAGGAAGAAGAGGTGATGGAGCTGGAATACCCTTGGTGTATTGATAGATATTGATTTCGACAGCCAATGTAAGGAAGATTTTCCGGGTTGAAAATATTATTTATTAGTAACTTAACGCAAATATAAAATAAGAAAATACTTACAATTTACTTGCGGTGCTTGGATTTTAATGTCTTATTATAGCGATCAACAGCCAGTCGTTGTATGGGATCAAGAAATGCAAGGCCACGCCTGTCTTGTCCGGTTAAATATCTATTGATGCGTTTACACCAAATGTAAACTGAAAGTTTAACGGCGAACTCAACAAACGTACCTGCAATGTCTTGAATCCCACACGTCAGTCCAGTCAAGTCAATGTTCGCGTTCACGTACCATATAAGTCTCTTTCTGACGTTCTTGTCAACGGGCGCGTTGTTTGCTACAGTTGCAGCAGGATCTTCATAACCCGGAATTGCTCTTCTGCAGTTCAATATGTAAAGTTATTATTATATACTCATAAATCATGCATAATTATTTACCAATTGTTGGAAAAATGAATGGAACAACATCCGGCGAATGTTTGTATTTGGACGCATTTAACTTTAAGAATTTTGCTTCAAAATGCATACTGGAAATTCTTCGATTATTATAAATCCAATATACAGACTTGTCGGCTAATTCCGGGCTATTTATGATATGTTTCCAACGTAGTTATTCCTGCAATTTAGTTTTCGGGTTGGGAAAATGCAACAATGTATGCTTGCTATACGAATAGCACGAAGGCACGCAACAAGTAGGCATCTGAAAAATATATTTTATAACCTTTGGTATTCATTATGTATTATAAAATAATAAACTTACCTTCCTCAAATAAAGCAATGAAATCACAAAACCAAGTCAAAATCCAAAATCAAAACCAAATCCGTAATGCAAACATCAAAGAACGTAGAAAACACCGAGAACACTATAACGCAAGAAAAGCAGGAATAGAAATGAAAGAATATCTGCACTTCTGCATTAATATTTTATTTTTTATCAGAAAGATTCTACATGTTTCATTCATGTTTGAAATCTGACATTTCTGCTAATTATTAATTAATTAGTAATAGTAAACACAAGTCACCTTCATAAATATGAATTCAAATTTGTGACCTGAGCGCCATCCTACACGAATATTTTTAACAAAAATTGTATGTTCCGGTGCATATAGATATCAGTACTTATGCTCCAAGGTCGTCAATTCAAGTGAAAACTCCCAATCATGGAGGTATAAATAGTAAGGAGGGAGTGTGTTCCACAGAAACTGAAGCCACTACCCCCTCTCCTTTCAGACATTTACTGTCAGGCTAAACACGTGCGTGCTTTGTGCTTTGTTTAGGCGAGTAGTTTTGATTCTCGTTGGACAAAATGACAGTTTGCAGTGTAACTGGGTGTATAAATCGTTCTACAAATAAAACAATGATCCAAAAACATAAAGAGTTAATCCGGCAAATATCGTTCCACAGGTACAAAAGTAATAAAATATACACATGCAGAAAATATTGATGCACGATAATGCGCGTCCTTATGCCGCTGCAATCTTGAACAATTATTTAAGTAATGTTAATATCAATTGCATGGTGTGGCCAGTGTGTAGTGTGGATCTAAATCCGATTGAATAGATGTGGAATATGCTTGGTCGAAATATTGGGAGCCGTATGTCTGTTTCTAATACCTTAGAAACACTTGGAGATGTACTTTTACAAGAGTAGAATAACATCCGACAAGAAGACATTAGGGAGGTCCGTAGTACACCTTGACGGTTCAATTAGGTCATACAAGCACACGGAGGCAATATGCATTATTAGTTGTTATATTTATCGTTCATTTTTGTTTTTCTAAATTTTTTCCTATTTTTGTTTGTTGTTTTGTACTCCTAATTTTTTTTTCAAATGTTTATTTGTTTAATCATTAGATAATTCAATCTGTCATTGAATAATATCAAATGATCATCTGTATATCCTCAATTAAGATACATAATAATTTTACGAAATAATCAAGTAATATCAATAGTTTGTTATAAGAAAAATGTCCCGTTTTTCATGCCGGTTAGTGTATTACGAGAATTAATATTTTTTTATTATGTACGATGTACTTGCTATATATAATAGAATTTCATTTTTGTTTTTTATATAACAGTTTTTAATATATATATATATATATATATATATATATATATATATATATATATACAGTGTGTGCAAGGAAATGCGGAACATAGGAATTTAACATGGGATTTCAAAAAATTGCGGATACTCTCTCTCCTGATAGATTTAGAGCAAAACTGCAAAAGTACAAAGTTGTTCAGAATTAAATTCTACGTTAGATAAAATCATAATTGTTGCAACAGCACGTCTGCAGTACGAGATATATTAAATATAAAATGTAACATATATATATATATATATATATATATATATATATATATATATATATATATATATATACAGGGTGTTTGGCGAAACGCCGGCACCCAAAATATTTCGTTTATTTCGAGAGATACAAGAAAATGTTAAGGAGCAAAGCTAAACTAGACAAAGGGACTCATAAAATGATCCTAGTACAAATTTTGTGTCACTTCCGGTTTTAGCGGAAATGACTCCAACTTTAATTCTAGCATAGGGAATCGGTATTTTTATATTTTTTTACGGAATGTACATAAAATTAGCTTTGCAATGATACCAAAATATCATAGTTTTACTTCAATCATTTCAAAATGGCGACAATTTATTTTCATATTTATGTACTTACAACTGTAGGTAAATAACGAAAAAAAAAATGTTTAAAATACCTTATAACAATCAACGCAATAAAAAAACTCATTCTGAATACAAACAAAATTAAAATTAAAAATACTCAAAATGGCCGCCGTCATTTTCTGCACAATTTGTCACATATAACAAATTTTGCCACTACATCGCCAGGAAAGGTAGATCTAATATTTTTTGATATTATTAGTATGGTTTCAGGTAACAAAATCTCAAATAGCTGGCTATGATGTATTTTTTATGAATTTTTATTAGTAAATATTTTAAAAAAAAAGTGTCGCCATTTTGAAATGGTTGAAGTAAAACAATGATATGTTGGTATTATTATAAAGCTAATTTTATGTACATTTCGAAAAAAAAAATAAAAATACCGATTCCCTATGCTAGAATTAAAGTTGGACACATTTCCGCTAAAACCGGAAGTGACACAAAATTGTTACTACGGCCATTTTATGAGTCCCTTTGTCTAGTTTAACTTTGCTCCTTACCATTTTCTTATATCTTTCAAAATGAACGAAATATTCTGGGTGCCGGCCTTCCGCCAAACACCCTGTATATATATACAGGGTGAGTCTGGGAAGACCCCCCCCCCCCCTTTAACTTTTTTATTATAAGTAATAGAAAAAAATGGCTCATATAAAAGTTTCATTATTTTACATATACTATTTGATGGCAGATGTACATATTTTTTATAAAGTCAGGTTTACAAGATACGACTATCAACTTTTATTTTTCAAATGGTAACCTATAATTATTTTAATAAAATAGAAACCGCCATTTTTTTCTCTTTTCAATGATGTATTAATTTTTATTAATGTATTTGAAAATTTTCGAGAAAAATGAGATAATTTAAAAATATTAGAAATCATTTTTACACAAAATAAACAAAACGTAACAATGTAAAACAATTAAATTAATGTCAAAAATGTATACATTTGTTTGTTACTTAATTTAACTTATTTTGTAAACAAAAAAAAACATTTTGAAAAGTTCACGATGAACGAATTAATTGATATGATTCTAATAATTGGTTAATCGACTTGCATCATACGTTGCAGACGTTGGCAACCGAGTTTAAGAACACTGAGAAGGATTTTTACCCGGTTTCGAGAAACATGGCCACCTATAATATTTGTTTAAAAATGATTTCTAATATTTCTAAATTCTCATTTTTCTCGAAATTTTTCAAATACATTAATAAAAATGAATACATCGTTGAAAAGAGAAAAAAATGGCGGTTTCTATTTTATTAAAATAATTATAGGTTACCATTTGAAAAATAAAAGTTGATAGTCGTATCTTGTAAACCTGACTTTATAAAAAATATCTACATCTGCCATCAAATAGTATATGTAAAATAATAAAACTTTTATATGAGCCATTTTTTTCTATTACTTATAATAAAAAAGTTAAAGGGGGGGGCGTCTTCCCAGACTCACCCTGTATATACCGGGTGTCCCAGCTCGACCGACACATGGGAGTTTTACATGGGAAATCAGTTAATTATGAATAGTATCTCCCCAGTGCAAGATATTAACTTGAAATTTTGTCTGCTTATTGGGGAATATTATTTGTATGGATTACAGTTATTTGAAATATGCAATTTCGTCTGTAGGGCAAGATTTATTAAATTTAAAATATAATATTTTCGTTCAAATCAGACAGCCATGGAAATAAAAGAAAATATTTATCTGACAGTTTAGTGAAGTATCACTGATTTTAATTCTTATTCCCTGTATTTTAATATTATTTAAGTTGAATTTAGTTTATTTTTGTTAAATAATATACCAATATTCAAAAATATAAATATCTACAATGGCATGTCATTAACTGTCAGAACTGTCATATAGATATTTTCTTTTATTTCCATGGCTGACTGATTTTGAACGAAAATGATAGATTTTATAATTTAGTAAATCTCGTCTTGCAGACGAAATTACATATTTGAAATAACTGTAATCCATAGAAATAATATTCCCCAATAAGCAGACAAAATTTCAAGTTAATATCTTGCACTGGCGAGATACTATTCATAATTAACTGATTTCCTATGTAAATCTCTCATGTGTCGGTCGAGTTGGGACACCCGGTATATATATATATATATATATTATTACGGTTTTAAATTCTCTTATATTTATATAAAAGGTTTAGAGGATAGAAATATGCCTTATCGACCGTCGCTGTGGTTTGTGATAAATACTAGATGGCGCTTCTTTATTAAATAAACTTTTATAAATTTTAAATTCCTAACGTTAATTAAATTAAGAAAAATGAGCAGCTGAGAGCCGGCAAAAGACATCGGAGGTCATTGTGTAGAAGTGAGTGATCGTAGTAGCATCGTGCGAAATCGCCATTGCGCTGATTGTCTAGAGAATCTATAAAATTTGGAAGATTTTTGAATCTAAGGCTCGTCGGTTTAGACGGATATATTTTTCCACGATCTTGAAGTATAAATACTGAGAGTGTTTGTTATCGTCATTGAGGCGGATTTTCACTCGGCACTCACAAAGCCAATCTACACTCTCTTCGATACTTTTAACATCTTCGAGGGCAGAACTCTCTGCGTAAGTGCCATTCCTAATATATTTATCATAAACCAGGTTGCTACAATGAGGTATTATTTTTATCTTTAGCCTTTTGGTATCGGCTGTTAGTGTCCAAGCACGCCGCGCCGTGTCGACCGGTATTCCTTTACGGAATAGCCAGGGCCGGATCCGAGCGATTTTGACGGCGTATTCCCGATCTCCGAGCCCAGATTTTGGATTTTTGACCGTTCATACAGATCAGTCGTCAGCGAATTCCAGCCAGGAATGGAAGTATAGGACGGATCACATTTATTTGGGGACGTAGCTCAGGATTTTGTCCGGTGAGACTGTTTCATATATTAATTTTTCGACGATCCCGAAATTTTATCGTTATCCGATTCTGGAAGACTATTTGCGCATCCGTACCCGTTTATAGCCGGTCTACACAGATATAAACCGGACCGATTGACTCGTTGGTTTATTTGGTCCCGTGATTTGTACTACTGTTTTATTTTATTACTATCGAACTTGTTATTAATATCATTTTATTACATTGTAATAAGGAATTTTGTTAGGTAATTTTTTTTACATGTATAATGTACCTACCAAGGGTAGACACTATTTAAATTCAAGAACAATTTTATTGTATACTGTTTTAAAACTGTACAGCCATACAGCGCAGTGCATTATACATGTTCATATTTTGGGGGCCGCGTCTTTACGAATGCATTCGAAAAGTCGGTGAGAAAGTTGTAGGGCCATATTATTCATAGTTTATTCCTGCGATACCGTTGTTAGGCTATTTAGCGTTTATCTCCTTGTTTCTTGAATTATTTATCGTATGTTCATCTCGAGAAAGTTTTTATTAATACGAGTATTGTTCACGAAATTTCTGTATATCGATATTTTCGATTTGTAGTGTTTAAACAAATTCTTACTTATTTAAGATATATTATATCTATATTATATTTTTTTATACACGCATTTATTTCGTATAATAAACGATCTGATCCAAGATTTAGTATTTATAATTTTAAATTCGAATCCACATTGATTCTTACCCTCGTAGGTTGAAATTTTCGCTATTCGTATTCGCTGTCGAGGTAGGTGCAAGCTTTAAATTATAGAATATTGGTTATAGATAGCGTGGCGCCCTTTTACCTTAACCGTATAATTTTTTTTTTTGCCGCTACATTTTGTTGTACTCACCCCTCTCTCGAGACTGAGCTGGCGGCCCAGTATTCTATAATCGTAGGAATCTTAAGAGAAAAAAAAAAACAAAACGTAACATTTTGGCGCCCAACGTGGGGCTGCACATTAGTTTATTTCATTTCAAATTTTGTAAATTTCGGTTATTTGAGCAAAGAATAGATCATGGCGGAAAAGAAAGGTAATATAAATAAATACGAAATAAATCGGTTAAACCAGGATGAACTGAAATATGAATTAAAAATTAGAGGATTCGATAATGTAGGGAATGTAGAAAAGATGAGGTCAACCCTTCGGGAATTAAGGAAGTTGGAACGCGAAGGAACGAATATAGAACGTCCCGATTATCCGTACAAAATAGAAGACGATATTGCCGCGTTAGAAACGACAAGGATAGAGCTAGGTGAATTAATAAAAGAATTCGATGGGGATGAAGAGTCCAACATATCAAAGAAAATTAAAAGTAAGTTAGCATACGCGTGGGGTCGAATTAATAGAGTAATAACGACAAACGCCACTAGTACACAAATATCGAGTAAAAATAGGATATTACTCGAGTTAATAAATCATTCAGCTGCTATATCCGATACAAAAAAGTCGTTTCAACATGCGAGCACTAGGAACGAAAGTAATTTTATGGGAGATATTAGTGTGTTAGAGAGCGGCTCGGAAAGCGATAAGACAGAGTCAGTCGATAGCGATGAATCGTATGCCACTGTTGCTAATCATCCGGGTAGGTCGTACAAATATTCCGCGCCGGTTCCGATATATCGGTGGAATTTAAAATTTAATGGCGATAGTGCACATTCACTGAGTTCATTTTTAGAAGAAGTAGAAGAAACTCGAATAGCTAGAGGTGTAACTAAACAACAATTGTTCAATGCGGCGCTCGATTTATTCGAAGGTAACGCTAAAACGTGGTATAGGGCGATTAGAAAATCAGTTCATAATTGGGAGGAGTTAGTGTCAATGCTTAAAGATGAATTTCAACCCGCGGACTACGATGATAAATTATACGAGGAAATAAAGCGCAGGACCCAGGGTCCCAAAGAATCAATTGGGATGTATTTCGCGATTATGACCCACATGTTCGATCGGATGACTAAAAAAGTATCTGAAAAAGTCAAACTAAATATAATTTCGCGAAATCTAGCGCCTCATTTTTTAGCTAAAATTAAAGTAGGAAAAGCTAAGACAATTGCGGAATTGAAAAAGGAATGTAAAGAGTTAGAATTGCGTAAACAGCTAGTTGACGGTTATAGGCCTCCTCCACATATGAACGAAATGATGGAATCTGATCTTGCATATGTCGAGGCACAAAAATCGCAACCCCCTAAATACAATGCCACGCATACGATACCACCGCCACAATCCCGAACAGAAACGCGTAAATGTTTTAAATGTAATAAAATCGGACACATAGCAGTAAATTGTAGGACAAAAACAGTAATAAAATGTTTCGGTTGCGGAAAAGAAGGCTTTACTAGGAACAGATGTCCAAACTGTTCAGTTTCGACTCCGGGAAACGCGCGCGCAGGACGGCAGGACACCGGTCTCCGTTCGCAGAATATGACCAATTAAATAATCCGGTGAAAGTAAAATGTGTATTAGACTATATAATGACTCATGCGAAAGGAGATGAGCGCCCTTATCTTGAAGTAGAAATTTTAGGAAAAAAATTGTTAGGTTTATTAGATTCGGGAGCAAGTCATACATTTGTGGGAAAACAAGGGTGGGAATTATTAGGATCGTTAGGATTTAAACTTAGGAAAGATAATTTAATGTATTGTGTAGTCGGAAATGGGGAAACGGTTAGAAGTATAGGCTCATGCTACGTGCCAATTAAATTAAAAGAACGCGAACAGTTAATAAAAATTATTGTAGTACCCGAATTAACGCACGCAATTGTATTCGGGGTTGATTTCTGGAAAATTATGGAGATAGTACCGGATTTAATGAGTAACGAATGGCATTTTGCGTCACCCGGCAGATTAGCATTATTACAAGAAAATAACGCGATCGCCAGTAGTGAGGATAATTTAACCATAGAACAACGGCGAGAATTAACGGAAGTAACCGAAAATTATTTTCGAGAAAGTGGAGATAAGTTAGGATGTACTACGTGGATCGAACATGAAATCATTTGTGATTCCCCGCCAATAAAACAACGGTATTATCCCGTGTCACCATATGTGCAACGACATATAGACGAGGAAATAAAGAAAATGTTAGAGTTAGGGATAATCGAAAAATCAACGAGCGCATGGTCGTCACCTATTCTTCTAGTTAAGAAGAAAGATAATTCATATCGTTTTTGCGTAGATTATCGAAAACTGAACCAAGTGTCAAAGCCGTTTGCTTACCCTTTACCGTACATAAATAATATTTTAGATAAATTAAAGAATGCACACTATTTAACCACTTTAGATGTCAAATCGGCCTATTGGCAAATTCCAGTAAAAAAGGAATGCCGAGAATTTACCGCTTTCACTATTCCGGGGAGGGGTTTGTACCATTTTAGACGTATGCCCTTCGGACTTCACTCAGGGGGTGCGACATGGCAAAAACTTATGGATATGGTAATCGGACCAGAACTTGAACCTTATGCATTTGCCTACTTAGATGATATTGTGATAGTAACAGATACTTTTGAAAAACACATAAAGATTCTTAAGAAAATTTTTGGTAGACTAAAAGAAGCAGGGTTAACGCTCAGTAAGGACAAATGTCAGTATTGTCGCCCAGAATTAAAATATTTGGGGTACGTGGTTAATAAATTTGGGCTGCAGGTCGACCCTGAGAAAATTAAAGCAATTATTGATATGCCTAGTCCCACGAATGTAACGGAGTTGCGACGTATTCTCGGTATGGTATCCTGGTACCGTAGGTTTTTGCCAAATTTCTCAACGGTAATAGCCCCTTTGACTCGGTTATTACGAAAAGGACAAAAATTCGCGTGGTCCGAGAAATGCGAAGAAACTTTTAGGATCCTGAAAAATTATTTAACGACAGCGCCGATATTAAGTTGTCCAGATTTCGAACGACCGTTTACAGTACAATGCGACGCGAGTGGTTTTGGAATTGGAGCGGCTTTGACACAGAACATCGACGGGGAAGAAAGGGTTATTAGTTTTTTGAGTCGGTCGCTTACGCGTAACGAGCGGAATTATAGCACGACGGAACGGGAATGTTTGGCGGTAATATGGAGCGTTGAGAAATTAAGGCCATATTTAGAAGGAGTGCAATTTTCAGTAGTCACAGATCACAGCTCGTTAGTTTGGTTACATAATATGAAAAATCCAACAGGCAGGTTAGCTAGATGGGCGGTACGTTTACAACAATTTCAATTTAACATTTTATTTAGAAAAGGGAAAGAACACGTTGTTCCGGATGCGCTGTCGAGAGCAGTTCCGCAATTAGATGCAGTAGTGTCTAAATCCATAAAAGACAAATGGTACAATAATATGATTACGCGAGTGCAGGCTGACCCAGAAAAATATCCAGCATATAAATTCGAAAAAGGAATTTTGTATAAGTATGTAAAATCAAATGTTATCTATGACGCAAATCCGTGGAAAATCATACCCCCGAAAGAACAACGAATCAATCTATTTAAACAGTTTCATGATCTCGCTACGGCCGGACACGCGGGAACCTTTAAGACATTTAAGAGACTCTACGAACGGTATTTTTGGCCAAAAATGCGCTGTGATACTGCAAAATATGTACGAAACTGTAAGATCTGTCAGCAAATTAAATCGATTCAAACGGGAAAACACGGTTTGATGTTACAACATCCGCGCGTGAGTCAGCCATGGCAAATGATTTGCTGTGACTTTATGGGTCCTTTACCTAAAGGAGTAAACGGAAATATATATGCGTTAGTTGTTATGGATTGTTTTACGAAATTCGTACGAATATTTCCGATGCGTAAAGCGTCAGCCAAAAATGTCAAACAGGTTTTAGAAAACGAAATATTTCTTCTATTTGGGGTGCCACAAACGATAATTTGTGATAATGGTAAACATTTTTCAAATAATTTAATCAAACAATTTTGTGAAGAATATGAAGTTAAAATTAGACACACTCCACATTATCATCCACAAGCAGACCCGGCCGAACGTACAATTCGGAGCATTAAAAATATGTTATCGTGTTATATAATGGATAATCAGAGAAAATGGGACGTTGAAATAGACAAAATCGGTTGCGCGATTAGGACGAGTGTACATGAAACGACCCAATATACTCCTTATTTCTTAAATTTCAGTAGAGAGCAAATTTTAAAGGGTAAATATTTCGAACTGGACGCTGTGCGAAAGGACGATGATACTGATGTCGCAAATGATTGTGATCGACGTGCTAAAATATTAGAGAAAATTTACCAAGACGTTCGCGACCGATTAGATAAATCTTTTGATAAAAGTAAACGACGCTACGATTTGCGGCGACGCGATATATCATTCCAGGTTGGGGATACAGTTTGGCGTAAGAATCATGCTCTTTCCGATGCCAGTAAATATTTCAATGCGAAATTAGCTCCAAAATACATAGGGCCGTATAAAATCAAACGAAAATTGTCCCCATGGACCTATATTTTGAAAGATGAGCGCGGTAACGAAAAAGGCACGTGGCATGTAAAGGATTTAAAGGCATTTATTACGGATAAGGGTAGCAGCGAGAATGACTTAGATGTAGATTTAGATTTAAATTTCGGTTAAGAGTTTACAAATTAAATAAACCAGGTAGATAGGAATAAAATTTAGGAATCTTAGAAATAAGCACGGGCTGAATTAGAAACTATTATTGGGGAATCACCAAATAAATAATAGGGGTATAAGGGATAGTTAGTATCATTATAAATTTAGGAGTCGGTAAGTTCTTTTGAACAAAACCTTTTTTTTTTTGTAAGGGGGGAAATATTACGGTTTTAAATTCTCTTATATTTATATAAAAGGTTTAGAGGATAGAAATATGCCTTATCGACCGTCGCTGTGGTTTGTGATAAATACTAGATGGCGCTTCTTTATTAAATAAACTTTTATAAATTTTAAATTCCTAACGTTAATTAAATTAAGAAAAATGAGCAGCTGAGAGCCGGCAAAAGACATCGGAGGTCATTGTGTAGAAGTGAGTGATCGTAGTAGCATCGTGCGAAATCGCCATTGCGCTGATTGTCTAGAGAATCTATAAAATTTGGAAGATTTTTGAATCTAAGGCTCGTCGGTTTAGACGGATATATTTTTCCACGATCTTGAAGTATAAATACTGAGAGTGTTTGTTATCGTCATTGAGGCGGATTTTCACTCGGCACTCACAAAGCCAATCTACACTCTCTTCGATACTTTTAACATCTTCGAGGGCAGAACTCTCTGCGTAAGTGCCATTCCTAATATATTTATCATAAACCAGGTTGCTACAATGAGGTATTATTTTTATCTTTAGCCTTTTGGTATCGGCTGTTAGTGTCCAAGCACGCCGCGCCGTGTCGACCGGTATTCCTTTACGGAATAGCCAGGGCCGGATCCGAGCGATTTTGACGGCGTATTCCCGATCTCCGAGCCCAGATTTTGGATTTTTGACCGTTCATACAGATCAGTCGTCAGCGAATTCCAGCCAGGAATGGAAGTATAGGACGGATCACATTTATTTGGGGACGTAGCTCAGGATTTTGTCCGGTGAGACTGTTTCATATATTAATTTTTCGACGATCCCGAAATTTTATCGTTATCCGATTCTGGAAGACTATTTGCGCATCCGTACCCGTTTATAGCCGGTCTACACAGATATAAACCGGACCGATTGACTCGTTGGTTTATTTGGTCCCGTGATTTGTACTACTGTTTTATTTTATTACTATCGAACTTGTTATTAATATCATTTTATTACATTGTAATAAGGAATTTTGTTAGGTAATTTTTTTTACATGTATAATGTACCTACCAAGGGTAGACACTATTTAAATTCAAGAACAATTTTATTGTATACTGTTTTAAAACTGTACAGCCATACAGCGCAGTGCATTATACATGTTCATATTTTGGGGGCCGCGTCTTTACGAATGCATTCGAAAAGTCGGTGAGAAAGTTGTAGGGCCATATTATTCATAGTTTATTCCTGCGATACCGTTGTTAGGCTATTTAGCGTTTATCTCCTTGTTTCTTGAATTATTTATCGTATGTTCATCTCGAGAAAGTTTTTATTAATACGAGTATTGTTCACGAAATTTCTGTATATCGATATTTTCGATTTGTAGTGTTTAAACAAATTCTTACTTATTTAAGATATATTATATCTATATTATATTTTTTTATACACGCATTTATTTCGTATAATAAACGATCTGATCCAAGATTTAGTATTTATAATTTTAAATTCGAATCCACATTGATTCTTACCCTCGTAGGTTGAAATTTTCGCTATTCGTATTCGCTGTCGAGGTAGGTGCAAGCTTTAAATTATAGAATATTGGTTATAGATAGCGTGGCGCCCTTTTACCTTAACCGTATAATTTTTTTTTTGCCGCTACATTTTGTTGTACTCACCCCTCTCTCGAGACTGAGCTGGCGGCCCAGTATTCTATAATCGTAGGAATCTTAAGAGAAAAAAAAAACAAAACGTAACAATATATATATATATATATATATATATATATATATATATATATATATATATTCATCTTTTTTAACTTATTTCTCATTTGTTGTTTATTTGCAACTTATACATATATCTTTTGAATATAATCTTTTAATATGCGCGCCGCTATCCCCACTACCATTAGACAAACGAAGTGCATGCGTCCGTTCCCACCTGGCTTCACTCCCCTCGCCTATAGTAGTACTTTATGCTCCCTCCTTACTTATTTATACCTCCATGCTCCCGATACTCGTTGAGATTTCACGTAAAAGAAAAAAAAAATGTTTTTAATTTTATTTCTCCATAATGTGATATTTACGATGGAAACGTTATCTGCATTACGTACTGTATATTATTATACATTTGTTAGGAATATATGAATAATATATACTTTTTAATATAAAAGATATTAATTTTCTATACATTGCGGTAAGCATTTTTGTAAAAAATAAGGAAGTGGCGCCACGAGTAAACAGCGGTCAGTAGCTAACTATTATATACTCGGTGGCTCAGCGGGATATTTAACAAAATGTATATTTATATTTCGCATTAATAAATGGATTACTTTCCGAATATTTTAAGCAATTATTATTATGGTCATAGTATAAAGCGTAAGTACATATATGTATGTATGTTCTGTTACATGTCAGACTTTCTAGCGCACGTAAACTCCGCCTCTTGGGTGACTAAGCGGTAAATTTAAGTATACGTCAAATAAAAATGATTTTCTTATTCCATTTTAAATTTATTGAAATATAAGTTTTTATTGTTATTATTAATATTAATACAAGTTACATGTTTTTAAATATAAAAAAGATTAATATGATGCATTATATTTAAAAAATGAATAGGTAAATAAATAAAAATCGGTGAAATGTAAATAAATATATATTATATAATATTTTTAGGCTTACAAATGTAAAACATTAATGTTTTTTTGCAGATATATATATATTTTCTAATTATAAATTCAGATGATTAAAACAATCTAATATATTTTAAAAATATTTTTTTGAAACTGTGGTCATGGATTTTACATTTATTAACAAAGTTTTTAATTTATAACCAATATTTTCAGTGATATATTTTTTAAAATTTTGAAATTGAAAACTTTTTTGTAGTCATGACAACAGGCAGCAAGTGGTGGGGGTGAAAACTACGCGGCTAGGAAACGGAACTACTTCAAGGCCAAATTTTCGTATAACAAAAATACTGGGGAGTGCAATTGCTGTATATGCTTTATACTGTGTTATGGTTATATGATATATGATTTCTTGTATGTATATTTTATTTTTGCAATACCTGCACAGTAAGTTACCCATTAATAACAAAATTTAAACACAGTAAGTGGAACTTTTATTGCAGATTTGGTTTCCATGGTTATAGTAAACACTTCCCGTGCACGGTGGACAGTAAGTGTGTTACTTACAATTCATGGTGGATGGTAAGTATTTAGTTTTCACATCATCATATACATTCATGGCACTCTTACTTTCAATTGCAATTCAACTTTTATTTTTGACATCAATCTGACAGACGTTAATTTTGAAACCTATTTTTCTTTTTCTATTATTTTTGTAGGTATTGCAAAAAATAGCTTACTAACCTTGAACTGTAAGTGATGTTTGAAGTCTCGAATGTTTAGGAAATCTCGACCCTTCGGGTCACGACTTCCCAAACAACATTCTCGACCTAAAAACTGTCACTTACAGTTCACGCTTCACGGTACGTAATATACTATTCTATAGTACTTTATTACATAGTGTTTGTATATTATTATTGTTACTATTAATATTATATATAATAGTCAGTTATCCTTCTACCTTCAGTAGGATCAGTAATATTATTATTATTTACGGTTTTCTTTATTGAGTCTCTGTAGCACCTATTTACTCAGTTTTTTGTTATTATTCCATTATTTTCTCGCAAAGAAACTTATAAAAGAGGTTCTATTTTTGTAACATCGGGTTAAGTAAAAAATGGTTATATTAGAATTTTATTTTACTATCATCTTTTTCATAGGAAATACAATAATAAACGACAAAAACGGCAATGATATTTTAGGGTCAACAGTAGTATATAGTAATGAAGAGTAAGTATAAAAATATTTCATTTTTAATATGATTGGTAATATTTGTGTAATTTTCAGTGTTTCATCACTTTCGCTAACACAAGGTGTTACTATAGATGAAGCATCTTGTAGTGGGTAAGTGTAGTTGTTCTTGTTACTACTGTGAATAAATTGTAAATACTAGTTTCGGTACTGATTGAACTTATGAAATTGGTCAATTTTGACTTTGAACTTCAGATCTGACCAGAATATGCAAATTTATCGAGTTATCGAATAATTTGTTGGCTCCGTTTTCAGTATTGCTAGTTAGGTCTCATTTGAGAGTAACTATTGTATTAATTCTTGTTACTTCCTTGTACGACTTAAAGGAAGTATTGTAATCGCGAAAAAACTCGGTATTTAGTTTTCCATTCCTAATTTAGTACGTCAATTAGATTAAAACAAGCCATTTTATTTCATAATTTCTATTTCGGCTATTGTCACTGACAGATTATGATGACGTATCTTAAATATATTTATTTCAAATTTCTTCAAAATTACTTTTTTAAAACAAACATAATAAAAAAATCATATTATCTTTTTGGAAATAATCGTACAATAAAAAATAATCAAATAATATCAATCAAATTATTTACATATTCCATGTATATTCTGTGACAACTGAAACATCGTTCCTGTATATTTTGTGATATATGAATATTTTGAGTCTCTATAAATCGAAGCAAATATCCGAATCGGTATATCAATATTCCTCAAATACGCGTTACTTTCCGAACGTTGTGTTGATGTGAACTATTTTTTTTAATACTAATTTATTTATTTTTAGGTCCTCCTCTTTCTTTACAACTACTTTTAATGAACCTGTACTCGTCTACACTGTTCAACGCCGAAGGACAAAGGGGCACGAAAAGAACTTTTCCCTGTCGAAGACTCGCCATCGCCTAATTCCATAATTGTCAAGTACCATATATATATATATATATATATATATATATATATATATATATATATATATATATATATATATATATATATATATATATTCTGGTTACTTGGCAGCATCACCAGACGGTGTAGTTGATAATACGAAAATAAGTGAAATGTCCCTATAGCGCCAGGCTTATGACACGTACAGAAGCAGCAACAAAAGTACGAGCTTTTTGTTATGCAGTAATTGATGGACAATGGCTTAAGAGAATACACAATTATTACTACCAGATACATGGGCAGCTGTATTGTACTGGTAGAACAAGCTGTGATTTTGTGATTTGGAATAAACATTAAAATCATATTTTATGATCTGGACTGCATTACAGATATGTTACCCAAATATTTTTTTTTTTATTACGATGAACTAGTTCCAGAACTAGTAAATTCTAGGAAAATAAGGTTTTACCACTTAGAAACATACCACCTCCCTGCTATTATTATTACCGTTATCTCTTATATACAATTATCTGAAATGTGCTGCTTCAATTTATACTATTGCAGTCAACGCATCTACATCTTTTTTATTATTGTCGTTATCTTTTATATACATTTATCTAAACTGTGCTGTTTCAATTTATACATATGCAAGTCAACGCATCTTTATCTCGTTCTGCTGCTATTGCCGTTATCTCTTATATACGATTATCTGAAATGTGCTGCCTCAATTTATACGATGCAAGTCAGCGCGTCTAAATATCGTTAATGTAAGTCAACGCAGTGAACTGTTAAAAATTATTAATTGTAAGTATAAATAAGGTACTCACTTCGTTCTATTTCATATGTTTCTCGATGAATCGGTTTGAATTGTTGTAGGTGTGTTTATATAGTTTTTGATTTTTGAGGTAACTGCTGTTTATAATTCATTTTTTATTCTGTTTATAATTCATTATGAATGTTTGAGCTATAGTTGCGTTCATATAATTCTTGAATGGATTATTATTTATAAAGAGCGGATTCTATGCAATTGCATGTGTTGTTTATATTAGGCATATCAACAAACTGTTTTCATATGTTCAAGTTTCATCAAAAATTAATGCCAAATATCAAAAAAAAAATGCATATTTTGCATTTAATGATACTTTATTGCATATTTTGATTTTTTTTTGCATATTTGTGCATATTTTAAGACTTTTTCAAAAACAAAAATTAATTTTTGACAAATTTTGTTCTTTTTTGAAAACAGTATATTACAAGAAATATAATTTTGATCGTACTTTTAACAAGTGAGCATTTATATAAAATGTACCCATTGAAACCATTACAATCATATTTAATTTCTCGTCAGAACAAAAAAAAGTGATTCTATCACAGTTTTAGAACTGCTTAGAATTTAAGTAATTTTTGTTTTGTAAGTAAGGTAAGTAAATATTATCTGTCACTGAAATTCGTATGTTTGGAACTATAACAAAAATTAGTAATGCCAAAAAAAATGTATTACAAATATAACGGACATATAGCAACTTTCTCGTTAATGATGACTTTTTTGGTTTTTGTTTCAAAAAAGAGCTTTTGTAAATTTCAATATGAATATGAATTCGAGATTTTTTATTTTTGTTAGAATTACCTGTGATATTTATTGTCTTTATACATTTCATGAAATGTTCCAAATAAAACACTGCATGTAAAAATAGAAATAAGAAAATGATATCAGTAAAACGAGCCTGATGACATTAGTTTTTTTTTTGCATATTTTTGTTGTAAAGTGCATATTTATAACTTTTTTACATATATCATGCATATTTTGATGATTTTTTAATGCATGTTGCACGCATATTTTGACACTTTTTTAGTGCATATAATCCGCTCTTTAATTATTTATAATAATTTACTTATTTCCATTCTGTTTCTCTGTGGTTTAGTTTAAGCTGTTTATATTATTATATTTTTTTTATTTATTATTACAGTTTTATTATTTTTCAAAAGTGGTATATGTTTGTAAAAAAATATTTAAATTGAAAACATTGTTTCAGTACAGGTCGGAATTCAATAATTTCACTTTTCTTGTCTTAAGACAGGGGTGGCGAACCAATGGTACGCGTGTCACGTTGTAAAGAAATTTTACAGACACGCGGGAGAAATATTTGCTTTTCTGAAATTTTTGTAAATTATTACCTTTTTTTTGTTAAATATTAAATTAATAAAACTAAATTATATTTATTCCAATAAAATAAATACATTCAGTAAGAATTTGAAACATTGACATCATTTGATTATTAGAAAATATTTATCATTTTTAAAGTAACACAGTTTAAAATATTTTACAATTTATTTATTTTTCGTGCTACCGTTCGCGTAAGTTTAACTTACTTCCAGAGCAACATACGTCGTAAATTACGAATAACTTCTGTTATTTGGTTACCATTCTCAACAGGAAGTTATAGAAAATAACTGTCCTGCAGGCAGTCTCACTATGAAAATCTACGAAATTTAGACTCATTTGGTCGTCTAGCAACGAGTAAATTTAAATATAATACGTTGTAAATAAATAAATCTGTACTGTCATATTTTACAAATAATTTAACTTTATTTGAAGTTAATTGCTGCTTGTGGAGCGAAAAATATAATAAGCGACTCGGAATTTAAGTACGTAGTAAAACTATTCTCTTACGGTAACATGAAGATCGAGTTCCGAAGGCTCCACCTCAGACCATACCTTCTCAAAAATTACAATGTAGGTACATTCCTTGTAGCTTAAATAGCTGTTAAAGTTACACATTGTATTTATAAAAATATGTACTGCATTTTAGTACAATTAAATGTGACTTTTTTTCAGTCATCAAAATACTTTTGTTTATAATGTCCTTTCTGAAGTCTAATAAGGATAATTGTCTTTTTTCTAGTGGATATTTTAATGAATGCATCTGAATATTTTTTTTATTAAAAATGTTACCTGACACGCCAAAAATACAAAATTTGAAAATTTGAAATAGAAATGGCACATGGACATAAAAAGGTTCGCCCTCCTGTCTTAAGAACTATCTATAAATTTATTAATGTACAATAAGAAGAGTGATTAAAGTTTCTTATCCAGTCGGCTATGGAGCATTTTGTTTTTGACGTTTCTTATTCGAAAATATGAACGATAACCTTCAAAATACAATTTATTTTATCAAATATTTCAGTTAGAAAAGGCCATATTACACAACATTTGGTTTTATTAGATGCAAAATTAAGTAATCTAACTAACGATACCATATACATCCGATTTTATTTAGCGGGATAGATGGAAACAGCAAAAAACTGTTTTCCCATGTTATTTCCCTATGTCAAGGTTTTCAGTATTCACCCTGTATATTTTTAACCATTCTTTTTATTTAAACAATATATTTCAGTTATTTTTCAAATTTTACATTAATACAATATTATACGGAAGGAATTTTTTAATTGATTATTTTTAGAATATTGAACTATGTGGAACAACAAAAAACAGTCTTCAATGAAGATTGGATAAATCCAAATATAAATCCAGAATGGAGTAAAATTTTGTCTCCTGTAAAAATTGATATTTACAAAGCTTTTTGCAAATTATGTAAAAAATCATTTAATTTAAGTAATATGGGTAGACAAGCTGTTATAAGTCACGTAAATAGTAAATCACACCAAAAAATTATGTGAATGTAAAAACCTCAGAAACAATAACAAGTTTTCTTTCTAGAAAAACAAATGCAGTATATCAACGATTGAAAATCTAGAACATTTGCAAGTATGTCGTAAATTTTACTTTAAGTTTATTTTCATGTTTTTAATTTAAAAAATGTTGAATGTTGATTTATGAATATTTTTTAATAATGATAGTTTTTTAATGCAGGAATCTCAGCAGTGTGCTTCGAGTACTTCAGTACGTACATCGGTACAATCTGTATCGATTTCTGAGAAAAAAACATTCGCTACTGCTACTAATTATGTTTTATCGTCATTTGTAAATTCTGACAAAGTTACTAATGCAGAAATTGATTGGGCATTAAATGCTACATTATGTAACTTTTCGTTTCGTTCGTCGGTCAGATATATATCAACAATGAAAATTATGTTTCTCTGTTTCGGAATTAGAATATCATATTCCAGCACGCTTTTTGATGTTGGAAGGAGCTTCATTCTTAAACGATTTTTGGTTATATTTTGTTATTTGAGATTGGCATGACTGCATTAAATACACAAAATAATTTGTAATTCTAATTTATTTGGGAGGCCATGAAACAAATTGCTTGTTTTACTATGTATAAAAGAAACAGAAATCACTGTCACCAACCTAACTATTCTATCAAAAAAATCCCTTAATGGAAATTGTCAAATATTATTATAAAAAATTATGTAAATAAAAGCCGAAACAGAGAAAATAGTATAAAACATTCGTTATAGAAGGCAATTCAAGCACTCGTTCGTTCGGGCACTCGCTGCTTCGCGCTCGTTCCCGAAATTCAAACTCGTGCTAGAAAAGGTTGCCTTCTACAACTTATGTTTTAATATACTATTCCAGATAGTAATATTGCACAGAAAATGAATTTAAATGCTACTAAAACGACCTATACTGTTGTCTTTGGTTTAGCACCATATTTCAACGAACTACCGGAAAACAAACTATTAAAATGTGACCGATTTGTTGTGCGTTTTGAGGAATCTTTGAACAAAATATCTCAAAGAGGACAAATGGATATACTTGTAAGATTTTGGGATAATGAAAGAAATATAGTACAAACTAGATACTTAAAATCTGTATTTATGAACCGTGCAAAGGCTGCCGATATATTAAACAAATTTAAGGAAGGTTTAAAGCCACTGTCATTAAATAAAATATTGCAGGTATCAATGGACCGAATGTAAACTGGAAATATTTCAGTTTATTAAAGAGTGATGATACCAAAACTACTGAAAATGAAATAATTGATATTGGTTCTTGTGGCTTGCATGTTATTCATGGCGCTCTTCAATATGGACACAAAGCCTCAGGTTGGTGTGTAAATGAAACACTTCGAGGCTTTTACTGGATGTTCAAGATTCTCCGTGTAAGAGGGCCAACTTCGTTAATTTTACGGGATGCAAATCTTTTCCTGTTAAATTTTGCTCGACACGTTGGGTAGAACGATCTAGAGCTGCTAACAGAGCCGCTCAAATATATGATTAGATAAAAAAATACATTAGTGATAAAAATGTAAAGTTGTCTATCAATATATTTGTTAGAAATGTAAAAAATGCTTGTGCAGATGAACTAATGCCTTGTAAATTATCATTCTTTTCAACAATTGCCATTATACTGGAACCATTCTTAAGAAAATTTCAATCACCATCTGCTATGATACCCTTCTTGTATACTGATTCGGAAATGTTACTTAGACAATTAATTTATGATTATTTCTCTAAATGATTGAAATCTGGATTATTTAGGTACTAAAGCTTGATTTAAATAATAAACGAAATTTCAAACCTTCAAAAGACATTGACATAGGGTTCAGTACAAGAAAACATTTTTCGAAATGAAAAGCATCTGAAAAGTACAAGCTTATTTTTTACAAGATTGCCAAAACTTTTTAATTGGCATAGTTAAAAAAAATATAGAACGATCATGTTTGAAGTATGAAATAGTAAAAAGTTTTAGTGCATTTAACCCAGAACTAATATTACATAGCAAAAATAGTGCCACAAGCGAAATAAAAAAAAATACTGCAAATATTTCACGATAAAAATATATCATCTGAAGAAGTAGAAAAATGCAATATTGAATATAATAATTTTGTAAATAATACTACATTCATGGTTCACATTGGTTTATGTGTGAAAAGTGGCAAAAGTTTGGACTCATTTTATTTTGAAATGTTCAGTGATAAAGCAGAATATTCGTCGCTTTTAAATATTATTAAAATTATTTTGATATTTTCACATGGAATTGCAAATGTAGAATCAGGATTTTCAATTAATAAAAATTTATTAGTTGAAAATTTGCATGAACAGACGTTAATAGCTCAGAGAAAAATACACGATCATGTATCTCATGTCGGAGGGTTGACCAATTTGAAAAATTTAATTGATTCACGACTGCGTTTGTTTGTTCGATCAGTGAATAGAAGATATAAGGAAGCCTTGCAAGCAAAGCGAAAAGCAATTGATGAAGAAAGTGAAGCGCTAAAGGAAAGTAAAAAAGCTAAATTAGAAATTAATTTATTAGAAAAAGAATAACAGCGGTTAGATAAAGCAAAAGAATCGTTAGATAGGAAAATATCAGATTTGAAAAAAAAAGATGTAAAATATAGTTGATTTAATGTACATTTAAACAGAATATTTTTTTGTGTAATCTTCTAATGTTATTAACATATACCTATTCAAAATTGTTTTTTATTATAATAACCTCGATATTGTTAATAAAAGTCAGGAAAATCCTGGAAAAGTCAAGGAATTTTTAAATTATGTATAGGTGGGAACCTTGCAATTGCTTAATTCTAAAATTGTGTATTATATAAGTAAATATTGTTTATGAGATTACATTGATTTATTATATACTCGTCGTATTGTGTGAAGTATAGTTGTTGTACTTCGTTTATCAATACAAGTTTATCGTTTTGAATTACGGGTAAAGCTGTGAATTGACATAATTTGTAAGTAAAACATATGGGAACTATTATTATGCAATATAATTGTTCATTGTTAAGTCACACAAGTACGGTTGTGTGGTCGTGGCGTGTCTTGTCTGATCGTGTAGATAAGCAACATAGCCCGCCCTGTCCATTTGGATGGGTTGCCGCACAACGGCTCGGTGTGTGCTGGCCTTGCAGAGACTGCAGGCTGACAACCTGCATCGCTAAAATGCAAGTAAAACATGTCACGAAACAAGTACTTCAGGTACTTGAGGCCTTATTCCATATAGGAATGTTGTGCCACTGATGATGATGATGATTGTTAAGTCACAATAATAATAATAATAATAATAGACTTTATTGACAGATTCATCAATGGCGAGGTTCAGCCAAAGGCTGTTCTTCCACCTAACCGTATAAACAATTTATAAATTTACACATATAGCCAGACATTTACATACTTATTTTTTAACAATCATTACAATAATCAAAATATAACATTATAATTTCAAACAAGGAGCATTTTTATATTTTTCTTGAAACTATTTACAGAAAGCATTTTAAGATCATTTGGAATGTTATTATACAATGTGGGAGCCAAATAAGAGAAGGAACCTTTATATTTTGATTTTCTGAAGGAAGGTATTATATATATAGATCCTTGATTCGTAATGAGTAATTGTATTCTTTACGAATAAGTTTGTCAAACAAATATGATGGCGTACCAGTTATCCTAATTTTATGCAATAAACATAGATACAAATATTTTACACGATTGTTAATATTAGGCATTTTAGAGACTTTGCGGTATTGTGAAATGTGATCATATTTACGTACACCATAGGCAAACCGTAAACAAGAGTTTTGAATTAATGTAATTCTTTTTTTTTCAGTTTCACTGAGATTTGGTATATGCACACACGCACAATAATCAAATAAGGGAAGAATAAGAGATTTTACCAATTTAATTTTTACTGAAGAATCAATATCATGGATAAAATGAAATAATTGCCGAAGTTTTAATCTAGCCGCACGTAATTTGGAGTTTAAATGTTGTTTGAAATTCAAGTTTTTATCAATATAAAGCCCTAAAATTTTTGTTTGATCTTTTTGCGTCAGTATAGTTCCATCCAATACAATGTTTGGTATGTCATTATGATTACCCACAACAAGGAGTGAAGATTTATCTGTGTTAATTTTTAATCCGTTGTTATTTACCCAAGATACAAGATTATTTAGTTCTTTATTTACTATTGCAGATTGTTCATTAATAAGCGTACGATCCAGAGTTACAAGAACTTGGGTATCATCCGTATACGAATGAACTGAGCTACAAGGATTCGTAAATATTTCTGGCATATCAGCTATAAAAATTAAGAAAAACAACGGTCCTAAAATTGATCCTTGAGGAACACCACACTGTAGGGGAAAATTTGACGAGCACTGAACTCCTTCGTTGGTACGCATATTAATATAATATAATCTATTCTCCAAATAACTCTTACACCATGATATTGCATTTTCTGTAAAATTATAATATTTTAATTTAGCAAGTAATAGATTGTGATCAATCATACCAAATGCTTTTGAAAAGTCTATTTGTATCAAAAGAGAAGGATTAGATTTGTCAAAATTATTTAATAGGTTATCTACAATATTTAACAAACATGTAGTGGTACTGTAACCTGATCGAAATCCTGATTGGTTAGCAGGTATGATTTGATTCTCAAGAATATACATCTTCATCTGTTCGTAGCACACTTTTTCAAGAACTTTAGACAGAGTTGGTAGGATACTTATAGGTCTTAAATCGTCAAATGTATTACAGTCTTGTTTTTTCATTATTGGGCTAATTGCTGCAATTTTCCAAACCTCAGGTACTATATTTTCTAATATGCACGTGTTTATGATATGTGTTATGTAATCAATAATTACTGGTAAAATTAGAAAAATCATTTTCAATGAAATGCCATCTACACCGACTGCATTAGATTTGATATGATGTAAAATATTTGTAACAGTATCACTACTTATGCATTTAAATTCAAACGATTCACCAGGTTGGTCTACATATCTGCTATTTAGATAATAATTTAATGTACAAGGATTTATAGATGACGTACTTATTTTCTTTAATAAATGCTTTCCGTAATTTTGAGGTTCACAAAGTGATTCTGGGATGTTCACAGCTGCCTGCTTTTTTATTCCTATGCGTTTTAAGTTAGACCATAGAGCAACTGAATTGTTTATATTTTTGTTTATAGCAGATTCAAGGAAAGCCTGTTTTTCCCTACGTATTGCAATTGTTGTAAGATTACGTAACTGCTTGTAATACTCATATTTCGCGGGAATTTTAGTTTTTTATATTGAAGAAGTGCTCTATCTCTCTTACTCTGCATGATTTTAATTACAGGTGTTATCCATGGGCAATACACATTATTAGTCTTTACACATTTTATGGGTGCGTGTTTGTTAAATAATTGTAAAATATTGTCATTTAAATAGGTAACTTTTTCATTAATATTTTCTAATAATGTTATATTGATCCATGGTATCCTATTGCAGTCAACCATGAACTTCTCAGAATTAAAGTGTTTGAAGTCTCTGAATATTATTGTATTTGTATGCGATATGACTTTCGATATTTCTAATTTACAAAAAACACAACTATGATCAGAGAATTCGGTACATTCAATAACTCCAGAAAAGTCACAAAATGATTTATCAGATATAACTATTACATCAAGAAGAGATTTTGATACTGGGCGAGTATAAGTATCTATCAATTGATGCATACCATAAGCTGATAACAAGCTGCTAACATAATCTGATTTAGCATCATTTGATAGTAGGTTAACATTTATGTCGCCTGCATACAGCATAAGATCACACTGAGGAAGAAGAAGAGCTGTTATGGAATCTAGAATGGTTAATTCCTTGTAATAATCTAATCGTGGATTGTAAACTACTCCAAATATAATTTTTTGATGCTGTACATTAACTTGAATCCATAAATGCTCTACATTGTCCACTGAGGAACACATATCTTTTACATTTAGAATTTTGTACTGCATGTTACTTCGCACATAGAATGCAACACCACCATCACGTTTATTATAGCGTTGAGCACTGAGTAATTTATAACCATCAATTGAGAACAAGTGAGAAGGAGAGGAGTCACATATCCATGTTTCTGTAACAGCCAGTATATCAAAATTTTCATTAAAAACAAAATCCTTAAATATTGAAAAACATGAATTTAGTGATTGCACATTTATATGTCCAAATAAAAATCTATTGTGGTTGATATCGCCATCAGCAGCTGTGTTATTAGTAAAAGGCGAATGAACCATCGGACGAAGTTATACAAAAATAAACAAATAATTAAGGAACGGGCAACAGTCTGAAACGCTATGAAGTCATTAATATTTTGATAAATTCTCTTCGTGGCTTATCGTAATAATTTGAGAGGACTCATTTATTCTGACAAAAATTTTGCAATTTTTGTTCCCTATATATTTGTAGCCTTTGTTGAGGAAATGTTCACGTGTTTTTTTTAGCAACTCACTGTTATAATGTGTTAAATGATCACTAATAAAAAGTTTATTTTCAGCAACCAATGGGAAATAAAATTTAGTTGTTAAATTTTTATTATTTTTAGCAGCCATAATAATTTTATCTTTTAACGTTCTCGATTTAAATTTGATTATTATTGAAGGTGGTTTTGATTTATTTGTTTTAGGTAGCCTGTGAGCGACGTCTATATCACTTTCATTCATGGCAACACCAACTTCCCTGCAGTTTTTATTATAATGTCAGTAATGTTTTCATTATTTTTAAACGGGAAATTATGTATTATTAGATTATTTATTCGAGAATATTGCTCCAAGCTATTTATTTTATGTTCCAGATTTTTAACATTTGATTTTAATTGCATGTTTTCATTTTTAACACGTTCATGTTCTTTTACTTTTTTATCCATGATAGCTAATTTGTTTTCGAAATCTACTATTTTGTCACAACAAAAACCAACAGATTTAGTTAATTCTTCGAGTTTGTTGTTCATAACATTTAAAATATCTAATTTCATTTTTTCAAATAGTGAATTTAAATCACTCAATTTAATGCTCCGGTCAGAAGGCCCTTGGGTTTCGTCACTTAGTACGGATTCACGGCATTGTTCACAATGCCAGAAGAACCCTTTATCTTTTATTAAACTTAAATGCTCTTCGCTGATTTTGACATACATTGGATGATAAGTTTGGTCGCACTTGAGACATTTTACGTTGGGGTTTCGGACCTTGACAGCACGATCGCACTTTGGACATATGACAGCCATTACTCACAGGTGTGAAGAAGTCACTTGTTTAATTAATATTTGCAAAGTGCGTGCACTAATTTTTAATAAAAACTCAAAATCTACTCACAGGAAAGCGTCCACAATTTTGTACAACAATGTCACACCAAAACTGAATATGATGATATAACTTTCACTATTAAGAACTTACAAAATACTTAGTAAATCTCAGTACAAACACAGAGCGAAAAAAATACGTGCCACTGGCTATAAATGAGTAATATAAACTAAAATGTGTGTATATATTTCAATTTTTGTTATTTGTTTTAAATTTTCATGATATAACACTGGGATCTAATTTATGCAATGATCGAAATGTGACCTTGTCTGTATTTGTTTTAATAATTCGTTAAAATTTTTGTAATCAACATTAATTTCTGAAATTTATTTTCAATATCTCTCCGTACTCTCCACTTAAGGTTTCCTTTTAATTTTTAATTACACTGTCAACCTGATTTTTAAATTCTTTTTCATCATGGTTAATATTTTGTTATTTTGAATTAAATTTGTCTATGATTTCTTAGTCATATTTTATTACTTGATTATCTTGTTTCTGAAATATTTCTTGGTTTTGTTTTATATTGTTAAATGAGTTTTTATATTTTTCTCCGTCTGATGAGTCTAAATTTCCGGTTATAAATTTTATGATTGTACGTAATCCATTGATTAGGCACGTATTTGTCTTTTATTGAATAATTTTTGATTTTGAATGTTGAAATCTAATATCAGATTGCCCGCTGTATCAAAGTATTTTATTCCAGAGACTAATTTCTCATTTGAACTATAAATTGTTTGATTGTCTTCATTATTGTCTACATTGTTTTATTCACTATTTGCTTTTTCATTGTTATTTACACTCCATTGGGTCATAAATATACGTTTATCATCAGCGAAAATTTTTCCTATCCTGTCAATTGTATGAATTTCGATCATAATCATGTCATCTGTTAATTGTTTCAAGGATTTATCCAAATATTTTGTCTCTACTGTTACCGTTTATGTCTATTACTTTTGACACGTACATGTACTCGTACTCGCACATGTACACGTACACGTACTCGCACATGTACACGTACACGTACATGTACTCGAACATGTACACGTACACGTACTCGCACATGTACACGTACACGTACACGTACACGTACTCGCACATGTACACGTACACGTACTCGCACATGTACACGTACACGTACACGTACACGTACTCGCACATGTACACGTACACGTACTCGCACATGTACACGTACACGTACTCGCATATGTACACGTACACGTACATTTACACGTACACGTACACGTACATGTACTCGCACATGTACACGTACACGTACTCGCACATGTACACGTACACGTAAACGTACACGTACATGTACATGTACATGTACATGTACATGTATACGTCAGTGGCGGACTGGGCCGCCGGGAGTCCGGGAACTTTCCCGGTAGGCCGGAGGTACTGAGGCCGGTCAATATTATCAGATATTTTTATTATAATAATATATGAAATTTTTATGTGTAAATTATATCAAATAGATTTATGCATGAGTGAATAAAAATACAAAATATTATCGTCGTAGTAAGACGAATATGATGTGTCTTGTATGCTTTTACCTGTGCGTGAACGATAAATAGTCGGTGATCCAAGCCTCCGTATCGTGCACTATACCCGGAATTTTTCCCGTACAAATAATTTTTACATGGTCTTATAGGACGGAGCATTGAAAACATATTATATATTTTTTTATTATTTCATTGGGAATTCGTTACAAATTAAATATTTACCAAAATTAATTTCTGAATATTATTAAGATTCAACAATATTTCCTGATTAATTAGCATAATAAGAAATATTTTTATAACTTTGTTAAGAAGTATATTTCCAACCTACAACCATTTTTTATAAGTCAAAACTGAATGAAATTAGTTTCTACAGCCTGTAGACTTTTTGAGTTGTTTAAGGTATTGAAAATAAACATAATACTTTATTCTAAGACTAAAATGAGTATGTTGATTTACAAAATTTATAAATTGGAGTGTTTATTGCTATAAAAGTACATGCTATCGCCTAAGTTCACAGTGTATACGCTTAGCGGCTTCACACAGTACGAGTAGATAGCAATATGACCCGCGCGCGTATCGGTTGAATATAAGGTTCAACTTTACATCGCTGCATTTCAAAAATGATACATTTTTTTTCAAAAAACTTCAAATAAAAAAACATATTTGGTACCTTTTCTGCAACTTTGTCACAGTTTATGGGAGTCTATCTCTTCAGACCGAAACGTTTCTCTATCACTGAAAATTGCACTGCAAAATTGGCTTGTTCTAAAGTTAGTTTTAATTTTTTTTAAGTATACCTATATTTAACAAATCTATTGTATTTTTATATATTAAATACATTCATAATAGGTACATATAGACACATTTCCCTGCAAAAATAATAAAAATATTCCATGTAACTTTCGAGATATAACACTATCATTAGATTCGTCGGAAAATTTCCTATAAGACCATGGAAAAATTATTTGTACGAGAAAAAGTCCGGGGTTGCTCCTAAAATAAGCGAGCTACGAAGGCTTGGATCTCCAACTAAGATTGCCTGGCGGCCGGCGACCGGCGACTAATTAGTAGGAATGACGAAACCTGAAAATTTTGGTACCCGGGTACCCGACATAAATACCCGGGTAGTACCGGATACTCGATAATTACCCGTTACCCGATAATTACCCGATACCCGATAATAACCTGATGCCCGATAATTACCTGATACCCTTAAAATATCCGTTATTCTTTCATGTTCATCTTTTTAATACAAATTTTTGTTATTTGCATATAAATTTATTAAATGAACAAAAAAAATATTATTTTCTGATATGGAAATTAAAAAAAAAACATTGTTATTTTTTATAATATACGAGTATATCAGCAATATAAAATTACAAAATTAAAGAAGTTCATTTTATTTAATTACTTAGGAATATCTCATATTTCTAATCGCAAATATCAGCATGGATGGTGTATCTGCACTCAGTCTTGATCTTCGTTTTGTTACAATGTTTCCGGCAGTTGAAAACTGTCTTTAACTGTCAACAACAGATTTTAGGTAATGGGTAGATTTCAGGTAACGGGTAATAAACGGGTAACGGGTACATTTCGGGTAACGGGTACATTTCAGGTAATCGGGTACTATTTTTGATACCCGGGTACATTATTATCGGGTAGGTTCCGGGTATCCGGGTACCCATCGTCATTCCTACTAATTAGAATTACGAAGCGCATAGTTCATATTTCCAGATAATCAGAATAGCAAATAGTTTGTCATTGCGACATTTGTGAATTTTATTTTTTGGTAACTGTTTATTCGTATTCATTATTATTACAAATATAATATTTATACATACATTATACAAAAACTGTTTTAGTACTGAAAAATATTTATTCTTTCATTATTTTATTTTAAGGCTAATTATTAAAACCAAAACTACAAATATGGAAAAAGAAAAAATAAAATTTTAAGGAGATGCTAAAAAGGAACGAGAAAAAAAATGTAACAAACTGCAAAAACAAGTTTGAAAATAAACGATATGTTTGCGTCAACTGTGGCTAGAGTTGCTACTGAATTAGTGGCCTCACCATTTTCGACTTCGAGTTCGACTTGCGGGAACACAAAAAATATTGTTGACGTTGAGAACGAGCCATCCAAATTTAGTTGACGAATTACTCCAGAATTTAACCAATTGCTAAATATTTTCTCTAATGAAAATATATAGCACTGGAGAAAATATCAAAACATCACTTGTAATGTATGTTTTTATTTGTCAAAAATTATAACAACTGGTTAAAAATTAACTACTGAGTTACAAAATAGGCCCCGTTTATTTTTTCATGCAGGGTGGCCCAATGAAAATTATCAGCGCAATTTTTGACCACTAACATCCATTTTGCAAAAAACGCTTGAACACGTCAATTTTAGTATAAAGGGGGACACCTGAATGGATTAGTACCAATGGCATAAATTCAACCCTAAAATGGGGGTGGACTGCATCTCAAAAATTTTAAATGGAAAAGGGTGTCAAACATGACTCAGTTCAAAAGTTTTTTCAGTTCTCTTTTCAACAGTTTTTTTTTTATTTTTTTTATCAAATCCGATCATTAGTTCCAGAGAAATATCGTTTAAAACAAATTTTATCAGGTGTTCAAAATTGTAATCAAGTAGGCTTAAACAAGTGGCCAAAATTTGCGCTGATAATTTTCATTGGGCCAACCTGTATTAATATGTTAGAAGTTATTTGTTTCTTAAATAATATAAAAAATTATATACATATACGATTAGCAAAATTTTTACACTTTAATTACTCCATCATTTGATTTATTTTGTAATATTTTGCCATAGTAATTAAAAGTGAGATTAGCTTTTAAGAGGCCGGTCACTGTCAAATTTCCCGGGCTGAATAAATTTTCCAGTCCGCCACTGGTATACGTACACGTACACGTACTCGCACATGTACATGTACACGTACACGTACACGTAGTTTTTATATTTTTCTACGTCTGATGAGTCTAAATTTCCGGTTATAAATTTTATGATTGAACGTAATCCATTGATTAGGCACGTATTTGTCTTTTATTGAATAATTTTTGATTTTGAATGTTGAAATCTAATATCACATTGCCCGCTGTATCAAAGTATTTTATTCCAGAGACTAATTTCTCATTTGAACTATAAATTGTTTGATTGTCTTCATTATTGTCTACATTGTTTTATTCACTATTTGCTTTTTCATTGTTATTTACACTCCATTGGGTCATAAATATACGTTTATCATCAGCGAAAATTTTTTCTATCCTGCCAATTGTATGAATTTCGATCATAATCATGTCATCTGTTAATTGTTTCAAGGATTTATCCAAATATTTTATCTCTACTGTTTCACTTTATGTCTATTACTTTTGACACGTACATGTACTCGTACTCGCACATGACCACGTACACGTACACGTACACGTACACTTACACGTACACGTACTCGACATGTACATGACCACGTACACGTACTCGCACATGTACACGTATACGTACAAGTACACGTACACCGACACGTACACGTACACGTATTCGCACATGTACACGTACACGTACACGTACACGTACACGTACTCGCACATGTACACGTACATGTACACGTACTTGCACATGTACATGTACATGTACACGTACACATACACGTACACGTACACGTACTCGCACATGTACACGTACACGTACACGTACACGTACACGTACTCGCACATGTACACGTACACGTACACGTACACGTACACGTACTCGCACATGTACACGTACATGTACATGTACATGTACACATACACGTACACGTACACGTACTCGCACATGTACACGTACACGTACACGTAGACGTACACGACACGTACACGTACAAATTATAATAAAACTCGTAGGTTTATTGTTTTTAAAAAGATTTATTTTGCCTAATACAATGAAATTACTTATATCTTATACAAAACAGAGTGAGGAGTGACGAATGACCACGAATGATAAATAACATGAGTATTTATACTCTATAACAGGAAGGGGTCTGGTTCCATATGATAAAGCGAAGTCAAAACAGAATTTGATACACATAACAAATTATGATATTCATAACTTACACGTACTCGACATGTACATGACCACGTACACGTATCGCACGTGTACACGTACACGTACACGTAAACGTACACCGACACGTACACGTACACGTATTCGCACATGTACACGTACACGTACACGTACTCACACATGTACACGTACACGTACTCGCACATGTACACGTACTCGCACACGTACACGTACACGTACACTTACATGTATACATACACGTACACGTACACGTACACGTACTCGCACATGTACACATACACGTACTCGCGCACGTACACGTTCACGTACACGTACACGTACACGTACATGTATACCGTACGTGAACGTGTACATGTGCGAGTACGTGTACGTGTACATGTGCGAGTACGTGTACGTGTACGTGTACGTATACATGTAAGTGTACGTGTACGTGCACGTGTACATGTGCGAGTACGTGTACGTGTACATGTGCGAGTACGTGTACGTGTACGTGTACGTGTACATGTGCGAGTACGTGTACGTGTACATGTGCGAGTACGTGTACGTATACGTGTACGTGTACATGTGCGAGTACGTGTACTTGTACGTGTACATGTACGTTTACGTGTACATGTACGTTTACGTTTACGTGTACGTGTACGTGTACGTGAACGTGTACGTGTGCGAGTACGTGTATGTGTACATGTGCGAGTACGTGTACGTGTACGTGTACATGTACATGTACGTGTACGTGTACGTTTACGTGTACATGTGCGAGTACGTGTTCGTGTACATGTACATGTGCGAGTACGTGTACGTGTATATGTGCGAGTACATGTACGTGTACATGTGCGAGTACGTGTACGTGTACGTGTACGTGTACGTGTACGTGTACGTGTAAATGTACGTGTACGTGTACATGTGCGAGTACGTGTACGTGTACATGTGCGAGTACGTGTACGTGTACGTGTACGTGTACGTGTTCGTGTACATGTATCACGTACACGTACATTTACACGTACACGTACTGTGACGTCGTTACGTCGTCAGTCCCTATCGTTCTCAAAAACGTGTGACGGACTACGGCGTTACCTGCGCGTCACACAATGTAAAATACATCGTCACAGCCTACAACACAGTAACTCATACAAAAACATAATAATTAGTCGACAGGCACGGTATAATAGAATATACAACCGCTGTCGCACTACTCGTTTCCAAATCTCGGGCGCCACTCTACGTAACGGTAGAGACGTCTAACTCGCAGGCTTCCAGTGACGACGGCCACGGATATCTCAATGGAGAAAAATGTCCAAGGTTCGGATTCCAACATAGGTTGTGGACGCTCGCTTGAACACAACATCACGGAACGACTTCCCAAAAAATATAGTAAAAAGACGTAAATAAAAGCATAAATAAATTTAGAATAAAAATCGGTTATTCTTACAACCTGCGTTACTCGCTCACCCACGTGCACGCGATGCGAGGGTGAGGTAAAAACGAACGCAAAACCAAATTCAGCAGAACTATCCTTGATTAGTCCTGGCGGTGGCCGATGGACAAACCGAATCCTGTTCCGCGGCTCACGAAGCAAAATGACGGTTTCGAGGATTCTTTCTACGCCGAAATTCATCCAAAATTATCTCGATAGTGGTAGCACAATCACTAGTTCTTCTCTGCCCCTAGTAATGGGAATTCTCAAACTATCGCAACTTACGCACAACTCGTGCACGAGATGAAAATGAACGATTTTTTCACAAACACGTTTTGCTCACATAAGGGTGTGAAAAACGGCAAAACACTATTCCAATTTTCCTCTAAATACTTCACTTCCACTTACCTTACGTTCACTAGTGGAAGGATAGGAAAACAACTGAAAATAATTCAAATAAAAAACTCTGCTTCACAACTTTTATTTTTTACGTCTTTATTTGGCCAAAAACTCACTCAAAAAAGCCCTGAGTCGGTCAAAGACCGCGCTTTTATAAAAATGTTCACCCCCTTCCTCTCGTACCCATCATCAGAGGTGAACATAGTCACAAAACAATTACAAATACAATATATAAATATAAATATAAATAAATAACATTTAAATACAATACAAACAGTAATAAAAACACTTACTATTGCCTTAAGTCACTAAACGAGTTAATTTCGCCGCATGAAATTAACTGAACGAGTAACTTGACTACAACTCAAACACATGTTCGGTGGTTATGTTCTTCAAAACTACACTTTCACAAAAACCACTGCGATGTGTTTGGCACTTCACTACGTAGAACATTATCTTGCATCTTATGGTGTTCGAATCAAGAAAATCAGAGCAATGGTTTGTAGAACAACTTCACAAAAACACGATGTAAACAAATAAAACTCCATGCTGTTCGGCCATTACTAGACATGCGCGCGCTGGCCTTGCGCGGTTGCTTGATTCGAATGCAAAGTCTAGGCAATAGTTTTTAAAATATTTGGAAGGTAGAGCTGCGGTAAATTTGATAACTAATTTACGTTCAAAAAATACTGTCAAATAAAACTGCATCGTGACGCTTCGTCACAGTACATGTACTCGCACATATACACGTACACGTACTCGCACATGTACATGTACACGAACACATGTACACGTACACGTACACGTACTCGCACATGTACACGTACACGTACACGTACAGGTACACGTACACGTACTCGCACATGTACACGTACACGTACTCGCACATGTACACGTGCACGTACACGTACACGTACACATACACGTACTCGCACATTTACACGTATACGTACACGTACACGTACTCGCACATGTACACGTTCACGTTTGTTTGCACAGCGTATATATATATATATATATATATATATATATATATATATATATATATATATATATATATATATATATATATATATATATATATATAATAATAATAATAATAATAATAATAATAATAATAATAATAATAATAAGTAACTTTATTGAGATCCACTCAAAGGCGAGGTTCAACTAAAAGCTGTTCTTCCACCTAACCCTCGATACATAATGTATGTAATACATACAAAAAAATAAATTCAAATACAAATGAACAATCATTTTTATAATCTAATATACAAAAATATACATGAACGCTGAATTTTAATACTTCATTTATGTTGTTTGTAGACATTTATGAAAATGAACCTTTAAATTTAGTTTTCTTAAAAGAAGGAACCACAAATAAATCAGTACCACGAAAATTATAGTTATATTCTCTGACATTTAGTTTACAATATAGGTAGGATGGAATGTTTGTCGTATAAATTTTATGAATTAGACACAAATAAAGATAATTAGTTCTCTCCTCTATAAAACTCATATTAGCTTCCTGTCGATATGATGATATGTGATCAAATTTCCGCACAATATAAACAAGACGTAAACAAGAATTTTGAAAGAGAGTAATTCTATTAATGTCTTGCTTTGTAAGGTTGGGGACATATACACAAGCACAATACTCAAATATCGGCATAATAAGAGAATTAACCAACTTCAATTTAATTTCAGATGATAATATATGACGATATTGATAAAGATGTCTAAGTTTGAGTCTAGCAGACGTTAATTTAATTTTTATATGTTCATTAAATTTTAATTCTTTATCAATATTTAATCCTAAAATCTTCACTGTGGCACTATAATTTATTTGTGTATCTTCAAGATATAAAGAAGTTTGGAAGACTTGATTTCCTGTACGGATAATAAGGAGTTTTGATTTTTCATTGTTAATTAATAGCCCATTACTCTTTACCCATTTAATCAGATTTTGAAGGTCTCGATTAAATTCTACCACAGCTCTTTCTCGTTCATTATAATTAAAACTTTTGACCACGTTTGTATCATCAGCATATGAATAAACAGAACAAGATTTAAAAACTGTTGGCATATCAGCGACAAAGAGAATAAAAAGTAAAGGTCCTAATATAGAACCTTGCGGTACACCACGTGATAATGGAATGAGAGATGATATAGAAGTACCATCATCAGATGACATAAGCACTATGAAGTTTCGATTTTGTAAATAATTTTTGAAAAAAATAAGAGCATTTTGTGAAATGTTATAAAATTTCAATTTGGCTAGCAATAAATTATAATCCACTAGATCAAATGCTTTTGTAAAGTCAATTTGAGCAATTAAACTTATTTGAGAATCGTCGAAACTTTTTATTAAATCATCTACCATATTTAATAAACATGTCTGCGTGCTATAGCTTTTTCTAAATCCGGATTGTGAAGACGGTAAAATATCAAATTTGTTTATAAAAGTCATCATCTGTTCAAAACATATTTTTTCTAGAACTTTGCTTAAACCTGGCAGTATACTAATCGGTCTAAGATGGTCAAATGTACTTGGATTAGAATTTTTACAAATGGATTTAATAATGGCTGATTTCCATACGTTAGGAACTACTCCGTTTAATAAACAGTACTTTATAATATGAGTAATATGATTAATAATGCGTGGTAAAATGAGAGTTAGCATTTTAATTGAGATTCCATCTAATCCAACTGCACTAGATTTAATTTTTTTAATTACTTGCTCCACATATAAACTGGTAACCGCTGAAAATTTAAATAATTCGTTACATTTAGCAGAGAACATACTATTTTCATAATTATTAAGTGTATTCGGATTAATACTCGTAGTTTCTATTTGATTTAGAATATATTGTCCGTAATCAGATGAGTTACAAAGCTCTGAAGGAATATTACAGTTTGCATTAGAATTTACACCAATTTTATTTAAAATTTTCCATAACAAATTTGTATTGTTAATATTATTATTAATTTGATATTTTATATACGCTTCTTTTTCCCGACGTATAACAGAAGTTGTTAAATTTCTAATACTTTTATAGTAATTCCATTTTGCTTCAGACTTACACTTTTTAAAGACCAACAGGGCTTTGTCTCTCCTGTTTTGCATAATTTTTATTACGGGTGTAATCCAAGGACAATATTTTAAAGGTGCGTATTCATCAAACAGCTCACAAATGTTATTATTTAAATATTCAACTTTTTTATTAATATCGTTAAAATTAAAAATTTCATCCCAATTAACGTTATTAGCATCTTTCATTAAATATTCCAAGTTTAAATTCCTAAAATCTCTATATGTAACAATTTTTTGATTTATAACAGGTGTTGGGAAATTTAATACACAGTACACTGCTTCGTGGTCTGATATAGTATTAAAGGGTAATGTACCGGAATTATTACATATAGAATCATCAGATATTATCATAACATCGAGAAGTGAATTAGAAGTAGGCCTTGTGCAATCTACAATTAATTGGTGCATATTATTTGTTTTCATAATATCAAGAAAAAATTTAGTTCGGAAATTATTTTCAAACAAATCAATATTAATATCACCAGTACATATTATATAATCATTGTCTACATTAAACTCTTCAAAAAAGTTATCTAAAATTGACAAATCCTTATAAAAGTTTCTATGCGGATTGTAGATTACACCAACACATATTTTAAAATTATAGATAGCACACTGGATCCATAAATATTCAGTATTATTTGGAATAATGAAACTTGTATCTAATACCTTGAATTTAATCCCTTTACGAACATAAAAAGCAACACCACCACCTCTCTTATTTATTCTCTCGGAGCTAATTAAATTGTAATCATCAATACTAAATAAGGATTGAGGTGCGTTTGAATTTATCCAAGTTTCAGAAACCGCAATAATATCAAAATTATGTTCCAGTACGAAATCTTTAAAATCAAAAAAGTTAGCATTTAGCGATCTTATATTTACATGTACAATTTTAAAGAAACCATTATAAAGTTCAGTGACCTCAGCTCTTGAAACAGGTGATTGATTCAGATTCATAAATGTTTATTCACGTATATTATTGCAAGAATACACAGATCAGTAAAGATGACAAAATTACAAAAATAGATATTCTTTAAAGATGAAAAAAAATAAATTCGTGTAGAAGTGGCAGTAGAATTAGTAGCAGTTCCATGGTACATACAATAATCAATTTCTTAAATTGGGAGCTGCAGCCAGTGATTCAGTGTCTTTGATGTGATGCACGTTTCCATTTATATTAATGAAGATTTTACCATCACGGGACCAAACATTTTTAAAATCATACTTTTTTCTTGCACATTTTATTAAGTTCAACCGGTCTCTAGTAAGATCTTCCACCACTGATATTTTAGAACTTTTCAGTTGTTTTTTATTATTAAGAACCATTGTACGTTGTTTATAAGAGTTGAATTTAATAATAATTGCACGCGGTCTAGAATTAGATTTAATACCAACACGATGACACCGATCAATCATTTCTGGTTTAATGTTTATTTTAAGTTTATTATTGAGTACATTACGCACCTTTTCTTCAGTGTTTTCGCCTGGCTCTTCTTCTACACCAAATACGCGCACATTTCGGCGTAAATACTGTTCTTGATCATCGATCATTCTTTTTAGTTTTAAGTTTTCACATTTAAGATCACTTATCACTCTTTCATAAATTTTTGCCTGATCTTCTAACTTCTTTTCAATTCTTTCACACACTTTATTTGCTAAGGTGGTCACGAAATTACTATCCGCGCCCAAAAGATCAGTCACCTCTTTAACAATAGCTGCTGTATTTCTTGTAGAACTCATTTAAAAAAAATAGATATTTCAATATAAAATTACAAGCAGCAAATATAAAAATATGTGGAACCACTGCAAGACACGTCTACTCTCTACGACTGTCCATCAAGTATATATATATATATATATATATATATATATATATATATATATATATATATATATATATATATATATATATAATCAAACAAACGTACAAATGATAATTATAATATATCAACAAAATTAAGATTATTATAAATTAAACAATCAGAAAACAACAAAAACATACATACTCAAAAAGAAATACAACTCTAAAAAAATATAATAACGTAGAAGTAGATAATGCATGTAAGTTGCCTACTATAAAGGTACTTTTCTTGCCTTTGCTTGAGCAAAACGCTTTACTATATCGTTATGATTTATTTTTTCGGCAATTTCATGTTCTATGGAAAGCATAGAAAGCCCTACGAGTTTTTCTTGAGATAGTGTTGATCTTAAATAATTTTTGATCAATTTTAACTTTGAAAATTATCTTTCTGCAGTCGCTACACTAATAGGTATTGTTAGTAATAATTTCAAAACTATTATAACATTTGAAAACGACTAGTAAAGTTTTGTTTATAAATATAATTTAATATTTCTTTAGGAGTTATATCGCCCTTTACAATTGTATTTTGTAACAGTACGTACCCACCTCCTCCGTACATACAGTTATATTTTAGCCAAATATCATCTAGTAGAAGGTTTATCTTACCCTACGTTGTGTTTATTTAAGTAAGTAACCCTTCATCGTCGTAATACAGAGTAGCTGTTAAGAGTGGAGGAATCTGGACAGGTATTTGATAAAATAAAAGAATGATATTCACTCCAAAAGACAGACAAAATATCTGGCCTTAAGCATTTATTGTAATTAAAAGAAAATCGTAAAATGCTGTGGAAAACTAACTCTCCGGCATTCACCTTAATAACCTGGGGGAAACCACAGCCAAAACCTCAGGTAGAGAGACAATTTGAGAATACAACAATTATATAAAAAGATCACATTGAATTCATAAAGAGTTGTCCCAATAATTTCTTATAATTACTTATAGTAAAATTAAGTGACTGTGATCAAACTGATATTGGAAATCATTAACAATTTTAAGAGTGTGCTTGTTGGTTTGCGAGGGTATGATCAGTTGCTCTGATATCTTTTGTTTCTGGGGGCGCTCGGCATTGCCTGAGGGCCAATATTGAGGTAGACACCCAGCTGAGCTGGCGAGTCTAAAGCGTTTGCCACTGAGTGGCCTCCCGCCTTCGCGGACACCTGTGTCGTATCCACGGTTGTGTATTGTTTGTGGCGGTGAGTTGTAACTAGTACAAAGTCTCGCATATTTACAATTGTTAGTCAGTACAAATTTGGACTCGGGTTATATACAAAAATATCCCTCTTCACTCCTTCAGAATGAGGGCGTTTCGGGGGTAGCGTCTTCCCTCACCACCACGATCCAGACGCGTGATCGTGGAATCTTCTAGAATCTGCATATCACAATCGCAGGTATAGGTTCAGCGTCTCGAGTCTGTCCCTTTCAAGTGGTTTGGCCATCTGGCTTTAGCGCCAGGACGTGTAGTCCATGGGCATGCGGATGATCTCTTGAGAAATCTTGTGCATTTCAAAATATCTAACAAAACATAATATTCTTTGCCATATTACATATTTATTTAAATTACCAGTACCATATGCAAATATTATATTGTATCACCAGTACTAGCGTGACATAGGTAAATTTATATTAGTTAAAATCTAATATCTTATTTATTTAGAACGTATTTTATTGCGGAATATTTGAACCCATGTGTTGTAATAACACATCATTTTAGAGACTTTAAGAATGATTCAAATACAGAATAATTTGTCAACTTTATGTTGTTAAAGTTATTTGTAATTAAATGATAACTGAAAGGACATGGTTTTTACCAATATGATACTGAAATAGATATTTCTGTTATTTAAAATACATGATTTATACATCCGAACATATTTAAACAACGATATAATTTTATATAATAATCTATGGAAGTTTGAATACCGTATGGAAATTCGTGAAATCTACGCCTATAGTCTTTTTCAAGAAAATGTGATCGTACGTCATAATGTTCCCTGATGCAACGTTGTCAAGTATTTGTAGGGTACATTCAAGTGTTGATGGTTACATAGTATACCATGTGTGTATATATCATATACATAAAATAAATTAAATTTATTCAGCATCCCCCTCTGTATCTTCGTTTGTCACGTTCTTGTTCGAAATACCTTATTACAGAATTCATCATATTCTGTGCACAACTTCCTAATTTTTTTGCTCGATTTTTTGACATTTTTCAAAAATAATATTATTTTTTGACATTTCGAAAATGGCAACGTTGTACAGGATTACCAACCATTTATTAGTAAAAGACACTAAGTTCCGTGTATTTTACTGGGTATATGCTAGGGATAGTAACATTGCTGTTTTGGCTACAATTTTATTACTAGGTATGACGTTTGATCACATTTTCGTGAAAAAGACTATATGCTCCAAATACAGATAGTGGAATGCATACAATATTTCCGTATATGTCAAGTGTTTTCTGACCTGGCCTGCTAAATGTAAACAAATCCAACCCTTGACTAGTTTAAAAATGCAAACAGATGTTCGTAAAATAATTATTCATAAAAATATTTTATCGTAATAAAGATTATTCCTAATATTATTAATAACAAAATTATACATGCTAGCAGTACTGCTTCAAGTTAAAGATTTGAGTTCCGTATAAAGCTCATCTGCATCAAAATCCCATTCTTTGGTATCTTTATCAGTAAACAACAACTCTAAATTTTTACATTTGTTTATTAATAATTTTGTATCCATAGGACCTATATTTTTAATGTCAAATAAAAAGGAAAATGAATCGGTGTGTTGTTTTAGCGGGATAAATCGTTCTTTTAATGAATTAATTGCTGCATCTAACAATGTATAAAAGACTGATATTTTAAATTTATCTTTTTCACTAGAAATTGGTTCGTCAGGCTGCTCGTAATTGAACATTTTCTTTCTTCTTCGAGCACGTATTTCAACAGAAAACTTTGCCTCAACTTCCATTTCTTCAGCAATGACATTTGCCTCTTCTAAAACATTGTCAAACCCCTCTAGTCTATAGTTTTCTAGAAATTCTGTGATACTTTTTATGTTATTCACAGCATCTGGCAAGTCAATATTTTTCAGCTGGAGTTGAGTACTAACAATATTAATTCTGTTTAAAATATTATGCCATAAAATTAAAGAGCAGATAAATTTGTATGATTTTAATTTGAAAGCTAATGTGTATGATTCATGTTTTGTCGAGATATCTCTGGATTCATCTTCAGACATATCTAATAATGCGTCATGTTTTTTTGGTATTTGATAATAATAAATACTCCAATCTTTATATTTTCTATATTTATTAATTTTATTGTAACATGTGACACGTTTTTACATACAATTTCCTTTTATTACAACATGGTTATGTTGTAATTGTTGTGTACATGACAAGACAAAAAAATATCTCTAGCAAAAATATAGCGCGAAGTTCAATATTCTAACATGTTTCACCTAAATGAAATCGTAAGGGCCTAATCGCATCAATTCTACTAGACCATCTAGTTTCACTTAATGGTTTTAATCTTAAATTTGTCATATGCTTTTTGAATGTTGCCCAACAATATGTTGATCCAGATAAAAAAATGTATATCTCCTGAATTAAGCCAAAAAATGAAATTACGTGATGATTTATTCTAGCGGCATCATTAACTACCAAATTAAGAGAATGACTACTGCAAGGTACATAATATGCTTTGGAATTTATATCTAATATTCTTTTTCTAATTTTGACATATAAAGTGTCTGACTGACGTTTTGAAAGTTACGAAAGAAAAATCTTTCATAACTGGGTGACGAAAAGTAAATTTCATCACCAGTTACAAAAAAAAATGAAACAAATATCATATTTTAAATTTATTCATAAATATTAATAACACAGTTTTTACATTCTGTTATGTTAATTCTTGATGTTACGGAAGTTTGATTAGTAGAACTTGGTATATCTGAATCAGACATTTTTTTGTATATTTTCACAGAAATGTCAAACTTAAAAAAACATGAACAATCGAAATAAAGCGTACCCACGTATTTGATTTTTTATTAATTCATAAAAATAAATAATTTCAAAAGAGTAATATTGCAATAATATTATCAAAATTAGAAAAAATCCCCGCAAATATCTCACCGTTACACAGAATAAGGCATTTTCTAACTGGTTACATAAATAGCTATTTTTGCACTCCAACCCTGTGTCCTCGCATGTTAGCGCCATTGTCGTAGGCTTGACCTCTCAAATTTTTAATATCCAATCCGGTTGATTTTAAAAATTGTGAAATTTCTTCATACAGCCCTAAGCCTGTAGTATTAATTACAGGTAAAAAACCAAGAAAACTTTCACGAATGTTTACAACGTCTTCGTCTTGTTCTCCATCAGTTACATATCGACAAATTACTGTCATTTGTTAGATATGGCTCACATCTGGTGTGCAATCTAGTATAATAGAATAATATTTACTTTCAATGTGTGTTTGAGTAAATGGATCAAATTTGCCCAAAAATTCTATTAATTTTAAAAAGTTACCATTATTTGGTTCGTACAATTTTTCACTCTTACCTCTTAGAGCTAGGTTTTGTTTTGACAAATACTGTATAGCGGCTATTATTCTTCTGATAATATTTGACCAATACTAAACTTCGATTTTTATCATTTTCTCGTGTTCCATATCTATTGTTGCAGTAAGATTTAGGCGACGTGACATTTCCATCCATTTATTATAGGAAATAAAATGTTTAGGTGAATTTTCATGTTTACTTAATATTTTATAAATGTGAGTCCAGTCATTACAACCGTTTTCTATGAGTGAAAATTTTTCATTTGAAAACAGTTTGCAACAGAAACAAAATACACTATCTTTACTTATAGAATAAATAAGCCAATTTCGGCAAACATTTTGTCCAATGCAAAGTTTTCTCGTGTATAATGATATTTGGAAATTTCTATAGGCTGCATTTTTAGGGAAGATAAAATCGCGTATTTGGGTCGGTCCCTTTTCTACAATATATTTCCTATGATCCGGTAGTAAAATATTAGGCCATGTACCGGCATCTTCTATTTGAAATGAATTCGGAAAAGAATTTAAAGTTTCATTTTCTTCTGAAATTTTCTTGACTTCGTTTATATTTTCGCACGTAGCTTGATTATTGCTTAGTGAATCTACAGGTTGGACATTGACATTATAATCTAAGTTTTGATTACAACAAGAGCTGAGTGAATGACTAGTGCTGGGTACAGGTGCAACAGAATCTGCAGAACTCCCTTTTGACTTCAACTCGTCTTTCTTCATATACTTATTTAAACTACAGGCCTGCTTTTTCAGCACTCTTTCTCGGTCTAATTTTTTTTTCTTATATTGAGCCCCAGAGAGTTTTGTTCTTTTTTGTGGGAATGGCATAATGTATGATATTGTATTCTGTAATATCACAGAAACAAAAATATATGTAGGAATAAATATTTATTAGATATTTTTTCTCAAATGATTAGTAAATTGTAAGTTGTGGTAGATATGTTATGACAATATTTATATAAGTATGTAAATATTGACATAATATAAGAATAAAAGCAGAATAGGTTGCAAATTTTGTAAATTTTATTTTCTTATAGTAATTTACCTATATCTACTACTACTTATACCTTCAAGGATTCAAGCTTAATGGTAAAGTTTTAAATGAAAACATACCTATTGCACAAAATATTAATTGTTGAGCACACGTTCAAATTGAACTTCACAGTCAGAAAATCAGAAAATAAATGTACACGTTCCGAACTTGTATCCCTGCGTTGAACTGTTAGGTCCACCTTCCTTAAGTTATTTACTAATTGAACAAAAATTGTGTTCTGATAACTCTCTACAGACACCACAGATCTACGCCGATAGAAACAACCCGCCGCTAATTGCTATTGCCGCTTGCTGCAGTAATATAAAATTGTGGAAACAAGCCAATATGTGTGTGGTCCTACATACGCCGTCAAACAATTGTAATAAAAATGCTAGATATGATCTCATAAATGCTTCAAAAAGTTTGTAAATAATTGTAAACAAAGATGAATATTTAATTAAAATTTTAATTTTTAACAAATTGCTTTTCTATAATGCCGCCCCGGAAAAATGTCAAGTGTGCCATTGCACACCCAGCAATCCCCTAGATCCGCCCCTGAGGACACATGTGCTTACCTTTTCATTACTTAGTTGACCTCCATCTTGAACATTATAATCTTTCAAATTAAAACAAAATAACTATACAATATTTAAAATAACTTAACTTTAGCTATTTCTGTACTTAATATTTAAAATTAAAAAAATTAATTACAAAACGTCTTTTTTTTATATATATATATATATATATATATATATATATATATATATATATATACAGGCTGTCCCATTTAAGATACGAATGCATTGGTATCTCGAGAACCGTAAGAGCTACGATGTTGGTTAAATTAGACAAAAGTTGCCCCGTTAGGAGGCTATTTTAATAGTGTTTTGTTATTTGCGAAAAAATGCATAGGTCACTAGATATAGGGCAAAATGTAAATTTAGCGATTTTCTTTTTTTGCTTATAACTTTGTTATACGAAATAATACGAGATTCTGGTTTACACTTTCTTAAGGCACTTTTGTATGGTGAATTTTCAGAAGTACTCAATATTTTTTTATATCTAACCATTTACGAGTTACTGATAGCAACTTTTATTTTTCATATGGAGGTCATATTAAGCTAAGGTATTTTTAAATAGAGATTTTTTTTAGCTTTACAATGATATAATACAGTAATACTTTATTTTTATAATTAACAGAAAAATAAACAAAAATTGTTATTTATACTAAAATTGCATTGAAAAAAGTAAATTAAAGGCTGCAATCTAAGAAAATAACTATTTCATAACATATGTTGCAACAAGTTTATGTAATTAAAGTTAAAAATTCAAAAATAATTTGCGAAAACTTCACAATAAATTTAGTTAAATTCTTCCACAGCAGCCTTCGATTTACTTTTTTCTAACTAAATTTATTGTTAAGTTTTCGCAAATTATTTTTGAATTTTTAACTTTAATTACATAAACTTGTTGCAACATATGTTATGAAATAGTTATTTTCTTCCACTGCTGCCTTTAATTTACTTTTTTCAATGCAATTTTAGTATAAATAACAATTTTTCTTAATTTTTCTGTTAATTATAAAAATAAAGTATTACTGTTTTATATCATTGTAAAGCTAAAAAAAATCTCTATTTAAAAATACCATAGCTTAATATGACCTCCATATGAAAAATAAAAGTTGCTATCAGTAACTCGTAAATGGTTAGATATAGAAAATAATTCAGTACTTTTACAAATTCACCATGCAAAAGTGCCTTAAGAAAGTGCAAACCAGAATCTCGTATTATTTCATATAACAAAGTTATAAGCAAAAAAAGAAAGTCGCTAAATTTACATTTTCCTCTATATCTAGTGACCTATGCATTTTTTCGCAAATAACAAAACACTATTAAAATAGCCTCCTAACGGGGCAACTTTTGTCTAATTTAACCAACCTCGTAGCTCTTACGGTTCTCGAGATACCAATGCATTCGTACCTTAAATGGGACACCCTTAGAAGTACAACTTCTCACGGGAACTGCTGACCATGCTGAGTCCCAGACGCTACTCGAATCCACATTTCCTCTATTTTTGCATACTCAATATTTTTCATATTTTTGTAACATTACTTAATTCTATTCAGTTACATTCTGTATTCTGTACAATAAACATTGTTATATTTCACTGCTGAATCTTTGTACTTTCGTTTAATAAAATCATTTTTTTTTTGTTGTTAACTTACTCCCGTAACTTAACTGGCGCAGTCGGTAGGATATCCAGGCGTAATTATTCAAAAATAAATTTGCGTTTCGTTTTTACGATTTACTGGATATCGCAACGGAAGTGTCCGCGAACCTGCATCAAAGACTTTTACAAGTACGAGAGCACATCGTGCAGAAGTAGAAGTCGCCAACCAGCCCTGAAGAATACAGAGCTGCCACGACCAGGTTCATCGTTCCAGCACAGAGAAATCGTCGGAACAAATCAATGGACAAATTGATTTTGATCAAGTAAGTGCACATGTCATTTAGAGAATTGATTGATATCAATACCGATTCAGTAAGTGAACCAGAATCAGATTCTGACCAATCCGGTAACTCACCAAACCAAATTTATAATAATAATCAAAATAACTTATTATTTGACGATCTAGCAAATAGAATAAATAGTCTAAACTTAACAATCATGGCAACCCCCGTATTAAAAAGAGAATACCTCGACATGATTCCCGAATTTCACGGCGATACTAAATTACTCTCCAGATTCATTGAAATCTGCGAAAAATTAGTTAATAAATTTTATGTCACAGCTGACCCCGCTGATTTTCAAAACGAATGGCTTATGTCTAGCATATTAACAAAAATCAAAGGCGAAGCTGCGATTAATATCGCCAGTTGCACAATCTCTAATTGGAACAGTTTAAAGACAGCGTTATTGAACACATATCAAGATAAACGCGATTGTTTTACACTAAATATCGAAATGACAGAATTGAGACAAACAAATGAAAATGCTTTTGAATTTTTCAATAAAGTTCAGGATCTACTTAATTTGCAAGTTTCTTACTTGACAAATAAGATAGAATCAGCCAGTGCTAAAGTATTAATTGCCTATTTTCAAAAATATGCAACAAGAATTCTCTTGCGTGGTTTAAAGGATCCCCTAGGACATTTGTTAAGAACTAAAAATCCTGAAGATCTAAATTCTGCTCTCAATATGCTCACTAACGAATTTCAGTTAGAAAGCAAACAACGTCATCAAAATATCAATTTAAAACAAAAACCAATACCGATCAACCAAAATACCAGCTATCGATCACACGTTATACGAAATATTCCTCAATTAATGTACCGACCATTACCAAATAACAGCTTTAATAAACCTCAATTTCAAAATCAAATGGTCAAACAAAATTCTTTTAAGCCAAATTCAAATAACAATTTTATTCCTAAACAACCGAAACCAACTCCAATGAGCATAAGCACTAATCAGACTTTTACACCTAAACCCGGACCATCTGGTTATAATAATTATAGACAACAACATAATTACTTTCAAAACCACACCCAACGTGCACCAGACTTCACTTTTGAAGAATTGCATAACACCGAAATACAAGACTTAGACCCAGTAGACCCCGACAATAGTAATGCTATCATTGAAGAAATCGACTCCGAATACGATAATTACAACCAGCAATATGACGAAAATTATTTTTTAGAGAAGAATGCCTCGGAAACAGAATTGAATCACTAAATTTATCTCACATTCAAAGTGAATTGCCTTTTATTATTTATCCCGGACATAATCTAAAAGTATTAATTGACACAGGCAGCACTCGATCGTTTATCAAACCAGAAATTGCTTATAAATATTTTCAAAACAAAATTCAAAACGACTTCTTCAAAATTACAACAGCACATGGCACTTCAACCGAAAATTCTAGTGTCATATTACCATGTTCAAAATTGTTTCAAAAACTTGATATATTCCTTAAATATTATTTATTTAATTTTCATAGTCAATTCGACATTTTATTGGGCCTAGATAATTTAAAATTGTTAGATATTATTCTTGACCTTGGCCGAGATAAAATGATAACACCAACTCAGATTATTAAATTACATTATTTAAAAATTATGTCACGACCCAACTATTTAAACATTCCTGCAAAATAAGAGAAAATTGTTAGTTTTCATATCAATAATATAGAAAACGGCGAAGTTTTTATACCAGAAACATTTGTTGATAATTTAATTATTCCAGAGGGCATAGCCAAAATTACTATACTACCCAATTATTAATCCCGAGAACGTAGAATGCGTGACCGATACAACAAATAATATTACCGTTGAACCCCTTGAAAATTTTGAAATAAATAATGTAAATTTCCAAAACACAAATTTAGACAATGATCTTGATATCACAAAAATTAGAACCGATCATATGAACCCGGAAGAAAAAAACGAAATTTTAAAATTAATAACAGAATATTCCGACATCTTTCATACTGATAATAAATCTCTTACTTTTTCTAACGAAGTCAAACATCACATCCGAACAAAAGATGAAATCCCAGTTTACAGCAAAACCTATGATATCCGGAAGTACATCGGAAAGAAGTAAAAAATCAAATTGACAAAATGTTAGAACAAAACATCATCAGACCGACCCACTCTCCTTGGTCCTCTCCTGTATGGGTAGCGCCAAAGAAATTAGACGCGTCGGGAAAAAAGAAATGGCGTATAGTTATTGACTATCATAAGCTCAACGAGAAGACGATAGATGATAAATATCCCATTCCTAATATAAATTCACTTTTGGATAAACTCGGTAGATGTCAGTATTTCACAACTTTGGATTTAGCATCTGGATTCCATCAGATAGAGATGCATCAAAATGATATTCAAAAAACAGCGTTTAGTACCGAATCTGGGCACTATGAATTTCTTCGGATGCCATTTGGATTAAAAAATGCCCCCGCGACATTTCAACGAATAATGGACAATGTACTTCAAAATTTGACTAACGAAATTTGCCTAGTTTACTTGGATGATGTAATAATCTTTAGCAATAGCATGCAGGAGCACATCCAAAGTTTACGCGCTGTGTTTGACCGATTGAGAAAAGCTAATTTAAAAATTCAACTCGATAAATCAGAGTTCTTTCAACGCGAAGTTGCATATTTAGGCCACATAGTTACCCCACAAGGTGTAAAACCAAACCCGGAAAAAATTAAAGCAATAAAAAACTATCCCATACCAAAAACAGTAAAACAAATAAAAGCATTCCTCGGTTTATTAGGGTATTACAGAAAATTTATAAAAGATTTTGCGAACATTACAAAACCGTTCACGAAATGTCTGAAAAAGGGAGCAGTAATAAATATAAAAAATCAAAATTATATTAATTGTTTTAATAAATGTAAAAACCTATTAACGAACGAGCCGATACTGCAATATCCCGATTTCACGAAACCGTTCAATTTAACAACCGATGCAAGCAACGTGGCTATTGGTGCCGTTTTATCGCAAGGACCGATAGGACCTACCGATCGCTTATGCGAGTCGAACCCTCAACGATTCGGAACAAAATTATTCAACCATCGAAAAGGAACTCCTCGCTATAGTTTGGGCCACAAAATATTTTCGCCCCTATCTATTCGGACGAAAATTTAAAATTATATCAGACCACAAACCCCTCCAGTGGTTATCCTCACTCAAGGAACCAAATTCTAAATTAATACGATGGAGATTGAAATTGGAGGAATTCGACTTTGAAATTTTATATAAAAAGGGTTCATTAAACAAAAATGCTGATGCACTATCACGTATCGAATTGAACGTAAATTCTGTAGAACCGGAAGTTCAAAATTTCTTTGACTACCTAAAAAATTTTAACGACAACTTTAAACCTGATAACGAATCAATGATTGCGGAACCCGACAATGACCGAAATTCTGACTCTGACAATACGATCCACTCCAACCAAGAAAATCCTATTCTTGGTATCACAATTAGCGACTCCCCTGTGAACGTTGGCAAAACCCAACTGTTTATATCTGAAGTCACTCACTCACCAGCCAAACCCAAATACAGTAAAGTTCACACTGACAAAACAAGAATTCACGTACAAATCTCACAAGAAAATTTCGAAACTGACGTTATAAATTTTGTAAAAGAATTCATAATTCCAAAAGTCAAATATTCCTTGTTTTTTGAACAACCAATATATGAAAAATTCTCTATTGTAATGCAAACACACTTTAAGAATTCAGAAATAAATTTTGTTAAGTGTAATAATAAATTAATTGATGTTGAATTAGATAACGAAATTAATAATATAATTAAACAATTTGACGACGGAAAAACGAATCATCGTGGAATCCTCGAAACACACAACCAAATTAAAAATATTTACTATTGGCCAAATCAACATAGAACCATCACAAACTATATTAACCAGTGTGAAATTTGCTTGCAAGCTAAATACGAAAGAAATCCTATTAAAACCAAATACAATATAACACCAACACCTGACAAACCCTTTCATACAATACACATAGACACACTCACTTTAGAAAACTCTAAATTTTTGACGATAATAGACGCATTTTCCAAATACGCGCAAGCCTATAAAGTAAATTCGACAAATGCTATCGAGATCACAAATAAATTAACCAAATTCTTCTCACATCATGGAATTCCCAAATTAATAATTTGCGATAATGGTTTAGAATTCAAAAATAATATTTTAAAAGAATTATTAGCTATTCGTAAAGTTGACGTACACTTCACGAGTTCTCAACACCCGGACTCAAACGGAGTGATTCCACTCGACACTAATCGAACACATTCGTCTTTTTAACATACAAGAAAATTTCAAAAACGAGCCTATTAAAACCAAAGTAAATTACGCTTTATTAGCTTATAATAATACCAATCACACAACAACTGGACTGAAACCCGTAGAAATTATATCCGGACATTTTGACTCAAATTCACCCCTCGAAATAGATTTGGAAAAACAAGTGACTCAAGATTACGTTCAAAACCATAGAGAAAGGATGAAATTGACCTATAAATCAATCAACGAACGAATACAAAATAATAAATCCAAAACAATTCAAAATATAAACGAAAACCGCGAAAATCTTCCCGAAATTCCCGACACCGTGTTTGTTCACAATAAACAAAAAGTAAACAAAACTCGAAACCCAAAATTTAAAAAGGAACAAGTTGTAAAAGTAGACAAAAAACTTAAAATTGCAGAAATTAAAGTAGATGAGAGAAATAAAAAACAATCCAAAATTCACTTGTCAAATATAAAACGACCACGAAAGATTATTGATAAGAAATCTGATATTCCAGGTTCCTCATCACAATAACCCTTGGACTAGAAATTAAAGACATTACGAATAATCTTGGAATACTAACACTGAAATTAGGAACAGCCAGACTACAACAGATGAAACACACCCTCATTCATTACTATGACTTGAAACCTATTCTGATAAATTATAACAACTTAAACAAACAATACGAAAATCTAAACCAAATTGTAATCGAAGACAAATTAAATGCAAAAGAATTTGACAATAACAATAAAATAATTCATCACTTACAAAATTCAATAACCAACAAATTTGAACACCTCAATATTCACTATACAATAAAGAGAAATAAAAGAGGAATTTTAAATGGCCTCGGATCGATCGTAAAATCGATAACTGGTAATTTGGATTCAGAAGACGAAAAACGGTACGATAAAATCCTGAAACACCTGCAATTTAACCAAAACAAATTAATCGAACAAATAAAAAATCAATATTCTGTCAATCACCAACTGATCGATCAATTTAATAAAACAATCGAAATAATCAGGTATAACGAATTAGAATTAAAATCAAAGGTTGAGCAATTGTCGCATGTTATCTCAAACGATTTCCAAAGTAGTATTTTCTACATCTTCGAAATTTATAATCAATTAACGACATTATTCACATTAATTTTAAATACTTTACAAGAAATCGAGAATTCTCTAACTTTTTGCAAATTGCATGTAATGCACCCCAGTGTAATAAAAATCAATGAACTAAATTTAGAATTGAATAAAATTTATGGAAACAAAATTCCTTTAGAACCAATCCCAGAAAATATGCTAGAAATTGAAAAATTACTTAATCTGAATTGCAAATTAGAATCAGATAAAATTATTTATTTTATTGACATTCCTATAAATTATGAAAAAGATTTTGAGTTACTCCATGTCATTTCAACCCCATCAAAATTTAAATCTGACTTTATAACAATTATTCCCGATAAAGGTTACTTTCTGAAATCGGTTGACGATCAGTTAATTTCTCTGAATGAAATTTGTACCAAAAGTATCAATTACCAATGTCCCAACAAAATAAATCACATACCAAACGACACCTGCGAGAAGAACATAATCCTGCACAATAATAACAAAAATTGCCAGTACACTAAATTAAATTTGAAACAAAATCACGTCGAATATATTGAAGAAATAAATCAATACTTGGCTATCTTTCCAACAGAAGAAACTGTTCAAGAAGCCTGCGAACAAAGAGAAGAAATAAGAAAACTAAAAGGAATTTTTCTATTAAAAGAAAACAACTGCGAAATAAAAATAAAAAATCAATTACTAAATTTCAAAGCAGGAACATTTGGGAAGCCCATCTTATTGGAAAATTTCAAGATCCAAATCAACACCAGTCAAATCCCAAAATTGGCAATCGAACTCAAGAATATTCAAGATCTGAACATTCCAATCAACAAGTTCGAGGACTTAACCACCGATGACGACTTCGAGCTCAACACCACTAATTATTTAATTATTATCCTGTACGTATTACTGATGTTGACAGGTATTGCAATAACTAGTTCCCTTCTGTGGAAGAAACTCTCAAGCCAGAAGAAGCCTAGGAGCCAAGACGAAGAACTCCGATCAAGGCCAACCCCATCTCACTCCCAGGTGAACCTCCCCGGTGATGCCAGATTTTAAGGGTGGAAGAGTTAGAAGTACAACTTCTCACGGGAACTGCTGACCATGCTGAGTCCCAGACGCTACTCGAATTCACATTTCCTCTATTTTTGCATACTCAATATTTTTCATATTTTTGTAACATTACTTAATTCTATATATATATATATATATATATATATATATATATATATATATATATATATATATATATATATGTGGGTATCACAAGTAATTCAACAGGTGGTATACCACAATAAATGTAAATAAATAAATAAATAAAACAACACAGTATAATAAATCAAGAAATTAAGGGAACACTAAACAGAACGACTTTATTCAAATTGAATGGCATAATAATAATTAATGTTTTTGTACATAGATACTTTATTTTTTATCTTTTCATGGCCACCACTCAAAATCCTTTTCCATGGCCACCACATAAGCCCCCTTACGAAGACCGAAGGTTAGGGTAAATTGAAGCGTACTCGACGGTCTGAACGAGGTGTGTAGGGCTGCTTGGGTGAGGACGTAGAGTCGAAGTAATCAGCTTCAATGTATGCTGGCTTTACCCGGTCAATGCTGACTCTTGCGTTGCGTCCGTTTATTTGAATTGTGATGGTCTTATTGTCATCGCGTCGGGTTACTTGATGAGGACCGCTGTATGGAGGCTTTAGTGCGCCTCGCGCTGTGTCGTCTCGTAGGAAGACGTGTGTGCAGAATGCCAAATCATGGAAAACAAAGTGTTTTTGTTTGCAGTGGTGAGATGCAGGAACGGGTCGCAGTTGTGACATTTGTTGTCGTAGTTGCACTACAAAATTCGTGGCGTCTTCGTGTCTTTCAGGACTTGTATTACGATGCAATAGTTCGCCCGGTAGGCGAATGGATTCGCCGTAGACGAGTTCAGCTGAAGACGCTTTCAGGTCTGGTTTGATGGCACTTCGGATTCCTAGCAGTACTAGAGGCAGAGCTTATAGCCAGGACATACCAGGGTGGCACATGATAGCTGCCTTTAGTTGTCTGTGGAAACGTTCCACAATTCCGTAGGAACTAGGATGCAGCTGCAGGTGCGTGAGCGGGTGGTTCCAAGGGTCGTTCCGAGGACGCGGAATAGTGCAGACTCGAACTGACGACCTTGGTCAGTTGTTATCTGGACTGGAGAACCGAAGCGAGAGATCCAGCAGTTGATGAAGGCTTCAGCTACTTCTTCGGCGTCGATTGACCGTAGTGGCCAAACTTCCGGCCATCTGGTAAACCTATCTATTGCAGTGAGGCAGTAGCGGTAGGCACCAGAAGGAGGTAGAGGACCGATAATGTCTATGTGGACATGTTGGAAGCGAGCTGAGGGAGGTGTGAAGGTTCCTTATGGGGCATGAACATGTCGCGTGACTTTTGCCCGTTGGCAAAGTTGACAGGATCGGGCCCACGTCCGGCAGTCTTTTTGAATCCGTAGCCACACGAAGCGTTGTGCGATGAGGCGTGCTGTAGCCTTGATTCCTAGGTGACTGAGACTGTGAAGAGCATTAAACACTTGCCGTCGCATGGGTGCAGGGACATAAGGTCAGCGCGATGTTGATGTCATGTCACAGTAAAGTTGGGTGGTGGAACCTGGTATATTGACACATTCGAGTTTTAGAGCTGAGTCGCTGTCTAGTAGGTCGCGAAGTTCAGCGTCATCTTCTTGGGTACGTGCAAGAGTTTCAAGGTCAATTTGTGGGGTATAGGAAAGTGCGTCGATTCTGGAGAAGGCATCTGCCACTATGTTCGCTGATCCACTGATATGTTGTATGTCTGTCGTAAACTGTGCAATGAAAGAAAGTTGATTAATTTGTACTGGAGGAAGTTTTTCACGACGTTGAAGGAAAGCATAAGTCAGTGGTTTGTGGTCTGTGTAAATAGTGCAATGTTGTGCCTCTAAAATGTGACAAAAATGTTGAACTGCGGCGTATACAGCATAGAGTTCTCGGTAGTAGGCTGGCCACTCCATTTGGCGTGGAGTCAGTTTCTTGGAGGAGAAGAATGCTAGTGGCTGCCAAGAATTGTCCACTAACTGCTGCAGGGTTGCACCAATAGTGACGCTTGAGGCGTCCGTGAAGAGACTCAGCTGGGCATTTGGTTCAGGATGTGCCAGTAGGGTAGCTTTAGACAAGTTTCCTTTGCAGGCGATGAAGGCTTGTTCCAATGTTGGAGTACAAGAAATTTGTTGATTCCCGCGGAGGCCGGCAAGGGCGGCGTAGAGAGGTGCTTGGTTTTGAGCTGCAGAAGGAATGAAGCGTCGATAGAAATTTATCATTCCCAGAAATCGTCGAAGTCCATTTGCAGATGATGGAAGAGGGAAGTTCTGAAGAGCAGTGACTCTTTCAGGTATCGGTTGTATACCATCTGCAGAGACTTCGTAGCCCAAAAATTGCACCTTGGAATATCCAAGTACGCTCTTGTTCACGTTTACTAGGATACCATAATCGTTCAATCGTTTAAATAGAGTGCGTAGATGAGTCATGTGTTCGTCAATGTCATTAGAAAATATTAAAATGTCATCAATGTAGGGAAAGCAGAAGTCAAGACCGGAAACTACGTTGTCAATAAAACGTTGAAAGGTTTGACCAGCATTCCTGAGGCCAAAGGACATAAAAGAAAATTCGAAAAGGACAAAAGGAGTTGTTATAGCAGTCTTTGGTATGTCTTCTGGGTTTACTAGTATTTGAGTGTAAGCCTTTACCAAATCGATGACGGAAAATATTGTGCATCCTCGAAGTCTGTGTGTAAAGTCGTGTATGTGACGTACAGGATACCTGTCAGGAATGGTTCGTGCATTCAGTGTCCGATAGTCACCGTAGGGTCGCCAATCATCAGTTTTCTTCGGAACCATATGGAGAGGGGAAGACCAGGAGGGTTATTCTAATTAACTTAGCGTCACGCTAACCTAGCGCAAATGCGCTATTTGACTTGAAGCCACCTATTGGTTTCAAAAGGAACATTGTATATGACGTCACTCGTTTCGCTACGGTAGCGCAAGCTACGAGCTGGCGCTAAGTCCGTAGAGTAACGCTACGACTGTAGCGCTACAACTTCACTTAGGTTATTCGCGCCAAATATACATTTGTTTGTGGTTAGTTTGTGTTATGTGTTTTTCATCTTTCAATTTGACGGTATATAAATTTTATATACATATATTAATTGAAGGCTTTAATCACTGTAAGTATTTTAATTATAGAAATGGTTTGTCGTAATGCGACTTATATTCAAAATTATTTTAGTTGAAATGGCTTTTCTCTTTGGAGCTGTGCTAGCTATAGAGATGCTTGAGAACGAGGAAAAAAGTGAAGGAGATCGTTTATATCGTCGAAGAATTCGAGATGTGCAAGATCCCTTCACTATAAGTGACAGGAAATTTGTTTTAACATTTAGGCTGATAAAAGAGGCTGCTATAGATCTTATTGATTTCCTCAGCCAATACGCTAATAGAATTCCAATATCGTTACGGGTAAGATATTCATTTACATATTAAAGTGTATTATGCATCCTAATGGTTATAAAATTCTGTAGGTGTTATCATCATTTTTTTGGGTATGGTAGTTACCAGAGAAGTATTGGAAACAGTCTTTTAGCTTGTTTAAGTCAACCGATGGTTAGCCGCTCAATCAAAGACGTGAGCACTGTTATGGTGAGGCATGCCATGAAAAATGGGTAAAGTTTCCCAATAATAATTTGGAAAAGACTGAACTTAAACAAAAGTATGTTTAATTGAATGTGATAAGTGTAACATTTAAATTAAATATGTTTTAATTTATAGATTCTATGTAAATCATCACATGCGACAAATTATTGGAGTTGTTTATGGATCTCATGTTGCAATTGTGACTCCAAAAGAAAACGAAAACATTTATGTGAACCGCAAAGGCTACCATAGTCTGAATGTCCAAATTGTAAGAAAGTATTTTAATATATTAATTGAAAATTTTGCTACAAAATTCTCGTTTTTCCAGATATGTGATGCGGACTTAAAAATAATAAATATTGTTGCCAAGTGGCCAGGAAGCACCCACGATGCCTTCGTGTGGCGCAGTAGCCGAATTAGTTGCACAATGCGTGCTAATTTTGAGAACGAGGACTATGAAAGCAGAATAATGGGTAAGATTGATGTAAATGTTTCATGACATATATAAAACTATTTTGTTTTTATTAAGGTGATTCTGGTTATCCTTGTTTACCGTGGCTGTTAGTTCCCCTTCCAAATCCAGCTAACGCAGCAGAGCAGCGGTTCAACAACAGGTTTAAAAAAGCAAGGAGTATTGTTGAGTGTACTATTGGAATTTTGAAAGGACGGTGGAGGTGCTTACTGAAAGACCGAACTCTGCACTACCAACCAAGAAATGCAGCACGAATTACAATGGCATGCAGTGTTGCACAACATTGCAATTCACTACAAAGTGGACAACCCAGAGCCAATGTGGGACGACATCGATATTGAGCCACCTCAGCCTCAAGATCCTAATATTGCTCCCGCAGACGCTGCTTATAGGCAATTAGGACAAGATCACCGTCAAATGTATATAAGGCAATTTTTTTAAATTCAAACTACTATACGTTTATTGTTGCCTGGTGAACTCGCTAAGCACGCTTTCAGCGAAGTACCAGAAGTTATAAATAAAGTCACTAGCTCTAAGTAAATGGTTGGCACATATATACCAATTATTTACAATTAAATCGGCTCTTATCAGAGCCACAAATTGAAAATAATAAAAAAGAATTTTATACCATTTAATGATATTAATTTGAAACTTTAATTGTCATTGTCATTATTAAACTTTGAAAAATGTTGGGTTATTATAGGAAATAGTACCCAATTTAAAAAGATAACAAAATTAATTTTATTTATATCTACATCATTTGTTTTACAAAACATTGATTAATTCTTGTAACAATTTATTACTTTCTTTTTTTTCTGCAACTAATTGTTTCAATGTTTCGTTTAATTCCGAAATATTGTTGCTTTGGGTTTTAATATTTTCATTCTGTTCTTTCACAGCTTCCTCAAACCTTTCGACGGCAGTCAGGGCAGCACTTCGGCGTTTTCTTTTGATTCCTAAAAATGAAAATTATTAATAATTTCATTATACCTATGAGTACTACAATTTGCGGCATGTTAAGTTTAAATAATAACTGAAATTATAATGTAATAAAGATGTAAATGGCAATAAAAATTTAGAACACACCTCTCTGTGGTGCTGTTGGTGTTGCTGGATCGCTTTCTGTTTCCGCATCCGAACCCGATGGTAAGCTTGGCGTCTATAAAAATTTACAAATGTGTTATTAAACGAACCATAATGTTCGAAAAGTAAGTATTTACCCTTGATAAGTCGTAGTTGGGATCATTCAACCATTCTTCTACCATCGAATGATCGTCTTCTAAAACTGCAGCTTCAGCTGCTGTTGGTTGTCGGCTGGTGGACGATCCTGGCTGGTTGGTGGACGGAGTTGGCTCTGCCGGCTCCGCCGAATCCAACATTACCTCGTCAGGTCCCTGCAGCCCGTACACCACCTCCATGATTAAAAAAGCCACCAACTTTTCTTCGAAATCCGTTAGTTTGGATTGAGATGCAGGTCCGCCACCCGCCCTTTGCCTTGAGGCAGCGATCTCATTTGCCTTCCTCTTTGTTTTTGTTTTTAAATCCGACCATGCCTGTAAAATTAATAAAAATACTGAAGGTTTAACAACTCATGTTCAAATAAACTCGAATTTACTCACTTTCTGCCATTTTGTGGTACTTTTACGAGCTCCTCCTGTGCCATTCAATATGGAGCTAAGGTCTTCCCACATGGAATTTAACGTTCTTTTTCCATCGGCACCCAATAACTTGCCCCTGGAGAAGTCCTCATGGTCCTCCATGAATTGTAACATAATCATCATTTGGGCCTCACTAATTTTCACTTCACGCTCTCTCACACTCATTCTCAAGCGAATAGATACTTTAAAATAAAAGAAAATAACTATTCTAAAAGTAAAACTAAACCAAAATAACCTTAAATAAAAAAAAGTAAATAACTATATAACTAGAGGAAAAAACTAAACTACTTTAAAATGAACACTACTAACTATAAGTAAATAAAAAAATTAAGCTAAACAAATTTTACACTAAATCTACTAAATATATATAAAAGAAAACTACACTAAACCACTATAAAAACTGATAAAAATAAACCGAAACTAAAATACTACAAGGAGCTAATATAACCAAACACATCCAAACATAGACACAAATGGCGGATGCAATTTTGAAACGGTGCCGCCCAACACCCAGCGCTCTTTATACCAATATATAAAAGTAAAACTACCTGCCAAACACTAAACTGCGCTAACTTTAGAATAACACATGGCGATAACGACTTCATAATAATAGCGCTAGCTAGCGCATGTCGGCAAGCGCTATGAATTAGAATAACCCTTCAGGTTTTTTCTCTTTTTTACTATTTTTGAATTTAATGTAATAATGATTGCAGAGTGGTCTGACGTGAGGTCGAAGCATTCGTCTATTTGCATATAGTTTGAAGATATGCCTTTTGTTACAAAGAAATATAGTGTATCCGGAATCTTCGCTGGGTCCGATGGCCAGTATGTGGGCTTGCCTATACTTACATGATCATACCTTTTGTTTAGCATTGCAGCTTGGAGTTGTCTGCCTTTGGGGTTTATTAATCTAGATCCCCACCTGGGATGTTTAGCATTATAGTCTCCCCCAGCCAAGAATCGGTTTCCCATAATTTCGAATGCCTCCTCAAATTGTTCTTTTTTTATCGAATGCTTTGGTGGACAGTATATAGCTGATACTACGAGGGTGCCATGGGCTTCTTTCACTGTCACGTTAGTTGCTTGAAGGTAATCTTTCTCGATTTTTTCTATTTCGTGGTGTGAGATTTTTTCTCTTATAATAACGGCTGTGCCACCGTGAGCTGCTTTATCAAGGTGATTTGAATAATATGTTTTGTATTTTTTAATATTGAAGTAGTTTCTTTCTGTAAAGTGCGTTTCAGAAATCAACAGAATATCAAGTTTTTGTTCGTTTAAGAAAAATTATATTTCATGTTTGTGTTACTTTAGGCCGTTTGCATTCCAGAGTGCAATTCGTATATGGTTAGTCATTTTTAGTTTTATTGATTAACGTGGTGAGAAGAATTTTGATTCATTAATTGATTAAAAAATGTTTCAAATTTATTGAGAAAGCTGCTAAACATTGTATTGGTATCGTTTTGTATGTGTAGATAATTTCTGTGGTTCTGAGTTGCTTGTGAATAATTAATATTGTTATCAGTCATCTGGGTAAAGAAGGCCTTATTTGTTGAACGGTTTAGTAGGGGATATTCGCTATCGTCTGTCAATCGGAATTCTTGATTATTTATTGAATTTGATTTTATGTTGCTGTAAGTAGATTTTCCTCTAGCTTTTTAAAGGTCACGATATACTGTACATCCTTTGTAGTTAGCTGGGTGGGGCCCCCCGCACAGTACACATTTTGGGGTAGTAATCTTTTTTTGTTGGCAGTTGTATGTTGGATGATTCTCTGCACATTTTACACAATAGAATGGTTTTGTGCAGTAAGACTTCGTGTGCCCATACTCTTGGCACCTCATACATTGAGGTATTTCCTTTTTTATCCGAGGTTCTTCAACAATTATTTTTGTCTCCAATATGTTTGTGAGTTCGTAAATTTTTTTGTTGTTTTCGTTTGGTTCTTGATCTATGTAGAACATGGGTAGTGGTGTTTTAGTTTTCCAACTACGTATATTTATTACGTTACGAATTAAGAATCCTTTATTTTCCAAAGCTTTTTGAAGCTCATCAGGAGCTATTGAATGATGGAGATTTTTTATTACGACTCTAAATGCTCTTTCTTGACTAGGTTGGTAGGTATGGAACGCTATATTGTGTGATTTTAATAGTTGAACTAAATTTCTGTAAGCTGTTATTGTTGTAGTATTCACCTTCACCATGTTATTTGATAGGGTCTTACATACGAAGTCTTTTTCTTCTAGTGTTAATTTTATACTTGAGATCATCGCGGAATAATTATTCACGTCTTGGAAGTTTAATTTCTCTTTGTGTATTTGAAGTTTGCTTGTTTACTTCTTTATCTTCTTGATTAACTTGAGAAATTGAGTTTAATATAGAATACCTGTTAGAAGTTTGAATTCCGTTGTTAGGTTTTTGACTAGTATTAGTCCTTTTGTTGGCTTCGTGTCCATTTGGTTTATCTTCTCTTCCTCTTTTCCTTTTGATGTTTTGCCATGAAAAAGATTGTGTTTGAGAGTGGCTAGAGTGCGCACTGGTTAATGAGATCGGTGTAGGTGTAAATGTAAGGGAATTGTTAGGTGTTAAGTATGAAGAAAGGGATCCTGGTGTTATTATGAGAGAAGTGTCACTGTGTTTTCCGGATCTCGGGGTAGTAACGGCGGATAATGTATCACTGTTAGGTGATAAGTTGTATTGGTTTGGTGTAATAATTGGTGAATTATTTATGTTTGTTGTACTTGTTGCAGTAATAGAGACACATGTCGTTATAGCAGTTGTGGTTTTAGTGGGTGTGTTGAAAAGTACACCATCACTATTTTCTGGCATTTTAAGTCGTTAATATTAGATAATTACGTTATGCAGTACTAGTGTTTATTATATTACTGTTTTATTCTTCTGCTCCCACGAGCGTTAAGTTTTTAATTTTTGCTATCGTTGGCAACACTGATTTAAGTTAGTTTTTGTGGCGCGAAATAGTTGCACACGATGGATGCGCGCTCCTATAGCTGTCACTCCGCGTGTTGTGGAGGGTCACACACACTTATTGTAGCACTTACTCACTTTGCTTTTATTTACATATTGTTCTTCACTGTTCACGATAAATGTTTAAAACTTTGATCAACTTTATTATAAAGTTTGATAAGAGAAAAATATTTTTTTCTAGCACTGGTAATCTACGGTATGTATTTCGCACGGTTGCCAATGTCAGATTTTTAGTCAATTTACTCGGTCAGTTAATTTCATGCGGCGAAATTAACTCGTTTAGTGACTTAAGGCAATAGTAAGTGTTTTTATTACTGTTTATGTAGTATTAATGTTAAATGTTATTTATTTATATTTATATATTGTATTTGTAATTGTTTTGTAGCTATGTTCACCTCCGATGTTGGATACGACGGGAAGGGGGTGAACATTTATAAAAGCGCGGTCGTTAACCGACTCGTGGCTTTTTTTAGTAAGTTTTTAGCCAAAGAAAGACGTAACAAATAAAAGTTGTGAAGCAGAGATTTTTATTTGAATTATTTTCATTTGTTTTCCTATCCTTCCACTGGTGAAAGAACGAAAGGTAAGTGGAAGTAAAGTATTTATGGGAAAATTGGAGAAGTGTTTTGTCGTTTTTCACACCCTTATGTGAGCAAAACGTGTTTGTGAAAAAATCGTTCATTTTCATCCCGTAAACGAGCTGGGCGTAAGTTGCGATAATTTGTGAATTCCGATTACTAGGGGCGGAGAAGAACTAGTGATTGCGCTACCACTATCGAGATAATTTTAGATGAATTTCGGCGTGAAAAGAATCCTCGAATCCGTCATTTTGCTTCGTGAGCCGCGAAACAGGATTCGGCTTGTCCATCAGCGTTCGTTTTTACCTTCCCGTCGCATCGCATTCACGTGGGTGAGCGAGCAACGCAGGTTGTAAGAATAACCGATGTTGGAATCCGTACCTTGGACATTTTTCTCCATTGAGATATCCGTGGCCGTCGTCACTGGAAGCCTGCGAGTTAGACGTCTCTACCGTTACGTAGAGTGGCGCCCGAGATTTGCAATGAATAGTGCGACAGCGTTTGTATATTTTATTATACCGTACCTGTCGATTAATTATTGTGCTTTTGCATGAGTTACTGTTTTGTAGGCTGTGACGACGTATTTTATATTGTGTGACGCGAAGGTAACGCCATAGTCCGTCACACGTTTTCGAGAACGATAGGGACTGGCGACGTAACGACGTGACAGTACATTTCAGAATTGGTTAAAGAACCCAAATAAGAAAATCAGGGTGTATCAACAAGCAGAAACCCTCCCGTAACTTTTTTTATTGGAAGGAATAGAAAAATTTTCTTTATATTAAAATTATCCTATATGAAATATACTATTTGATCACATAGGGAAAAAAATTAAATCTGATTCACACGCAACGACTATTGATTTTTATTTTTAAATGGAAACCTAGAATTATTTTGGTAAAACAAATACCCCATTTTTTGTCTCTTCGATTATGTAATATTTGTCATAAATGAGTGTAAAAAAATTCGAGAAAAATAAGATTATTTAGAAATAACAAAAATAATTTTTATGCGGCTATGTTGAAAGTAACGATTTTAAAACAACTTTATAATGTAAAATAATAAACGTAAAACAGTAAACCACTTAAAACAAATGTTCGAAATTACACCTCTGTTCTTTTATGCAGAATATTAGAATGAAACATAATTCCGACAATTCTCATTAATCTTATTTATATAAAGAATTTTGATCTATTCCTTTCAATAAAAAAATAAGGAAGGGTTTGCGTGCGTTCATACACCCTGTGTTTGAATATACTTATAAGAATAGATATATTCATTTGAAAAAAAGTGAACAAATATACGATTAGATTTCTATGAATTTATTTTCTAAATGAAAACATGTAAATTTCAGACCCATAAGATGTTCGACAGTTATTATAAAACGAAATACGAAAGGTAAAAAAACGTACATATTATAAACCCTAGAACCAAATAATCGTTATATAAATATTTCATTTTGTTAGGAAATATACAGAATTAGGTAATACTTCTATGAAACTATTCAAGCAAAATATGTGTTTACGTAAATATTTCTACTTTAATTTATATTTATTAATAATTAATTACAGGTATGAAATAAAATCACAACTAAATCCTAAACAATATGTTAATAACAACAAAATGCTTTGTAGATGGAAAAGTTTCAGTAAATATGATAATATTAATTTCGTATTTTGTGAATTTTTTTATTGAATGATTCGTCGCCTTTATCAAGTCCTGATACCTACGAACATCATTTCAATAATATATCTGAAGTATGTTTAAAGCATTCTTTAGGTACATTGCTAATTGCAGGAGACTTTAATTTACCTCACATAAAATGGACACAACCGCATAATCAATTTCAGCCCTCTAATGTTAAAAGAAATTATGATTTTATGCAGTTTATAAACACAATTAATATTACTAATTTACTACAATTTAATGGTATAATTAACATTAATAATAAAATTCTAGATTTTGCTTTATGTAGTACTAATTGTGTGGTTAACTTGTGCAAATCTAATATTTCTAATATAGACGTACACCATCCACCTCTTGAGTTATTTCTTCAACTCCAAAACTTCACTACACTCGTATCGAACTTGTCTTATGTATATAACTTCAGAAAATGTAATTATGAAATAGTTATTTGTGTATCAAGGTTCTAAAAGTAATCTTTTTATTGGGCCCAAAAAGAACTTTTAGCCGAGGTGCACACAACATTTTTTAGGCGATTACAACAAGAAATTATGAATTTTCATTCAAAATCAATTTTTGACATCTGTCAAAATTTACTTTACGGCCGCATTTACTTTACGGCCGCATTTACCTTACGGCCGCATTTACTTTACGGCCGCTATTTTTACTCGCAAATTCATTACTTTTTCATTAATATTTGTAAAGGAATAGTTAAAATTTTACTTACATTTGTTATTATATTCTAAAATAATTAATCACATTAATATGAACTATGTAAATCAACAATGAACAAACTAGCGGCCAAAAATTTTGACTTTGACAGATGTCAAATAAAAATTGATACTTTAAGGTTGCCAGCAGATACGAAAAACAACAATTTATGTACCAGCCGCCTAAAAAATTAATTTTTAAGTTATCGAATATAAATTGAGAATCAAAATTAAATAATATAGAAATTAATGAAAATTTGAATACGTTCTACAACATAATTCATGATCTCATTGAAGATTTTGTTCCCATAAAAATTATTAATAATGATTCTTATCGTCCCTGATTTTCTTTATCATTAAAAAAAATTATCAGAGAAAAATATAAATTCTTCAAAAAGTGAAAGGTGTATAAAAACAATAGCGATTACTATATTTTTTCTCAATTGCGCTCCAAAGTAAAACGAAAAATCCATTAAGATTTAAATAATTAAATTTATAATATTAAACAGAATTTAAAATTAAATCCGAATAAATTTTGGAAATATAGTAAAACATTGAGAAAAAACAATGGTATTCCAAACAATGTTCACTATTTAGATCATATAGCTGAATCTGGACAAGATATTTCAAATTTATTTGCGACTTATTTTCAATCTTTCTATACAAATGTAGATCAGGATAGTAATATTAATAATAATAATAATGAAGATTTAGCTTACAATACAAACAGCGTTAATATTGGTTCCATTCTTCTTGATTATGAAACTATTTTATTCCATTTACAACATATTGATACCAATAAGGGTGGAGGTCCTGATCAGTTGCCTGCTCATTTTATTAAAACTTGTGCACATTACCTCGCCAAACCACTACAAATTATTTTTAACCAATCATTGAATATGGGTATATGGTGATATTTATGACGTGTCGGAACTATAAGCCAATTTCTATTCTTTAGATCTTACCAAAACTTTTTGAGGCAATGGTAGTAAACAAATTAAAATATAGTTTACAACGCATTATAATACCTGAACAAAATGGTTTTTTCTCTAGTAGGTCTGTGTTAACCAACATTGTTCCATTTACTGATTTTTTAAGCAATAATATGGACAATACAATACAAGTTGATACTATATATACAGATTTCAGCAAGGCATTTGATCAAGTTTACCATTCTACTTTAATCAAGAAACTTCGTGATAGTGGGATACATAGCACTCTATTAAGATGGATAGAATCCTATATTACCAATAGGTTGCAACTTGTTCACTGTAAATCCCATGCTATATCTGTTCCTTCAGGAGTACGGCAAGGTTCCATCTAGGCCCATTGTTGTTTATTTTATTTATAAACATTTCACAATGTTTTACATATTCAAATTTTTTGTTATATGCCGATGACCTGAAAGTTTTTAATATCATAAAAATCATAGAATACTGTGTTAGTAGTGCGACTTAATTCTTTTGTTTAATTACTGTAAAAAGAATTATTTACATTTAACTATATATATAAATGTTTTGTTATGAATTTTACTAGAAATTATAATTTTATCCTTTATATTTATAAAATTAATCAAGACATTCTCCAAGTAAAATCCATAACACGAGATTTGGGTGTTTTGTTTGATTCCAAACTTTTGATGATTCACCATTTAGATACCATAAGAAAAATGCATATCGTATAATGGGCTTCATATTTTGTCATTGTAAAATATTTAAAGATCCATACACTATTGTCTGCATTTATAATGCTTTAGTACGTACCAAAATCGAATTTGTATCCACAGTATGGAGTTCAATGTACAGAAAAAACATAAATTCTATTGAAAGTGTGCAGAAAAGGATTGTCTATCTATTTCGTTACAAATTCAACACAATGGGTGAAAATTATAATTGTAAATTAAATGCATTAAATATGACAAGTCTAGAGAATAGACGTGAGTATTTTGACATGCTGTTCTTGTTCAAGATTTTCAATAATTCTATATATTCATTAAATATTATATCTCTGTTCAATTTTTGTGTTACGCCCCCGTAAAATAACTAGATCTCATAATTTATTTTATATACCAAAAAGTAATACTAATAATATCAAATATTCCGTATAATACATAATACATATAATAATAAGTTTTCTGAAATAGATTTATTTAATATATCTTTAACTATGTTCAAAAAAACTGTAAAATCTATTATATGTATTTAATGTATCATTATGTACTCAAAATGTCAGCTGTTAAACTCTAAGCTCTGTTATACTTTTATATAATCAGCGAGAATTTTTATTTAGCTTTTTGTGCTGTTGATTCTCCATTTACTTTAATAAATAAATAAAAAAAATTGAATTTGTAATTCAAATAAGGCGCGCTTCTATAAAATTCTTCTATATTTTGAGTACATGAACACAAAATATGCACTCATGACATGATTTAAAGATTTAATGGCGAGCTATTGTAAAATTTTATCAACCCATGTTTTGTTTGGTGTGGAACATTATCATAAAATGTTCATTATTATATTCTATTAAATTATTAAATGAATGAAATAGGTAGTTGCAAAACAAGTAAAACATAATCTAGTTATTATTCGTTAAATGAGCTTTAATGAAATATTCTAAAATTATTTGAGAAAACCAATTCTACGAACGATAAAGAACTGTTGAAAATGCCTACAATAATTATAAATCCGAGGACTACAGATATATTGCCGGTTGAGGCAAAAAATGGGACACAGGATGTTGGTTGGTTATTTAAGAGATCACGAAGTTCTTATTTAAATATACTTCTATGAAAAAGATTTTAACAGAACAGACATATTTTATTTTCATACATTATAATAACATACATCTGTCAAATTATAACATTGTTTTTCATTGGTTTACATAGATACATAAACCAGAGCAACCTATTTTCAAAATTAAATTAATATTTATTTTAACACCTTCTCCTAATTTTAAATTAGGTTCTCCCGTTTACATTTTGTACATAATATTGTAGCGAACCCAGAGTCGCGGCGCGGGCGGCGGCGCGGGCTGCGGCATCTAGCGAGCAGGTCAGAACACGTCCGTTCGCTCCCCATTGTTCTGATTTCAAGGAATCAAAGAATATTCGAGAATGATGCATTTTAATATAAATACCCCAAGCAAAAGATCGCGAGAACAGTCTTGTATCGATACGGGTAGTGAACAGATGGTGATATAAATAAGTAAAGAGTGATATAAATATTGTAAAAATAAATATTGCGTAGTTATAATTGTTTAAATAAATTATCTTAGTATTTAAGTCTTTAGTAATAATAATTAGTTCTAAAATAGTGTTTATATTTGTTAATTCTTAGTGTTAGTTATTTTTCATTATTCTTTATAATTCATATTTCTTTAATTAAACTTAGTTATATAAATATTAGTGTTTTAATCAATTTTACACTTCACCTAAATAAATAAAACGTAACAATTGGTGTCAGGTGTGAGGGTTATTAAAAACTGTGAAGTGTAAATTAAAAATAAATAAAATGGCTACTAAACAAGTAAAATTAAGTGAATTAAAAGTGGTCGATCTCAAGAGGGAGCTGGAAGAACGAGAGTTAGAGACATCGGGAACCAAGTCTGTTTTACAACATCGTCTACGGCAAGCTTTGGTAGAAGCTGGTGAAAATCCTGATGACTTTTTATTCGAAATTACGGGTAGCTTGCCCGATTTTGGTAAAATTATGGAGGAAAAGTTAGCAGAAAGTTCTAAAAAATCTGATGAACACTTACAAAAACTGGTAGAAAATTCTAGAGCATTGAAAGCAGAACTGATAGAAAATTTAGAACAAAAATTGACGGATAATTCTCGAACTTTAGAAGAAAAATTGATGGAAAATTCTAGAACTTTAGAACAAAAATTAGAGGAAAGTTCTAGAAAATCAGAAGAAAATTCTAGAACATTGAAAGAAGAATTAATAGAAAATTCCAGAAGTTTAGAACAAAAATTGGAAGAAAAATTAACAGAAAATTCTAGAATATGGGAAGAGAAACTAATGGAAAATTCTAGAAGTTTGGAAGAAAAACTTAACGAACAACTGAAAGAAAGTTCGGGAATATTAGAAGAGAGAATAGAAACTTATGAGAAGAAACTTGAAGAGCTACAGCAAAATTTCTCCAAAATTACGTTACCATCGGTTTCAAATTCTAATACAGCTAAGACTGATACAATTCATGAAAACAAAACAGTAAAAGCGGAACATAATTCAAGACTGCACATTAAAACACCCGAATTCGACGGCAAGTCATCATGGCCGAATTATGTAAAACAATTTGAAGCCGCTGCCAAAGCTGGACTTTCAAGGAGAAGGCTACAGCGCTGACAGTTTCACTGCGTGGAGAAGCCATCGATATCCTACAGACGCTAAAAGAGGATGAACAGGAAGACTACGAACAACTTGTTAAGCGATTGGATATGCGATATGGCAATGCGCATCTGGAGCAGGTGTACCAGACCAGTGGCGGAACTATAGGTGGGCCAGGGTGGGCCGGTGCTCACCTTTAAAAGTGTTGGCCCACCCTCGTGCCCACCCGTAAACAATGCAGGCATCAATAAAATATATAATACCATTATTACAGTAATTTTTCTAAAAATTTGTAAAAAGAACAAGACGGCGTAATCTTTGTCTTGAAATATTTAATTGGTATTATTGTGTTTGCACGGTGGTAGTGCTTGTATAATCAAAAAATTGCGCTAAGGGCTAAGCCGATTGATCAGGCCGCTCTTTTACGTAGAAACTTGTGATAGTCATTGCCGCGCGCTTTTACAAAGCATGCCGATGTGATTTATAATTGATGTCAACTGACCGTCTTCATATCTGCCACTACATCTACAACAGATCAGTGTACATGTAGTTTTCGTATCTTTCAGAACATGCAGTTTATGTGAATTTTGATGATTAGTGCTAGTTAAAATGAATAAAAGAACATTATAGATTCTTTCGCGCCAACTTCAAAAAAGTTTAAACCTGTCGTTCAGTTTCCATGACACCTACTGAAAATTGCTCGAATATTGTAAAAATTATTTATTATTTTTTAAATATAAGGGCATTTGGCCAATTCTTTTTGCCTCATTGGACGCAGTTTTTATTTCTAAACAAATACATATCTCACAGTTTGTTCTAAATTAATAGGTAATAAAGACATTGAAAAATGAAAAAAAAATACATTGAATTTCCTATGTTCACAAATTAAAGTAGACATTCGGTATATAACAATGGCACGGCCCACCAAGATTTTCCGGTGCCCACCGCGTGGCCCACTTAACATTTTCCCTCTAGTTCCGCCACTGTACCAGACGCAACTGAGGAACCGATATCAGAGTTCAAAAGAGAATCTTCAAGAATTTGAAGCGGATATAGCTCGTTTGGTTCGTCTCGCACATCCTACAGCCCCTGACAGCGTTTTGGAATGCCTAGCTACACAAGCATTTATCTATGGGGTCCGAGACAATGAAACTCAGCAGGCACTACGATTGGCTCGACCAAAAACTCTGGTTGACGCACTTTCATATGCCTTAGATCATGAAGCAGCCAAACAAGCTTCACGTAACCAGTCGCGAGTGCGAAATATCGATGTTGAGAGTATCGAGGACCTAGATGATAGGATAAGACGTATTACATCCGAAATTCATGCTTCTGGAAGAAAGAAACTCCGCTGTTGGAATTGCGGTGAAGTAGGTCACCCGCAAAGGCTCTGCAGAAAACAACAGAGGAAAGCAGAACCAAGAAAGGAAGAAAGGGAGTCGGAAAACTAAGTCGGGTTGATGCGAAGGGGCAATCCAGTAGCCCCAGAATCTATTACTTATGTCGCATCCCTTCATCATCAAGCTAACAGCGTCTATGTAGACGGCTCTATCGACAGCAGGCCGCTTAAAATGTTGCTGGATACGGGTGCGACAAAAACAATAATCAGACCCGACTTAGCAAGAAAACTGTGCAGAAAACATCTACTTCCAACAAAGTGGCAGATACGCACAGCCACCGGAGAACAAGCTACCGCATCTGGAGAAATAGATTTGAGCATCACTGTTGGAAAAACGGGCATTAAACATCGCGCACTGGTAGCAGACGTAGAAGATGAATTCATTCTCGGCATGGACATTATGAAAAAGCATGGATTTAAATTTGACCTGAAGAATGGATTGATGATGGTCAATGATGAAGAACTGGTATTAAATCCACGAGACGACAATGCCATGCGAGTATTAATAACGGAAGATGTAACCCTCCCAGAACGAAGTGAATCAATCGTGGAAGCACAGCTAGAGGGTAGCTTCTGTGAGGGAAACATTGTCATGCTTCAGCCGAAAAATGATGATGCCAAAACTGGGACTGGAGTTGTAATTGGAAAAGCCTTGCTCAAAACCGGCAAGGTTATCCCAGTTCGAGTAATGAACATAAATTTTTATCCCGTTATACTGAAGAAAGGGACCATAGTAGGAGAATGCTCAACGGTATCATCGATTATTCGAACTGTGACGGCCAAAGACAACACATCCTGTGAAGTTCCGGATATTCTATTGAAGGAGCTGTCAACATCGTTCCAGGACTTGACTGCCGACCAGAAAACCAAGGCTAAGAACTTAATTGGGACCTTTCAAGATGTGTTCCAATTTGACAAGAAGGACAAAGGACGAACCAATGTAGTCCATCATAAAATAGACACCGGAGACGCAAGACCCATCTGCCAAACAGCAAGAAGACTTCCACTGGCTAAGCGGGAAGAAGCGGAAGAAATTATAGAGGACATGAGAATGGAAGGTGTGATTGAACCTTCAAGCAGTCCATGGGCTTCACCAGTGGTACTAGTGAAGAAGAAGGATGGCTCTACAAGATTTTGCGTCGATTATCGTCAACTTAACAACGTGACGAAGAAGGATAGCTACCCGCTACCCCGAATAGACGATACTCTGGACACATTGGCAGGATCAAAGATTTTCTCTACTCTTGATCTAAAGAGCGGATACTGGCAAGTGGATTTAGACCCAAGAGACAAAGAAAAGACGGCATTTACCATCGGTACCGGTCTTTGGCAATTTACTGTTATGCCATTTGGGCTCTGCAATGCCCCGGCAACGTTTGAACGACTTATGGAAACCGTGTTGGCTGGACTGTCGTGGAAAACATGTTTGGTTTACCTCGACGATATTATTGTGGTAGGAAAAACATTCGAGGACCACATGAAGAACTTGGAAGAGGTTTTCCAAAGATTAAGGAAGGCTAACCTGAAACTCAGTCCAAAGAAGTGTCACTTATTTCAAAAAGAAGTTCATTATCTTGGACACGTAGTTTCTGGTAAGGGCATTGCAGTTGACACGGAGAAAATAAGGGCTGTGAGTGACTGGCCAGTACCGAGAGATAAACACGAATTGAGAAGTTTCCTTGGTCTCTGTACATATTACCGACGCTATGTACCTGGATTTGCCAACATAGCGAAGCCATTGACAAGGCTTACTGAAGAAGGCAGAAAATTTATCTGGGAGATGGACTGTCAAGCTGCGTTTAAACAACTTAAATATTCCTTGACAAGTGCACCTGTCCTAAGTTATCCTTTACCAGAAGGAGAATTCGTTCTAGATACAGATGCCAGCAACGTTGGAATTGGTGGCGTTCTTTCCCAGATACAAGACGGACAAGAGAAGGTTATTGCCTATTTTAGTAAGACCTTGTCAAAACCAGAGAGGAATTATTGCGTCACCAGACAAGAACTTTTGGCAGTCGTGAAATCCGTGGAGCACTTCTACAAATATTTGTACGGTAGAAGATTTCTTATAAGGACTGACCACGCTGCTCTCAAATGGCTGCTACAATTTAAGAATCCTGAAGGTCAGGCAGCTAGATGGATTGAAAGATTGCAAGAATATAACTTTGTTATTGAGCATCGAGCAGGTACAAGCCATCGTAATGCTGACGCATTATCAAGAAGACCTTGCCAAGACGAATGCAAGCATTGCAGTCGTCTAGAAGAAAAACTCTCTACCATCGCCAGAACAACAGTAGTGACTGTTAGTTGGCAAACGGAAGACCTTCGCAAGGACCAAGAGAATGACTCGGACTTAAAAATCATACTAGATTGGAAACGTGGCGATAGCAGACCAGTTTGGGAAGATGTTGCACGACACTCACAAAGTGTAAAATCGTACTGGGCGCAGTGGGACTCTATTGTTGTTGAAGAGGGCCTCCTGAAACGTGTCATAGAGAATACTGAAGGTACTGAGAGTAGAACCCAGCTGATAATCCCTAGAAATAGAGTACCGGAAGTATTGGAGGAGATCCACGACGGATCTGGATATTTTGGAGTTAATAAAACCCTCGAGAGATTGCGCCAACGATTTTACTGGGTAAATTGCAAAGAAGATGTTAAAGAGTGGTGCAAGAAATGTGTGGTCTGCGCGGGAAGTAACGGGCCACATAGGAAAAGAAGAGCTCCTATGCGCCAATATAACGTTGGAAGTCCCTTTGAACGCATTGCGATTGACGTGGCCGGACCATTCCCCGAAACTGATGATGGAAATAAATACATAGTAGTAGTAATGGACTACTTTACTAAGTGGGTCGAAGCCTTTCCATTACCCAACCAGGATGCCGTAACGGTCGCTGAAGTCTTGGTAAAAGAATGCATCTGCCGATTTGGAGTACCGCGAGAGATACATTCCGACCAAGGAAGGAATTTCGAGTCTGCTCTGTTCCAAAATATCTGTAAGATATTAGGAATAAAGAAAACCAGAACTACTGCATTACACCCGCAGACTGATGGCATGGTTGAACGGATGAATAGAACAATAAATCGGTATTTGTCAAAGGTAGTCTCTAACCATCAACGAGACTGGGACCGACATCTTCATCTGTTCTTTTTGGCTTACCGTTCATCCGTGCATGAGACAACAGGGCAGACACCAGCAAACATCTTATACGGGCGGGAGTTGCGCTTACCATGCGACCTGACATTTGGCAGTAAACCCGGTGAAGATCTTGCCGGGGAGGACTATGTGACGGACTTACGGAGAAGAATGAATGACATTCATGAACAAGTCCGTCCAACCATTCAAGGTGCCAGCGATCGGATGAAGGACCAGTATGACGTCAAGGCTGAGAAAGGTGGTTATCAACCTGGAAATTTGGTGTGGCTTTATAATCCACAAAGACGTCGCGGCTTATCGCCCAAGCTGCAAAGGAATTGGGAAGGTCCTTACGAGATCATCAAAAGAATAAATGATGTGGTCTACAGAATTAGGAAAACACCTAATGGAAAGCCGAGGGTAGTCCACTTCAATCGGTTAGCCCCTTTTGCTGGTGATAACTTTGACGATCATCGTGGAGCGACGGTTCGCCGGGTTGTACCTGAGGAACCTACATTTGAAGACTTTATGGAAAGCCATTCCACTGGTCACAAAGCACGGTATGGCGTTACACGAGAAGAACAACGAGATCTGTTCACCGTGTCCCCAGAATATTCCCTCGCTCACTGTGTAGCGAAAGACATTAAAATGTCCCGCGGCATCGCTTCAGTTTTTAAAAGAAAATTTGGACGAGTACAAGAACTGGCCAACCAACGTCCAACTGTCGGAAAAACCAAGGCCGTACCCAGGGGGGGGGGTTTTCGGGGTTCAAACCCCCCCCCCCCCCCCCCGAAATTTTCAATAGTAACATACATTTAAACTTATTTAACGAACACTAATACTTTCAAATTTTTTTTTTTTTAATTAGCTACATTTAATCAATGTTCTAAGAAGGCAAGCTAGTACCTGCTACAAAATTCTCCGAATATTAGCGTACAGCCGCAGTGGGAGCGGGGCTGCGCGCATTGGCCACTGCAGTGCTTGCTACTTACTTGATTATTACGTTCTTGTTGTGTTAGTATATTCTTCTTCGTTGTATTGACATATTCAGTTAACTGACTACTACACATTTAAAATGGCTAGACGTGACAGTGACCAACGTACTTTGTTAGATTTTATATTTCAACGTCCAATACCTTCGACTTCATCTAATGAAACAAATTGCAGTAAAATTCCAAAGATATCAGATGAGAGTAAAGAAGAAAACAATGATTCAAATGAAGTAAAAGACCAAAGCATCGATAATAACACGTCTGCAATACAAAAATTAGATATAGGATTATATATAAATGAAATCGTAAGCGATTCTATGAAATACAAGTTACTTAGAGAAGCATGGAAACCGGATGATTTTTTTAAGTTTCCTGTATCAAGTGGAAGAAATCTAAAATTTCAAATAAATTGGTTCAAACGTTTTCCTTGGTTAGTTTGCACACAAATTGGGAAACAAGGAGTGCTTTGTAAATATTGCACTTTATTTTATAAAGAATGTGCAGGTAAAGGAGAGCATCAAAAATTAGGGAACTTGGTAACAAAATCTTTTAATAAATGGAAAAATGCAATAGAAGTGTTCGAAACTCACTCTAAAACTAATTATCACCAAAAAAATGCATTATATGCAGACAATTTTACAAAAACTTGGGAGAAGTCAAAACCGGATATACAAGTACAATTAAATTCTGGGCGACAAATGCAAATTTTTGAAAACAGGAAGAAGTTGATACCTATAATAGAAACAATTATATTATGCGGTCGTCAAGAAATATCACTTCGTGGATCCTCTGATTCTGGACCACTTGGAGAAACTGAACCAGAAATAAATGATGGAAATTTTCGATCATTATTAAGAATGCGATTGTCATGTGGTGATCAAAATTTAAAAAATCATTGCGAAAATTTATCGTTAATGGCAAAAATTAATATCTATGTGCGAAACAAGATGGGTTGAAAACCATGATAGTCTACTAAGGTTTTTAGAAATTTACAAGCCGATAGTTGACACACTAGAAGAATTGCAAGGTGTGCGTGATATAGATACATCTTCAAAATCTGTGCAATTTCATAAATGCATTACTACTAGTGAATTTGTAATAAGTTTAACAGTAGCATCAACGCTTTTTTCATTTACTTTGCCACTCTGTAAAAGTCTGCAATCATCTACATGTGATCTTACAAGTGCATTCAAACATATCAATTTTATTTTGTGTGAAATAAAGAGCATGAGAGAAAACATGGAAATCACTTTTGCAGATATATTTAAAAAAGCTGAGTGTCATCTGGAATCAGTTGGGGAAACAGTGCAAATTCCAAGAATAATTTCACGTCAAAAAAATAGAAATAACCCTAATGTCGCTAGTGCAGAGCAATATTTCAGAGTTGCTATTGCTATACCATTCTTCGATGATTTTATAGACCAATTACAAAAAAGATTTGCCCTTCACAAAGATTGTATATCTTCTTTACACAAACTAGTACCAAGCATTTGTGTTGATTCAAATTTTGAAAATAATTGTTTTAATTTATACTCTGAATTTTTAGATAACGATACTATTTGTTTGGCAGAAATAAAATTATGGAAAAGAAAGTGGAGCGATACAACAGTTGAAGAACGTCCAGGTGTAGCAATCGAAGCTTTGTCACATTGCAATAAAACTCTTTTTCCAAATGTACATTTTTTGTTAAAAGTATTAACTACGCTTCCTGTTTCAACGTGTACACCAGAACGTTCATTTTCTTCTCTTAGACGCTTAAAAACGTATTTAAGAAATTCTACAGGACAAGAGAGATTATCCGGTTTGGCTCTTATGAGCATCCATAGAGACATCCATTTAGATCCTGAAGAAATAATTGATCGATTTGCTGTTGAAAAAGATCGAAGAATAAATTTTGTATTAAGTTAAATATTCAATAAAATATAATATAAGTAACACAATTTTTTAAATTTAAAACCCCCCCCGAAAATTATTTCTGGTTACGGCCCTGGGAAAAACGGTACAACTGAAGGATGAGAACGAGGAACGCAAGCGGTACATTTACTATCTCGTTACGAAACAATACTCATATCAGAAGCCGTCATACCGCAATTTATGGGACTCGCTGTGCGATATGAAGGACCATCTGTTGCAAAACGACATCATGAAACTGGCAGTACCGAAGATAGGCTGCGGACTAGATGGTTTGGATTGGAGGATTGTTAGAAGCATGTTAGAAACAATCTTCCGCTTTACCGGAGTGGAAATTCTAGTCTGCAGCTTCAACTCTACCGGCCAAGAAGAGCTCAAACGGACCGTCGACTGTTACTTCTTCAAAACTTCCAGATGCACCAAGGGTGATGCATGCAGATTTCGTCATAACGAACTGTTCCGGGACGAAACAGCCTTAAGGAGGGGGCAATGTAGCGAACCCAGAGTCGCGGCGCGGGCTGCGGCATCTAGCGAGCAGGTCAGAACACGTCCGTTCACTCCCCATTGTTCTGATTTCAAGGAATCAAAGAATATTCGAGAATGATGTATTTTAATATAAATACCCCAAGCAAAAGATCGCGAGAACAGTCTTGTATCGATACGGGTAGTGAACAGATGGTGATATAAATAAGTAAAGAGTGATATAAATATTGTAAAAATAAATATTGCGTAGTTATAATTGTTTAAATAAATTATCTTAGTGTTTAAGTCTTTAGTAATAATAATTAGTTCTAAAATAGTGTTTATATTTGTTAATTCTTAGTGTTAGTTATTTTTCATTATTCTTTATAATTCATATTTCTTTAATTAAACTTAGTTATATAAATATTAGTGTTTTAATCAATTTTACACTTCACCTAAATAAATAAAACGTAACAATATTATTATTCGAAGTATTAAATTTATTGTAATATTTTGTCAATATATCATCCAACTGTTTTTCACTGGCACAATAGTTTAAATTTATTATATTTTCTGCAACTTTTTCATTTATGAAATAATATCTCACGATTATAAGTTTGCTTTTTTGTTAAATTGTCCGTTCTTTATTAGTTTTATTATGCTTTGATTGTCCACATTGAAATCTATTTTAATATTTTCGCCTGTTAATTCTTCTATTACAGTTTTTAAATACATCAGTTCTTTCACACAGTCAGCTGCAGCAATATATTCTGATTCGGTGGTTGAGAGAGACACTATTGGTTGTTTCCGCGAGCACCATGTGATTGGACCACTATAAAACATTATTACATATTCACTAGTGCTTTTCCGTGTACTTAAATCACCTACGAAATCTGAATCACTATATTCTATAAGTTTGTTTTCATTAGAGTCTTTCGTATACGCAATTCCATCATTTGTTGTCGATATTAGATAGCGTAGTATTCTCTTTATATTCATAATATCTTGATTTGTGAGATTTTCCACTTATCGACTACAAAAATTCACAGCAAAAAAACAAATCTGGTCTGGTTTTATCAGTTAAATAAAGAAGACTCCCAATAACTTTTCTGTAAGGAAATTTTTTAACTTCTGCAGATTTTTCTTCATTTTGTGAATTGAATATCATCGGTGTAGTCACCCGCTTTGCATTCTGCATTTCAAATCTTTCTAATAAAGTTTCTGTATATTTTATTTGTTTCAATTTAATGGAATATTTATCCATCTCAATTTCTTTTCCTAAAAATGATGTTTGATTTTTATCTACTGTAAATTTAAAATTGTTCTTTAGATTATTCAGCAGCTTTTCAAATTGTGCTTCATCATTGCATATTAAAATTCCATCATTTACATATATAGCTATGAACAAAGTTCTCTCTTTATTTTCTAAAAAACAGTGTTTGTTTTTTAAGGATATTAATCCACTGTTCTTTAAAAATGAACTAAATTTTTTATTCCATTTTAGTGGAGCTTGTTTTAAGCCGTATAGCGATTTTTTAAGTAAACAAACTTTATTTAAGTTTTCTTTATTTTGATATCCTTCTGGTATCTTCATGTATATTTGTTTATCGAGGTCTCCATATAGGAATGCTCTTTTATTATCAAACCAGATCATTTTATAATCATTTTTAACTGCTAACGCGAGAAGAATTCTTAATGAGCTTATATTTACTATTGGGCTGAATGTATCCTTGTAATCAACTGCATATTCTTGTTCGAATCCACGAACTACTAGTCTCGCTTTGTATGTTCCATTGTTCTTTACACGAAATACCCATTTACTTTATAATATTTTTCGATTCTCAGCGTCGTTCTTCTCTACATAAATCCAGGTATTATTTTCCATTAAGGAATTTTTTTCTTCTTTAATAGACCTTTTCCATTTTTCTTTTTCTGGTCCATTTATCGCTTCTTCATAGCTTAACATTGCATAGTCTTGTAGTCTTTTTGGTATTTTTATCTTTCTTCCACGTCGAGATACAATTCTTTTATTTGTTTCTTCTTCATACTTTTCATCTTCGTTTCCTTCTCCTAAGGATTGAACTAGTTTATCAAGTTCATCTTCTACTGTTTCTATCATTTTTTCGTCATGATTATCTACTTCTTCTTTTTCTTCATTTTCTTAAGAATATAATCTTTCCCTTGGTTCAGTTTTATTTTCTGGTTCTTTAAAAACAACATGACTATGTATTTCTATTTTCCTGTATTCTTTATTCCATAATCGATATCCGTTGGATGTGTAACCCAAAAATTGATATTTCTTGGTTCGGGTATCGAGTTTCTTTAAGTAGCCTAGTGATTTTACAAATGCTGTAGAGACAAAAATTTGTAAATTTGACAAATTTGGTCTTTTTCCTGTCCATTTTTCAACAGTAGTAACTTCCATGTTATAGGTAGGACTTCTATATAGTAAAGAGGCTGCTACATACGCTGTTTCGCCCCATAATTCTTTGTGTGCTCCAGACTCAAATATTAAGGTCTTTCAGTTTTTCCATTAAGTTGTGGTGATTATGGCACTGTGCAGTCTAGAATAATTCCTCTGTTTTTACACCAGTTTTTAAATTTATCATTGGAAAATTCCCTGCCATTATCGCAACGTAATTTTGAAATTTTTGATTTTTTACTTGCTTCTGATTCTGTTATAAATTCTTTTAGGTATTCTTCATTTTTGCTTTTTAATAGATAAATTTTACAAAATTGAATGAATTCATCTAATACTGTTAAAATATACCTTTTTCCATCTCAAGTTTATGGATCTATTGGGCCACATAGGTCTGTATGTATTAATTCAAGTGCTCTTGTTGCTCTTTGTCTAACGGTATTAAATGGTTGTCTGGTTTACTTTGCTTCAAGACATATTTCACAGCCTTCTACATGTTCACAATATATTTTTGTCATATTGATGTCTTCTGATATATCCAGAGGTTTTTCATATTATTTTTACCATTTTCCTTTTTCAACCAGCAGTCCTTCTTCAGTTTCATTTAGTTTTACTGTATATATGCCATTTTCCTTTTTTCCTTCCAAAACTTGTATATTGTCTTTTTTTTATTACTACTTTTTCTTTTGACAAATTTACTACCCCATTGTTCTCTGTGACTGCATTTACTGACAGCAGATTTTTAGTTAGTTCTGGCACGTAAAGAACATCTTTCAAGATGCAATTTTTACCTTCAATGAATCCTTTGCCTTTTAATTGCATCGATTCATTTTTCTTAGCTACCATGATATTGGTGCTTGATTATTTTATGGAGCTAAATAATTCCCTAGAATTTGATATATGTGCTGAACATCCCGAGTGTACAACAAAATTCATGGAGAAACTTTTTAAGTTTTTACTGGTTTCTGAAAAGAAAGCTATGTTACTTCCTTCTTGACTTTTGTTCTTCCTGAAGAAACAATCTTGTTCAAGGTGATTTGTCTTCTTACATATACTACATTGTTTTCTGTAATTTTTTGCTGAACTTGGCTGTAAGGATGTGGCTGTTGAATTCCTACAATTTCTCGCCAAATGTCCTTTATTTCTACATTTGAAGCATTTTCTCTGGTCATTTTCTTTCTTATATTGTTTGGTTGTATGGGTTTTACTGTTACATTTAAAGCAGAATCTTTCCGTGCTTTTAAATGCTAATATATGGTCACTTTCTTTATTTTTATTTCTACTTTCTTCAGACATTAGTCTTATCACTTTGTGAGGTAGATTCCCAAGCGGTAATAAAGTATTTAAAATGTTTTGGTAGTGTTGACAAAATTTTACTTATAACTAGAGAGCGGATTATATGCACTAAAAAAGTGTCAAAATATGCATGCAATATGCATTAAAAAATCATCAAAATATGCATGATATATGCAAAAAAGTTATAAATATGCACTTTACAATAAAAATTTGCAAAAAAAAACTAATGTCATCAGGCTCGTTTTACTGATATCATTTTCCTATTTCTATTTTTACATGCAGTGTTTTATTTGGAACATTTCATGAAATGTATAAAGACAATAAATATCACAGGTAATTCTAATAAAAATAAGAAAATCTCGACTTCATATTCATATTTTAATTTACAAAAGCTCTTTTTTGAAACAAAAATCAAAAAAGTTATCTTTAACGAGAAAGTTGCTATATGCTCCTCATATTTTTAATACATTTTTTTCGGCATTACTAATTGTTGTTATAGTTCCACACGTACGTATTTCAGTGACAGATATTATTTACTTACCTTACTTACAAAATAAGAATTACATAAGTTCTAAACAGTTCTAAAACACTGATAGAATCACTTTTTTTTTTGTTCTGACGAGAAATTAAATATGATTGTAATGGTTTCAATGAGTACATTTTATATAAATGCTCACTTGTTAAAAGTACGATCAAAATTATATTTCTTGTAATATACTGTTTTCTAAAACGAACAAAATTTGTCAAAAATTAATTTTTGTTTTTGAAAAAAGTCTTAAAATATGCACTAATATGCAAAAAAAAATCAAAATATGCAATGAAGTATCATTAAATGCAAAATATGCATTATTTTTTTTTGATATTTGGCATTAAATTTTGATGAAACGTGAACATATGAAAACAGTTTGTTGATATGCCTAATATAAACAACACATGCAATTGCATAGAATCCGCTCTTTACTTATAACCATATTGTCATCAACAGTTTGATTTAATGTTTTTAGTTTATGTGCTAAATTTTCTATTTTACTTATAAAAAGAGACATGTCACTACCTTTTTCATACGTTAGATTATACCGAGACTACATGTTTCATATGTTTTAGATAGGATTGGTAACATTGGAGCGATAGCAAAATATTCAGTGAAAAATAGTTTTATCAAAAATTATCAATTTTGTTTATTAAAAACTCATAGTTTATTTTCAACCTGTGATCAGTGTAAACATTAAAAAGTGCGGCTTCTGTTGATATAAAAATTAAACTATAACAGTAAGTTAAAAACCACATTATTGTGCATTAAAAACATTTCAACAACTCAAGGTTAAGCCAAATTAATCAAACTTAAGTAAACAGTTACAAGCCGCGCGCAAACTAAATCGAACAGTGTTCCCAACTAACGCAAAAATAAAATTGAGAATGGCAACAGTAGATGACATTAAAACTTTATTATCACCCTTAACAAGTAAATTAGATAAACTGCAAGATTCACTTGATACATTGAATACTCGTTTCAATTCTAATATAGAAGAAAATCAAAGAAAATTTCAAGAACTTGAAGAAAAACTCAGAAACAAAGAAAAGCAATTAGAATACTTAGAAAGGAAAACTCGAGAGAAAAACCTGTTATTTTTTGGCATAAAAGAAGAAAAAGAAGAGAATTTGGAGCAAAAAATAATTAATATTGTTAATGATACTATGAAGCTACAAAAAATAAGCACAAATAATATAGAGGATATAAAAAGAATTGGTAAATTTAGTGATAATAAAAACAGACCGATACATGTCGAATTTAACACAAAAAAAATTAAAATCAACATATTGCAGAATTTGAATAAACTCAAAAATACTAACATATTTATTCAAGAAGATTATTCCCCAAGCACACTCCAAGAAAGAAAAATTCTAAAACCTCATCTGTTAAAAGCCAAAAAAGATGGTTACAGAGCCCAGTTAAAACAAAATTTCTTGCTTGTCAATGGCACAAAATATACAATACAGGACTTAAAAAAATCAGAAGACAATGCAAATCTGGCATTATTACCTGCACAAACAAGAAGGCGTTCTCTATCACCTGGTTCGATCAATAATTTAGAAATCATCACTAACACTGATGATGAAAACCAAACTATTACTGAAACTTACTCGCAGCATACAACAGAGAACACCCCTCGATCTCGTAATAAAAAAACAAACAAAACTGTTAATATGAAATCTGGGCCTTTAGACAAACACTTCCAAATCAACCTTAGATCAAAAACTGCACCAAAAAACTAAATAATCAAACAATTATATCACATAATAATTACCATACTATATTATTTTGGAATGTTCAAGGACTCAAAAATTTATACAGACTAACTCCACATGAAGAAAAAATCCTAACAAATCATGAAATAATATGTATTGTTGAAACATGGGCAAATTTTGATTTAAAAGAAAATCCATATTTTTTAAAAAACTATCACAAATATGAACAAAAAGCAATTAAACAGGCTAGTACTGGTAGAGCCATTGGAGGAATTATTATTTTTACAAAATCTTCATTTACAAACGTTTCAATTATTGAACAAGAAAATCATTGGATATTTCTTAACTTCAGTAACTCTACCCAAAATTTCATTGTTGGTGCCATTTATTTTTCTCATTCGTATGAGTATAGTGTACTGCTTGAACTGTTTTCCGAAAGCCTGCAAACCATCATGAAACAATATCCATATCACTGTTTTATAATATGTGGTGATTTTAATGCCAGAATTGGAAACTCAAATAATATTGAAAATGAACTTTGTATTAATACTAACTTTGTAGCCGATCGAATAGTCCATGATGAGACTTTAAACAAAAAAGGAAAAGATTTACTGGAGATTATGGAAAGCGAAAATTTAATTGTTATGAATGGAAGAGCACCTAGTGATTCTCCAGCAAACTTTACTTACCTAGGAGCGAACGGAAAGAGTATTATTGACCTGATATGGATGGATATAAAAGCACTTCAACTAGTAATAGACTTCACAATCATACAAGAAATAATTGTATCAGACCATCTTATCTGTTCAATTAAAATAAAAAACGTCACCAAACAACATAATGCATATCAAAACAATGTATATACTGACATTATAAAGACCAAATGGGATATTACAAAAGCAGACCAATATAATGCAGCTCTACAAACAAAATTATACAAGGGTTTTGAAGAAAATGAAATAAATCAACAATATCAGATTATTAAAACAGAAATTAAAAACATATCTCAGGAAATTGGTATAACAAGAAAAATAAAAATATGTAATGAGCCACATATAAAGAAAAATAAAGAATGGTTCAACGAAACTTGTAGAAAACTTAAAAAAACTGCAAGAAAACATCTCAGGCATTGCAAAACTCATGGATATACAAAGGATAATCTACAGCAGTACATACAATCAAGAAAGTTATATAAAAATGCTATAAATGAAGAAAAGAAAAAGTATGCAATCAATTTGAAAAATAAGCTGGAAAATATTAAAGATCAAAAGCAATTTTGGCAAGCAATTAAAGCATTACATCCTTCAAATTTTGCTTCAAATCCTATACAACCTCAAGAATGGGAGGAATACGTTCAGAATTTATATGGCAATAAAATTACTTATGAAGAGACCTATTTTGGCACATACAATCCATATTTAGACAGCGACATCACACCAGAAGAACTACATTATGCTCTTAAACAACTTAAGTCTAATAAAAGCCCCGGAACAGACGGATTAGTATATGAGCAATTACAAAATCTGCCACATAATTGGAAAATTTATCTTCGTCATTTATTTAACAACTTCCTAAAACAAGAAGATCTACCCAGGGAATTAAAAAGAATAAAACTAATACTACTCCATAAAAAAGGTGACCGACGGAACAAAGACAACTATAGAGGAATTGCCTTAATAAATTCTGTGACGAAAGTATTCACCTTTATTCTAAACGCTCGCATGCAAAACTGGATAGAGAGTAATAACATTCTGCCCGAAGCCCAAGCGGGGTTCAGGAAAAAAAGGTCCTGTATAGATAACATTTTTGTTATAAATACAATAATACAATCAGCTTTTCTAACGAACAAAAAAGGTATTTATGCAATCTTCATAGATTTTCTTAAACCCTTCGATTCTATACCACATGCGACTCTGTGGAACAAAATACATCAATTAGGCATAAGCAGTAAAATCACCAGGCTTTTAAAAAATATTTATAACGAAGCAACACTACAAGTGAATGTTAATAATGAACTGTCAAAAGAAATAAAAATCACCAAGGGTGTCCTGCAGGGAGAGTGCACCAGTCCGCTACTTTTTGCATTGTACATTTCCGATTTAGAGCAACATCTAAGACAGAAAAATTTACAGGGTTTTTTCATAAATAATAAAACAGACATTATGTCGCTACAGTATGCCGACGACATAGTCCTTTTCGCACATTCACCACCAGACGTGCAGAGAAAATTAGATGCGTTAACGGAATATTGCAACTCACTACAACTTAAAGTCAACTCTGAAAAGACAAAAATTGTTCACTTCCATCTAGGAAGATCTCCTAAACGCATTATAAAACACATTTGCCAAAATGAAGAAATTCAGTTCACTAACAAATATACTTACTTAGGTATAGAACTAACAGCTTCGGGAAAGTATAATGAAAATACGAAAAACAATATAAGTAAAGCACGAAGAGTTACAGGTACTGTAAAAAATATTATGCAGCGTGCAAAAATGTATTGCTGGGACACTTACACCAAATTATATGCATCCACTCTTATTCCAACTCTTTTGTATGGGGCAGAAATATGGGGGCCAACTCAATTTGAAAATATAGAAAAAGGATCGACGTTGTTCTTCAAATCATTATTTTCATGGCCGAAAAACACTCCTGGTTACATAGTTAGAAGAGAAACTGGACAACAGAATTTACAACTTACGATTGTTAAAAAAATGCTTCGCTTCTGGTTACAAATACTACTTATGCCTGAAGGAAGATATATTAAAATGAGCTACAACAAATTACTCACTCTTAACACAAAGTCACCTCATGCTATTACAGAAGAGAAGCAAATGAAATACAATTGGGCCAGGCAGTTACAACTCATACTGTCCAAAGCCAACTTCGACTGGGTATGGGAATCACAAAGCTGTATTATAACGAAAAATTAGATCAATAATATAACAACAGCCTATAACGAAATTTTATATGAGGAAGACACAGCTAGAATCATCAAGTCCTCTTATAACAATTACCAAACCTACATTACAAACCACAACTATCTTTCTCTCGACATTCCTTTCGCTGTCCTTAAATTAGCTAGCCAGCTAAGAGTATCCAATCCCAATAGGTTCCACTACTACCAAGACGATTATCTCCACAAATTTACAGAGGATGAGATCTGCAACATATGTAACCTTCATGAAGACAACACTGTCTCTCATCTCTTTTTTAGATGTCCCGTGTATAACTCCATAAGAGACGCTTATATCTCGAAACACCTGAACAGAGAAAGCCCAGCCAACTTCACAACCAATCTACTCGCTGATTTATCCAAAGAAAAACTATTTGATATACATACCTTTTTTAAAACTGCTCTAAGAATTAAAGCGTTTATTTTGAATTTGTAAAAACACATCTAAACATTTTATTGTAACTTATCATAGATATATATTCATATTGTAAAATACTTGTACCAATCATTTTGTATGAAATTATTTTTCTTAACAAAATAAAATTATTATTATTATTATTATTATTATTAAAAAAATATTATATTATTATACCGAGAGTTTTTTTATCAGTGGACATAGACGTATATCATTACCATAATTACATTTAATGTGATTGACAGTAATGTATTACCCCGTTTTTTTAGGGCATAATTGTCAAAGTCATCAAACAGTCATATTTAAAAAAAAAAAAAAATTCAAATTGTATCTCAGTATAATTTTAATAAGAGCCTAAGGCACGAAATAATTAATATAGATTAGTATATAGTTTTAATTATTTTATTACCTAAAAATTCATTTAATTAAAAATTAAATATTATTTCAATTTAAATAAATTAACAGCGTTAGTTATTTGTGCAGGCGTAAATTTCCTGCAATGAAGCCCTAATTCTATTTTTTAGCTGATCGATATTTAATCTGTCACCATTATAAATACAATTTTTCAAATGACCTCAAAGAAAAAAATCCCTCTCACTACACACAAAATGTGCAAAACTATCTGCACCGGATATTCCCTCAACGATGGATAGGAGTGACCTGCAAGATCACCAGATCTTGCACCTAACGATTTTTTTCTTAGGGCTCCATCGCAGGAAATTTACGCCTGAACAAATAACTAACGCTATTAATTCATTTTATTACCGATTAGCGTATTGTTTAGAAGTTAATGGTAGTAATTTTGAGCATTTATTTAGTTGAAATAAAAATTAATTTTTATTTAAATGAATTTTTAGGTAATAAAATAATTAAAACTATATAATAATATATATTAATTATTTCTTGTCTTAGGCTTATGTTAAAATTATACTGAGATACAATTTGAATTTTTCTTCTTTTTGAAATATGACAGTTTGATAACTTAGACAACTATGCCCTATGTCCAGTTCTAAAAAGAAACGGGATAATACATTGCTGTCAATCACTTTAAATGTAACTATGGGAATGACATACGCCTATGCGCATTTTCTAGTGTATTTTCTCCAGTCACTACTACATATATTGTATAAACCATTTGCCTTTAGAACAACAACTATCTGGAAATGCCATATCGGAAATGTCTCTTCATCTTTTAATTTTTCAATCTGCGCATATTCTTCAGTTGCCATATTTTTATTTTCATTTCTTAGACGTAGTATTTCTTCGTTTTTAGTTTTTACTTCTTAAGTTTCTCTTGTTATCTTTATTTTTACTTTATCTTGGAAATTGGACTGATCTGTGAATCTGGAAATCTGGGAATCTGGGCCCATAACCTGTTGGTTGGTTATTTTAAAGATCACGTAGTTCTTATTAAAATAAACTTCTATGAACACGATTTCAACAGAACAGTCGTATTTTATTTTCATACATTATAATATCATACATCTGTCAAATTATATATCTATAAATTATAATATTGTTTTTCATTAGCCGAGTGGATACGAGGGCTGATTCATAACATAAATAATCTACAAAACCTGGTTCGAGACCACCTCGGCCCTATTTTTTTTTAATTAAATTATGCTTAAAATATCTTTATTATATCAGACTATTTTAATAAAATAGCAATATTCATTTTTTGATAAATAAAAAAATCCAAATATTTAATAGAATTATTATTTGCTGTCTGTCAAACTTAACAATTAATTCGAATTTAGTTTTTGGTGTAAAATTTTGTATTTCATGTTTCGAAACATGATATTTTAAGTATAATTTAATTTTAAAAAAAATAGGGCCGAGGTGGTCTCGAACCAGGGGGTCAATTCTGGAAAAAATGAAAATGATATGAGATGAGATGATAATTTTTCATCTCATTTCACATATATCACTAATATCAATTCTTGACTTAATATGATATATTTATCATCTATCTATTGAACCTTGGTTCTACAAGTGAGAAATTATCACTGATCACTAGGGTCACTATATAAAAAAATCTGGTGTGTCCAACACAATACCTCCCGCCACTGTAGTAATATATTCTACATAAGTTTTTCAATACATTGAATTTGTAGTTTTAGAATTAGTTTGTTATTGCAGTTCAGAATATTTTTAATTTATTTCATATGACCAATATGATAGCTATTTTGACGTTACAAAAACCGGAACTGAACTTACTTTGATTCACGCATGCAAATACATTCCTAATATATTTCTTCCATCTTTTTAAATTTTGCAATAAAATTTCTTCATTTTTTACTTATTTTATCTTTTACACTTACTTACATCAAATTTGACATCATATGTCAAATTTTGTGAATATATGAATAACTCATCTGTTTTATCGAAATTCCTTAGCCTAAACGATATGTAAAATTATTATAATTTATATATTTTTTTCTGTCAAGCTGGAAGTCATATATAAACGTAATTATGCAGATCGGTAAAAAAATAAAAAATCTTTGTATTTATACTAACGAAATTTGCGAAAATATGGTATTTAGAGGTATTTTTTAGGAAAAACGGTTTAAAGCTTCAAGTAAAGTACTACTTCCGGTTAACCAATTGTAGTCAAAATCTAATCAGTTCATCATATTAGAATAGAACTCTTAAATACCAAATATTATATTTTTTACATGTATGGTATTGGAGTTATCGTGGACGAAAAATCGTCACAGACACACACACACACAGACACACACACACAGACACACACACAGACACACACACACAGACACACACACAGACACACACACAGACATACAGACATCACTCTAAAAATAGTAAAATCGTATTCTAGGGACCCTAATTCGTGCTCATATGTTGAAAACCCACACTCGAGAAATCTGACCAAAAACAATACCTCCCTTATCTATATATTGATAGGCGGGAGGTAAAAAAAGAATTTTGTTTATGTCATTGCAGTGGTTGTCATCTATAATAATTGTCAACGTTGTAAATACACGTCAAATACCTACACCATTTTATAATGGAAACTAATCAGGTGCACAGGAAAAAATATGTAACGCTTGATCAAAAAGAATTTCTCACAGAATATATTTGTGCTCATCCAAAAATTACTAAGAATAATTTTGATTCAACATATTATATTTTTTTCATTAGCTAAATTGATATTTTCTTCAATCTCCACGTCCACAAGAATTTGCAGAGCTGTAGTAACTTCTAATTCATCTGCCATATTGATATGAAAATATGTAATATTTAGCTATAATCATATAAATAATAATAAAATGCATTATTTCTATACAATTTCATCTTCTTATTAAAATAAATATTAAAAAAATGTTTTAATAATTATAAAATCATACGTACCTGGATATAAACATACATACACAAAACAAATAATTATTACTCAAATTAACATTTCACCACCGAATACGATGGTGAAATTTTTTAGCGTGATGAGATGTACATGATATGATATGATATGATACCAAAATTCAAGAATTCAATTTTCCATCTCACTTGTCATTTCTCACTCAAGTGACTTATTTTATCACTTATGAGATTTTTTCACATTTAAAGAATTGACCCCCAGGTCTTGTAGATTATTTATGTTATGAATCAGCCCTCGTATACACTCGGCTATGGAGCATTTTGTTTTTGATGTTTCTTATTCGAAAATATGAAGGATAACCTTCAAAATACAATTTATTTTATCAAATATTTCAGTTAGAAAAGGTCATATTACACAACATTTAGTTTTATTAGATGCAAAATTAAGTAATCTAACTAACGATACCATATAGGTACACCCGATTTTATTTAGCGGGACTGTAATGTATAGTTGAAATTTTTAAGCAGTAGAGAAACGTCATAGACCTGAAAAAAACGTTACAAAACGAAATAAAACTTGTAGAAATTTTCGAAAGATGTTTTTATTTAGAAAATCGAGTAGTAAAAAAAGGTATCATAAAAAATTACTTATTTATTATATTTACTATTATTTCAAATTAAAATATAAGGTATTTAATGACATTTCAATTTATTTATAATAATTGCAGTGTATTTTTTTTAACACACGTTGGCTACGACTCAAATAAAATATGTTTACATATATTTGTTTCTTGTCACGCCGATTGATTGAGTTGTCAAATAATATAATATAAAATCTTTGTTTGTTCGTTTAAGTTGTATTGTTCCTTATAATTGTTCGTATTCGTGTTCTTTGTTTCTTGTTATACGTTTATTTTATTAGCGTAAGTAATAATGCCTAAAGCATTATCGAAGCAGTCGCAAGTGCTAACTGCAAATGCGACTACATATTTTGAATAAGAACTGACAGTGGACCATTACTGCCGTTAAAAGCAGTTCAAGAGGTATGGTATCATTTTATTTGTTGTTATTAAATTTGGCATTGCCATATGCAACACGCAACACATTTTCTAAACTAATGCACATATAAACTTTGTAATTCGTGACGTCATAATCTAGTTCAGTGGCGGCTCGTCCAGGGTGGCAGAGTGGGCAGTGCCCCCTCAAATTAAAATAAAATATTTTTTCTATTTCACATGAATATATTTTTATTATTAATTATTATAAGAATATAAACTTCATCTTATACTACTTAACATTTAACAATGTACTATGTTAGTGATCTATTTAAATAGAAATTAGCGCGGCGCCGCTGTGCAACACAATATTATATGCATCAAATTCGACTAGCGGGGGCACGCATCCGCCAGACGAAACTTGTATAGTATACTACTGGACGATACGTTCCAAACACAAATGGGAACAAGATGACTGTACAAGTGAGACAGCGCTATGTACGTGAGTGATTTCGTGCAATAGACGATTTTGCTAGTGACGTAACAAATCGCAGCGCCGTGGCTAAAATTGAACTATCCAGACAAACATACAGAAGAGATCACACAGTGATATACGTCAATATTTTTTTTATTTGAGGTTATTTTTGTTTTAAGTATATAATTAAAAAAAATTAAGTAAGATTGTAAAAGATGAAAGCTTTTTTGAGTGAAAATAAAGTACCTGGTGCTAAATTTAAGAAAACTACCATTGAAGAGCACTCAATTCATGAGCTTAAAAGATGGCTTGAATGCAGGGGGCTGCGCAAAACTGGTTCAAAAAAGGAACTGATTTTAAGGCAAGTGTTCTACATTGTCTTTCAATCATCGTTTAATATATTCAATATGATATAGGTGTAGAAATTGTATTGAAGCAGGGTGCAGTAATGATATTATTCCTAGCATAGATGGAGGAAAGTGGATAGACGTTGAAGAGCTAAATCCAAATGCAAACATATATAGTTCTTCAAATACAGATAATGTGTCAGTGATTCTTACGAAGTGGAGTTCTTTTCCATCTCAGAATATACCTGATTCGTTTAATTACGGACATATCTACTACTACCTTTATGAAAGTATTCCTGCGGAATCAGCGACAGAAAAACCTTTCAGAAGAGCAGAACAGTACATAAAAAGCAATTGTATAAGCAACGTTAAAGACTGTAAAGACAATAATAGGTACTTAAAGCAAAAGTTAAAGCCTCTATGAAACATGTTTTCTACAAAGTATTTGTTGAAATTTCGTGTATGTCAAGTAATATAATTACAGCTACCTGCTTATGTAAACAATCAGCGCTTGGAAGATGCAGTCATATTGCTGCACTTCTCCTTTATATTTGGCGTCATGTAGAGGAAAATGGTTATGCAGCACTGACATGTACGAGCAAACCATGTCAATGGGGACAAGGTTCTCAAAAAAAAAATCTAAAGCCGTAACTACGGTCAATTATAGTGAGTCCTGGGACAGGCTGAGATGAGTCACATTTGATCCTCGAAGTGCTCACAGAACAATCAGAAGTACTCAGGATAAACTGAACAATTTTGTTAGGAATATTCAACCAAATACTCTGTGGGCTAAAATATTTACATACAAATACTGTGATTTTACTTATGACGAAGAAGAGTTATCTATATTACGAATTCAAATTAATGAATTCATTACCAATTTAAAAAATCTAGCTCAAACGAGAAAAACAAATCCTTTTCTTTTAACTGCTACACAAGATAGTGTTTCATGGAAACGTTGGAGATCATATTTAGTAACATCATCGGAGACTAAACGTATAGTTGGCTTAAATAAAAGTAGCGCAAAATCAAATTTTCTAAAAAGTCATACATATCATAAAACTTTCACCTCTGAAAGTATAATGTACGGAAAAAATAACGAAAAAATAGCTCGTGATGAATATTACAAATGTTTAAAATTAAAGGATGCCAATGGAACTTTAAATGAAACTGGTCTTTGGAGTTCAAAAGAATATCCACAATTGGGATGCAGTCCAGACGGACTTATTGTAAAACATGGTGTGAAGGGGTTGTTAAAAATCAAGTGTCCTTTTATTTTGAAAGATGAAAATGTTTGGAATTTAGATGGACTTTCTGCTATTCAGAAGTCAAATTTTTGTTTACATAAAAATACAAATGGCTATTTATTTTTGAAAACCAATCATGAATATTATTACCAAGTACAATTATCTATGGGAATTCTAAATGTAAATTTTTGTGATTTTGTTGTATGGTCAAAAAAATCGCTCGTAATTTTAAATATTCCATTTGACAAATCTTTTTTTCAGAAAATTGTTCCCGAGCTTATAAAAAGACATGCAGATTTAATTGTTCCAGAATATTTTTGTATGAAAATTCCTCGTGATTTAATTCCAATAGAGATAAGTTTGGAATGAGGAATAATAATAATACGTATCTTTATTTTTTTACAAATGTTATTTATTTTTAGTGATACAATTTTTGGTGATACCTACAAATATATTTCACAAAAATTGTTTAATAAAAACCAATTTAATCCTCATTAGTGTCAATGTATGGTTTAGAAAAATTTGCTAGACAACCAACTATGTAAAACATTTGAGTTATAACTGGCAATAAATTGTTTGATAAAGTACTGCTAAATATTTTGTATTCTTTTATTTTTCGCATTACGTGTTCAACATATATTTTGGATCTTGCAATTTTTTTCGTTAATATTTCCTCTTCTGCTGATAATTTCGTTCTGCCATTCAAAAATGGTGGTCTTACAACTTTAACATTTAATGGATCCAATAAGTCATCAATGTTAAATCCTCTATCAACCATTATAGCATCACCCGACGACAGATATTTTAATATATCACATTTCAAAAATAACTCACGATCTGAAATTGCTCGTTCAAAACCATCACTAATATAAACTATAGCACCATCACAAGAAATTCCGACTAAACATTTTACTGTATTGTGATGTTTATAGTTGGAAGATGTATTACCTTGTTGCGCGAAATCTTGAGACATTTGTATAAATATTTCTGTACAATCTATAATAGCTCTCAAATTTTTAAAATATTTAAATAGGCCTGATTTTTTATTTTTTCTTGTCGCAAACATAATGGGTTTTAGTTCTAATAATTCAAAATATACGTACTCAATCAATGAGTAAATTAATTGCGATACATGTGACGTAGAAATACAAAAAAATATGCTAATTCCTGTAAGGAATATCCTCGTCGTAAACGTACTAATAATAATACCAATTTGTCTTTATTTGATAAACGTGATTTAAATTGTTTTTTTGGAGAATGTTCAGCGTATTTTAATTTTAGTGTTGAAACATTATCGAAATTTAAAAGTTCATAGAATGCTTCAAAATTTTCAATACTGAGACCTGCAAAATATTTAAATTTTTTATCACTTTCTCCGAGGATATTAAAAGTAAATTTATAAAAAAACGCATTCTCATTACGAGTGAGATTAATCGAATCACAAAGGTTTTTTATGTGACGATTTGACAATGTTTGGGAAGCTTTATCACTAGTTTTCGTAAAAGAAATAGTTTGTGTCTCATGTTCTATGTCAGTAGAAATTTCTACATTAATTGGTGCATTAGTTGTAATATCTTCATCAACACCTTCTTGGTCATTTGAAAGAATTTCTTCTAAATGTTTTCTTTTTAACCGTAATGATCGTGGAGGTCCTGGAGTTTTCACAAGTTTACTCTAATAAAAATTATTTTAAGGTTGGAATAATGATGCATCAATGTCATACGAGTGTTTACCTGTCTTGATTGAATTAGCGGTTCAGGACAATCTTGAGTTGGACCTTGTTCCCCAGTAAAATGTTTTGTGCATATATAAGTGCTTCTTGTGACATTTTTGATTGTCCAATTTTTCCTTCCACATGCATGCACCCATCTTTTACATTTTTCTAAGTTCTCATACGGTTTAGGAAATGGTATAAAATTAACGTTTTTCATATAGTCTTTATGTTTGTATCTTGAATCACTCTTACACAAACCGTAAGCACACCTAATTCCCATTTTAATAAATAACAATGTTATTAAGTGGTCACACAAATACAAGTGAAAAAAACTGGCTTGTTTGGTTTGTTTGTCTGCATAGTTCATGTTATTGCCGTTGGCGCTATAGTCGATTGTCACTAGCAAAATCGTCTATTCCATGGTGGAAATATAGACTCAGTTGACACGGGAAATAATTGTCAAAATGAATGGTGCCAAAATGTAATACTTCGTGACAAAACTATTAAATTTAAGTTAGATAGTGGCGCTCAATGTAATATAATAACAAATGATGTATTAAAATACATTTTCAAAGATAAAGTTCCAAAATTAATAACAACACAAGTAAATCTAGAAGCATATGGAGGTTTTAAAATAAAACCGTTAGGCGCAATAATTTTAGAATCCAAAATTAAAAACATTAATGTAAAAATTAAATATTTAGTTGTTGAAGGGCACAATAAATGTATATTAGGTATCAACACATGTACAAAATTAAAGCTAATTAAGAAAATTGATAATATAAAAGCTGAAGTATCATTTAAATTAAAAGATGATGTAATCAATCAGTATCAAAAAGTTTTTAAAGGTTTAGGGACTTTTTCTGGACCGCCACAGTCAATAAAAATTAAACAAGAAGCGAGTCCGATTGCAAAAAAATTCCAGAAGAGTTGCAAAAAAAGTACTGCCAAAACTAAAGTAGACTCTTGATAATTTAATAAAAAATGATGTAATTTCTCCAGTTACTGAGCCAACTGAATGGTTGCATCAACTAGTAATAACTGAAAAACCCAATAAAGAATTAAGAATTTGTTTAGACCCTAAAAACTTAAATGAAGCAATAATAAATGAATAGTTTCAGTTACCAACACAAGAGGAAATACTGAGTGATATTGAAGGAAGCTCAATCTTTACGGTATTAGATCTTAAAGATAGTTTTTACCAAATAAAATTAACTAAAGAATCATCAGATTTATGTGCGTTTACCACACCAATAGGTAGGTTTAAATTTAATAGAATGCCATTTGGTATTAAAACAGCGGCAGAAATTTTTCAAAAACGAAACACTGAGTTATTTGGTCATATAAAAGGGGTAAAAGTATATATGGATGATATTTTCATATTTGGAAATGAAGAAACGCATGACAAAATTTTAAAAGAAGTGTTAGATACAGCGTTAGAAGCTGGTATCACATTTAATGAAAATAAATTTCAGTTTAAACAAAGTTCAATCAAGATATTAGGACATATAGTATCAGAAAAGAGAGTATCAATAGACAAAAGCAGATTAGATTCAATAATAAAGATGGAAGAACCACAAAATAAAGCAGAATTATTCAGATTTTTGGGAATAGTAAAATATGTCGGCAAATACATTCCAAATTTATCACAGATTACAGCCAGTTTAAGAAACTTAACAAGAAATGAAGTGGAATGGAAATGGGAAAAAGAGCATAGTGATAGTGTAACGAAGATAAAAGAATTATTAACAAGTAGACAGGTATTAGCATTTTATGATGCGAACAAACAACTAATAATTCAAACAGACTCATCAAAAGAAGGTTTAGGAAGCGTACTAATGCAAGAAGGAAAACCACTATCATACGCTTCAAGATCATTGACAAAAAACGAAAAAAATTTTGCTCAAATTGAAAAAGAAATGTTAGCAATTTGTTTTGCACTTGAAAAATTTCATTATTTCATATATGGTAAATCAGTAGTAATACAAACTGACCACAAACCATTAATAACGATTGTAAAACGAGACTTAGATAAAATACCAATCCGATTACAAAGGATGATTTTAAAAGTAATGAAATATGACTTTGAATTAAAATATTTGCCAGGTAAGCAAACGTTGATAGCGCATGCGTTATCACGAGCAAATCTAAAGAATAATGATGGAGATGACCCAGAGTTGCAGTATGTAGTACATAGTATTACAGAAAATTTACCGATGAGTGAACAAAAGAAAACAGAATTAAGGAATGAAACTAACAATGATGAAATATTACTAAGAGTGAAGCATTACATTCAAAATGGGTGGCCAACATCACTACCAACATCGGAAAAAGAATTACGTGTATATTATAATATAAGAGATAATCTAACAATAATAGATAATCTCATATTCTATAATGATAGATTAATAATACCAACAGTATTAAGAAAACAAATACTAACGATATTACATGAGGGACATCAAGGAATAGTGAGGAGTAAACTAAAGGCAAGAGAAGCAATATATTGGCCAAAAATGTCTGAAGACATAGAATATACGGTGAAACACTGTCAAACATGTCAAATGTTTTCGAATGAAAATTCGAAACAACCAATGATACAACATAAAATTCCGGATGGACCATGGAAAAAACTTGGTATTGATATTTTAACATATAAAAATCAAGATTTTGTAGTTATTAAAGATTACTATTCCAAATGGATAGAGCTAGTAAAGCTAAGAAGAAAAACTGCTGAGTATTTAATCAATGTATTAAAATATGTATTTGCAACACATGGATATCCTGAAATTATAATGAGTGATAATATGCCATTCAATTCATGGAAATTTAAAATTTTTGCAGAAGCACATAATATAGAAATAGTAACATCGAGTCCAAATTATGCTAGAAGCAATGGTATGGCAGAAAGAGCAGTAGGAGTAGTAAAGAGAATGCTTGCCAAACAAGAATACGAGGATGATAATATCAGTGACTATCTATTGGCATATAGAAATACAATAATCCCGGAAATAGGTTTATCTCCAGCGCAACTTTTCTTTAATAGACGACTGAAAGATAAATTACCTATTAAATCAAAATTATTAAAAATTAATATAAATGACTGTAAGAATATACAAAATAAAATTCAAAACAATTCAAATAACCAAAAATATTATTACGACCAACATACAAAGAAGTTACCTGCAATACAAGAGGGTGAGAAAATATTAATTAAAAAGAACAACCGTTGGGAAAAGGGCGAAGTGTTAAGGAAGCATGATACACCGAGATCGTTCATTGTAAAAAATGAGGGAGGAAATATACTAAGGCGTAATAGAGTGCACGTTAAAAAATTAATAACTACGGAAAATACGAAAAAGATTGAGACTCCTACAATAACAAATTATAATTTTAGAAATAGAAATAACATACAAATTCCTGTCAAATATAGAGATTAAGATTAATAAATTTATTTATAAAAAAAAAATGTAAAAGAAGAAAAAATGTAATGTATAGAGTTATTGTTAATTTATGAACATGAAGTTATTTATTTAGTTTAAGTTGGTAACATACATGATGTAAAGGTGGCAACACTGAGAGTGCAGAATGAGATGTAACGTTGATGGCGGAGGTTGCATCGTGATAGATTGAATAAAGTTATTTGTTAAATATTAACATGTTGTTTTCATTATAATACAACACAGGGACAGATGGAAACAGCAAAAAACTGTTTTCCCATGTTATTTCCCTATGTCATGGTTTTCAGTATTCACCCTGTATATATATATATATATATATATATATATATATATATATATATATATATATATATATATATATATATATACAGGGTGAATACTGAAAACCTTGACATAGGGAAATAACATGGGAAAACAGTTTTTGCTGTTTCCATCTGTCCCGCTAAATAAAATCGGGTGTATATGGTATCGTTAGTTAGATTATTTAATTTTGCATCTAATAAAACCAAATGTTGTGTAATATGGCCTTTTCTAACTGAAATATTTCATAAAATAAATTGTATTTTGAAGGTTATCCTTCATATTTTCGAATAAGAAACGTCAAAAACAAAATGCTCCATAGCCGAGTGGATACGAGGGCTGTTTCATAACATAAATAATCTACAAGACCTGGTTCGAGACCACCTCGGCCCTACTTTTTTTTAAATTAAATTATACTTAAAATATCATGTTTCGAAACATGAAATACAAAATTATACACCAAAACTAAATTCGAATTAATTGTTAAGTTTGACAGACAGCAAATAATAATTCTATTAAATATTTGGATTTTTTTATTTATAAAAATATGAATATTGCTATTTTATTAAAATAGTCTGATATAATAAAGATATTTTAAGCATAATTTAATTAAAAAAAAAATAGGGCCGAGGTGGTCTCGAACCAGGTCTTGTAGATTATTTATGTTATGAAACAGCCCTCGTATCCACTCGGCTATGGAGCATTTTGTTTTTGACGTTTCTTATTCGAAAATATGAAGGATAAACTTCAAAATACAATTTATTTTATCAAATATTTCAGTTAGAAAACGTCTTATTACACAACATTTAGTTTTATTAGATACAAAATTAAGTAATCTAACTAACGATACCATATACACCCGATTTTATTTAGCGGGACAGATGGAAACAGCAAAAAACTGTTTTCCCATGTTATTTCCCTATGTCAAGGTTTTCAGTATTCACCCTGTATACTCAGTTATATGTTATGCGATGTGTCATTATTTAAAAGTAAAATTAGATAATAAGCAACAAAGTTGGTATGAATCTACATCAATGTTTTTCCATATATTTATATTTATCAATTATTATAGCTATGGATTTGAGAAATAACTAAATTTGGAGCCTAAACATTTTACAATACTACATAAAAAAGGAAGAATTTATTGTCTATTGAATGCAATACATCGAAGTTAGTGATTTTGTTACTGAATGTATTTATTTAATTTTATCATGTTCCTTATGTGCTATATATTAATATTGATTATAATTATTGTCATCAATTATTACAAGAGTAGTCTGAGTAAGATGATGGTTCATGGAAAAACGCAGTGGCATGCGATGAAATTTTAGCCAGGTGTGCGCTAAGGATAAGAAATGATTTATAACTTTTCTATTAATTATAAATATTGCGTACCATAATATAATAGAAAAAAAAAACAATATTAAATGATATAATTTATTATATGCATATAAAATTCATTCTTCTTTTTCTTTGTAAAATTTTTGAAATTATTTCTAAATAAAAATTAACCTTAGTTTGCATTTTACATAGTTGAGATATATCAATGGATAACAGTGCGTAAGACTGATTATCTTATACTTAAATGTTATGTTCCTGTGTCTGTAGAATAACAAATATTTATTTAATTCTGTTAGGTGTATGAAGCTTACACATACTATGTAATTCCGCAGCAAAATGTACCCAAATAAGCGATGAATTTAGTGCTTACCGGCTCACCTACATCTTGCTATTCCCCGATCCGACCGCAAGTCATGCGCTAGAGCCTAGTGCTAACCGCCTGCGTTTTCCTATTATTTTTTAATTATTCATATTATATTTAATTTTATATATATATATATATATATATATATATATATATATATATATATATATATATTATTTTCCTTTTAATTTGAAGCATTTTCAAATGCATTACTTAATCAAGCAGACATGTACAAAACATAACAAATATTTTTTTGACGAACTGTCAAATATGTCAAATATTTATCTTGACAACAGAATTAATATCAGACAAAACTAACAAAGTGTGCGGGAAGTTTGGAAGCTAATAATCAATAAGAAAAATACAAAAATCAATTGTTCAAAGATCAAGGTTATTATTTATTAGCTAAATTTGTTTCTGTCAAATGCTACAATATTAAAATGGATAAAAACGTGGTAGAGGGACTAATTTCACTCTATTGGAAGTAGTGTTACGGTTTAAAATAATTCTGTGACGATAATGTTAGCAACCCATCTCCCATGGAGGTAACCGGGAATTCTGTTCTTCAACTTGTCTGTGAAGTCTAAGTAACAAGCGTGTTGGTACTAAACGCGTCGGTTTTCGACCTTTGGACAATTGTTCTGAATCTTTTGCCGTGGTCATATCTATCGCAGGGTGATTGAAGAATTTAGATTTTTATTTACTTCAATTCCACGGAACTGTTCCGGATATTTTATACATCGAGACTGTTGGGGATGTAGTATCTGCGAGTTAAGCTCGGACATTATACGGCATTAGCACGTGAACCACTCTACAGAACCGCACGCCATCAAAGGTGAGCCACATGGTTGTTAATTCCTTCTTTTTACTCCAAGGTTATCATGAAACTAATTGTTATCTTTAACTTTATTTTGAAATGTTTGATCTTATTATTAAATTCGTAAAATTTCTCTTTGCACTACTCCAGTGATGTGCCCAAGCCACAAGTTGTGAGGTTGGTTATTAACAACGTTCTTTCAGGTTCTTTTTGTTTCCTTTCTTTAATATACGTATTTCGTCCATTAAATACGTGATTACCTTATTCGGACATGAATACACCATTCATCGTTTTCCTCGATTCTGGGAACACTCGACAATACTATCGCTGTTCGCATTCGAGAACATCCAGGACAGGCAGGAAATTCCTTCAGGATTTTAAGAGATCTGAGACCGCTGTGCGAACCGCCATCTTGTGTTGCGTCATTGCCCACGCCATACGTCGCCGGAAGAGCCAGGTAAGTCTTATTCCTATTTATTGTTTATTACAATTATTAATTATTTGTCATAATTTTTACATGCAATTATTTTCACGATTTCTTTAGTATTGCTCCTTGTTTATTGAATTTGTCTATTTAGCTCTTGATCTTGTTTATTAAATTTATCGATTTATGCTAGAATTTCATTAGTGATTACTGTCACTTGGTACTATATAGTACTTATTTGATTATTGTTTATTGAATTTATTGTTTTGGAAAACTCATGCGAATGATTATATCCCCTTATAAGGTTTGTAACGCGCTAGGAGAATTAGGATCTTGCTTTTTAGTTATTTTATATTTTTGTTATCTGCGCATGCGCCTAGACCGCTTGGTATACCAACCGACGTAGTGCCCTAATTTCTTATACCTAATAACTATATACTATTGATGAAGAAGATTTAACGACCACTAGGAAGGGAGACAGAATATATTTGTCTCTCGCTTCCTTCTGGCTTCTTCAAGTTATGCGCAAGATTATTTCTGCAATTTGGTTGGCTAAAGTTGTATGCCGCCGTCAACTATTTGAACTTTGAAAGATGTTTCTTTGCAATCCCCATCTTTTTATTATTTTATTTTTGTACTTCTTTTTGTTTCATATTTATTTTAAATTAAAAAATTATTTAGTATTATAATTTTAACATGCGTAATTATTATTTTATACAATTTTTTATTATTTAACAACAAATATGAAATATTTTTATTCGTAACATAACTATTTAATTTTTATTTTTCATTATATTTGAATATACTTAACTTCAGATTTTAAATGTTATCATTTTTTTTATTATTACTGCTTTTAATATAATTATGTTTTATAAATATTATTATTTCTTAAATAAAGTTCTTCTAATGAATATTTTTTTTTATATATAACTCATTTTTTTAGTTTTTCGTTATATTTAACATTATTAATTTATAGTATATTCAGTTTTTCTTCATTTGTGTAAATTTTAATTTTTTTTAACATTATTTTTTTGACATATGTAATTAGTATTAATCAATTATTTTCATTTACAAAAATGTGTAAATAATTTTTTATGAAAATATTTTTTTATCTCCTAATAAGATATTAAAATTTTATTATCATGTGTAAAATATTATTTTTTATAGCAAATTTTAAAAATTACTTCTATTATATAAAAGATCGATTCTCAAGAGTTTTAACTAATTTAGAATTTATTTATTTTTATACGATTCTTCAAACAGTACGTAATTAATGATTAATATAAAATGTTACATATAAACGCCTTGAATGCAATGTATCAATTTCATAAATTTTATTATATAAGAACTACAGCATAATATACACTCCTAAAAAAATTGCGCCCATGAAAAAAATATATTAAAAACGCCTATGAGTTAATAAGTTTGCAACGTGCCATAGAAAAAATATTCAGTACGCTTATGTAACCACGCCTGCGCAAAAATATGCTCTTACACTAGGAAGAGAGATGAACATATATTTCATCTCCCTTCATCGTGGTCGCTATTCTGTAAAGTATAATACGAGTATCTGCAGTATATAGATAGTAGGTATATGCCTAATTTTGTTGCGCCATTCATTGTCCATGCGTTGTTCCAACGCGAGTTCCTATTCCACCCGGTACGCCGAACCCCTATACGGACGCTAGTTTATTCTTTTGATTTTATTTGTTTATCGATATTCCCTCGCGTGTGTTGCCCTATTTATTTGAGCAGACTGTATTTTTTATATATTCAATACATTGGCTATCTGACTACGCTTACTGTCTTATATAACGATCTCCCACCCTATTGATCATTTTCCTGTTACGTCCTGAGACTTTCGTAGTTGTGTGTCGTTTTGCTATTTATTACTACGTGGCGCCTTTAATTTCCATTTTCACTTTAGTCGTTTCCTTTTAAAAGAGAACCACCCCTTCTCCACTGTCTAAAAGCTGGCGGCCGCATTCCTGGCCACCTTGGATGCATAGCATTGTGTTACACGTAGCAGTAGATTAGTTCAGTGGCGTACATAGAACCCTTTTTAGAGGTGCACGAACGCCCCCAAAATTCCGTTGAGCGCCTGCAAAAATAAGAAAACTTATTTTGCAAAAAAGTCAAAATACTTGTAAAAAAAATAAGTATATTTTATTCTTTTCCATTATGTCATAGTAAGATAGCCAGCCGGAAATAAACATCAATAATAATAACAGTAGGAGATCTATTTTTAAAGTTCATACATCACATTAAAACCTGAACAGTCCTCTTTAATATACAGGGTGGCCCAGTGAAAATTATCAGCGCACTTTTTGGCCAGTGAACATTAATTTTTAAAAAAAAGCTCGAACACGTCAATTTTATTATAAAGGGGGACACCTGAATGGATTAGTATAGTACGACAAAAGATCTCAAGTTGACGTTTAAATTGTTTTATGGTTGTGGTATCTATTCAAAGTTTTGCTCCAGGTACCCAGCTAAGCACTGGATTTGGAAATCCCAAAGTAATATTAGCATGCCTAACTTAATATAGATGGATTACTGTACGACATGGAAATAACTAGACAGGGATGTATTTAAAATTTTAATACCGTTAATTTCTTAGCAATAATCATTATCTTCGTGGAATTGCAAACAATTTTTGCATAAAAACGAAACTGCTATAACATAATGTTCTTATTACCAAGAGTACATCAACGTTACTACAACTTGTGACAATTATTAGAGTATTTTTCATAAAACATGATATTAAAATTTTAAATACATCCCTGTCTGGTTATTTCCAGGTTGTACAGTAATCCATCTATATTAAGTAAGGTATGCTAATATTACTTTGGGATTTCCAAATCCAGTGCTTAGCTGGGTACCTGGAACAAACAGTGTATTCTAATGGATTTCGTACAATTCTATACCCTATAGCAGAACGCATAAAGGTCACATTTCTTTCCATACTTTCACTCAGGGAAAAACTTTGAATAGATACCACAACCATAAAATAATTTAAACGTCAACTCGAGATCTCTTGTTCAACTATACCAATGGCATAACTTCAACCCTAAAATGGGAGTGGACTGCACCTCAAAAATTTTAAATGGAAAAGTGTGTCAAACATGACACAGTTCGAAAGGCCTTTCAATTCTCTATCAACAGTTTTTTTATTTTTCAAATCCGATCATTAGTTCCAGAGATATATCGTTTAAAAAAAATTAATAGGTGTTTAAAATTGCAATCAAGTAGGCTTAAACAAATGATAGAAACTCAAGTATCAGTTTATTAGGTGTTCAAAATGAGTACCTCCACTTTCTATACAATAATAAAGATTTTGCTCACAATTTTGGAACTACGGTAGGTTGCCGTAAATCTTCTAAAGATTCGGGTGGCGTGGCATAACCTTTAGACTTAACCCCACAAAAAGAAATCTAACTTATAAATTACTTGTTTATTACAAACAACTGTCGAAAAAATTGTTTATTTAGTTTCTGTCATTTGTTTAAGCCTATTTGATTGCAATTTTAAACGGCTGTTAAATTTTTTTTAAACGATATATCTCTGATCTCTAATAATGATCAGATTTGAAAAATAAAAAAACTGTTGGATAGAGAATTGAAAGGCCTTTCGAAATGTGTCATGTTCGACACCCCTTTCCATTTAAAATTTTTGAGGTGCAGTCCACCCCCATTTTAGGGTTGAAGTTATGCCATTGGTACTAATCCATTCAGGTGTCCCCCTTTATACTAAAATTGACGTGTTCGAGCGTTTTTTGAAAAATTAATGTTAAGTGGCCAAAAAGTGCGCTGATAATTTTCACTGGGCCACCCTGTCTGTAGAAACAAGTGTTACAGAGTGTAATTTTTAGTAACATAAATATTCAAAATGATCAGCATTTTATATAGCTTCATCCTTACATTCTTGTATAACTTTTGCCGAAGTACATGGCGTAATTTTATTGTAATTCACTTTGTAATTATCACGTCCTTCAGACGAGCGTATTACTTCATAAATATTGTATACTGTTGAAGATTTGGTTTTTTAGGGATGGTAGTAGCCTTGGTGCTTGTGGCTTAACCTCAATCCTAGACGGACAGTTCCAGTCCAACTGGTTTAGACCGATCGGAAAACGAGGCTAGAGGCCAGCTCTCAGGTTTTGTGCCAAGCCAAGGACAATTTCGAATTAGCCTGAAGCTCAGGGAGCTCCATTCCCCTTCAGGAGGAACTATTAAGCCACCCCATCAAGCGAAACAGAGGTGTTACCTTGAAGACTCGCTTCAGCTCATCCTCAGGTTACATTTCCGCCAGACAAACCTATGAATTCTCCACTGCTCCCGCGGCTACGTCTGGACCGAGGATTCAGTCACTTCACCTTAGTGTTCCCCCAGCAGTAGATAGAAGACGTTCCTGTTCTGCCGCCACTTTGGTATAAATTTTATTATTCTCTTTATATTTCATGTTTACAAAAAAGTCTTTGTTACCTTAAAGTCAAAATTAAACTTTAGATTTTATTTGTTTTGTGTTCTTTCTCCTAGAGTACACCCCGACAAGTAAATTTGAGTCCGTTTACATTTAGTTGGGCTACATCAACCACAAATTTAATTATCGAACCCCGACCTTTGATCCCGCACGAAACACATAGGTAGCCGGAACCCCTTGTGTGCGATGTGGCGCCCAACCTGGTTTTTTCTTTCATTTTATTTTTAATTGTAGTACATCACTCTTTCAAATTTTTAAAATTGTGTGGAAGCCCAGGTTGCTTTGTTTCGGTCTGTTTCCCTATTTTCCCTATAATTTTGTTTTGCTAATAAACATTATTTTTCCGGTACACCATGGCGATGGACTTAACTCATTTACGCGAGGACGAGCTCGACTACGAACTCATTATATGGTAGTCAGATTCAGCCGGTACTATACAGGACAAAAGGACCACCTTGTGGAGACTGTTTTAGATCGAGGGTATAAATGACAGCTCTATTATTCCCGTTTTTTCCTTGATCCCATAAAGGAGTAGCAAACCTGCCAGAAACTACAGAAAATGCTAGGTAGGTCTGAATATTCATGTTTCTTTACCACTCAAGCCTCAGTGCAGTCAGGGCTCCGCTCTATATGGTGAAAAAACCCTGAATAATAGTCTCATAGTTCAGTCAGGGCTGTACCCCATATAGTGTGAGACGCTGAAACTAGTCAAGGCATCATCCCACATAGTATGAGATCCCATATAGTATTCCCATAGTCCACTTAGAGCCCCAACTCATATAGAGTGACACTCTGATTCTAGTAAGGGCTTCACCCCATATAGTATTCTAAGAGTTTTGTCCGGTACCCACCCTATAGGGCGTGAGATCCTGCATCTAGTCAGGGCTGCACCGTATATAATATACCCATAGTCCAATCAGAGCTCCTCCCCACATAGTGTGAAACCCTGAATCTAATCAGGTCTCCATACCATATAATGTGAAGCCCTGAATCTCATATAGTATTCTCATAGTTCAGTGAGTGCTGTTCCCCATACACTGTGACACCCGGAATCTACCCACGTCATCACCCCATATAGTCAGACCCTAAATCTACTCTGGGCTTCATCCTATATAGTATTACCATAGTCCAGTCAGGGATCAACCCATACAACATGAGATGCTAAATTTAATTTACGTTTCATCTCGTATAGTATTCGCACTGTCCAGTCCTCCCCACTACATATAGTGTGAGGTCCTGAACCTAGTCAGGGCTTGACCCGTGTAGTATTTACACAGTTCAGTCAAAGTTCCACTCCATATTGCTAGACCTTGAATCTAGTCAGGACTTTACCTTATATAGTGTTCTTACTCACTTACTTCACTCAAGGCTCCACAACATATAGTGTGAGGTCCAAATCTAGTCAGAGCTTCACCCCATACAGAATTCTCGCAGTCCAGATAGAGCTTACCCCATAAAGTCTGAGGCCTGGAATTTAGTCATGTCTCCACACCATATAGTGTGAAGCTTACAATCTATTCAGGGCTTCACTCCATATAGTATTCTTATAGTTCAGTTAGGGCTCTACCCCATAGAGTGTCAAACCCTGAATCTTGTGACGATTTCATCCTATACAGTGTGAGATCCAAAATCTAGTCAGAGTTATTCCTACACTAGATGGGGTCAAAAGAGAACTAGATATTGTACCTTATACTATGTGGGGTAGAGCCCTGACTGGAATATGAGAATGATATATGAGGTGGAACCTTGACTTCATGCAGGATATCACTCTATATGCGGTGAAGCCCAGACTAGACTGTGGGAATGCTATATGAGGTGAATTCCTGACTAGGTTTCACATTATATAGTATTCTCATAAATCAATCGGGGCTTCACCCGATATAGTTTGAGTTTCTGAATCTAGTCAGCACTTCACCCCTTATAATATTCTTAGTCAGGTCTTTACTCGATCCTCCAGTCTATTCAGGGATACACCGTATATTTTACCTCATAGAGTATGAGACCCTAAATCTTGCCAGAGCTTCATTTCATGTAGTATTCCCTCAGTTCAGTCAGGGCTCCTCCCCACATAGTGTGAGGCCTTGAATCTAGTCAGCGCTTCACCCCATATAGTGTTCTTACAGTCCAGTAAGGGCTCTGCCTTATGTAGTGTAAGACCCTGAATTTAGTCAGCGTTTTGCCCTCTTTAGTATTTTTTATTATACCTGCATCCATTATCCTTGTTAAACAAACTAAAAAGCGTGCAAAGAAATTTAAAGCTTTGAAGTTGCTATGCAATAACAATCAAAATCAAAGTAATATAAACAACAAAAGCTAACCTATCTCCAGATAAAGGATATTATGTCAAATCACACAAAATTATGAAATATCAAAATCAAATTTCAATTCCTGTTTTCCAGCTTATTTTGCAGGTATAATAAAATATATCGTATGATATACGTGTATAACTGCCATTAAAGCACTCGTGCCTTTAAAAGAACTCCGCTTCGCGTCGCGCTTTTAAATTTGTCACGCATGCTTTAATTGCTGACTACACTTGTATCATAAAATACTATTATAGACCGTTAAGGGCTCCACACCATATAGTGTGAGGTTCGGAATCTAGTCAGGGCTTCACCCCATATAGAATTCCCGCAGTCCAATTAGGCCCCCACCCCATTTAGTCTAAGTATTGGAATCTAGTCTCGTCTCCACCTCATAAATCGTGTGAAGCCTTGAATTTAGTCAGCGCTTCACACCATATAGCATTCCCGCAGTCTACTCAGGACTCTACACTATGTAGAGTGGGGTTCTTAATTTAGTCCGGACAAGGCTTCTCCTCATATATTATGTAAAACCCTGAATCTAGTCGAGGCTTCACCGTATATAGTATTTTTACGGTCCAGTCGGGGCTCCACCCCGTGTAATATGATGCCCTAAATCTACTCTGGTCCTTCCCTATATAGTATTCCCCTAGTCCCCATATGGTGTGAGACCCTGAATATAGCCTTATCTAGATTGTAAGAACAATATAAGGGGTTTAGCTATGAGTAAATTTAGGATCTCACATAAGGTAAATCACTTATTACACTTTGGGAATACTATATGGAGAGGAGCCCTGACTGGACTTTAAAAATATTGTATGGGTCGACCTGACTGGAGTCAAAGATTCACACTATATGAGGTAAAGACCTGACTAGAATGAAGGACTAACTTTATGGGGTGAAGACCTGACTTGACTTGGGGAATACTGTGAAAACACTGTGCATGGTGAAGCCTTAACTAGATTCGTCGCACACTATGTGGGGTAAAGCCCTGACTAGAATATGGGAGTGCTATATAGGCTGAAGTACAGACTAGATTCAGATAATCACACTATAAGGAGTGATGCCTTGACTAGATTCAAAGTCTTACATTTTATGGGGTAGAGCCCTTACTCGACTATAGAAATACTGTATGGTATGAAATCCTGACTAGATTCAGAGCCTTAAACTATATGGTGTAAAACGCTGGTTAGACTATGGGAATACAATATGGGGTGAAGCCCTGACTAAATTCAGGGTCTCACAATATGGGGTGGAGCCTAGCTAGATTTAGAATCTCACACCATATGGAGAAAAGCTCTGACTGGACTGAGCGATTCTATATGGGGAAAAGCCCTATCTAGATTTAGGGTCTCACACTATATATGATATAGCCGTAATTAGACTGGAGAATCAATATATGGAGTAAAGTCCTGACTAACTATATAGTGTGCAGTCCAGACTAGATTCTTTATCCCATACAGTGCAAAACTCTAAAAATAGTCAGGGTTTCATAGCATTCCCATAGTCCAGTGAAGGTTCTACTCCGTATGGTATAAGACTCTGAATCTAGTCAGGGCTCCAACCCATACGGCGTGTCACCCTAAATCTTCATCCGATATAGTATTCTCATAGTCCAGTCAAAGCTCTACCCCATATAGTGTGATACCTTGAATCAAGTCAAGGCTTCACACCATATAGTGTGAGACTTGAATCTAGTCATGTCTTTACACCATATAGTGTGAATCCTTGAATCTAGTCTAGGCTTTACCCCATATAGAATTCCCACAGTCCAATTAGGCCCCATGTAATTCAGTCAGGGCTCTTCCGCATATAGTGTCAGACCCTGAATCTAGTGAGGGCATCACCCCATATGTGAGATTCTAAATGTAGTCAGGGCTTCACCCCATACATTGTTCCCGCAATCCTGCCAAGGCACTCATCTATATGTTGTGAGACCCTGAATCTAGTCAATGAATTACCCCAACTAGTGTCCCCACAATATAGTTAGAGCTCTACCCCATATAGTGTCATAACTAGGGCTGTCAAAATCCGAAAAATATTGTATCCGTATATCCGGATACAAGTATATCCGGTATTCGGAAAATCCGGCAATCGGATATTAAATCCGATATCCGAATAAACCGGTATCCGAATGAATCCGATATCCGGATTAAACCGGTATCCGAATGAATCCGATATCCGGATAAAACCGGTATCCGAATAAATTCGATATCCGAATAAAACCGCTATACGAATGAATCCGATATCCGGATTAAACCAGTATTAGAATGTATGATTGAAGTTTGTAGTACAGAGGAGAGAAATTATAAATGATTCACCATTACGTGGTAATATTCATCAGGATCAAAATTACCTACACATGCGAGGCATTTCACAATCGAGTATCAAACAACATTTTTTCGAAAACTATGTCCTAAAAATTCATGTTATGTATAAGAATGTAGTAAAAGTTTTATTTGGATACGAATTTAACCCAGATATCGGTGTCATTAGAATACCGATTTCAGCTGGTTGTCGGTTTTATCCAGATCCCGGTTTCACCCGAGTAACGGTTCATCCGAATTAACCGGATAACGGATCCATCCGTATTAACCGGATAACGGATCCATCCGTATTATCCGGATAACGGATCCATTCGGATTATCCGGATAACGTTTTCATCCGGATTGAAAAATAACGGATATCGGATAGTAACATAACCGGATATCCGGAATCCGTTGACAGCCCTAGTCATAACCCCATATAGTATACCCATAGTCCACTCAGAACTCCACTTCATACAATGTCAGACCATGATTCTAGATAAGGTATCACCTTATATAGTGTGAGATACTATATAAAGTCATTTCTTCACCCAGTATAGTATTCAGTCCAGTCCAATTAGGGCTCCACCCCATATAGTTTGAAGCCCTGAATCTGGTCAGGACTTTACCCTACATAAGGTGAGATCCTAAATCTAGTCAAGGCTTTACCCCATATAATATTTCCACAGTTTATTCAGGGCTCCCCCTATATAGTTTGAAGCCCTGAGTCTATTATATGTTGTGGAGAATTAAGTAAATTCAGAGTCTCACACTTCATGGGGTAGAGCTGACTGAACTGTGAGAATACTATATGGGTTAAAGCCCTGACTATATTTAGAACATCATACTATATAGGGTGAAGCCCTGGCTAGATTTAAGGATTCAAGTTATATGGGCTAGAGACCTGACTAGACTAGGGTAAAGCCCTGACCTGCAGGACTAACTTTATATTCCCACGGTCCAGGCATGGTTCTACATCATATAGTAAGTCCCCCAATCTAGTCAGGACTTCACCCCATTTATTATTGCCTCAATGCAGTCAGCGCTCTACCCATATAGTGTGAGGTCCTGAATCTAGTCAGGGTTTCACCTAATAAATTATTCTCCAATAATCTAGTCAGGACTTTACCCCATATAATATTCCCTCAATCTCGCCAGGGCTTTTCTCCATATACTGTGAGGCTCTAAATCTAGTCAAAGTTTCACCCCATATATATCCCTATAGTCCAGTCAGGGGTCCACCTCATATAGTGTGCGACCCTGAATCTACTCAGGTCTATACCTAATATAGTGTTAAGCTCTGAATATTGTTAAGGCTTCCCACCATAGCGTAGTCTCGTAGTCCAGTCAGGGATCACATAGTATTTGCAGTCTAGTCAAACTATATAGGGTGGAGACATTCCACCCTATATAGTTTGAGGCCCCGAATATAGTCAGCACTGCACACCATACAGTATTCCCACAGTCCAGTCAGGGATCTACCCCATACAGTTTGAGACCCTAAATCTAGTCAGAGCTTCACCCCATACAGTATTTTCACAGTCCAGTGAGGTGTCCACCCGATATATTTTGAGGCTCTGACTCTAGTCAGGACCTCATTCTATACAGAATTCCCACAGTCCAGTCAGGGCTCCACGCCATATTGTGTTCCCACAGTTTAGTCAGGGCTTCACATTATATTGTACGACTTCTTGAATCTAGTCAATGCTTCACCCTATATAGTATTCCCACAGTGCAGTCAGGGCACTACTTCAAATAGTGTGAGATGCTGAATATACTCTGGGTTTCACACTATATGGGACAGAGCCTGACTGGATTATGAGAATACTATATGCAATGAAGCCCTGACTAGATTCTTGGTCTCACACTATATAATGTGGAGCCTTGAGAGGACTGTGGGAATACTAGAAGGGGTGTAGCTCTGAGTAGATGTAGGATCTTACACTATATATGGTAGATCACTGTCTGGACTGTTACAATACTATATATGGTGGAGCCCTGACTGAACTGTAGGAATATTGTAAGGGATATATATATAACACTGATTAAATTCAGGACTTCGCATTATATGAGTAGAACCCTGACTGGACTGTGGGAATATTATAAGTGGTAAAGCCTCAATTATATTCAGTGCCTTACACTATATGAGGTGATCAGGGTCTCAACACTATATGGGGTAGTACCTTAACTGGATTATGGGAACCTACGGTCCAATCTGGGCTCTACATCATAAAGTATATCCCTCAATCTTATCAGACCTTCACCTTATTTATAATGCCTCAGGCCATTTAGGGTTTTATTCATATAGTGTGAGGTCTTGAATATAGTCAGGGTATCAAATTTACAGTATTCCTTCAGTCCAGTAAAGGTTTTCTCCAAATGGTGTGAGGACCTAAATCTAGTCAGGGCATTAACCCATATAGTGTGCAGACCCTAAAACTAGACAGAGATCCAGTTAGGACTTCACCCCATATAGTGTGAAACCTAAATTTCTAATTCTAATCAAGTTTTTACCCTATATAGTGTGAAATCCTAAATTTTGTCAAGGATTCAACCCATATATTATTCCCATAGTCCAGTTAGGGCTCCACCCCGTATACACTGTATCTAGTGAAGGTATGAGCCCATATATTGTGACACCGTAAATCTAGTCTGAGTTGCACCCTGAATCTAGTGAGGGTTTTACCCCATTAGTATTTCCACAGTCTACTCAGAGTTTCACCCCAAATAGTGTGAGATAGTGAATCTATTCAGGTCTCCACCCTACTGACACTGTGTTGTGATGCCCTGACTAGATTCTGAATCTCGCACTATATGAGTTAGAGCCCATACCAAACTATGAGAATACAGTATGGGTAAGCACTGACTAGATTCAAAGATTCACACTATATGAGCTGAAGACCTGATTAGACTGGGGTCACACTATATGAAGTAAAGACCTGACTTCATTGACGAACTAACTATGGGGTGAAGACCGGACTGGACTGTGAGAATACTATATGAGGTGAACCCTTGACTAGAATCAAGGTCTCATACTATATGGGATGGAGCCTTGACGACTGTGAGAATACTGTATATGGCGAAGATTTATCTAGATTCACGGTCTCACGCTATACGGGGTAGAGCCCTGACTAGATTATATGAGGTGAAGCACTTGCTAGATTCAGAGCCTCATACTATATGAGGTGAAATCCTGACTAGATTCAGGGCCTTGAACTGTATGGAGAAAAGCCCTGACTGGACCAAATTCCATACGGGATAAAGCTCTGTCTAGATTTAGGGTCTCACACTACATATAATGTAGTCCTGATTAGACTGGAGGATCAGTAAAGTAAAGCCCTGATTAATGGGGGCCTAACTATATTGCGTGCGTTCAGCCGGGATAGTGCTAGACTGGCAAAAATGCAGCGCTGTCTATTAGCGCTAGATGCGTACTGAACGGTATTTATTTCTTGAACTTAGCGCGGAAACGCAGTTAAAGTGAAAGTAAATACTGTTAATTGACAGTTCGATCAGCTTTAACAAAATTATGGATCGTATATTAATAATGGAAATGTTAGATGAAGATATACCTGAAATTAATCTTTAATAAGTAATCATTATTTGGTGATGATATGTAGACATATTTCACTCCATCAATTTCTATAATAAACATTTTGTTCCTTTACTTTACGTGTATCTAACCTCCAATTTCAATTAATATGTTAACCAGAACACAAATACAGGACGCGCGCAGCTCCCCACTACTTCGCTAGATGTCTTAGCGCAAATATTTTTCGCTAGCTATTTCTTCTAGCGCTAGAGCAGCGCTAGATTCTAGCACACCGTTCAATTGGTTTGCTAGTCTAGCGCTCGACAGCGCTATTCCGGCTGAACGCACGCATTGTGTAGGAACACTATATGGGTCCTGACTAGATTATTCCACTCATATAATGTAAAGCCCTGATTATAGTCAGGGATTCATCCCATATAATATTCCCACAGGCAGTTAAGGCTTTACCCCATATGGTGTAAGACCCTAAATCTAGTCATGGCTCCACCCCATACAGCGTCTGACCGTGGATCGATTCAGGGCTTCACCCCATATAGTATTCTTATAGTCCAGTCAAACTCTGCCCCATATATTGTGAGATCCTAAATCTAGTCAATATTTCTCACCCTATATAGCATTCTTATAGTCCAGTAAATGCTCTAACCTATATAGTGTAAGACCCTGAATCTAGTCAAGGCTTCATACCATACAGTGTTCCCACAGTCTCTACTTCATATAGTACTCCTACAGTGCAGTCAGGGATCCACCCTTATAGTGTCAGGCCCTGAATCCAGTGATGGCATCATCCCATATTGTATGAGATTCTAAATCTAGTCAGAATCATCTCAACTAGTGTTCCTACAATATAATCAGGGCTCTACACCATATAGTGTGCAGCCCGGAATCTAGTCATGTCTGCATAGTATATAATGTGAAGCGTTGAATTAACTCAGGGCTTTACCCCATATAGGTAAGTCAGGGTTGTATCCTATATAGTGTCAAACCCTGAATTTAGTAGTGGCTTCACCTTATATAGTATTCCCAAGTCCAGTTAGGGCTCTTCCCCATATAGCGTAAGACCCTGAATCTAGTCAGTGCTTCACCTTATGTAACATTTCCATAGGCCAATAACGTGAAACCCTAAATCTAGTCAGGGCTTCATTCCAAATATTATACCCACAGTCCAGTTAGGGCTCCAAATAATATAATATGAGACCATGCATCTAGACAAGGTTTCATCCCACAGTTCAGTCAGTTTTTCATCCAATATATTATTTATTTATTTATTTATTTATTTAGAAAATTCCACTCTACAGGATTTTAACAATCCCAATTATGGAGGGAATTAAACTAAAATTATTCCCACAATCTAGTCAAGGCTTCACCTCATATAGAGTGAGGCACTTAATCTAGTCAGGGCTCCACCTCATATAGCGTTCCCATAATCATGCCAAAGTTCGACCCCATTAAGTATGAGGACTGGTCAGGGCATCACCCCATATAGTATAAGACTTTGAATCTAGACAGGTCTCTACATCATATAGTGTGATTCTAGTCAGGGCTTCACCGGATATTGTTTTCCCATAGTTTAGTTATGGCTCTACCCCATACAGTGTCAAAACATGGCTTTATTTAGTGTGAGACACTACATAAAGATATTTCTTTACTTAATATAGTAGTCTTACAGTCTAGTCAGAGCTCTACCCCATATAGTTTAAAGCCCTGAATCTGTTAAGGACCCCACATAGTGTAAGATCCTAAACCTAGTCAGAGCTTCACCCCATATAGTATTCCCACAGATCAGTCAAGGCCCCCCTCTATACAGTTTGAAGTCCTGAATATAGTCAGTAGGTCATACTATGTTGTGTGAGACGCTAAATCTGGTCAAGGTTTCACTTCATAATATTTCCAGAGTCTATTTAGGGCTTGTCCTCATATAGTGTAAAGCCCTGAATCTAGTAAAGTGTCCATCCCATATAGTGTTTATCCCTGAATCTAGTAAAGTCTCCATATAGAGAATTTAGTCAGGGCTTTAACCGATATGGTATTCTCACAGTCCAGTCAAGGCTTTACCCTGTACTGAGTGAGACACTGAATCTAGTAGAGGCTCCACCCCATATTGTATATGACTCTAGTCAGGGCTTTACACCATATAGTATTCCCAATTTAGTCAGGTATCCACCCCATATAGTTTGAGGTCATAAATCAAGTCAGAACTTCAGCCCGTATGGTATTCCCATAGTCCAGTCATGGCTCCACCTCCATATAGTGTGAGACCCTGAATATAGTACAGTGTGAGACCCTGAATATAGTCACGGCATCACCGCATATAGTGTGAGACCCTAAATCTAGTTAAGGCTCCGTCCCTTATAGTATTCCCACAGTCCAATCAGTCCCCATTCAATCCAGTCCAATATAGTCAGTGCTTCACTCTATATAACATTCCCATAGTTTAGTCAAATCTTTACCCCACTCCACTAATATAGTGTGGTCCTGAATGTCAGGTTTTCACCCCATATAAAATTAGGCCCTAAATCTAGTCAGGGTTTTACCTCATATAGCATTGTAAGAATACTATTAGAGTTTCTCTGAGTAGATTTGGGATTTCACACTACACTGACTGTGGGAATATTAAATAGGGTGGAGCCCTGAATAGGTTGTAAGATTATTATATGGAGTGATGCCCTGACTAAACTTACGGTCTTACACCATATGTGGTGATGCGCTGTTTTGATTTATGACTAGATATGGGAATAATATATGGGGTGAAGCCATGACTAGTTTCGGCAATTCACACTATATGGGTTGGAGACCTGTCTAGACTGGGGAAACAGATTATACCTGACTAGATTGAAGTACTAACTTTATAGGACGAAGACCTGACTGCACTGTGAAAATACTATATTACTTCATGCTCTGGCTAAATTCAGGGCGTCATTCCATATAGTATTTGTAATGTTCAGTCAAGGTTATACCCCGTATGGTTTAAGACTCTAAATCTAGTCTGAGCTCCACCCCATATTGTGTTACCCCGAATCCAGTCGGGGCTTCATCTCATATAGTGTGAGACAATGAATCTAGTCATGGTTTCACCCCCTGAAGTATTCTAAGTCCAGTCCGGTTTTCACCCAATATAGTATTCCTACAGTCCAGTCAGGGCTCCATCCCGTATAGTGTGATACCATTTAGTCTTCATCCCAGTGTTCCCACAGTACAATAAAGGCTCTACTCCACATAATGTAAATCCTTCAATCTACTCAGGGCTTTACCTCGCATAGTATGAGGCCCTGAATGTAGTCAGTGATTCACCCAATAAAATATTCTCTACGTCTGCCCCCAATATAGTGAGTCCATTAATCTAGTCAGGGCTTCACCTCATATAATGTGGGACACTGAATCCAATTGACCCTTCACCCTATATAGTATTTCCATAGTCCAGTCAGGGCTCTTCCCCATATGGAAGGCACCCTCAATCTAGTCAGTGCATCACCCAATAGTCAAGACTCCACCCTATATAGTGAGTCCCTTGATCTACTCAGGGATTCACCCTATAAATTGTGAATCTAGTCAGGGATTTTCCCCATATATTCCCAGTCAAAGCTCCACATCAAATAGTATGATACTGTGAATCTAATCAGGACTCCACCCCATATTTTGTAAGTCCTTCAATCAAGTTAGGGTTTCACCCCTTATAGTATTCACACAGACCAGTCAAGACTGTACTCTATATTATGTGAGTCTCTGAATCTAGTCAGGGCTTCACCCACTATGGTATTCTCAAAGTCCAATCAGGGCTCTACCCCATATAGTGTGATACTGTGAATCCAATCATTGCTTTACACTATAAAGTATTTCCACAGTCCAAGCAGGGCTCCACCCCATATAGTATTCCCACAGTACAGTCAGGACTATCCTATATAAGTAAGATTCTGAATTAAGTCAGGATTCTACTTCTTATATTATATATATTATGGGCTTTACCCCATATAGTATTCCTACTATCCTCAAACAGTGAGTCCCTCCATCTATTCAATATAGTGTGAGAGCCTGAATCTAGTCAGGACTTCACTCCATATAGCATTACCACAGTCCAGTTAGGGCTCCACCCTAAATGATGAGTCCCTCAGTCTAGTCGTTCCTGCACCTTATACAATTATGTGAGACCCTAAATCTAGTGAGGGCTTTACCGCGTGTGGTATTCACAAAGTCCAGTCAGGGTTTCACCTCAAGTAGTATGATACCGTGAATCTAGTTAGGGCTTTATCCCATATAGTACTCCCAGAGTCCAGCCAGGGATCCATCCCATGTAATGTAAATCCCTCAATCTAGTTAGGCCTTCACCCCATATAGTGTTTCCAAAGTCCAGTCAGGGCTGCACACCATATATTGTTAAGCCCTGAATCTAGTTAAGGATATAGTATCATACCTTGAATTTAATCAGGGCTCCACCACATAAACTGTAAGTCCCTCAAACCCCTTCATGGTATTACCACAGTTCAATCAGGGCTCTACCCCATATAGTCAGGGCTTCACCCCTTATAATATTATTTCAGTCACCTCAGAGCTCCACCCCTTATAGTATGAGACTCTGAATCCATTCAGGGCTGCACCCCATATAGTATTCTCACAGTCGAGGCTGGGCTCCATCCAATATACTATTCCCACAGTTCAGTCAGGGCTCTAAACTATATAGTGTGAGGCCCTGAATATAGTCACGGCTCTACTCTATATTATTCCCACAGTCCAGTTAGGGCTCCACCCCATATAGTGTGAGACCATGAATCTAGTTAAAGCGTCACCTTATGCAGTATTCCCACAGTCCAGTCAGGGCTTGACCCTATATTGTGTGAGACCCTTAATCTTGTGACGGCTTTATACCATATTGTATTCCTAATATCCAGTCAGGGCTCCACCCTGTGTATGGTACCTTGAATTTAGTCAGGGCACCAATCCCATACAGTGTAAGTTCCTTAATCTAATTAGAGCTCCACCCCTCATAGTATTACCACAGTCCGGGCTGTCAGGGTTCTACCTCATATTTATGAGACCCTGAATCTAGTGATGACTTCACCTCATATAGTATTCCTACAGTCATTAGTGCTCCATTCCATATTGTTTGAGACCCTAAATCTGGCTTCACCCTGTATATTGTTCCCACATTTCAATCAGAGCTTCACCCTATTGAGTGTGAGGCATTGAATCCAGTCAGGACTCCACCACACATAGTAAGTCGCTCATTCTAATCAGGGCTTTACCCCATATAGTATACCTACAGTATAGTTAAGGCTCTGCCCCTTAAAATGTGTGAGTCTTTCAATCTATCAGAGTTTCACTCTATATAGTACCACCTCAGTCCTATCATAGCTCTTCTTCAGAATATGTGAGGCCCTCAGTCTAGTAAGGGGTCCATCCCACATAGTGTGGGACCCTCAATTTTCCAGGCTTAACCCTTTAAAATGTCCCCTCAGTCAAGACAAGGGTTCACCTCATATAGTATGAGTCCTTTAATGTAGTCAGGTCTTTCTTGAATTTGACATAATAATAATTTGTAAAAGGTATTATTATTCATTTCAAATGAATTTAAAAACTAAAATATAAATGGCAACTAATTTTTAATTGTTTTCTATTGTTGTCACATTATAACAATTCTAAACATTCACTACAATAGTCAATAATGACTCTACGTATCCATGGAAAAAATCATGAGAAAATATAAATCGAAATTTTCAATGAAAAAATGTATAACATAGGAGTAATATTTTTTAGTTAAAATTTAATATTCATACATGATGGCATTGCTATGTTTATATACAGCATAGGGCTACATATGTATATAGAATTAATTGATTATAACATTGTAGACTTATTGTAAAACAAAAAAAAATAAGAAAAAGATTTAAAAATTTCCCTACCTTATCAGTAGATATCTAACTTCCCCGATTCAAGTGAAAAAAGGTGAAGAATCAACGACCCAAGTAGATGCAGGAACCACTTAGAGGTTCTTTCTATCAATCAGCCACACGCAAACACTTAAACACTTTCACTTAAATTATTTTAAGACTTCTTCACCCTTTCACCTTCAGTGAAATACTGATCATCCTTAGCAACGTGTTCCACTATATATACTTTTTGAATCATTGTTACACTATGGTAACGAAAAATGATATTGTTACATTATAATATTGTTGTATTACATAACAAAGAAAATGTCAAAATAAAATAAAATGTCATTAACATGTGAATTTTATTTAAATAAATATCTACATGTGAACTAGGATAACTAATCTTAAAAATTATATGCTTAAACCATATTTACTTCTATAGCGACAGAATCGATGTAAACATTCTTCATAGCTACTTGTTTGATTGGTAATGATTTTAAAAGTTGACAGGTTTCAATTTGAGCTCCATTTTATATGTTATTCTTAAATTGCATATAATTCTTCGAAAAAAATATTAAGTTTTATTTTGCAAGATTGATACAATTTATTTAGTTTGTATGCCATATGTCAAATGGGCAAATCTACTTTTATAAATAAAGGCACTAAAAAATGCTTCAAAATACAGACCTTCAGGCAGCTAAGTACTTAATAATAGTTTTTAACATCACTACTTCTAGATTGAACCATTTATAAGATATATTTTAGAATAAAAGAAGGTTTCTTTGAACTTGACACATTTAATATGACAGTTTGGATACAAACTAAATTAACGAAGCATATGAGTATCTTAACAAAGTATATATATTTATATTATTATATAATTCCTATTCCTATCCTCATCTAATTTCTAGAGTACAAATCTTCTTCAATTTTTACCTATTATAATTTTTCGCTGTTTCTTCTATTTACTTTCCACTCTATCTTTTCTTGTAAAGTCCAAATCGTTATAGTTCTCACAATTACCGTCTTGCTCGACTGTCTTCACACTGATTATGTTTTTTGATTCAGTTGACACTTGTCATGCTCACACGTCACACAAATGTATTTTTTAATTGTTACTTTTGTATACAAGCCTTGAAACAAATTCTATTTCTATAAACTTTCCTCAACCAATTATCACATTATATTTTAAATTTATCGCAATTTATTGTTTATATCTCACATTGACATTAATTTTTCATGTCACAAAGACAATAAAAATTGTTTTTCACCATACATTGTGAGGTTTATAAAAACAGATTAATTTAAGAAGGAAAGTAAATCAGTCAAACACCAGTCAAATAAAATCCTTGAATAACAAAGCAATAATTTACACAGGACATGGCACCTCTTCACTCCTCAAATGGTTATTACTACCCGTTTGAAGATGTTTCGAACGAGACTTATCAGGTGTATATTCCAATTTCTTCAAAAGGAAAAGTTGGGTAATGAACCTGTTTAGTGAAGTTATCCTTGTCATCATATAGAATCAACCATCAAACTAACTAGATAACTGTTTGTTGCGCTAAAGCCCTGTTTTCGCGTAATTAAGATTTTCCGGAGATTGTAAATTTAGGCAACACCCATCTCAAGTATCTATCATTGTACCGCTAGTAAATAAATATAGGCGTTATAATAATATTATAAATTTTCTAGATTACATATAAATGGACATAATTTTTAATTACTTTAATACTCGCTCTACAAATACAACTGTTATTCTTAAATATCATATAATTTTGGATGGCAAATAACACAACAATAATAACAATTGGATTATTCTTATCTTTAACGAATATAATAATATAAGAACAGTTTTATTAGGATTAGAAATGATGAGTTGCAGATTGTTTTATAAATATTTATTTAAGTGGCTATCGATTTCATACATTAACCCATCTTCAGGCCATCGCTAAAAAATATATATACATTTTTGTTGTAATTTTGAGTTTGATGTACAGGTTAATTATGTAAAAACATAAAATTGTTACATATTGTATAAGTTGATGACAGTTAAATATGTAGTGAGTTAAAAGATTTTTTTATTTTAAGAAATAAATTCATAAGTATAAATTATCGAATGAAATTAGTGTTATTTTTATGTTTAGTTTGTGCAGTTAATATTTGGAAAAATCTTTCGAAGTATTTAATAATATTATTCTTGAAAAATTAAATAAATATTGGAAGTAAGAAACATGTGTTTAATTTAATGTGAAGTTAGGTTAAGTACACACGTCAATAAAACAAAATTTTCACAGTTCAATTAACAATATTTTTCAAATAAAATTCACTTTAAAAAAAGAACAAAATAACTCTATAAACTTTCTAGATCTCACACTTACTAAAACCAATAATTCAATAGAATACAAAATATACCGTGAACTGACCACCATTAATTCCATAATACCTTACGATTCATTTCATAATCCAATAAATTGTCACAATTTATATAAGAAAGTGAATTACAAATGTCATCTTCTAATTCATCCTCTTGTTAGGTCATAAATAAATTTTAATGTTATTTATTGTTAATAGGCAAACTATGCATACATTTTCTTGGAAAAAAGGATTAACTATATTTATGTATGACCACTGAAATATAGTAATACTGGAACGTGCACTAACGGCGTTAATTTAATTCGTGAGAGAGACAACAAATCATGAATCAATTTTAACGGTTGGTAACACAAACATTCAACATACAAATGATAAATATAAAAGTAAATCGGTAGACATCAGCACTCAGTATACTCGTATGCAGCGCGCAACTCTACAAACACGCGGTGGACACGCAACGTTGCCACTTTAAGTTTAAATATTGCGAACTGATGCATTTTACAACTTCTGACGAAAAGAAACATCCCGATGCAAAAAGCAAAAAGAATCGCAAAGGACAAGAAACAATGGACAAAATTAGTGCACATGTGAAATTACTGAACATTAAATTATGTAAATAAAAATAAGATTAAGTGAAAATGTATACATCCTACACCTGAAGGTAGAAGGATGACTGACTATATATATATATATATATATATATATATATATATATATATATATATATATATATATAAGTAAATATAAAAATGAGAACCAATAGAAAAATATATCCCGTGGAAGCCTTAAATTTTTTGAAGTCTGCAGAATAAACTATATATTGAGCGTTAAGTGAAATCAAATCCTAAAAATCCCTTGAATAAATTAACATTAAGAATAACTATGATATATATATATATATATATATATATATATATATATATATATATATATATATTGGAGATACAACGATTTCCTGCTCTACTAGAAATCACAGCTACTATGAACTATTTTTGTTTTTCATATTATATTATATAAAAAAATTATTGAAGTATTGTGTCATTGTGTCAATAAAATAAATTAATATAATCTGTTCAGTCTTAACGTGGTCTTAACTTTGATATTTATTCTTAATTATTAATTTTGGACCATTTCCAATGGCATTTAACTTATTTGTTAGTTCCTCCCATTTTTCAGACAGATAATTGTCACCTAATGTTGGGTTTATAGTTCCACTTCGAAGAGCGTAATCAGATTCCATAGTCGATAAATATAATTCATATTGCTCTCGTGTCGTATTCATGGTCCTTTTTCTTTTTTTATTCTTTTTTTGGACTTCACAATTCATCTTGAGAGGCGCGTTACAAATATTTTTTATGTTTAATGCTAACTACAAAGTAAACACATAATAGATAAAAATCCTATTTTAAAAATTTGACAAATCCAAAAAATTTGACAGATCCAATTTTTTGACAGCAATGAAGTTAGACACCGATCGTAATATAATGACGTCACTCGTAAGGCTTTACCTGTATAGAATTGCATTTATCGTAAATCTGTAACATGACTTGTTACGATTGTCTCGTACACTACAGTTTTACGATTTTACGATTTTTTTGTAAAACTGCTTAGAATTGCACCATAAATCAGTTAGAAAATGATACTTTGTATCGATATGTTTAGTTCTACTTCTGAACTCAACATTTTTTACCATCTTTATTGCACTCTGATTATCTCCAAATACTTTAATAGGATTGATTTGTTCTTCATTAAAGTCATTTAACAGTCGTTTAATCCAGTCCTTGCTGTTTTCATCCGCAAGTGCTTCATTTCGAGTTGCAGGTTCTTTGTTCTCTTTAACAACTCTTGCTTCTTCACTGTATCTTACTGGAGGTTTTCCTTTTGTTGATCTTTTTGATCTTCTTACTTTTTCATTATTTTTATTTTTGCCTAATGTAGAATCATCGCTATCTGAAACTGTCCTTTCAACTGTAGATTCAGTTACATTATCTGACTTATGATCAATTCTATTTTTGATTTTTTCCCTTTCTTCAAGATCAACTTCAACTTTCGAATGTTGATTAAAATCTAAAATCATTTCTATGTTATCTTCTTCTTTTATGACATTTTTTTGACAGTTTTCTGTATGGCCTTTTTTCTTTACAGTCAATGCTTTCTGTTTGACGTTCATTCTATACAAATTTGATGACAGAGTAGCTGTAGCCACCAAAATATTGTTTTTTAGAATATTACAATTTTGACCTTTAAATTCTGCCACAAAATCTTTCTCTGTCAACTTCTTTACTGATATCAAGCTATCAGTCTATGCTGGCACGTATAACACATCTTGAAGTGTGACAATAATCTCTTTATTGTTATTTAAACATTTAAATTTACCAGAACCTATACCCACAACTTAAGCTCCTTTTCCATTAGCTAGTATTACGTCAGGTAAATTTATCTGTTGAAATTCTTTAAAAAAATCTTCTTTATTTGTCATATGACTAGTCGCACCTGAGTCTAAATACCATATATTTGTACAACTTTTATTTTGATGAACGCTAAAAGAATCGTACAGTACATTAATTAAAGCTTTAGAAAGTAGACCAGAGAAAGAATTAACACTAGATACGGTACAGGACTAGCTTATTGATGAATATAGACGCAGAAAAGGAGTACCAGACAAAGAAGAATCAAATACAGTGCTTAAAGTATCACAGAAAAAGACAGTTACAGGAAAAACTTGCTATTTTTGTAATAAAGGAGGTCACTTCAAGCAAGATTGCATCAAGTTTAAGAAGTGGAAAGCAAATAAAGATCAGTCAGAAAAAGTCAATAAGGTTGAAGATGAAAATAATCTCTATTTTAGCGTTCATCAATTTAAAGGTTGTACAAATATATGGTATTTAGACTCAGGTGCGACTAGTCATATGACAAATAAAGAAGATTTTTTTAAAGAATTTCAACAGATAAATTTACCTGACGTAATACTAGCTAATGGAAAAGGAGCTAAAGTTAAGGGTATAGGTTCTGGTAAATTTAAATGTTTAAATAACAATAAAGAGATTATTGTCACACTTCAAGATGTGTTATACGTGCCAGCATAGACTGATAGCTTGATATCAGTAAAGAAGTTGACAGAGAAAGATTTTGTGGCAGAATTTAAAGGTCAAAATTGTAATATTCTAAAAAACAATATTTTGGTGGCTACAGCTACTCTGTCATCAAATTTGTATAGAATGAACGTCAAACAGAAAGCATTGACTGTAAAGAAAAAAGGCCATACAGAAAACTGTCAAAACAATGTCATAAAAGAAGAAGATAACATAGAAATGATTTTAGATTTTAATCAACATTCGAAAGTTGAAGTTGATCTTGAAGAAAGGGAAAAAATCAAAAATAGAATTGATCATAAGTCAGATAATGTAACTGAATCTACAGTTGAAAGGACAGTTTCAGATAGCGATGATTCTACATTAGGTAAAAATAAAAATAATGAAAAAGTAAGAAGATCAAAAAGATCAACAAAAGGAAAACCTCCAGTAAGATACAGTGAAGAAGCAAGAGTTGTTAAAGAGAACAAAGAACCTGCAACTCGAAATGAAGCACTTGCGGATGAAAACAGCAAGGACTGGATTAAACGACTGTTAAATGACTTTAATGAAGAACAAATCAATCCTATTAAAGTATTTGGAGATAATCAGAGTGCAATAAAGATGGTAAAAAATGTTGAGTTCAGAAGTAGAACTAAACATATCGATACAAAGTATCATTTTCTAACTGATTTATGGTGCAATTCTAAGCAGTTTTACAAAAAAATCGTAAAATCGTAAAACTGTAGTGTACGAGACAATCGTAACAAGTCATGTTACAGATTTACGATAAATGCAATTCTATACAGGTAACTGTACCGATTAACGTTACGGTTAAAGCCTTACGAGTGACGTCATTATATTACGATCGGTGTCTAACTTCATTGGTGTCAAAAAATTGGATCTGTCAAATTTTTTGGATTTGTCAAAGTTTTAAAATAGGATTTTTATCTATTATGTGTTTACTTTGTAGTTAGCATTAAACATAAAAAATATTTGTAACGCGCCTCTCAAGATGAATTGTGAAGTCCAAAAAAAGAATAAAAAAAGAAAAAGGACCATGAATACGACACGAGAGCAATATGAATTATATTTATCGACTATGGAATCTGATTACGCTCTTCGAAGTGGAACTATAAACCCAACATTAGGTGACAATTATCTGTCTGAAAAATGGGAGGAACTAACAAATAAGTTAAATGCCATTGGAAATGGTCCAAAATTAACGTCTGATGAATGGAAGAAGGTAAAGTAAATTTATGTTTGTTTTTTTTATAAATTATGTTGTAAATATTTTGTAATTATCATATTTGTATATTTATATTTATATTTACAGCGGTTTACGGACTGGAAGTATGCTACAAAGAATAAATACAGAAAAAAGTCCGAACATATGAAAGGAACAGGTTCTGGTCCACAGTTGAATATCACTCTAAATGAGTTGGAGGAACGTGCTTTATCTGTGTGGGGAAAAATTACTGTCACCGGCAATGAAAATAATACAAATTATGAAGGGATAGAATCCAATATTATACCTTTGGAGAATGTTTTAACTAAACATAGTTGCGATGAGAGCAACAAAAATATTATTTGCAATAATATTTCTAAAAATACAAATTTATTACAAATTGAAAATGAGAATAATTGGGAAATATTCATTGATACGAATAACAGACTTGATGCCGAATATAATATAAATAATTTGGAACCCAATATTAGCATAATGAATCCCATTCCTGTGAATAAAGAATTCAATATTGTAAAAGAAATTAATGAAACTACCCCGACCTCTAGTAAAGATACTGCAAAATTAAATAAAAACAGAAAATATTTACCGCCAAGAGCAAAACCTTTATCTATTTTAACAGAAAAATTACTCGAAATTAATAAAGATTCAACCAATAACATGGAAGAATTAAATTCTATTTTGAATAAATTTGCAGATAATTATATAAAAGTTAAACAAGAAAAATTGGAGTTGGAAAAAGCCAAATTACGATTCGAAATAGCAAAAATGAAATTTCTAAATCCTGAATTTAATTTTGATATTTAAATTTAAACTTAATTACATAGTTCATATTTTCATTTGGTTTTTGTACACATAAGTTTTTCCTTATTTTCTTAAGTAGATTTCAATTTTCTAAGTATATTGTCTAGCAATTTAAAAAAACATTTGTGTATTAGTAGTAATATTTTATTCCCTTAATTTATAATAAATTATTCCTTATGTATTCAGCTCGTGCTACTCTCCCTAAATTATATAAATCATTGCCTACATCTGGATCTGAAAACAAACAATATATGGTATTTCTTGGCACATTTATTTAGTTTATTTTTATACTTCTGGCAATATCAATTCGTCTGGATCTTCATATTCTACTTCGTCTCTTGCTAATATTATATTTGCATCAAGTGCAATATTATGAAGTACACAACCCGTATAAATTATATTTGAAGCTCGAATTGGGTGATACAGCAATGTCCTATGTTTTGAAAGACATCTGAACCTTCCTTTCAAAATGCCATTAGTTCTTTCAATCACATTTCGGACAGATGTTAGTTCCGTATTGAATCTTGCTTCAGGAGTATTTTCACCAGGGTTACCGAATGGAGTAAACAACCAGGGTTCCAAAGGATAACCGCTATCTCCTAAAAAATTATTATTGTTAACTTAAGACAAATTTTATCCATTCAAATTTGTGTAATTGACACAAACCAATTAAATGTGTTTGATTATCACCGTTTTCATAATTTCTCTTTAAAAAACGTTTAACACTGCTGTTATATATTTCATTATTATATTTCAATATATTTCCGTTTGGCGCTACTAAAGTGTATTCGTGCGAAATGGACTAGCGCGCCACTGGAGAAACGGACGGTGTGACTAAACAGGACGGGTCTTGGATTTTTGGCACTTATGTTGTACATGTCGTTGAGGTTGCAAATAAAATAGTTGGTGAATGGTGCATCCGAGTTACATTTATTTCATACACTCCCACAAACACAACAGAATTGGCGACGAGGATAAAAAAAAAAGAGGTACAAGTTCCGAAGCAGCACGTGGTCACCTGGACATCTCTTTAACGGCATATCAAGGGCAAGTCTATTTAAAATTATTCTAAATAATGGCTCCTACTACTACGATACAAACGGTTTTCAATATAGAGCCGTATGAAACCAGAACATCGTGGACACGATGGGTTTCGCGCCTAGAAGGCGCATTTAAAGTTTTTGATGCACCAGACAATAAGAAAATATATTACTTATTGCATTATATGGGCGCTGATGCGTACGATATCTTAAGTGATAAATTAGCACCTATAAAACCAGAAAAGAGTACCAAGACTTAGTGGATATAATGACGTTACATTTCTGCCCAGAGCCGCTAGAAATAGCCGAAAATTACCGTTTTCACTTAAAGAAACAGGGTGAAGGCGAATCAATCAAGGATTTTTTCACAACTTTGCAAAAACTAGCTATAAATTGCAAATTTGGGGCGTATCAGTCGACCGCCTTAAGAAATCAGCTGGTTTTCGGATTGAGAAGTGAAAGAATACAAAGCCGTCTACTAGAAACGAAGAAGTTAACCCTGGAGAAGGCGTTGGAAATCGCATACGGGATGGAACTTTCCGCACGTGACGCAGCGTTCCTGCACAAACCAACTTCTTCTACCATTGGGACTATCAACCTGCAGAAACCCGCTGTGCGAGTTAAGTACAATTCCAAATCCGCGAATAAAAATACAAATCGTTCAAAAAAATGTTTAAAATGTTTCAGATGTGGCGCTTCCGATCATCTGGCGAACGTATGCAGCAAAATCAACACAGTGTGCAGTTTTTGCAAGATAAAGGGTCATTTGCAGTCAGTTTGCAGGAAAAGAATGGCTCAAAATAATCATGCTCAGGTGAACTATTTAGATGTGCTTGATATAAATACAATCTCTAAAGAAAATTCTAATCGAAACTTGCAAAATGATTTATCAAATAAAATTATGATTGAGTTATTAGTTAACAATGTTCCTGTAAAAATGGAATTGGATACGGGGGCTGCTGTATCAATCATGAGCTTGTGCGATGTACAAAATCTTTTTAAAGAAATTTCGATCCAACCAACCAATGTTCAATTAGTTTCTTATTGCCAAAATAAATTAACTGTTTTAGGCTTTATTACAGTCAATGTAAAGTATAACAATTTGCAAAAAGATTTAAAACTGTTTATTGTTGATCAGGGAAAATACCCTTTAATTGGAATGGACTGGATAAGACAAATACAAATTCAAATACCCCAAGGGGAATATATTCATTCTGTCAATGTAGATAAAAAATTGCAAAATTTATTTTCAAAATACCCGGAACTTTTTGAAAAGAAATTAGGAAAAATTAAAGAAGTTCAAGTTGAACTTAAAATTAAAGATAATGTAACCCCTGTATTTTGTAAAGCACGTCCAATGCCGTTTGCACTAATTAAAAAAGTGGAAAAAGAATTGAATGAAATGGTTAGGGATGGTATCCTAGAAAAAGTTGAAACTTCACGTTGGGCTTCGCCGATAGTACCGGTGCATAAAACTGGCGGTAAAATTCGAGTTTGCGGTGATTTTAAAGTTTCAATAAATCCATACTTGTTAATTGATGAGCATCCATTGCCAACAATCGATGAATTATTAGCTTCAATGGCGGGGGGCGATAAATTTTCGAAAATAGATTTAAGTAAAGCTTATTTACAATTAGAGGTCCGTCCGAGCGATAGGCATTTACTGACCTTAAATATATGTAAAGGGTTGTATCAACCAACTCGTTTAATGTTTGGGGTAGCGTCTGCTCCAGCTATTTGGCAAAGGGAGATAGAAAAAATCTTACATGGGATACAAGGGTTAGCAATTTTTATCGACGATATAGAAATTACAGCCCCTGATGATGAAACTCATTTTCAAAGATTAGAAAAAGTTTTGGAAAGATTACAAAAATTTAATTTAAAAATTAATATAGATAAATGTACTTTCTTGCAAAATAAAATAGAATACTCCGGGTATGTCATAGATAAACATGGGATTCATAAATCAAAATCTAAAGCAGAGGCTATTGAAAATATGCCACGTCCTAAAAATAAAAAAGAACTGAAATCTTTTCTCGGATTGGTAAATTATTATGGAAGATTTTTAAAAAATGCTAGCACTATTATGTACCCGCTAAATAAATTAACTAAAGATAATATTAGATTTACATGGAGTAATCAATGCGAGCGGAGTTTTAAAATCATTAAAACAGAAATGCAGTCTGATAGTTTTTTAGTACATTACGATCCGAAATTACAAATTATTTTATCTACAGACGCCAGCCTTTATGGGGTGAGCGCAATTTTGTCACACATATGTGAGGATGGTGTAGAACGTCCTGTATACTTTGCTTCTCAAACACAGCAAAAGTATAGCCAAATTGACAAAGAAGCTTATGCAATCATTTACGGTGTAAGAAAATACTACCAATTCCTTTACGGTCGAAAATTTATTTTGTATGTAGATTGTCGTCCTTTATTACAAATTTTCAGCATGAATAAAAATTTACCTTTGTTAACAGCTACGCGTATGCAACATTATGCAATATTTTTGCAAGCTTACCAATACGATATTCGTTACAAGAACACTAAATTACACGGCAACGCCGATGCGTTATCTCGTCTTCCTGTAAATTCTGATGAAATGATAGATTTTGATACGTCCGACGTAGTTGAAATTAATCAAATATGAACTCTACCTGTTACTACACAATTGCTACCGCAGGAGACAAAAAAGGATCAGTTCTTGTTACCATTGCTACAAGCGCTCAGACAGGGGGGGCAAATTCCTAAAGAAATTCGATTTAATATTGAACAATTAGAGTTTAGCTTGCAACAAGATTGCATTATGAGGGGTTTAAAGGTAGTAATACCTTACAGTTTACGCAATAAAATCTTAGAAGAATTGCATTCAGCTCATTTTGGCATAGTAAAAATGAAATCGTTAGCAAGAAGTTACTGTTGGTAGCCGGGTATTGACAATGATATAGAACAATTTTTAAAAAAATGCACCGATTATAATAAATATAAACACAATCCCAAAAAAGTTACACACCATTGGCATTACCCTACAGCACCGTTTGAGAGAGTTCATGTAGATTTCGCGGGACCTTCTTGCGGAATTTATTTTTTTATACTTGTAGATGCATATTCAAAATGGCCGGAAATACATATTTTAAACAAAATTACAGCTTGTAAAACAATAGAAATTTGCAGAAAAATTTTTTCGTCTTATGGATTACCACGTTTGTTGGTCAGTGACAATGGGACTCAATTTACAAGTTACGAATTTCAAAATTTCCTTAAAATAAATGGTATCCAACACAGATTAACGGCACCATATACACCCAGTACTAACGGCCAAGTCGAACGTTTTGTACAAATGTTAAAAGATTCTCTAAAAAAAATGAAGAGTGATAAAAATAATTTAGAATTACACCTAAATAAACTGCTCCTACAATACAGAAAAATACCGCATTGTGCTACAGGGCTTTCACCGTCTAAGCTATTTCTAAATAGAGAAATTCGTTCCCGTATTGATTTAGTACAGCCAAATTAACAAAATAAAATGAATGACAAAGTTGTACAAGAAAATGAATTTCGAAACTTAGAGATAGGTGCAAAAGTAATGGTACGTAATTATAATAGAGATTCAAAATGGGTTCTTGGGACAGTTGTTGAAAAATTAGGCAACTTACATTATATAGTTTTAGTAGAAAATGGGCAAAGATGGAAAAGACATGTTAATCAATTATTTAAGATTGGAAAAAACAATAATATAGTTGATGATAACCTTAGTAACGAAATTATTCCTAAATTTGATAAAGATTTTGATAAATCTGATGTTGCACAAGCTCATGACAATGACACAGGAGGTTCCGAATTAAATCTAAATCCTCACCTAGATGACAATGCAGCTACTACAAATGATTCTGTAAACGTAGAGTCAAATAAAAATGATTTAGTACCTTCTGTACCGTTGCGTCGTTCCCAGAGAGAAAGGAAGCCGCCAGAGCGTTTAATGTATCATTAAAAATGTATATTTTGTATGTGTAATTAATAATATTGATAATATAGATATACAGGGTGTTAATACTAAGTTGTACCATCCGAAAACGGCAGTTAAAACTCATTGAGATAAACAACTTTTCTTAGTTCAAATTTTTGATTTGGAGCCCCAGTTCATAGTTATTGGCGTTCTTTTGTTTTTCGAAAAATCGTCATTTCTCCCTTATTTTAAGAGATATTGAAAAAATACAAAACTTTCAGCATTTGCTTTTAGTTCTCTAAAACTTTTGTATTTACAATTATTTTCTATTTTATCAAATAACAAAATGGCGACTGATCAAAAATTTCAAAACAAGATATTTTGAAAACCACTCGATCGATTTTTGAAAATAAAACATTTATAAAATCCTTATACTATCTACTGACATATGCATGAAACATTTTTTTTCGATCTGTCGAAAAAAAATTTTTATTCAAATTTAATTACAAGATAAATTTTAACAAACTGCGTTTTGAAAATCAAATTTAGTACCTCCCTTGCAGTTTCATTGTTCATTGTATTTTTTCTTGTATGTTTCTTGTTTTTCTTGTTTATTTTTTTGTTTAATGGCAGCAAGCCTACTTTTTTAAAATTATTATTGCAGTTTGTTAAAATCTATCTTGTAATTAAATTTCAATAAATTTTTTTTTTGACAGATCGAAAAAAAATGTTTCTGGCATATGTCAGTAGATAGTATAAGGATTTTATAAATGTTTTATTTTCAAAAATCGATCGAGTGGTTTTCAAAATATCTTGTTTTGAAATTTTTAATCGGCCGCCATTTTGTTATTTGATAAAATAGAAAATAATTGTAAATACAAAAGTTTTAATGAACTAAAAGCAAATGCTGAAAGTTTTTGTATTTTTTCAATATCTCTTAAAATAAGGGAGTAATGACGATTTTTCGAAAAACAAAAGAACGCCAATAACTATGAACTGGGGCTCCAAATCAAAAATTTAAACTAAGAAAAGTTGTTTATCTCAATGAGTTCTAACTACCGTTTTCGGATGGTACAACTTAGTATTAACACCCTGTATAGTTTTAAGAATATCTATGTTAACTTTTGTATATAAATGTTGAACTAATTAATGTAAGAGCTTACATATATGTATTGTATTTTCTTTTCGCTAAGAAGAGAGAGAGATGTTATATATTTCAATATATTTCCGTTTGGCGCTACTAAAGTGTATCCGTGCGAAATGGACTGGCGCGCCACTGGAGAAACGGACAGTGTGACTAAACAGGACGGGTCTTGGATTTTTGGCACTTATGTTGTACATGTCGTTAGAAGAGGTTGCAAATAAAATAGTTGGTGAATGGTGCATCCGAGTTACATTTATTTCATACACCCCCACAAACACAACAACTGCTCATCTGCCAAATTGCCGCATCATGAACAGAACCAGGGAATCGGGCAGAACATGCAATAATTCTATTATTGGAGTCACAGATCTTTAAAAAAATTTTCTTGAATTATAAATAGATTAAAACATAACAAGATAACACATACCAACATTACATTTATAGAATGCTTCCCTTTTCTGTTAATGTAGACGAATGGGGGATGGTCATTATCAGTAACAGGTGGAGCTATAATATCAACGTGCGTCCCATCAATTACACCTACAACACCTCGACATCCCCACTTTTCATAAAATCTAAAATAATTACATTATATTATAAGAATAACTTAAGATTATTCATGTATATTTACCCTGTTTTAACTATATTTTGTTCTTCAATTGTACAAGGAAATTTAACATATTGTGATAATAAATTTGTCGCTGTTAAATGGCATATTTCATGTATAATGCGACTTACAGAGCCTTGGCTGAGTGATATGGAGTAATTTACTCCAATGGGATTTTGGAATGATCCTGTTGCCAGAATGTTCAACACTGCTAGGACCTACAGACGTAGTATTTTTTGTAATATGTATATATAAACATAAATTTCTACGTTTTAATACTTTAATATGCAAGGGAATTCGCGAATTTGATGGATGGTAAAATGGTTCAATATTTGTAATAAAATTCATAGCCCATTGCTGATCCAATCTGTACATTTGTTTAAAATGTGCAACGGGAATATCAAATAGATTTCCCAAATCTCGTATATGTCTGCCCAGTATACGCAAGTAGTTTCTAAAATAAGGTTATTTTTTAATTAGATGTATGTAATAACACAATTTTTTAAATTACCTGTTATGTTCTTCTTCAATTAGTAGCGCAATATGTAAAACATTCACATTTCGATTCATTTTCACTAAAAGTTCACTACTTATAAATACAAGATACAAATCGTATTGCTACTGTCAGTCACAATGTGATCGTAAGGTTTACAAGAAATCGTAAGATATTTTCGAGTGATCGGAAGTAGTCAAATTGCATAGAATTGCTCTTGTCTCGTATCTCACTACGAGTCTTACGAGAACAACTTACGAGAGCTTACGATACTGCTTAGAATTGCACCATTAGTCAAGAAAAAGGTAATTTATTTAATTTATTGTCCTACGGATAATATGATTGCAGATATGATGACCAAACCATTGGGAACTATAAAATTGAAGAAACATCGAGATGGGTGCAATTTGGTACTTCATGAATGATCTGAGCGATACAATCGTTGAGAGGGGGTGTTGAAGAATTGAAGATACAACGGTTTCCTGCTCTACTAGAAATCACAGCTACTATGAACCTTTTTTTTTCAATAAAATAAATTAATATAATCTGTTCAGTCTTAACGTGGTCTTAACTTTGATATTTATTCTTAATTATTAAAGAATACCATTGCTATATCCTTTCAAAGTCCAATATATATATATATATATATATATATATATATATATATATATATATATATATATATATATATTTGTATGTATACCGGGTGTCCCAGCTCGACCAACACATGAGAGATTTACATAGGAAATCAGTTAATTATGAATAGTACCTATCTCCCCAGTGCAAGATATTAACTTGAAATTTTGTATGCTTATTGGGGAATATTATTTCTATGGATTACAGTTATTTGAAATATGTAATTTCGTCTGCAAGACGAGATTTATTAAATTATAAAATTAAACATTTTCGTTCAAAATCAGTAGGCCATGGAAATAAAAGAAAAAATCTAGGTGACAGTTCTGACAGTTAATGACATGCCATTGTAGATATTTACATTTTTGTAATATTGGTATATTATTTAACAAAAATAAACTAAATTCACCTTAAATAATATTAAAATACAGGGAATAAGAATTAAAATCAGTGATACTTCATTAAACTGACAGATAAATAATTTCTTTTATTTCCATGGCTGTTTGATTTTGAACGAAAATATTAGATTTTAAATTTAATAAATCTCGCCCTGCAGACGAAATTGCATATTTCAAATAAGTGTGATCCATAGAATTAATATTCTCTGATAAGTATACAAAATTTCAAATTAATATCTTGCACTGGGGAGATACTATTCATAATGAACTGATTTCCCATGTAAATCTTCCATGTGTCGGTCGAGCTGGGACACCCGGTATATATATAGGCTGGCTGGTTTTCATTGTCCAGGTCATATCTCCTGAAATATTATATATACAAGAAAAAGCTAAATAGGAAACTTGTGTAACAAGACCTGGTCCATGGCCTACTGATTTGGCGGAAATATATATATATATATATATATATATATATATATATATATATATATATATATATAACTTCCTTGATCATTTCTCTAATTGTCCCACAACATGTTGGTGTCTATCTCTTAAGGACGAAAAGTTTGTAACTGTGTGATAATTCTATTACAAAACTGAAAATCTACGTGTTTGTTATTCACAGTTTATTTTTTTTTAATATTTGTACAAATAATATTTATCATTATTTTGAATCAGTGCTCGCAGAATATATGGACAAATTACTTTCCGAAGGTATGACATTAATATCTTAATTAATAAAGATATGAGAAGTTAAAGTGAAAAAATATTTTAAATTTGAAATGAAGCATTTTTATGGGCAATTCTCAATTCGTTTAGTGTTCGTAAGATATTTATATTATTTTATTACGTTGTTTTGTTGTGTGGAATAAAAAAAGAGTGTGTGCTACATGGCGTAAAGTTGTATACTGGTCCTCAATAAATATCCAGCCTCGACTGCGTTTCGGCCGTATACATAACCTTCGGACCAGAAAAGAACAAATTTTCTACCAAGCAGCACAAATAACTATTTGTAGCATATGCACGCAAAACGAGCCGAAAATTGCCTGCAAAACACATTTTTGCTTCATTGGGATTGCGATATTTTTTCTCCCTAGAAATACTTTGCTTCCCTCCCCCGACTGTTGTTATTTCAAAATTGAATTTTCTTCCCTTGGCACATAATATACTATATTTTCTTCAAACGTCATAAAAGTTATATCTTTTGTAACGTGATTAACAAAATATAAATCTAATTTCTACGCGGTCGGAATAGAAATGTAGTTATTTCTACATAGTCGGAATAGAAGTAAAATAAGTGAGTATCCATAGGAACTATGTAGAAACAGAAAATAAGATATAACTTGTACAATAGAAACCTGTAATAGTAGTAACCCTAAATGTCACTATAAAACTAAATAAAAGTTAGGTACTAAAAACTACTAACTGATAACCAACAAATTGAACGTCGAGTAGATAAGTAGGTACTTTTTAAAATATTTACATTTGAAGAAAAAATAGGGCACGAGCATGCTGTTATCGTTTGGGCCCAAGCACCTCAGTGGCCATGGTCCAGAAAAGAGTGGGAACTTTAAAAAGACGTCATGGAAAGGATGGTGATTAATTTAATAAAGAAAATATGTATAAAATATTTTTATAATTATTTGCATTACATTTTGATATGTTTTAATAAGTTAATAATATTGAAATTGTCCTTAAGATTATTGACAATTTTATATATCAGCAGCATGTCAGCAATAGTTCTTCTCTGTTCTAATGTTTCTAGGTTAAATTCATTTATAGTATCTAGGTTATTTGTTTTATCAAAAAAAAATATATTTTAACATATTTATGATCCATTTCTGAATTGATTCTAAATTTTTTGTATTTTTATTGTTAACTGGAATCTAAGTTTGCGTTGCATATTCAACAGTAGGTCTTATTAAAGATTTATAGAGCAACAAGAGCTTTTAGAATATCCCTGTATCAAATTCAGTAAATATTTTATGTACATCTAACGTTAAAAATGTTTTTGTTTGTGTTAAACGTTTCTTTTTGTTGCACTGATTATTTTTTTTAGAGCTGCCTTATTGATACTAATGTAATTATGTATAAAATTTATTGATGCGTCAATATCCTATAAAATGACAGTAATTTGATATATGAGAAAAGTAATCCAACTTACATTTGCAATTGCACATTTGAAAAAAGTTTAAAAGAATAAGTGAAAATGTTTGCCGGAAAAAGGCGGATGATTGCGGTACTTTGTACATCTAGGGGCTTTGTGTAGAACTACGTACGAGCGCTCCAAGTGCCATGTAGCTGAATTACGTGCAGGAAGCAACGCTGCCGACATGATGTCGGTAACGTAAAGGAGAGAGTATCTTCAATTACTTTGTTTTTATACTTTAGAGGTCGTTCAAGTGTTATTTAAACACATCGATGACGGCCATGTACATAACATATTTTTGAAATACTTATTAACTCTGCTTAATAACAGATAGCAGCTTGTTAGTAAAAACCATTGATTTTATATAGGTACTAGGACACTTCTTAAGGCAGGAAAGGTTATACTAACGTTAGTTTCCAATTAAAATGTTAGATGTCCCTAGTGCAGTTAATACAAATCCGATGTCTACTCTACCTATATTGAATGAAAGGTGTACTGCCTTTAAAAGTTCTATTTAGCAATACAAGAACATTCTAGGTAAAAATAAATACACGCCGCTAGCAGGTGAGATAATTGAGAGGGTTAGATGGCAGTCCAATTAAGTAAACTGTTAAAAGTCATTTATTATTAATTGTAAGTATAAATAAGGTCCTCACCCCGTTCTATTTTGTGCATATTTCGATGAATCGGTTTGAATTGTTATAGGTGCGTTTATATTGTTTTTGATTTTCGAGGTAACTGCTGTTTATAATATTTTTTTTTATTCTGATTTATATTTATTTATAATAATTTATTCATTTCCATCCTGTTTCTCTGTGATTCAGTTTAAGCTGTTTATATTATTATATATTTTTTTTTATTTATTATTACAGTTTTTTATATTTAAAAAGTGGTATATGTATGTAAAAAAATATTTAAATTAAAAATTATGTTTCAGTACTCGTCGGAGTTCAATAATTTAAATTTTCTTGTCTTAAATTAAATTAAAATTTTGTAAATTATTACCTATTTTGTTTGTTAAATATTAAATTAATAAAACTAAATTATGTTTATTCCAATAAAATATATACCTTGAGTAAGAATTTGAAACCATTGGCATCATTTGATTCTCTATAGCGATTTTTTTCGTAAAACAGTTTTTTCTCATGCTTTCTAAAAATGAGTAACGTCAATTTCAAAGAACGGTGTATTATCAGGTTTTGCTTTAAACTTAGGCACAGTGCAATAGAAACTTTTACTAAACTTACAAAGACAATGTTATTTCAAGAGGCCAGGTTTGTCAGTGATTTTAAATATTTTCAGAAGGAAAAGAGTCGATTGAAGATGAAACATGAGCGGGAGGCCTTCATCTTCTAGAACTGATGAAAATCTCGACAGAATTTGGGATCTTGTGCATTCATTCAATTTGATTCACTCCACCGTTCATCACATTAATTAATTGGGGAAGAGAAAAATCTGCGCAAAAATAGTTTAAAAAGAAAGAGAATTTACCCAGAAAAAAGCATTCCTATAGACCACGTTAATGAGGTTAAGATTTACATTTGGCGCGAAACCCTAATTTAAATCTGAGTGTATGCATTTCTTATATGGGTGTGCATTTTCAATTCACGATATTAAAGCATTTTGACGATTCTTAATTATAACATAGGGTTTTTTTATATTTCAAAACATTACTCTTTGCTTTCCGTACAGAAAAAGTACAAATAAAAGAATAAAATTAAGAAAAATTTGATTTTAAAGAAAGTAGTGTCGCAAATAATAACATATGTCGTTACTTGGTGCAGCAGGTTAAAAACGCCAAGTTAAAGTGACAGGTTCAACTGCATACTAAAGAGCTACGACATACGTTTTCAGAAATTTGCACATACTGATTAAATTGAAGTTTATTTAATAATATTATGCTTTTGGGTGTGTATATTACATTAGAAGATAGATAAAACATTAGAGATTAGTAATTATAAGGTTTAATAGATTTTCACTTTATAATACTTTCTAACAGTTTAAAGATAGCATATTTTTATTCCCATAAGAATAACATGGGCGTATAAATCGGCAGATGCGAGTTAGGATTTCAGTTTGAATTTGGCGCCACAAAATGACCGTTCTTCCTCACTTTGGAACATTTCAAAACATTTAAGCGGCTGTAACCGACCAGCTGGAGGTGGTTCCTGTATCCGAGTTTAATTGTTGCCTGTGTGGCTTCCTAAGGAGGTTATTTTGAGGAAGACAATATTGAATTGTAATTATATTGGTACAATTTAAAAAAATCAATCTTATTACTTAATTTACAAACCTCGTATTTTATTTCTAACTATGCGAATTATATATTAGAAAATTGTACATAACTTCTTTTGAAGTTGAATATGCCCAAGCTCCTGCCAACGTTGATGTTTGTCTGCCAGGATAATTGATACTAAATACGCCCAACAAATTTAGTAGAATTTTTAGAGCGAATGTTGCACGAAGTGACGGTGTGGTAACGATGGTATAGTACGACAAAAGATCTCAAGTTGACGTTTAAATTGTTTTATGGTTGTGGTATCTATTCAAAGTTTTGCTCCAGGTACCCAGCTAAGCACTGGATTTGGAAATCCCAAAGTAATATTAGCATGCCTAACTTAATATAGATGGATTACTGTACGACATGGAAATAACTAGACAGGGATGTATTTAAAATTTTAATACCGTTAATTTCTTAGCAATAATCATTATCTTCGTGAAATTGCAAACAATTTTTGCATAAAAACGAAACTGCTATAACATAATGTTCTTATTACCAAGAGTACATCAACGTTACTACAACTTGTGCCAATTATTAAAATATTTTTCATAAAACATGGTATTAAAATTTTAAATACTTCCCTGTCTAGTTATTTCCAGGTTGTACAATAATCCATCTATATTAAGTTAGGCATGCTAATATTACTTTGGGATTTCCAAATCCAGTGCTTAGCTGGGTACCTGGAACAAACAGTGTGTTCTAATGGATTTCGTACAATTCTATACCCTATAGCGAACGCATAAAGGTCACATTTCTTTCAATTCTTTCACTCAGGGAAAAACTTTGAATAGATACCACAACCATAAAATAATTTAAACGTCAACTCGAGATCTCTTGTCCAACTATAGGTAATACGTATTAAAATATTTATTTGTTATACACGCGTCACTCAAAGCAAAGAGCTGATTGAATAATAAGTGTGATAACAAACCAAACAGCCATGGCAACCGTATTATGTTTAATTTTTTGCTTCAACTTTAGAGTCTCTACTTTTATTTATTTTTTTATTTTCTATATTTTATTTGTATACATTAAATAATATTTATCATTTTTAAAGTAACACAGTTTAAAATATTTTACAATTTATTTATTTTTCGTGCTACCGTTTGCGTAATTTTACCTTACTTCCATAGCAACATAAGTCGTAAGTTACTAATAACTAATAATGTTATAGAAAATAACTGTCCTACAGGCAGGCTCACTATGAAAATCATACGAATTTCATATTCATTTGATCGTCGAACGAATAAATTTAAATATAAAAAGTTGCAAATAAATAAATCTGAACTATCATATTTTACAAATAATTTAACTTTATTTGAAGTTAATTGCTGCTTGTGGCGCGAAAAATATAATAAGCGACTCAGAATTTAAGTACGTACTAAAACTATTCTCAACGGTAACATGAACTTCAGTTCCGCTGGCTCCACCTCAGATCATACCTTCTCAAAAATTATAATGTACTTACATTCCATGTAGCTTAAATAGCTGTTACAGTTACACATTTATAAAAATATGTACTTGCATTTTAATACAATTAAATGTGACTTATTTTTTTTCAGTCATAAAAATACTTCTGTTTATAATGTCCTTTCTGCAGTCGAATAAGGATATTTGTCCTTTTTTCTAAGTAATGGATTTTTTAATGAATGCTTCTGAATCATTTTTTTTATTAAAAATGTTACCTGTCACGCCAAAAATATAAAATTTGAAAATTTAAAATAAAAATAGCAGGTGGACTTAAATAGGTACGCTACCCCTGTCTTAAGAACTAGCTATAAATTTATTAATGTGCAATAAGAAGAATGATTAAGGTTAATTATTACTTGTTATATCTATTTTATTGTCAAAATATTAATTTTTTTATTCATAATTTTAAAGTTGAAAAACGCTTAGTACTTATTACTTAAAATATAATACTGAACATTTTTATTAGTCCTACGGCGAGTTCCAGCAATATAATCTAATTTTAATTATCTTCTTGATTTGAGGCAATTAGTATTTAATAAAAAATTGGATGATAGTTTTCTATTTATAAATTAAGCCAATTAAGAGAATGCACAGGTAACCAATTATAACAAAAATTTAGAACAATATTGACAAAAAATAGAACGTCGTTACGTCGCCAGTCCACCTATCGTTCTCGAAAACGTGTGACGGACTACGGCGTTACCTTCGCGTCATACAATGTAAAATACATCGTCACAGCCAATAAAACAGTAACTCATGCAAAAACACAATAATTAGTCGATAAGTACCGTATAATAAAATATACAAACGCTGTCGCACTATTCGTTTCCAAATCTCGGGCGCCACTCTACGTAACGGTAGAGACGTCTAACTCGCAAACTTCCTGTGACGACGGTTACGGATATCCCAATGGAGAAAAATGTCCACGGTACGAATCCTCTTCCGCGGCTCACGAAGCAAAATGACTACACCCGGATTCGAGGATTCTTTCCACGCCGAAATTAATTCAAAATTATCTCGATAGTGGTAGCACAATCACTAGTTTTTCTCCGCCCCTAGTAATCGAAATTCACAAATTATCGCAACTTACGCACAACTCGTTCACGGGATAAAAATTTACATACACACGTTTCGCTCTCACAAGAGTGTGAAAAACGCCAAAACACTATTTGAATTTTCCCATAAATACTTCACTTCCACCTACCTTACGTTCACCAGTGTAAGGATAGGAAAACAAATGAATATAATTCAAATAAAAAAACTCTGCTTCACAACTTTTATTTATTACGTGTTTACTTGGCCAAAAACTCACTCAAAAAAGCCCTGACTCGGTCAACGACCGCGCTTTTATAAATATTCACCCCTTCCCGTCCGTACCTATCATCAGAGGTGAACATAGTCACAAATCAATTACAATATAAATATAAAAATAAATAACATTTAAAATACAATATATACAGTAATAAAAACACTTACTATTGCCTTAGATCACTAAATGAGATAATTTCGCCACGTGAAATTAACCGAACGAGCAATTTGACTTCAACCCAAACACATATTCGATGGTTATGTTTTTCAAAATTCCACTTTCCCAAAAACAACTGCGATGTGTTTGGCACTACATTACGTAGAACATTGTCTTGCATCTCATGGTGTTCAAATCAAGAAAATCAGAGTGGTGATTTACAGTACAACTTCAAAAAAACACAATTTAAACAAATAAACCGCCATGTTGTTCTGCCATGACTAGACATCCGGTCGCGAACTTTTCCGCTAGAGCAGTTGCACCAGGTTCTACACGTTCTCCGGTATCCAGTCGGTGATGTCGTCGAGTTACTCGCGAGGAGACAATGGTGAATTCGACGAGACCGTTCCCATCAGTTCGAGTGAAGAACAGTGGTTGCGTTTATCGTAGGTGGACCTACATGACGATCAGCGGTGCGTGTCGCCACTTCTGCAGCAGTGTTGACGGCACCTACTGTCGTTGAGTTACTCCCGGCGCCCTCGTCTCTCGACGTTCCATTCTTTGAATTTCTGGGTCACGTTTCCAGGTATTGGTAATGGACTGTAGGAATAGTCTCCTACAGTTCATTACCATTAAACACTCAAAAATTTTATCAAATTTTGGCATCAGTTTGAATCACGTTGGCTGTATACTTAGGCCTTGGTTTTGCAAACAAACCTTAAAAAACATACAAAGAAAAAATAGGTTACGATATACAGCGTATGAACTCAATGTACACCGATACGGAACGTCTTTGGCCGTTCGTCGGGTGTAGAACTCGCCAACCATGGTACACAATCACAGATCGACAAACACAATGGGACGTAAAACGTGTGTTTGTTTGATACCAGGTGTGAAGTCTAAAAAAAAAAGAAGTTATCACTAGACAAGCTTCATTACTGCCAATCCTCTTCAATGAGCCAATGTTCCTCCATCTGAGGTTGCCAAACTGTCTACAGATGACTAACTTCTGGATCTTATTCGCCCCAGCAGCTCATACGCTCTTCTTCGTGCTCAATATCCCGACTAAAAGCCCTAAAAAAAAACTTGACACACCTGTGTCCTATGGCTCCCATGATCCTCGGCATCACTCTCGCTACAGTAGCCCTGTCGCCTTACTCCGTGCTCGATATCCAGACGAACCCAAGGTGCCGTCGACCCACGCGAGAAAGTCCCCGGCCAACTACTGTACGGGGTAACGGCCCGACACAACCCTTGTCGCTATAGCAGCTGTACGGGGTTACGGCCTTAAAAAAATAACTCGACACTACCTGTGTCCCAAGGCTTCTGATCCTTGTCATCTGTATTCTTCCGATACTCCCTATCCCTTGCTCGTGCCAGTAACAGCTGGTGTAACTACGCACATACTGACGATGTCTCGAGACATATCTGGCCAGTAGAACTCTAGCATCACTCTGACTATGGTCTTTGCGGTTCCCAAATGGTCAGCTTCTGTACAGGCTGGATTGGCACTCATCGCCTCTTTCTGCATGACCGATGGAACGTACTGCTTCCATGCACGATGTTCTTTTTTTCAGAAAGTTTTTAATTCAATTTCTACTGGTTGGAAATCACAGGTCCCTGCTCGGGCGTCAAAAATTATGTTGACGCTTCGTCACAAGGTAGTAGGTCGGACCAGTGGCGGATTTGTACATTTGCCGCCAGTAGGCTACTGAAATTTTGCCGCTCCTACTGACTACAAGTGTCAGTTAATTACCGTCAAAAATTATAAAAATTTGTGACTAACAGGCTAAGAATTTGCTTTTTAGTTCTTAAGTATAGTTTTGCTAAAAGGCACAATCAATCGTCAAAATATATTCACAGACAAAAACATCCAGCCCATCAAGTCTCTTGAAGTTCTGAATATCTTGCATGAAAAAGTACAAAAGTGAAAACATGAGTTATGGATAATAATAACAATAATGAAGCTATTTCTATTACTACTAGTAGTAATAGTGATTATTCCACACACGTCATTTTCACCCAATCAGAATGCTTCTTTTGATAACCTCGGGTAGTTTTCTTTTGAAGTATTGCCCTTCGTTAAATAATTAAGTAAATATAATTCGAGCTATGAATTTAATTGGAATAATTTACTCATAATTCCTGCGAAGTAACGACTGTCTCACTGTCTGTTACTATGCAACAACTATTCGTAAATTTTTCCCATAAATTAATGGCTCTTATTATATTACTTATGATTAAATACAAATCATTTAATATTTTGTAAAACAATCTATATTTATCTATTAAGATATATATAATCAAGAACATATATTATTGTTTTAATGTGAAACTCTTTATTTCAAGTACAAAGCGTGCCCTCGCACGTGGGCGGCCAAATATTATTTTTAAATTTTCGCAAATGATTTAATAAATAAATAAGTAAAATTTAAAAATAATTTTAAAATAGAATGCTCTGTTATATTATTTTTAATTTAAATTTATGACAAGTGTATCAAGCACATGCGCATATTATTTTTGCTCATGAATGAGGAAAACTGAGAAGCTCCACTTCTCTTTATAAATGTAATTTTTAATAATACGTAATTTTACCTTGGACGAAAAAAAATTACCTGCGCCGCAATTTCATTTACTCTTTCATATACACTTGAGGGGCGCCAAATATTTTACCGCACGTGGGCGGACGATACTGCAGAATCGACCCTGTCTATAAGATAACATATTCTAAATCTATCGCTACTAATTACATGTTGAATTGTTTGTGTGGACCTAATAACATTTTGGTATATAAATATAAATATTTTTAATTTCTGTAAGGCAAAAAAAAATCCCCAAATTTGCCGCCCCTAAAATCTGCCGCCCTTGGCTTCAGCCTACTCAGCCTGCTGGTAAATCCACCACTGGGTCGGACAGTAGCAAGATGGCAAAGGAATAAGAAGATTTCAGTCATTTCTCTTTGCTGACCATATGCATTTCAAAGTATAAAATATTTAATACCGAGAAAATTAACATAAAGTTGGGTGATATTTTTCAATACATTGTTTCCGCACGTCCTATAAGGAAAGGCGAGGCAGTTTTTAAGGCGGGACACGTATTGCTTTGTGGAATAAAAGATTATGAATCAATTGCAACATTGGGATCTTGTTTACAAACCAGTCATTTGATTGGAGCTACAAATCCTCATTTCACTGAAATTTTATTAAATGAGAATATAATTAACTGGAAAGCAAAATGTAGTTGTAAAGCAGGATTGGCAGGCAAATGCAAACATATTATTGCAATTTTGTTTAATATAAACAGATTAATAATAATCAATACTGAAATTATTATTTTACAACAAAAGTTATTATTAGGATATTTGTTTATAGATTTGTATATTACAGTTTTTAAATATCGCTTTTTGGAATAATGTCGAACTAAAATCAATGAGGTTTTAGAAAGTTAAGTATATTTTAACTGCTACTGGTAATTTACGTGGGTGAAAATTAGTTGGTAAGAAGTGATAGAATAATATTTTGTCACTTGGGGTTACAGTTTAAAACTTACAGTTTTTGAATAATATTTATTGTATTGTGGCACTGAGAAGTATCTGGCATTTATTAGTCATTATCTAAACTTGAAAATGTAATATACTCTATACATAAATTAAATCTGTTTAAAATTATATAAATTTCAATGTAACCTATCAATGTTTCCTTATTCATTTAGTTCACAAATCTGCCGCCAGACGTCACTCACTTTTTTTCGCCAATAGCAATAAATAACAACAAATTAATTGAAATAAAACTTTACTTTTTTTAAAAAAAAGGATTATTATTTTTGTTATTTGTAAAAACTGAAAGATATGAGCACAAAATTATTGCAATATAGCAATAAATAGCAAAATATTGAAGCCCTACATAGTCTTACCTTTTTCCACAGTAAGTACGCAAACATGAATTAACTTTACCTACTCATTTTGTTTCATTTATGACAATGGTTATGAGCATAAAATATGGCAATTTAGCAATAACAGCAAAAAAGAAATATTATAAAAATAATTTTATATATTGCACTATAAATACAGCTACTTCACAATACTTGGAATAAAAGAATATAATAATTAACTACAATATTAATTTTTTACGGCTCAAATTAGTGTACTAATTATTGAAGTAAGGAAATTTGAAATTCGGTAATACTTTGGTGCTAACTTATACTTAATAAAATAATAATATGAGGGTGGATTAATAGGTAGTGAGCCTTAGTCAAGAAAACAAAAACTTGTCGACAAAAATTTATTTTATCTACAACTATTGAAATATGGGTACATTATACGTGTGATACTACATATAATATACTACTCATATTACACAAGTGTAATATGAAATGTTATATTACACGCTACACTTTTCTGTAATAAATAGAGCATATAATTTAACATATAACATTTTAATAAACTGTTAATTTATTAATAATATATTTTTTATTATAAATATCAATATAAATAATTATAAATGTATAATAAATACAATTTGAATAGATAGCCATCTGTTAAGCTATATATGAACTACTCACACCTAACTGAATATTTAATAAATAATATCAGATTTTTTATATGCCTGTTAGTTGTAGATAAAGTATAGTATTTGACTCGCATAATATGGCTACATTACACTCGGATGATTAAATAAACTCGCTACCGCTCGTATTTTTAATTACATCCTCGTGTAATATAGCCAACATATTATGCTTGTTATATAATATATTATTATTTTTCAAGATAATCTCCCTGCAAGTCACACAAACAACTACACGTACACCTACACCTATACCTACATGTACCCGCACACGTACATGTACACGTACACGTACCCGTACACCTACACGTACACGTACACGTACCCGCACACGTACACCTATATCTACCAGCAAACGCAAACGCACACGCACACGTACACACACGTACATGTACACGTACACGTACACGTACACGTACACGTACATATACACGTATACGTACACGTACCCGTACATGTACACGTACACGTACACGTACCCGCACACGTACACCTATATCTACCAGCAAACGCAAACGCACACGCACACGTACACACACGTACATGTACACGTACACGTACACGTACAAGTACACGTACATATACACGTATACCTACACGTACCCGTACATGTACACGTACACGTACACGTACACGTACACGTACCCGCACACGTACACCTATATCTACCAGCAAACGCAAACGCACACGCACACGTACAGACACGTACATGTACACGTACACGTACACGTACACGTACACGTACATATACACGTATACGTACACGTACCCGTACATGTACACGTACACGTACACGTACCCGCACACGTACACCTATATCTACCCGCAAACGCACACGCACACGTACACACACACGTACATGTACACGTACACGTACACGTACACGTACACGTACATATACACGTATACGTACACGTTCCCGTACATGTACACGTACACGTACACGTACACGTGCACGTACACGTACACGTACATATACACGTATACGTACACGTACCCGTACATGTACACGTACACGTACACATACACGTACACGTACATGTACACGTACACGTACACGTACACGTACCCGCACACGTACACCTATATCTACCCGCAAACGCAAACGCACACACACACGTACATGTACACGTACACGTACACCTACACGTACACGTACACGTACCCGCACACGTACACCTATATCTACCCGCAAACGCAAACACACACGCACACGTACACACACACGTACATGTACACGTACACGTACACGTGCACGTACACGTACACGTACATATACACGTATACGTACACGTACCCGTACATGTACACGTACACGTACACGTACACATACACGTACACGTACACGTACACGTACACGTACACGTACCCGCACACGTACACCTATATCTACCCGCAAACGCAAACGCACACACACACGTACATGTACACGTACACGTACACCTACACGTACACGTACACGTACCCGCACACGTACACCTATATCTACCCGCAAACGCAAACACTCACGCACACGTACACACACACGTACATGTACACGTACACGTACACGTACACGTGCACGTACACGTACACGTACATATACACGTATACGTACACGTAGCCGTACATGTACACGTACACGTACACGTACACATACACGTACACGTACACGTACACGTACATGTACACGTACATGTACACGTACACGTACACGTACACGTACATGTACACGTATATGTATACGTACACGTACACGTACACGTACACGTACACGTACACGTACATGTACACGTACACGTACACGTACATGTACACGTACACGTACACGTACATGTACACGAACACGTACACGTACATGTACTCGTACACGTACATGTATATGTACACGTACACGTACATGTACACGTACACGTACATGTATATGTACACGTACACGTACACGTACATGTACACGTACACGTACACGTACATGTACACGTACACGTACACGTACATGTATATGTACACGTACACGTACATGTACACGTACATGTATATGTACACGTACACGTACACGTACACGTACACGTACACGTACACGTACACGTACACGTACACGTACAAGTACACGTACACGTACACGTACACGTACATGTACACGTACACGTACACGTACATTGTCACGTACACGTACATGTACACGTACACGTACATGTACACGTACACGTACACGTACATGTACATGTACACGTACACCTACACGTACATGTACACGTACACGTACATGTACACGTACACGTACACGTACACGTACACGTACACGTACACGTACACGTACACGTACAAGTACAAGTACACGTACACGTACACGTACACGTACATGTACACGTACACGTACACGTACATGTATATGTACACGTACACGTACACGTACACGTACACGAACACGTACACGTACACGTACATGTACACGTACACGTACATGTACATGTACACGTACACCTACACGTACATGTACACGTACACGTACATGTACACGTACACGTACACGTACATGTACATGTACACGTACACCTACACGTACATGTACACGTACACGTACATGTACACGTACACGTACACGTACACGTACACGTACACGTACACGTACACGTACAAGTACAAGTACACGTACACGTACACGTACACGTACACGTACACGTACACGTACATGTATATGTACACGTACACGTACATGTACACGTACACGTACACGTACACGTACACGTACATGTATATGTACACGTACACGTACATGTACACGTACACGTACATGTATATGTACACGTACACGTACATGTACATGTACACGTACACCTACACGTACACGTACACGTACACGTACACGTACATGTACACGAACATGTACACGTACACGTACACGTACATGTATATGTACACGTACACGTACATGTACATGTACACGTACACGTACACGTACATGTACATGTACACGTACACCTACACGTACATGTACACGTACACGTACACGTACACGTACATGTACACGTACACGTACACGTACACGTACACGTACACGTACACGTACACGTACACGTACACGTACACTTACACGTACATGTACACGTACACGTACACGTACATGTACATGTACACGTACACCTACACGTACATGTACACGTACACGTACACGTACATGTACATGTACACGTACACCTACACGTACATGTACACGTACACGTACATGTACACGTACACGTACATGTACATGTACACGTACACCTACACGTACATGTACACGTACACGTACACGTACACGTACATGTACACGTACACGTACACGTACACGTACACGTACACGTACACGTACACGTACATGTATATGTACACGTACACGTACATGTACACGTACACGTACACGTACATATATATGTACACGTACACGTACATGTACATGTACACGTACACCTACACGTACATGTACACGTACACGTACATTGTCACGTACACGTACATGTACACGTACACGTACATGTACACGTACACGTACACGTACATGTACATGTACACGTACACCTACACGTACATGTACACGTACACGTACATGTACACGTACACGTACACGTACACGTACACGTACACGTACACGTACACGTACAAGTACAAGTACACGTACACGTACACGTACACGTACACGTACACGTACACGTACACGTACACGTACAAGTACAAGTACACGTACACGTACACGTACACGTACATGTACACGTACACGTACACGTACATGTATATGTACACGTACACGTACACGTACACGTACACGAACACGTACACGTACACGTACATTGTCACGTACACGTACACGTACACCTACACGTACATGTACACGTACACGTACACGTACATGTACACGTACACGTACATGTACATGTACACGTACACCTACACGTACATGTACACGTACACGTACATGTACACGTACACGTACACGAACACGTACACGTACACGTACACGTACACGTACATGTACATGTATATGTACACGTACACGTACATGTACACGTACACGTACATGTATATGTACACGTACACGTACATGTACACGTACACGTACATGTATATGTACACGTACACGTACATGTACATGTACACGTACACCTACACGTACACGTACACGTACACGTACACGTACACGTACACGTACACGTACATGTACACGTACACGTACACGTACATGTATATGTACACGTACACGTACATGTACATGTACACGTACACGTACACGTACACGTACATGTACACGTACACGTACACGTACACGTACACGTACACGTACATGTATATGTACACGTACACGTACACGTACACGTACACGTACACGTACATGTACACGTACACGTACACGTACACGTACACGTACACGTACATGTATATGTACACGTACACGTACATGTACACGTACATGTACATGTACACGTACACCTACACGTACACGTACACGTACACGTACACGTACACGTACACGTACACGTACACGTACACGTACACGTACACGTACACGTACACGTACACGTACATGTACACGTACACGTACATGTACATGTACACGTACACCTACACGTACATGTACACGTACACGTACACGTACACGTACATGTACACGTACACGTACACGTACATGTACACGTACACGTACACGTACACGTGCACGTACACGTACACGTACATATACACGTATACGTACACGTACCCGTACATGTACACGTACACGTACACGTACACATACACGTACATGTACACGTACACGTACACGTACACGTACACGTACACGTACACGTACCCGCACACGTACACCTATATCTACCCGCAAACGAAAACGCACACACACACGTACATGTACACGTACACGTACACCTACACGTACACGTACACGTACCCGCACACGTACACCTATATCTACCCGCAAACGCAAACACACACGCACACGTACACACACACGTACATGTACACGTACACGTACATGTACACGTACATGTACACGTACACGTACACGTACACGTACATGTACACGTACACGTACACGTACACGTACACGTACACGTACACGTACACGTACACGTACACGTACACGTACACGTACACGTACACGTACACGTACACGTACACGTACATGTACACGTACACGTACACGTACATGTATATGTACACGTACACGTACATGTACATGTACACGTACACCTACACGTACATGTACACGTACACGTACACGTACATGTACACGTACACGTACATGTACATGTACACGTACACCTACACGTACATGTACACGTACACCTACACGTACATGTACACGTACACGTACATGTACACGTACACGTACACGAACACGTACACGTACACGTACACGTACACGTACACGTACATGTATATGTACACGTACACGTACATGTACACGTACACGTACATGTATATGTACACGTACACGTACATGTACACGTACACGTACATGTATATGTACACGTACACGTACATGTACATGTACACGTACACCTACACGTACACGTACACGTACACGTACACGTACACGTACACGTCAACGTACACGTACACGTACATGTACACGTACACGTACACGTACATGTATATGTACACGTACACGTACATGTACATGTACACGTACACCTACACGTACATGTACACGTACACGTACACGTACACGTACATGTACACGTACACGTACACGTACACGTACACGTACATGTATATGTACACGTACACGTACATGTACACGTACACGTACATGTACACGTACACGTACACGTACACGTACATGTACACGTACACGTACACGTACACGTACACGTACACGTACATGTATATGTACACGTACACGTACATGTACACGTACATGTACATGTACACGTACACCTACACGTACACGTACACGTACACGTACACGTACACGTACACGTACACGTACACGTACACGTACACGTACACGTACACGTACACGTACACGTACACGTACACGTACACGTACATGTACACGTACACGTACATGTACATGTACACGTACACCTACACGTACATGTACACGTACACGTACACGTACACGTACATGTACACGTACACGTACACGTACACGTACACGTACACGTACACGTACACGTACACGTACACGTACATGTACACGTACACGTACACGTACATGTATATGTACACGTACACGTACATGTACACGTACACGTACATGTATATGTACACGTACATCACATGTACACGTACACCTACACGTACACGTACACGTACACGTACATGTACACCAACACGTACACGTACACGTACACGTACACGTACACGTACACGTACACGTACACGTACATGTACACGTACACGTACACGTACACGTACACGTACATGTACACCAACACGTACACGTACACGTACACGTACACGTACACGTACACGTACACGTACACGTACACGTACACGTACATGTACACCAACACGTACACGTACACGTACACGTACACGTACACGTACACGTACACGTACACGTACACGTACACGTACATGTACACGTACACGTACACGTACATGTACACGTACACGTACACGTACACGTACACGTACACGTACACGTACATGTACACGTACACGTACACGTACATGTATATGTACACGTACACGTACATGTACACGTACACGTACACGTACACGTACACGTACATGTATATGTACACGTACACGTACATGTACACGTACACGTACATGTATATGTACACGTACACGTACATGTACATGTACACGTACACCTACACGTACACGTACACGTACACGTACACGTACATGTACACGAACATGTACACGTACACGTACACGTACATGTATATGTACACGTACACGTACATGTACATGTACACGTACACGTACACGTACATGTACATGTACACGTACACCTACACGTACATGTACACGTACACGTACACGTACACGTACATGTACACGTACACGTACACGTACACGTACACGTACACGTACACGTACACGTACACGTACACGTACACTTACACGTACATGTACACGTACACGTACACGTACATGTACACGAACATGTACACGTACACCTACACGTACATGTACACGTACACGTACACGTACATGTACATGTACACGTACACCTACACGTACATGTACACGTACACGTACATGTACACGTACACGTACATGTACATGTACACGTACACCTACACGTACATGTACACGTACACGTACACGTACACGTACATGTACACGTACACGTACACGTACACGTACACGTACACGTACACGTACACGTACATGTATATGTACACGTACACGTACATGTACACGTACACGTACACGTACATATATATGTACACGTACACGTACATGTACATGTACACGTACACCTACACGTACATGTACACGTACACGTACACGTACACGTACATGTACACGTACACGTACATGTACACGTACACGTACATGTACATGTACACGTACACCTACACGTACATGTACACGTACACGTACACGTACACGTACATGTACACGTACACGTACATGTACATGTACACGTACACCTACACGTACATGTACACGTACACGTACACGTACACGTACATGTACACGTACACGTACACGTACATGTATATGTACACGTACACGTACATGTACATGTACACGTACACCTACACGTACATGTACACGTACACGTACACGTACACGTACACGTACATGTACACGTACACGTACACGTACATGTACACGTACACGTACATGTACATGTACACGTACACCTACACGTACATGTACACGTACACGTACACGTACACGTACACGAACACGTACACGTACACGTACACGTACACGTACACGTACACGTACACGTACACGTACATGTACACGTACACGTACATGTACATGTACACGTACACCTACACGTACATGTACACGTACACGTACACGTACACGTACATGTACACGTACACGTACACGTACATGTATATGTACACGTACACGTACACGTACACGTACACGAACACGTACACGTACACGTACACGTACACGTACACGTACACGTACATGTATATGTACACGTACACGTACATGTACACGTACACGTACACGTATAAGGTGTTTCAAAATGAGCGCAAGATTTGAATTGACCGTCATTTTTTTTTAAGCAAGGGTGCAGGAATAATAAGTTGAAAACTGTCAAGTAGACGCATTGCGATTATTAGTCATGGAACGCTACACAAACGAACAGCGAATTTTAATATTGAAAACTTATTTCAAATGTGGTGAAAATATTGCGGAAATAGTTCGTAAAGTGCGTGCAATTTTTGGTCGACAAAATGTACCAAATTGTTCGACAGTTAAGAGACTGATCGAGAAATTCGATCGAACTGGCTCGGTTGTTTACCAGAAATCATTAGGTCGCCCTCGGTCAAGCCGGTCCATTGAAAATATTGCCTTAGTTAGTGCAAGTGTTGGTGAAAATCCAGGCCTATCGATTCGTCGCCGTTCGCAGCAACTGGCCATTTCGATAAGCAGTTTGCAGAGAATTTTAAAGAAAGATCTCCAACTGCATCCGTATAAAGTTCAATTGGCACAAGAACTTAAGCCAGGTGATCATATGCAACGCCGTACCTTTGTCAACTGGGTGTTGGACAACCAAAGAATGGACGCTGATTTTGTTAAAAAAAAATATCTTTAGCGATAAGGCTCACTTTCACGCCGAGCGACTTCCTCCTGTGGGGTTTTGTGAATTCTTCCGTCTATGTTAACCAACCAACCACAATTCCTGAGCTGAAGGAAGAAATTCGACGTGTCATTGGCGAAATTAGAGGGGTAATGTGCGAAAATGTACTTAGCAACTTCTCTAAAAGAGCAAGAGTGTGCCAGCAGAGTCGTGGCGGCCATTTGTTGGATGTTCTCTTCCACACATAATCGCCATATGTGTACTTTATAATAAAATAAAAATATTTGCAATATTCGAGTAAATTATGTGTTTTATTGAAAAATTAAATCTTGCGCTCATTTTGAAACACCCTTTACATGTATATGTACACGTACACGTACATGTACATGTACACGTACACGTACACGTACATGTACACGTACACGTACACGTACACGTACATGTACACGTACATGTACACGTACACGTACATGTACACGTACACGTACATGTACACGTACAAATTACAAATTACAAATTTTGAGCGCCATTGGAATTAGATGAGATTCCCATTTGGCGCTTAACCACCCAATTTGGCAACCTTACCAGGTCGCCGGGTGAAAGTAACAGGGGAGGGGCGACCATTTAAACTACATGACTTTTATAAAGCGTGGGATTATATTGCGTGGAATATTTCGTTTTCACACATTGCAATAATGTTTCAGCCCCCTGAGTGCCCCTCATGTTTGTATGCAAATATCAACTTTGTGTCAATAAATTGAAGTTTAAAATTTCGGGCAGATCGTAAAAAAAAGTATTTTTATACTTTGCGTTAACAATTGCCCTATTATTATATCGAAAACAGTTTAATGATATAAAATATTGTAAAACTGTTTTTGGTATTTTTGTTATATTTTAAATGCATATTGATAGAAAAATGTGTCCAATCTCATTCAACAGAATTACCATATCACTAAACAAGGAAACATGACAAATATACTCAAATTTCTTACTGAAATACACTTAATAAACTAAATATAAACACAAATACATAACTTCTTATATCAATATAAATATAACGTAAAATAAGTATAACAAACACAATGTACTAATATAATATGTGACCACATGTAACTATGTATTTAAAGGCTAATGACTTCAGTCGAAGCCTTATATCTAAATAAATAAAAAAAGAGTTACCATATTTCACCTTTATCTTTATATATCCCTAGATTACAATCTGTTAATTTTTTAATTGAAAATTTAAAGATTTTTATTAAATAAGCGAAGTAAAGTATAAAGAATAGTATGTATTTTATACTCGTTATATACGACGTATTGTTACATTCGTGTTTTTGAAACAGCTCAAGGAACAAGGAACTATTTCTTTTGAATTTATACATTTTTATTTAATTTTCATCCATAATTTCAATTTACTAATTCAGATTTATATCACGTTTTGTTAGTTATATGAAAACCAACTAGATAATAAAAATTAATAAGATTTATTCGTGTTACCTGTTTAATGGTTGCGCATATTATAATTAAAAGCTGAAAATAAAGTTTTGCAACATTATATGTTACGTAATTAAAATTATTTATTAGAAAGTATAACATTATACCTATGAGTATGGTACGTGTTTCTCTTTTAAATAGTTATAGTTACATTTTTAGTTTTAATATACTTGAAGAAAAGTGATAATAAAATTATACAATGATGGGTAGCAGGGTTTCAAATTGTAATTCGCGTGTCTTGTATATTATATAATTATAATTTATATAAGATTAGGAAGTTTTAAAAACAATGAAACGCAAAATAATATGAACTGTATTAGGACCAAAAAATCAAAAACTGAATACAAAATAAGATTGAACCATGAAATTGAACAAGAATTAGAAGGAAAAAGTTTAGTAAAAAAACAACAAAGAATATGATGTCTTGACCATGTATGGCGAGCAGAAGAAAAGAATAAAATAAGAGCAATAATCGAGTGGAGCCCAGGTGTAAGATCAAAATGATTAAGAGAAGTGGAAGAAGACCTATAAACAGCCGAAATTAAAAACTGAAAGTAAATTAAACAAGATTAATCCACTACCATAAAAATAGGAACTAGAAAATTTCAGAGGAAAACCACATAGGGGTTTTACCTCCCACTTTCATGTATGCATTTATTTATACTTTACCATTTTGTTTCTGTGTCATCTTTAGCATTTATGAGTTTGTTTTGATTTTTGTAAAATTATTATTCAGATTTTTTGTATTCCATTTTATTTTTTACTTTCATTTTTAGTGTTTCTTTTACTTTTTGTCTTCGGGTTGCTGTCACCACAAAGTGGTCCGAATCTGTACATGCTCCTCTGTAGGTTCTTATATCCGTTACTGATGTCTGTTTTCTTCTTCTTGTGACAATGACCTGTTTGTTGCTCTAGTAATATCTACGTTAGTTTGTATTCACTCGGGTGTTTAAATTTTGTGCTGTCTTATTATTTGTTATTGCTAAAATCTTTGTCTTCTTACTACTTTATGTATATAATTTTCTTTCCCTATTTGAGCATTAAAGTCTCCAAATACAAATATTGTATCTTGATAATATTTAAAAAAATCACTTTACCTACGTTGTCGTGATTGTATTGAAACAGTTTGCTTTACAAATTGCTAAGTGCCAAGGTGTCTTGATCAACAGATATTTTTCCGTCAAAATAAAAAGCTCTTGTATAGTTACAATTGTTAATTAAATTTTAATTCATATAAATATAAAAATTGGATTCATGATTCAATAATGGTTAAACAAACTTTATATAATAAAATGAAGATAACCAGGATTTTTATTCTAAATAAAAACCATGGTAATTTTATAAATAATTATTTTCTTCAAACGTCATAAAAGTAACATCGTCTGTGACGTGATTGACAAGGTTGAAGGTTGAAGTTTAATTTCTACGCCGCCGGAGTAAAAGTAAAACAAATAAGTATCCAACAAACTGCTGCCACATTATTTATTAGTAAAGTCTAAATTAAATGTACATTTTTTTTAAAGTAGCATTATGAAAATTAAATCCGCTGGCAACAGCACTAGTGATGTCTGCAACATTTTTGCAACCAAATACACTATTTGAGTGTGCAGTGGATTTATTGGGCGCTAGAATTTTTTCTGAAATATACTTTTTATTTTGTAACGATTCCTCGACATATCCTTCAGCTACAGTGTTTTTCGAACCGCCCTGTCGTTTTAGGCATGTAATGTCAGCTCCACTATCCACAAGTAATGTGGCTGAAGTTCGTTTTAGGCAATGTCCTGTGTACTCTTTCCAATTTGGTAATTGTAAAAAAAATGCTACCTCTTTTGCTGCACTACCAATTTTGTGTATCCCCATCACAACAATTCATCAATAGAGCTGGTTCTAGCCTTAAATTTTCTCAAATTTAATCTACTAAATAAGATGTTTCATGAAAAAAGCGTAGTTTAGGAGATATAGTGAAAATACTGAAACAAGTGCGAAAATTTCGCGGTTTTTCGAGGGCTACGAAGTTGGCACTGGGCTTTCGAAGCTGCAAACTTGGATATACACTACTGGAAATGGTCCTAACAACTTATTAAAAAATCAACACTAGCCGTTAGTTTGCGAATTTAATTGTATGACGGCTAGGAGGAGATTTTAAGAATTTGTTTTCCCTCCGATTAAAAGGGGTATTTGATTCTACATTTCTAGTCTTGTCTATGCTCTTTATACGACTAAACGTGATTATTATAGCCGCTCTTGCTTATTTCGTTGATTCGTTGTTTTATATATATTTTTTTTCGTTTGTTTATTTTTGTTGTTATTGTTTGTAAAATTATTATTGTTACTGATTTTATTATTGTTTTTGTTATTTTTGGTATAGGTGTTATACCTTTAACTGAATTTACTTATTATTTGAATCATTGGTAAGAACAAAAAATAAAAATAAAAATTATTATCTAACTAATATTTTATTGTGAATATATTATTATTCTAGTAACTTCTTCAACAAAACAATGGGAAAAAGTGCAATGACAAACGTTTAAAATGGTCTTCTAAGAGGAAAAGAACTAAAAATCGCTGTAAAGTACTTTCAAATAAACGATTACTACTAGTAACACCTACAAAACCTAATCAGCAAAATTTTGAGCACGAAACGTTATCACCTGTTGTGTTTCCGAAAAAAAGTTGCAGAAAGAAGTTAATTGCGACAGAGAACAACACTAAAAATCATTCCATTTCAGTTACTACGGAAGAAGTACATAACACCATTTTAAATGAACCTATTTCATTATCTTCTGGTACATCCATGAATAACAGTATAGACGGCCGAAGAATTGTTAACATTTCACATTTTTTTGGGAATTAAAAAGATACATTTGGACTTGTTCAGGTACGGAATAGATTTTTTTTAGTGAAAGTCGGCAAGTAAATTTACTGTCAAATGTGAAATTTGTTTAGAAACAAAAAAAAATCTGTACTGAAGATACATCAGATTGTTTAGACAATAGACATAAACAAATCAATGATTTTTGGGAAATGAAAATGTTTCCCAAACTTCAAAAATTTTATTTTGAAGGCCTTCTAGCAGAAATAAACGATCCACGAAATACGAGAGGCCAAGTAATAAGAAATTTCATTAAACAATAATTTTGGTATTTTTTTATTTACTCCAGATTATCAATATTCGTAAATAAACATTATCATTACTAGTATTATTATTAACCTGTCGATATGTATTACCATGATTGTAAAATTTTGTAATAATTTGTTATGTATAATTTTATATTTAATTAGTAGATGATTATTTCATACTGAAACAATACCAAAACGAATTGTTGCAGGTAGAACATTAAAATTCTAGGTAATAATAATATATTCGTATACAATGAATATTTATTTGTTGCTAATAACAAGTAAGGGTGAAGGTGAACCCTCCCACTTCAAGCACATGTTGCTACCCCCTGCATACCGACCCCGCGCACACAATTTTCTATCTGAGCGCTATACGCTTTACACAATATACTATTTTTTATTCTAGATTGCGAAATGTAATTTTTGCATTCGAGAATGAAGAAAACATTCGAGAAAGCAAATTTCACAATCACGTATCAAACAACATTTTTTTCGAAAACTATGTTCCAAAATTAGTAAAAATTCAAAAAAAAATTTTGACGTTTATTGAAGCAAAGTTTTTTTGACAGCTGACAGTTGACAGCAGAAATAAAAAATGAGATTTAAATTATATCAATTTTCAAGTGAAATATTTTTATACTTCGTTGTTAATACAAATGACAGATTTGATTAAATTGTGACCCTTTATTCTATCAAAAAAATGCTTGACGCACGTTACGCAGTATCGAGGTTAGACATAAAATCATTTCACCTATTGATATAGTCAAACCGGAGAAGCAGAAGACTCACGTCATCAAATAATATCACTAAAGTAATGACGTCATGTACTACTATGAATATATGGGATACTGATTTTTTTTAGAATAAAAGTGCAGTGCATATTGCATAACTTACTATAACCTATTTCTTCAGTGACAGTTGACAAATTAATAACCACAACCTCTCGAAATCAGTCGGCGTCATCACAGTTAATTTGTGACGGAAACGATAGTGAATAAGTGCATTTAGTAAATTGAAGGGCATTAGCTGTTCTCTAAAAGTACATAATTCAAATAAATTAAAAAAAATAGAAAAAAAATTACCTCTCGTACGGTTTTCAATGGAATTAATGGACCAATGTTGTCCAGTTGCCGTTCAAAATAATGCACTACATTCATTGTCAGTTTTTTTGACTGCTTTGATAAAGATTTTGGCATGATTTGTCAGTAACATAAAAAAACTGACACGATACTTTCTGACTGACACTGACAATCGAATGACAAGATCAACATTCGATCGATATAAAATATAATATAAACAAGATCATTTTTATTATTGCCAATGTATGGCATGAAAATCAACTACAATTATTTCAAATAATTTTATATTCTCTAAGAGGAATACGGATTGACTTTAGAAATAATTGTAAATTCATTAATATATACGTTTCTTAATACAAATATTTTTATTCTTCTTTTTTTAAAAATAAATAACACCCAATAATCTTAACAAGTTATTTTTCATTTTATAAAGTTTTTTTTCAGGTTGATGACGTGAGTCTTCTGCTTCTCCGGTTTGACTATATAGTTCTCATGTAAATATTAATTCTCCATGACAGTTTTCGAAAAATATTGGTTTTTTGTTTTGACAAATTGAAACAAAATTGTCTAACGAATTTATTAACGTCCATTTGTATGTATTAGATTTATGTATTAAGAACAATAAGGACATTTTACTGGTAATTGTTTGGCAGAGACTCCTGTTATTGTCTGAAATCGGTTTGTGTTACCGTTCGTGATGCTTATATAATTTTTGCACGATCAAAATTTTTACCAATATCAGTAAAAAAAGCTAAATAACAAGTATGCAAAATGAGGTGTATTAAAATTCATTCATAGAAACATAAAGCCCGTTTCCATAGTATTTTTCAATAATTCGTTTCATTTTGCTTCTGTCCTGTAATTTATGGTTGTGTTTTTGTGTAAAAAATAACTGCAAAAATAATTTGCAAGGTACTAACCATGAATCTACTTACCGTTCTAGAACGGTATGAAGTACTTATCGTTTTGTTAGATGTAGCAACCTGGAAAAGCAACAAGTCTTAGAAACCCAATCAATAAATCTTTCCTAAAGCCCGATCGTACAAAAATATTACTTTTTTTAATAAAGTTTAAAATGGAAATGAAAAAGAAAAAAAATTCTGAATTTTAGTCAGATTTTAAAATATTTTCTATAACTCCGACTAGTTTCGGCCTCAGACCTCAGTGACTACAAAAGGTTTACAGTGTTGTTACAAAATTATTGAAAATATATATTTTTTTGCTTAAAACATATATATTATATGTTTAACATGTGTTAATAGTAACCTAGAAAATTCTCATATGGTATTTACTATTTAATTAGTGTAATTTTAATATAGGATGTTAAATAGTTTTTTAGTTTGTTTATTGTAAGTGTTGGTATTAATTTTAATTTAATTCTGTAATTATAATGTGTCAGGCCGCCAATGTGCAATAGTCAACATATTTTAGATAAAATAAATACAGTACATGATATTCGTTGTTCGGCTACCGGCTATGTGTGCAAGGTTTAACCGATTGTTTGTGGCGTTAGATCCTTTTCACACTAGCCAGATCCGGCAACCGGCAAACAACTATTCTCTGGTGCCGTTGTAGGGTAACACATCCAATTGGACAAGGTGAGTTATATTGCTTATCTACACGATCAGACAAGACACGCCACGACTTCACAACCTTACTGGTTGACTATTATCGATATTTATATTTAATATCTCGACAGTCAATATTTTGTTTAATTTATTTTTCCTTGTTAAAATTTTGCTATTGTTGTAATCAAATGTACGATTGATTTAGTGTTCTACAAGAGCACATTTACCAGACCTAGGTGAGGTGGAAACTAGTCGGAGTTGTAATAAACTTTTTAAAACCTGACTAAAATCCAGAAAGTTTTTTCTTCCTTATATTTACAATGTTAATTTTAATTGCTATTGTTTATTCCTTTATTCAAGCTGTTACTTTTTATTGTGTTCTGTGAATTTTTTTGTTAATATAATATAAAAGAATAATTTCGTGTGTTGACAGTTGTTATGTAAATATTAATTTCTCATGAAAATTTTTGAGTTTGACTGAATTCCAGAACTTCATTTTCCTATAACTAAGAGTACATATAGTGTGAATATAGCCTTATCTGGCTTGCAGTAAAGATTGTTTATGTTTTGTTATGAAGGAAAGAGCGTGTTGGCCCTGACGATTTGTGGCGATGTATTGTTGAACCCAGCCGAATATTGGAGATTTACAGCGTAAGCTCTTACGGAATCCCATCTGCGACGGAGCAGCTGTAAAGTCGCATCACGAGACACGAGACGTCCTGTTCAACGATGATTTCTAAACAAATTGAGGGTTTTTCTCAACGCTCTCGTCAATTTTGTTTGGCTATTTTTTCCTGTCATGGATATGCTTATACGGAAATTTTTATTCGATGAATTACTATTTAAGATTTGTAATAATATACATGTATAAAATTTTCGAAAAACTAGCATTAGTTTTACTTGTAATAATCATCTCCCTAGCTTATTGATTCTTTCCGGAAGTTTTTTTCGAGTGCAGTCCAACTCGTGTTCCTCTCCTGCAGATTAAAACGTTGTTGGAATGCACGATAAACAATTTCTAGGATATGAATCAATGCTTGATGGTAGATTCGGTAAGAAAATCGTAACATCAACACAGAAAGTAAAATTAATTTAGGTTTTATATTTGACTTAAAATATTCAAGTTTTGATAGAATAATAAAACGAATTATTTATTATTTCTAAAACATGTATTTTTGATATAATGACTACTCAATATAATTTTTTAAAATGTCAAAGTGACATTTTTGACTGGAAAAAATTTCCACCTATTAATTTTACTTAGGAAAGCAACTAAATTTTCCAAGAAATATTTATATTATCATGGTAACCATGCATAATACAATGTTTCTATTAGCTGTTAATTAGTGTCTTACGATTTTCTTCAAAATAAGATCCATGAGGAAAATATAAACTGTTTTTCCAATGGCATTCTGTGTGTAATAGTATATTACGTCTTAAGAGTTGAAAGATACATATTAAGCATGTACCATGTAGTGGAAAAATGATATAAAAACTGCAAAGCGACGAGTTTGTAATTCCACAAGTGCAAAATGGGATCTTCCAAAAAAAACAATATTACAATTTTTTTTATATGGATGGCATTTGCAACTCTTAGCAGGCATATTGCAATAAAAAATATTCCTAAATATAATAATTTTTCATTCATAATTTTTTTAAAAGATATTGCCGCTTCGTATTTTCTTGACGTCATGAATCAAAAACTCACACAAAGACATATCTGCCACTACATATACAGATGATACAAAGTTCCAATGTAAAGTTAAATGTTAAATTCTAATTTTTTTTTGTGTAAATATTTTATTAGTATATAACTGCAGATTTGAATAAATGAAATACAGAGTGGTCGTTTTAAGAGATTACCCATTGGGATCTCGAGAACCGTAAGAGGTACGAAGTCGGTTAAATTTTCAAAAGAAACCAAGCGAGATATGATGGGATTTTAATATGCTGCGTATTTGCTTCTATTTTGTAAAAATTTAGGCGAATATTGAATTGAAATGCAAAAAAGCACACTTGACTGAAATGAATAAAATCAATAATTTTCTAATTTCTTATTTTTGTTTCATTGTAATGTACATGTGTTTTATATCATTGGAAAGAGAAAAAAATATCTCAATTTAACACTACTAAAGACAACTTTAAACCACATGAAAATTGAAATTTAGTATGAGTTTCTTGAAAAATAAAAAAAAAATAAAAAATTTGGAGGATCCCATCAATTCCTCGAAAAAAGTGTCTTTAAAATGTGCAAATTAGAAACTTGTATGAATTGAATCAAGAAAGTTGTAAGTCAAAAAGGAAATTGGTCGAAATAAGTGACTTACGCATTTTTTCGGAAGAAAAAAAACATTATTGAAACATTTTCTATAATTGAAATTTCATGTAAATAAGAGTGACGTTTGGGCAAATGGCGTTCTATTGAGATTTAAAATCGAAGCCTGATTTAAAAAAATTATATCTACGAAATAATGTACACAAATGACAAAAAAAAATATTTACATTATTGTAGCAAAAAAGGTGAGATGACCTCATTGCTTAACAACTCGAATTGCGTACTATACTTTTTCTCCATCCATTATTTTACTGATTTTCGATCACATCACGATCACACACTACACTGGAATAAATGACACATCAATAGAAAATAGTGCCAACTACAGAACATAAAAACAACTATATCAAACTGTCAACCACTAAATGATTTCTTGTTTACATATTCATTAGCCGTTTTGTTTTAAATAAATTATAATTCATTTTGTCTTATTTATACTGCCTACACAATTTCGATAAATCAAAAATTCTCTAACTGTGTTAAAAATATTACTACTATGCCATAATTTTCTATTAACCAATGGTTAAGGCAACTGATATACTTTAAGCAAAGGAGAAAAAACCAATCTTTATAGGATTTAGGGCCGATTTTTTCACCCCTGGTTAAAGTATCGGTTTCCTTAACCATCGATTAATAGAAAAGTATCGCATAGAAATTGTAAATATCGTATATTTTTAACAACTTACGTCAGTTTTTCAATACAATATTTTTCTATTAACCGATATTTAAGCATTTAAGGTAATCCGCGTACTTCAGCTATCAGAGATTTTGTATTAATTGGGGTTGTATTTCATGTAAAATTTACCGTACTAAATAGTAAAAAATAATAATTTTGCATTAATTAAAATCTATCACTGCAGATAAACATTTATTTACTGATAATAGAAATGAGTGTATTCGAATTAATAAAGAATATTCTAATATTTTTCAATATAATTTTTTATGTATGGTGACAAATAGTATGTAGTAAACGGAGAATGTCAGTATATATAGTAAACGTAACAACATTGATAGTAATAAAAGCGAATTGGTGTCTATCTAATTGCAAAGCAAACACAAGCATATGACAATCAGGCCGGACATACAACCACATCGTACCTCGGGGAATGCGTTGATCGATATCATAATCTGCTGATTTTTAATTGACTCATGCGAATGATAGAGTTGATACTTCACTTCAAACTGCAGTAGGTAAATAGGGAACAATTGATTGTAATATTGTGAAATAATTGATACGTTAAGTCATGTACGATAATTACTAGGAAATTTTCATTTATTCTATTTAGTGATTTATTTTCAACGCTTGCATGATACTAATAAATTTTTAACAAACATACGTTTTTTATTTACTTTCAATTGGTATTTATTTTATGGTTATTTATGGTTAGTATAAATGCACAGAAATGATCTAGTAAATTCAATTTTGCTACTAACATTAAAAGTGCAATTACTAATACTACAATTATTGATAAATAATGGTACTTGCAAATTATTTTTGCAATTATTTCTTACACGAAAACAAAACTACAAATGACAGGAAATAGACTTCACTTTTCCAATAATGAATTTTAATACACCTCCTTTTGGATACTTGTTTTACTGAGATATAAAGGGAAATCAAATTTTGAACGTGCAAAGTTCTTTATTTACTTTCAATTGGTATATATTTTATAGTTATTTATGGTTAGTAGAAATGCACAGAAATGATCTAGTAAATTCAATTTTGCTGCCAAAATTAAAAGTGCAATTACTAATACTACAATTATTGAATTATATGAATAATGGTACTTGCAAATTATTTTTCAGTTATTTCTTACACAAAAACATTTCCACAAATGACAGGAAACAGATTTCACTTTTCCACGAATGAATTTTAATACACCTCCTTTTGGATACTTGTTTTACTTATGATATAAAGGGAAATCAAATTTTGATCATGCAAATATTTATATAAGCATTACGAACGGTAAGGAATTCCGTTCTCAGACAATAATTGGAGTCTTTACTTCGCTCATCTTCCAGCCAATTAACTGCGGTCGGTAAAATGTCTTTTAATTACTAATATACTATTTCACACTTTCACGCAAGTATAACAAAAACAGGTTCTCACAAATAATTTTTTATGAATCATTTTTAATAATTCTTTAAATATGAACGTAGAACACTGTATTAATTAGAATTTCACTCTTTCATAAAAAATGAAAAGGAGTTCTACTTTAAAGATCATTATTAACAAATTAATATAAAATTAATTTGAGAACACGTGTAATGATTTAAAGTTGCGCATGTTAACTTTAGTATGATCTACAACCTGTCAGTTTTTTTTTAAATGTTCAACCGTTGTTAACTAATATATTTTTATACCTGGCGTTAACTATTGCTCTATTGACATATCGAAAACAGTATTGAATATTAGTAAACTGTTTTTGGTATTTATTTTTTGTAAAATTAATACTTCTATAAGTAATGCGCCCCACTGTTAATGTCAAATTGGTAACCTCAAATATTTTAAAATGTTTTTTTAATACAATTTGGCGTTATTATAAATATAAAAACCAAATAAATAAAGCTAATTTAAAAGAATATTTCCATATCATAAGTCTTAACGTAAAGGTTTGATTTTTTTTACGATATTATAAATGAATTACGTACCAAATTTTACATAAATCCCTAGATTAAATTTAATTAATTTTCTAAATTAAAATTTTTCAGATTTTTATACAATTAGTGACGCAAAGTATAAAAATATTATATTAAACTCATTTTGTAAGACGTATTTTTCCATTCGTGTTTTTGGAGAACTCTTCGCTGCGCTAATATAAAATATTCATTTGTTACTCACTCCTAAACCATAATTTATTTAATTTTTTTATTCATCACGGAAACTAAAATTAACAAAATACTAACATGTAAAAGTATCTGTCCGTTTTTTGAGTTGCATTGTTGACATTATTGAAACTGTGTTTGTCTACGATCACTAAGTACCTATAGAAAATTACACTTTTCTCACACCGTATAAAGCATCAAATAAAGCTTCACAATCGTGGGTTATAGTGTGAGAAATCATTCCTCACAGTATTTGCTAACACTGCGCATTTGCAGTAGGAGAAATATAATTATTATTATATTAATAAATTAAATAATAGTATATTACATGTGAGGTGGGAAATGTTTCATTACAGCCGAGGGTTTATTATATGACCGAGAGGCGAAGCCTCGAGGCTCAGATATAGCGCAAGGCTGTAATGAAACTCCCGCCGAACTATGTATACTATTTTATTCACAATTATCCAAATTAACTTCTACTCGTATATCGCCTTTTTCCAAAACTAAATTAATGTACGGTAGTAGTCTATGAAAACAAAGGTTTAAATTTATTTTAATAATTTGACAATATGTTTGACAGCACTGATCACCTTACTTTTAGAGATTTATGACAGTATTACTAGGCAACCATATTAAACACTTCCCCCCCAAGGGATTTTAAAGTACTTCCCACCCATGAGATTGTCATTGCAGTTAAAAATGACATACGTTTCCAACCTTTGACAGGTTAGAAATTGACATATTACTATAGTGGTTGTGAATAAAATTATATTAATATTATTAGTGAGTTTACCTGTGCCATACTATTCTTTATGTTAAACAGTTTTCGTGCATGTATTTTTGTTCTGTATCGTTTAGCGGTGTGGTCGTAGAAAAAGTAAAGATTTCATTCATCCAGAATCACCTATTTCCCAAATGTGTGATTCCAGCACTCGACTTCCTCGTGGGAAATAGGTGACTTTTTGCACTTGCAACATTTGTATCTATCAGAATTTGGTTGTAATTTTAATTTTATTTACGACTGAATAATAAATAACCTATTGAATAATATACGCGATGGCGATGTAACAATTTTTACTGCTACTAGATGACAGGTTCGCCAGTCTCTTCCTCCTATCGAGTGTTGTGTAGTATTTGAAGTAATTATTTGAAATAAGAATTTTTTTGAAATACTATTTTAAGTATTTTGTGCCTTTATTTGAAATACATTCCTAAAGTATTTTATATTTTAATAGGTACATTAAAATACTTTAATTAAGTTCAGAGAAATATTACTAATTATAATTCTTATTGTCTGTATTTTATTCTTTTTATATTTTTTGTTGAATTTAGATTCTCTTTTTAAATAATATACCAAATATTATAAAAATATAAAATTATCTATAATGACATGTATTTTTCCCTGGCTGTCTGATTTTTAATGAAATGTTACAATTTATATTTAATAAATCTCGTACTGAAGACAGTGGCGTAGTTAAAACCCTTTTCGGGTGCGCTCGAGCGCCCCCAAAATTCATTGGGCGCCTGCAAAAATTTGAAAACTAAAAATAAATTGTGTAACCATAAAATTAAAAACGCTCGGACAATAAGGACTTGCTTCAATGGTAATTCTTAAAATAGAGTATGAAAATATTTGCTGTGGTTTCTACAATTAATAAATTTGCTAACGAATCGAACAGGCGAGTTCAGTAAACAGAATCATTGTTAACTCATATTTATTAACTTTGTAAAGGTACTTTTTAATGGTTAATTGAGTTTGTTTTAAAATTATTAGTTCTATTTTTGGGTTTATTTTTATAGAACCAAAGTTATTTACCAAATATTAATTTTATTTATTAATTTATTGTTTGTGGTATGGTACAAGTAGGTACTTATTTTTTTTTTCTATCATTAAAGTTTCCTGTGCGCCTCCCAATCTACAATCCTGACTACGCCACTGACTGAAGACATGCTATTACATAAATTATGATATTATCTGATGTAGAATTTAATTTTGAACAACTTATAGTTTTGCTCTAAATCTATCAGGAGAGATATTATCTGCAGTTTTTGAAATCCCATATTAAATTTCTATATTCCGCGTTTTGTTATATACACTGCATATTTATGTATAAATTTGGCTGTGTGAACATAGCATAAAAATAGTTTTTCTGGACAATAGCATTACTACAATGTGAATAGTTATCTCTTTAAGACGTATATTCAGGATAATAAGTTTTATTTGTTAAAGTGAATAAAAAGCAACCATCTCTATTTTCAATTTTCTTCGTGTCCGAAAAACGTGACAAACTTTAAGGCAACTGTTTTTGTTAACTTTGTTTTTACTACACAAGTTTGAAGAAATTATTTCTCCATTTCAGCGTTGAAGTGCATACATATGTAACGGGAGACATTCATGTGGGATGTAAGTCAAGGAATGGAAATGAGGTGTGGTTAACTCTGCATATGTACGATGATCAAATGTGTTATACGAGGATATTGCGAGCTTTATTATAAATATATGCATTGCCATTACATGCCGAAGTTTCACAACTACGTCTACATCTAGAATTTTAGTTTTTCTACGACCGCTATAAAATATTGACATTTACGCTCTCATTTGTCAACAAAAAGCAAACTTGTCTCATTTGCAGAATGTTTAGAGAGTAGAATTACCGACAATTTTTACCATCGTACGAAAATCGAAAGGAGTGCTAAATGCCTAGTACTAGTGATGATTTTCTAAAGTAACAAGCAGGAGTAAAGATAGGCAAAAATACAAGTAAAATTCTAGACACGAATCAAATTAGTGAGACTATATGACCAGACATACAAGGGTGGTGACTCAAATATTCGAACATAGGGATTTAACAGGTAAAATTATATTTTTATAATTTCCTGCTTCCCTAATATCTTACGTAAAAATATTTCAAACAAAATTTGTAGAATATACAATTTTACATCCGAATAAATGAGCAAAAATAATTTTACGTACGGGATGGATAAGCGACTGATTTTACGTGCCTTATAAGTTCAGAACTTAGGTATGAAAATCACTCCAAATATCGCTTCCATTTAAAAAATCAAAAACTTGTATTATAACTGAAAATTGTGCTCCTGAAAAAAATGTTTGCGTTCGCCACAGACTACACAATAACTTTTTTATTTGAAACATTTTCTCAAATATTCAATTGTTTAGGAATTATTTGTTGAAGATGGAATGGACCAAAATCAGTTTTCCGCCATTTTCTCAGCTATGGGGAATTTTAGAATAACAAGGACAGGGTTAAAATCGAAAATAAAACTTGCAGGTTATATTTTGTACAATTCTGTTCCAGTAGTGTTTGACATCGTGGTTGACTAAATTATGTATCTTTGATTTGGGAGCGATTTGTTTATTATTCAATAAATGAAACAAAAATGAAACTACTAAAACAGGAAAAAAGGTTATAACAAAGTGCATTTAGTACTTCATGAATTAGTATACAACTAGTACAATCAAATGCATTCAGAAACTACTTAAGAATGGATGAAGAATGTATCAGTTAAATTTTGTTAAATATTAGTGATATATAGGACATAGGTATAATTTCAAAATTTTATCTTTTGCTTTTGCGTAAACAAGAAAAATTTACATGAAGCTGATTTTCTTAGGAAATAGCGGTTCCTTTATTTTCATTGAAGATGGGTTCGTTCTGTTGGTTTATGAATGTTTCATCAATAGTCATCAATAATGTTTTGTGGACATCGACCAGTGTGTCATGGGATTAATATTTCTTTTTGCTCCGTCCTTGAATTTTGAGTTAATGGCGCTCATGTTTACTCTAATTTATTTCATTTTAATTTAAAATAGTAGACATAATCTTTCAAATAAAACTTTCACAGTTACATTCAATTTTAATTCATATAATGAATAATAATTATGTTTATTCACGCTCAATTTAAGAAATAAATTAATGTTGTTAAAAAATTAAAACGTAATACAAAGTGGTAAAATAAATTGTTTTGAGTTTGAAAATATTTTAAAAATAAAATTGGGTGTATAAAAGCCTAATCATTTGTAAAAGCTGGATTTGAAATAAAAAAGGAAAATACATCAAAAGTAACGACAAAATTACATTTTCCACAGAGTGAGCAAATAAAACAAGAAAATATAAATGCTAAATGGTTTCATTTTTATAACCAAATATTTCCGAAACTTTTTTCTTCCTATATCACACCATTTTGTTATTTTCCCGTCTTGAAAACGTTTACCTGTTTTTAGAACTTTTCATTTTGTGTTTGGTGATATTGTGCTGTTTTATCATGTACGTATCACACTTCAATTTGCGATGCGGTGCCAAAGGTTATTTTTACGTATATTTTATGAATTCAATATTTCAATTAAGGGCCACTCTCATAATGCAATGTTGCAATATTTTCATATTATAATTGAATGTATGAAAACGAGAATTTAATATTTTAATAATTAGTTAAAACCTTGGTTTTTATTTATTAATATGACAAGTGTTTCGTCCATTCGAAATCTTCTGTATTAATTTACAAATTAATAACCTGAGTTGATACTCACGTTATCAGTCGTAACCACGGGATTCAAATCGACAAGGGGAAAAGGGTGATTGATGACATTGTCTTTTCAGATGAAATTGTGTGATTTCGAAAATAGATAAATGTCAAAACTAACAGTATTATATATATAACAATTAATGAAATATACAAAAACAGTTAACAAATTAAACTAACGAAACTATCAACACCCAACGAAGCATAAATTGTCGATTTCAAAATAACCTTATTTATAGTAAGTTCCGAAAATTAACTCTAAATAACCGTGACCACGAAATCGGTTAATTTGTGGTTAATGAAATTTCTGGTACTTTCGGAACGTTGCGGTTAATTTTACGCGTAATTCATGTATCTGTCAATTATCAGTCAGCTGACTGACCTATTGTTTGACAGTAAATCGTTAATGTATTAAATTTAAAATATGGAAAACGATAATGAAATAATACAAAACAGATTATTTGAGGAATTACATTTTCCATTAATATTTTTATTTCATAAAGATAATACAAATATAAATAATTGTGAACCAAACCAATCAATTCTTACCTCTATATAAACAAATCCAAACAAATAATTTGAATTAACGTGTTTCGCGACAAACATCTGACCCAACTATTCATACTAACCGCCACTTGTATTTGGTTAGTCTTGTTACTAACCAAAATTTTGTGGAACCGCATTACTGAAAAAAAGTAACCGTGTTTACTTTGGTTAAGTATCGAAACATACCACAAATGACATGACTGACATATTATTATTATTTTTTTATCCGCTATCGCAGTTATACTACTGTTTCTATTTCATTTATGTCGATGGTTAGATGCAGATAGTCTGTATACCCCTCTGTATGTACGATAATGAGATAGCAAATCTTTTGGACATATCTCTATGACACTAAAATATTTCTTCCCTTAACTATTATCTGTTTCATACGATTATCAGTTGCCTATCACATAAAATATAATTTATTATTATTAAAAGAAAATTGAGATAATTTTGCAAATTTTTGAGCTTACTTTAACCAATAAAAGAAAATCACCGGCATAAGTTTTTGGCAAACCGATAAGAATCACTTAAGGGTAAACAAGAAATTGTAAATTAATTATAAATAAAATAATCTTCAATAAGAAGTAAAATACAATAAATAATAAAATCCCAAATTATACTACAATGGTTCTTATTTATGAGGGTTGGATATAATAATTATAATATGAAAGATTTATACATAATTTATTTTTGTTTATATGGAATAAATATTGCTAGCATTATTATAAAATGCAAGAGACGCTACCGTGTATAATATTGTTTTTCCACAATTGTTTAATTTTGATGTTGTTTGCTCACTCTTTTGAGCCTACAGCTCGGGCGCCCAACGCCTGAACTCGTGATTAAATACACTACTTTGCTCACTAGTATTAAAAATAGCTATTTATATTTTGTTGTTTAGATATGAATTTAATTCTTTTTTATTTCCTCTTATCACCTTTTACTGACAACTTACACCGCTAACATGCAAGCACGGACAGTGGTGCTTACTTGCTTGAACTTGCTAAGCCGAGTTTAAGATCTGGGGTTCAAATCCCAATGACGACGAATTTGTTACCAAAAATATATACCTCTGTATCCGAGTGGTTCGAAACCCTCTATATTCTGTAGGCCCACGGTCCTTTTACTGGATTTCTGTCTGTTGGACAGTGTGAATTAAATATATAAATAAAACATGTCGCGAATAAAGTACTTGAGGCTCTGTTCCATTTGGAATGTTGTGCTACAGACGATGATTATTTACTATATATGGAATGTTTATTATTAATCTGTTATGGAGGCTACCTGCATGCAAACGAAATTTGATTCCTCCAATTAACCTCCGGGTAAAATGCACTACCTGTTGCGGTTTAGTTTCACTTACGCAACGGTAGCGAACCTCATATCAAGTTGCAAACCTCTCAAGAATTTAATTGTTAGCCAGCAAATAAAACTATTTTGCATGTTAAATGGAATTTTATGCATTACACATGTACTAATTTATAAATAATATTTTAAATGTATTTTAAAGTGTTGAAAAGAGAAAGTAACCTTTTTTGTGCACGAATATAAAATGTAGATTAGCGTAGTTGTCATTGTTTTTCATTTGAAGTCTTTGTTTTTACAAAAAAAATACGTACAACATATTAGTCTCTTAGTTTAAAAATATTTATAATATCCATAATTAATATACAATAGTTTAATTGGAAAAATTACGCAGGAGCCTCATAGTAGCGAGGTTGTAGTTCCAAAAGTGCGTAATTGCTTTATAACTTGAAACTTGAATTACGTAGTATTACTATTCTCTACGACCATTATACGATTGTTTTTTGCACTATACTGCAATAATTGACACATAATTAATAAATACCGGTTTCATTCAAAAACGTATAGTTTAATATACGTAATATACTATTCTGTATTGGTGCAACTCTTAATTTTGCACTAGTGCTTTCATAAAAAAATATTGCTTAATTTTATTAAGGAGCCTTGGCGAAACCTAAGTACAATAAGAGAACCTGAAATAAAAAAAATTGCTGTGTTCAACACATTACCTTCCCCCACTATAGAAAAGCAATTTTAAGACAATGCAATATTCCGACCTCAGATCAAAAAAATCCCATTACGGCCATGTTAAATAATATAGATGAAAAGTAGAATGAAAACATGTACAATTAATCCAGGGTATTAATTTATTTTTCTATTCATTGAAATATACATGAAATACTTGGACTTGGATAAAATATATTACGAGAAGGAGCCGGATCTAGGGACCAGTGGATATGTGAAGGATTTGACCCGATTTAATTGTAATTATACCAGTAATAATATCATATCCTTACATAACAAAAATATTGAGAAAAATTCAATTTAAAGAAACATGTCATCAAGTCTTGCACTAACCAACATAGTATTGTGAGCTGCAGCACAGTCTTGTTGAAACCATATATCACTTCTATCTTCTAGATTTAAATCTTCCAAATATTCTATTATTTCATTTTCCAAAAAGTATAAATATCTCTCGCTAGTTAAATTTTCATCATAAAAATAGGGTCCTAATATTTTATTTCCTATCAAGCCTGCTCATACATTAAAACTCCATCTTCTCTAATGATTCCTATTTCGAAAATAAAATTGATTTTGTGATAGCCAGATATGTTCATTGTGCGTATTAAATAGTTCATTGTTTGTGAATTTTGATTCGTGTGTCCATAATATTTTACTTATAAAATTATTATCATCTTAAAATTAAATTACAAACCATTCTCAAAATTCAATTCTTCTTACATTATCATTTCCGTTTGTATGAATATGGTCTTTATTATTTTTCTTTAAAATTCTCCACACTGAGGCGTCTGATATAAAATGATGAGATGCTATTTCTTTCGTTGATGCAGTAGGATTCTGTTCAATAAATGCTAAAACAGTCACTTCTATTTCTTCTGTATCTCGTACTGTATGCGGAAAAATCTTTTTTCGAGAAAATACACCATGTGATTTCAAATTTCGCTTTAAACGGTAAATCATTTTCCTAGAGACGGGCGGTTTGTGTGGATATCTTTCATTAAACACAACACAAGCTTGAATAGCATTTTTATGGCACTCCCCATAAATTAATAAATTAAAATAATCTTCATTAATCAAATTCTCCATATTAAAGTTTTCTTTTCAATAAATATAACAATTAGAACTTATTATTATGTATTGAATTTTTTTATGTTATTTATCATGGCCTACTGTAATTTGTCTTGTTAAATACAATTTATCGAAACATTTCATTGAATTTATTTCAATATTTTTGTTATGTAAGGATATGATATTATTATATGGTTGAATTCAGAAAAAAACTCTATCGAATAGGCAAAAATATGTGTCATCCCATTTAAAGAAATATATTTTATATTCCTAACTTGAGAACCACTGGTTTAATTTTTTTTTTTATTTAATCGAATGTTCCCCTTGGTCTCCTATAAAACTTATAGAATTTTGTAGTATATTTAATAGTATAGGAATTATTTGAGGTGTCCCGTAGACGTGAAACACCCTGCATATATATATATATATATATATATATATATATATATATATATATATATATATATATATATATATATTGAAACGATTTCATTCGTTTCGCGGTTTTTTATTTAAATCTTTTATATTTTAATTAACCATACGACATCTCTAGTGCGGCTGACTGCTTGAGAGGCGAGCGCGGTCGGTAAAGTGAGTTGAGTTTCTGCAAGCTGAGACAACGGATTTTGATAGCAATTTGTTTGTTCTAAAATTTTTTATCTAAAGTTATTTTAAAAATCTTCAAGATTTTATTTAAAATATTCTTACTCCGGATTTTTTATTTCACTGATTTTGGTGAGTAAAGTAATATTTGTTATTTTTTTATTCGAACCTTTTTTAAAGAAATATTTAGATAACCACGTGTTGTCAAAGCTTGCGAGGAAACCTCCTCAACTTTTTTTCTTCTTGATTGATCTTATATTTAAAATTTCTTGTGTATCTTTCACAGGAAAGATTCATTTTTTTATTAGTTTGCTTAATATTTTTTTTGAATACGATTTAGGTTATTTTTTATACTGTGGGATTTAGACAGAGCTCACGCTGATTTACTGTCGTAAGTAGAATTTTTATCGTTCCAATTTTATTTTTATTTTTGTTTTTGGATGCCATTAGTTACTTTTTTACCGTTAATTATTCTTTTTGGCAGCCAAAAAGTAAGTAATAAATTTTACAAGTCCCGCAGTCAAAACGTTAGTTTTTGAAAACCTTTCAAATCTTGTTATATTCTTTCTTTCTCTATTTTCTAGCCTTTTACAGCCTGGCCAGCTGATAGTTTTTTGTAAAATTATTTGGAGTATTTTTTGTGCACAAATTTTTTGTAAATAATAATTTTTGCATTTATTTATTGTTCAATAAATTATTTGCTCATTTTTTATTATAAAGATTTTTTGTATTTTTGCCACGGCAAGTTATTTTTTGGGTCAATTATCTGCTAAAAAATTTTATGTTTTATATTTCCTCCTGGTCCTGGATGGTCGAGGTTTGTTGGTAGTGGAGTGTGGAGTTCCAATCCAAGCTGAATAGTACTGCTACACGTGCACACATACACAGTACCAATTTACACACAGTACTCAGGCATCACGCACAAAAAACAGCAGTTTGCATTTACACAAGAACAACTCACGCAACCGCCAGACACGCTTAGTCCGGTGACACCACGCATTGTCCTGCTATACTGCTTTACGCTACTACACTGCTTGTGTCCGACATCCTGCGGTGCCGCTTGATACTAACACGAACAGTACACATTCCGTCGACAAGCCGAACCTCGGTACCAAGACGTCCAGGGACTCACTCCAACGACCTAGCCATTCCAGACCCATCGATATTTTGTTACCCCGCAAAAGGTATTTTTTAAATTTTTTTGTAATAGGCAATAATTGTCCCCATTAACTTCCCTATTGTATTTACTTGCCGTAAATAAAATTAGTTTTATTTACAATTTGTTATTTTCGGTGTTGTTGTGTCCACCATTTTTCCTTTCGGCACAACTGGCGCCCATCCCTATTATTGTTATTACAAATATCTTAGTGACCCACGACCTAGCGATACCACGACCAATTCTGAGCTGTCGAGGTAAGTGTGTGACGCGTGATTTCTCTTCGAGAAATCACGGTAATTTCTTGAATATAATTTTTTAATTTCTGGCACACGTCATAATATATATATATATATATATATATATATATATATATATATATATATATACAGGGTGGCCCAGTGAAAATTATCAGCGCTATTTTTGGCCACTTAACATTAATTTTGCAAAAAACGCTCGAACACGTCAATTTTAATATAAAGGGGGACACCTAAATGCATTAGTACCAATGGCATAACTTCAACCCTAAAAAGGGTGTGAACTACACCTCAAAAATTTTAAATGGAAAAGGGTGTCAAACATGATTCAGTTCGAAAGGCCTTTCAATTCTCTTTTCAACAGTTTTTTTATTTTTCAAATCCGATCATTAGTTCCACAGAAATATCGTTTAAAACAAATTTTATCAGGTGTTCAAAATTGCCGTCAAGCAGGCTAAAACAAATGACAGAAACTAAATAAACAATTCTTTCGACAAGTTGTTTCTAATAAACAAGTAATTTGTAAGTTGGATTTTTTTGTGGGGTTTTTTGAAGTCTAAAGTTTATGCCACGCTACCCGAATTTTTAGACGATTTACGGCAACGTACCGTATCTCCAAAATTTTGAGAAAAATCTTTATTATTGTATGGAAGTTGGAAATAGTCATTTTGAACACCTAATAAACTGATATTTGAGTTTCTGTCATTTGTTTAAGCCTACTTGATTGCAGTTTTTCACACCTGATAAAATTTGTTTTAAACGATATTTCTCTGGAACTAATGATCGGATTTGAAAAATAAAAAAACTGTTGAAAGGAGAATTGAAAGGCCTTTCGAACTGTGTCATATTTGACACCCTTTTCTATTTAAAATTTTTGAGGTGCAGTCCACACCCATTTTAGGGTTGAAGTTACGCCATTGGTACTAACCCATTTAGGTGTCCCCCTTTATATTAAAATTGACGTGTTCGACCGTTTTTTGCAAAATTAATGTTAAGTGGCCAAAAATTGCGCTGATAATTTTCACTGGGCCACCCTGTATATATATATATATATATTCGCTTAAATATTTAAACCAGGTTTTACTCTAAGTGTAGTATAAAATTGTTGCACCGCCCCTTAAGTGACATTTAAATATATTAAGCTTGGTTTAAATTAAGGCGTCCAAATACGACGGCTTAGCGACGCCTTCACTGAAAAGTGTGGTTATATTTATAATTATTTGAGAGTATGACCAGATTTGACAGCTTGTCTTCATATTGTTTTATAAGAATAATAAAATGGATTTAATTGTTTACGGTATACCGAGAAGAATAAATGTTAGAGCTGATCAGTTTCATAATTTTAGTGAATTAGAATTTTTTCAATGATTTAGATACTACTACTAGTTTTACCCCGATGGTTGCAATTACATGGTGTTGAATATTATATTATTTCATTATGAAATCATAAACTTGTGTCACTATCAAATTGCGCCTACTAAATTTTTTATTTTAAATTATCAATATTAAAAGTTGGTATTGATATTTATAAATAGAAATATCAATCAACTAAAGTGAAACGTTTCATAGATGAGTCTGAATCTGATATTACTGCTTGTAGACGTCTTAGTATGCATTTATATGTTTGTTGTATGATGGTAACATCATAATAAGGTTACATGCGGGATACTCTAACCCAACGTGAGATCGGGATAGATCGTGTATTTACACTACACCGTGCGTCCATGTTCTTTTGGACGCAACATGGGAAAAGTTAAATGATCGGGGATACGCAACGGATCGAGGGATTAGGACTAGTTGTGATTCCCTAGTCTACGAATGTACGTGCGTTTGTGACATACATATTTCGGCCATGTTCTATTTTAGATCCATCTTGACTCACTGAATAAGTAAATATTCACAATATGTTTTTATGTTTAAAAAAGGATACTGCATTTTTTACTATTATTATATTATACATAAATAGTTCTCGACTAAAGACATTATTATTTTCTTCTATTAAAGATTAAATCATTTCGTTAAAGTTACAAGTACATAAATTTTGGTGTTTTCCAGGTTTGCTCTTTCTTATTTTTCAGTAGTGTAAATTATTGATAAAATTGTTAACTTGGTGGGGGCCTCCTTTTGGTAGGGGATCCTGGGCTGTAGTCTAATCTATCAACCCCTAAATCTAAGCCTGGTTGTTTGTGTGCCCTCCAATGCAAGCGTAATTCGGCTTTTATAAAGTTGGTATAAAGTTGCTAAGCAATAGTTGAACTGAAACAAATCAAAATTCTGGTTAATGAATAAATACCAAACAACATAATAAATTTGATTAAGTAAGTATTAAGCATTCACAGAACTTTTCAAATTCCTTTTTATATAAATGTTTTGAATTTTTAGAAACCAGGTTTGTCTGCGCAGCTTCAAATTTCATTAATATTTCGTCAGAATAATTAGAGCGTAACGTTCTACATACATTTGAGAATGACAGTGACACTTTGATTACAGTAAATTTGTTTAAAAACAAAGATTCTAACAACACAATTGTATTGTATTGTATGTATACGAGGGTTTAAGCGTTTTGTCGCTTTTTGTCAACGCGACCTAGAAGATCTATTGTGACACAGCCCTTACTTAGTTTTCCAGAAGTAAATCCAGATTTTTGATGAAGCCGATTATGACTCCAGGAGTCAAGTTCTTGATCTCATCTGCCGTAAGATACCTCTTACCTAGTTGATTGAGTCTCTGCACAGTTACGGCTGGGCATTCACACAGTATGTGTTCCGACGATTCTTCGTCCTCTTCACAGATTCGACAGGTTTCATTTTCAGCTATACCAATTTTGTGCAAATAGTACTTTAAAGGACAGTGGCCAGTGAGAATTCCTGTCATTATATTAAGATCATTTTTGCTGAGAGCTACTCGTAGTAACTCTTTGGCGATTGTCGAAGCTGGGGAAATGAATTTCCGAGCTTGATTGAGGCCTGGAATATTTTTCCAATATGAGGATATGGCAGATTCCTCCCAGTTTTTGACCACCTTCTTATAGTGGCTTTGTGGAAGACCACATGAAGGTTCCGGCCCGTGGTATGAAAGTTTAGCCTCTTTTTTTGCAAATTCATCAGCTTTCTCGTTTTCTAGGATTCCCTCGTGCCCTGGTACCCACAGTAGGGTGACTTGGTTTGCTTCGGATAGCAATTGGAGGGTCTCCCTGCAGTTCCAGACTAGCTTTGATTTACATGTGAAGCCATTCAATGCCTTTAAAGCTGCCTGGCTGTTTGACATTATATTTATTAATGCTCCTTTTAGACCTTTATCTAGGTTTATGTGAGCACAGAGATTTAATGCATAAATCGCAGCCTGAAAAATTGTGGCGCAGGTGCCTATGGATTCCTTAATTCGGCAATATGGGCCAAGCACACCTACTCCAGTTCCTCCTGTATCCAATTTTGAACCATCAGTGAACCAGGACAAAGAATCCCTTACAACAGATCTTTCCGTTGCCCATTCAAGGCGATTACCAATAACAACCTTGTACTTCTGGTCAAAATTGTATTTTGTTGTCATCTTATCACAGACAGACAAGGTCAGTTTATCTGGTTGTACTTCCCTTAGAATTTCCAAGTGGCCTACGAAATCTCCGGGCTTGAAGTGTTTCGTTCTGCAGAGAGTCAGTGCCTGTTGCATCGTCTCTTTTTTCACCTGAATGTGTAGACACACATGTCTAACAACACAAACTATGTATAAAGAAATCACAGCATGGAATATATACCTACAGATTTTTTTCCATTTTAAGTACCAAAATGACGTCGCGGACCGGAGAGCTTTGAACATTCCGTCGTGTCTTTTGATTATGCTCTTAATACATAAATAACTTTTATGTAGCTCGTCTGATTACTATTATATTTTTTTTTTTGATTTGTTTTACTATATGTATACTAATTAGCCTATAGTTCTAACGATTTATCATATACTATAAAATTTACTAGCTACAATATGATTAAATTAAAAACTTAATAAAAACTTACTTACTTTACTATACAGGGTGTCCATTTTAAGTGGTACACTATTGCTATCTCGGGAACTATAAGAGCTACGAGGTCGGTTAAATTAGCAAACAATTTCTATTTTACAAGACTATTAAAATGAGACAAACAAATTTTTTTTTAAACCAGTGGTTCTCAAGATATGGGGCCCAACTTTCTTATTTTAAATGGAACACCACACATATTTTTACATATTTAGAATTTACATCAAATTACAAATCCAATGGTGTGGTTGAAATTAAATTTTAGTTAAAAAAGAAAATCCCTATGTAGGCAATAAGTTTCTATGCTTATATCTGAAAATAGCAGTTGCCATGAATAAATAAAAAAAATAAACGTCAAATTCTGCGTTCTTATTACGCTAATTCTATCTCTAAATTAAAAATTCTCGGTAAAAGAACGCAAAATTTGACGTTTGTTTTCTATTGATTCATGGCAACTGCTATTTTCAGATATAAGCATAGAAACTTATTGCCTACATAGGGATTTTCTTTTTTAACTAAAATTTAATTTCAACCACACCATTGGATTTGTAATTTGATGTAAATTCTAAATATGTAAAAATATGTATGGTGTTCCATTTAAAATAAGAAAGTTGGGCCCCATATCTTGAGAACCACTGGTTTAAAACAAAATTTGTTTGTCTCATTTTAATAGTCTTGTAAAATAGAAATTGTTTGCTAATTTAACCGACCTCGTAGCTCTTATAGTTCCCGAGATAGCAATAGTGTACCACTTAAAATGGACACCCTGTATATATATTTACAATATTTACAAAAAGGAAATCAATAAGTATTATAATTTGAATTTAATTTTGATTAAATATTGCCTTCGGGAAGCTGTGCCATTCATGGAAAATTTTGATAAGTAAATTTATATTTAATTATTATTGTTACTGGATCAAATTATTGTGAAAATGCCTATATGGCTCGTTAAATTAGAGGGGAATAAAAGTGTTTATAAAAAGTTATTAGTAAATTAAATATTGTTGTTTTCGTTCTATCACTGGTTAAATTTAATGTACTTATTACTGCAAAAACCCTGTATATGAGTCCCAACAAAACTTCAATCAAGAAACTGTATCAGTCATTTGAATATTAACCTCCAACCAATGCATTTTTTAATAGTTGCGCATTAGTTTCACTCGAAAGAATAGTTGCCAACAATTTGAAAGCATACCTACCGGAATTAACGATGTATGAACTATTTGGAAGACGTACGCAATTGTATAGGTCATAATTCAAACGTGTTTTATCTTTCCAGCCATATAAAGCTTCCATAAATAAAATAACGCATTCCCTCGTAAACTGAGCTGGTACCGCCGATGATTCATAATCTGTCAATATGTAGGTTCACACCTTTGTGCCCGTTTAACACTATATTGCCGGTAGAGCAGGGCTTCTATAAATACTTATTTCTTATTGCAAATACATAAACAAGTACATGAAACACTTGTAGGGAACGAAATCGTTACATTTATACTTTTTTTATTCTTTATTACAATATTTATTTTCTAATCGGGTTTTCCAAGAGGACATATTTAAAAAAAAATATATATTGCAAATTAAAATTTGAGTAAAATATATTGTAATGTAAAAAATATTATAAAATGTTAACTAGAGAAATTCGAAAATTACAAAGGGGGCATGTCCCTGTGATGCAGTAACCCGAACGGACCACGAAGTCTAAATTCACTGAAATGCTACTAATACAGGAGACTCATAACTAGTATCTAACCAAAATGTTAATTCCGGCCAAAAATGCTGGATTTAGCTGCAGTTTCGTGTTCTGCATTTGATTTACTTGTTTTCTTTCATATCACTCTTTGAATAATCATATTTAAATAAAAATGATACATACTACATACATAATTTTGCATTTTTCTCAAAAATTTTGTTATGTAAGGGTATTACATACGGACATCGTTGAATTTAGAAATAAATACTGAATCGAATAAGCAAATAAAAAAGTAGGTTCCCATTTAAAATAAAAAAGTTGTACCCAGTATTTTGAGAAGTACTGGTCGAAAAAAATTTTGTTTTGCTCATTAAAGTAGTCTGATAAAATAGAAACTGTTTGCTCATTCAACCGACCTCGTAGCTCTTATATAGTACCCGAGATAGCAATAGTGTACCACTTAAAATTAACACCTTGTACAGTATACTATGAATTCTGATCTCAGAAATTTTAAATATTAATTTCTACGGAAGAGTTTAAACGTGTTATGTTCCTTTTATATGTTTGCGCACATAAATTGTAAGTAATTTAAATTTTACTCGTAAGAATTTACTACAATAACTTACATTGATTAATATGTAAAATTTAATGAATTAACTGTCGAACATAAACATTTAGGCAAAAATACACTTTATTAATATACTAGTTTGAACTACTGAGTAAATGTTATAACCTCATTTTTAGACACAAAGCACGTGGGGCGGTTTTGAATTGCTATCAGTGGATAAGTTCAAAACTGCTCCACACACATGTTTTCACTTAATTTTTATATCAAAATGTATTTAAATAAATTCGTGAGCTTGAGTGACCGTCAGTTAAGTGTAAAATATCGTGTGGGACCGGTCGTGATTGCGTTTTTAGTTTCGGGAGCTTGTGTGATTGTGAACCTCCAGGTGAAACTAAAGTGGTTTAACGTCCAATACAAATGAAACAACTGCTCGAACTACTAAACTTCTCAGTTTTCCTTTCAATTTTGATTATTATCACATAAACTAATTGTAATTTGATATCATATATTTTTTCATAAGTTTTCTTGACTATTCAAAACTGTCTCTAATCAATTCAAAACTGCCTCAACTCCGTAACAAATTTGAACGATTGGAGATGTATTTTGAATGTTTTTATTTTCATAGTTTATATTTTATTTTTTTATTATTATTTTCAACAAAATTTAGATCATTATGTGATACTATTTTATAATAAACTTTCAATTTCCATACAGAATATAAATAAACAAAATATAAATAAGATATTAAATTTTGGTCTATACTGTCCCTTTCTCTCCTACTCATAACCAATAAACAGAACTGTCAAAATTATTTTTTGCATTTCCGGATATAAAAGCGTACTTTGCTCTTTATTTTCAAAGACTGAATAACACTTTTAAGGTGCCTTCAAATAAGGCTTAGTGCAGTTGTACTGCATCGTTGTATTGTAGTGTCGAGATAGAGCTCTTGCATCAGATTTTCGTCGTTCACACAGATGTTAGTGCGGTTGTAGTTTGTACATCAAATATCTGTAATATTTGCTACATATTTATACTATTATTAAACTACTATAATTTATTTATCTAAATAATTACCTGTTATATTTGACTTTTCCATCAACTTTTTAAATAAATTTTATTTTGTTTTTAGAAGCAGCACAATGTTTGTCCCAAATTAACTGATATTTACCAATCATTGAGACTAAAATATTGTCGATGACCTTTTTACAAAACAAATTTATATTGAATAAAAAACTAACCTCAAGAAGAAATTACATGAAGTGACAGCTGCGCGTAATGATTATGCGCAACCGGTGATTATCCATATGCATTCTGATTGGCCGGTTGTAGTGGTGTATTGCAACCATGGAGGTATAAATAGTTTTGCAATGGTAATGTGAATGCTAGACCATTGCAAGCTTCTACAATGCAATACAGTAGTAATAACATCTCATTCTGCACTAATTTTTAATCCGAACGCTCACGCTCAGTTGCATTGGCTAAGCAATGTGCACTACAATACAACGGCACTGCAACCGCACTAATCACTATGAGAACTGTACTTTAATCCTTGTGGGGTTAAATATGAATTTAATCCATGGATGATTAAATTAATAAACAAGCATTATGTTACCACAGAAACTATTAGACATATTTATGTAACCTAGCCCAGTTTACCATAAAAATATGCATAATGATATTTTTTTTTCAAAAAAACCAAATAATAATTATTTTAAAATGTATATGCGGAAATACAGAAATAGTGTATATACCACAGGACTAAAGTGCTTTTAATCCCTCAAGTGATTGAACCGTGCACTTTAGTCCCGCAGTGTATAATATACTATTATTATTTATGAAATTCCGCACTTCTTAATCAAGTGATCGAAATGATTCACAAATGGATGATATTGAAGATAATCTACTACCACAAATAATTTAGATTTGTATTGAAACTTGAAAGATTCATGCGACATTTGACCTCATTAAGTTCTACCCATTACTGTAATCATAAACCAAATATAGTATAGTAAATACCACAATATGCAAATTTTTTGTATTTTCACATATACTTTCTGGTATAATAAATAAAAAATGTTAATCCTAATTCATATGCTTATAAAATTTGTCATTTTGTTGAATGTGACCAATAAAACAAACAGTATAAAATTTTATTATTTTTAAAAATATGTAAGTATTGTACGTACATATAAATATTTTTACATAATTCTATTTTCAAGTTTTATAGTGCTCTCTAAACATTTTTATTTTTCTTTGCAATGTGTTTTATAATTTACGTCAAACAATTTATAGGTAACTAAATGAAAAACTGGACTTTGTAATGAAATAAGACATAGGAGTTTGAAAATAATGACAGTAAGAAATTCGCGTTTTAGAAAACAAGTCTGTTTCCATGATTTCATCATCACGTCATTAACCGTAACCATGTGATTGTGATTCAAATCGCCAAAAGGAAAAGAGGTAATTGATGACATTATCTTTTCGAATGATATCGTGTGATTTCCGAAGTAAACAAATATGAAAACTGACAGCATTACATACAGATATAATAATGGATGAAATATACTATACTTACAAAGTCCTCAAAACATGCAGCCTCTTAAGAACATGCAGCCCAAATTGGACATACTTATATCAAGACGGATTTTGCCACAAGTTCAGAAACGACGAAACCTGCACAATTTGTAACAAATTCGAACCGAATGATATAAATCATTTCCTTCTCCATTGCCCCATATTCGCTCCCATCAGATTATCCTATCTTTCAAAGCACTGCAACACCGAGGCCATGGACATCACATTGCTACTGGCAGAGCTGTCCGTGAAGAAGATGTTCGACATCCACCAGTACGTCATCAACTCACTCAAACTACGAGCCTTTATACTAAATATATAACTCTATTATAAAACAATAACTGTATATAATACCATATTACCATTCATTTGTTACAGAAATGTATTTTTCTTTGAAACAAATAAATGCTATTCTATTCTATTCTATTCTACTATAAAATTTGTAGATTAAACTAACGAAACTACCAACATACAAATTTTCGACGCCAAAGTCATCTTAATAAATGATATTAACACAAATGACTTATATTTTTTTATACATTTAAAAATATCCGTTACTGGGTTACTGCGGTTATACTACTGTTCCTATTTAATTTTTGTCATTAACGCTCGATCGAGTGATTCGCCCCGAACCAGGGCCAGACTAATATCGTTAGGGTCCCTAAGCGCTACTCATTCCCCCCCCCCTCTAACAAATAAATCATCCTAAAAAAACCGGTATGTGTCTCTTGTACAATTTTTTTTTCGCTAGGAGCGATGAAAGTGAATCTGATCTGTCTTGCTGCATATTGCACTTTAGTCGATGTTTAACAGTTTCAATTTCGAAAACTATTATACTCCAGTGCAATTTGTAATCATTAAAGTCAAAAAAATGCGAAGGGATCTCCCAAAGTTTGGGAGTACAAACTGTATTCTATCTTTTTAAACCACATCGTAGCAATCATCTAAAGTCATTTTTAAAATTTCACTTTCTTTCACCTTTGTCATCTCATTACTAAGAACAATGTTCAAATTATTTGGATAAAATCACTAAATTTTCAACTTTAAGGAAACAATCATCTCAGAAACGAGAATCTGTTTGGCATAGTATTGTTCTATTTTTTAAAGAAATATTTTGAATATTAATTGTTTTATTTAATGTGGTATTCAGTATTGGTTATTTTTGATGCGATTACATTACAAAATAGCGATCTACCTGTTAAAATAATATAAAAAAAATTGTACTTATACATCTACGGAAAAAATATTTGATGGTAAGCACGTGCATAATTTGCTCAAGCAGAAGTCTAGCCCTGCCCCTAACCTAAATAGTTTGTAAATTAAAATTGATAATTATAAAATATTTAATTCTGGAATGTACGACATGCTGTTTTGGTGATATTGTGAATGCGGAGAACTATTAGACGAAGCATAAAAGCCTACAAGTTTGCATTCTAGTATTACTATATTTCAATAGGGAAGTATATTCATATTCCATGTCATGTCATTGATTTCGCTCTTACTCCACTAAACAATTTGTTTTATCGGTTAATAACTTATTTTTTTGAAATGGACATAAAAGGAAAACAATTATCTGATATAAAAGCTGTAAAATATCACATCATATGAGTCTTTTTCCGTACCATAAACCAGATAAATGCCAATAAACCTCAAATTAAACCATAAACATTCCAATAGAAATATCTTTAATAATACATAGTCTATGCTTTTACTTAGAACGTAATAATGGACGGCAATAATATACGTACGAAGTTCTTAACTTGCTACCATTAAATAAAAGTTACTAAAATCGCTATTATTGCAAGCTAAACTCATGAAATATTATAAATATAATTCTTCTATTAATATCAGCTTTAGATTATGTTAGTACTGTAATATATAAGCGGTGATTATTTGATGGGGGTGACAGTTTTTACATATATTATATAACATTTCTTCACTATGCACTACACCGTGTATGCAACGAAAAGCGGAATAGGATTTTAACATGGGATTTCATACAATTGCAGATACTCTCTCTTCTGATATATTTAGAGCAAAAGAGCAGATAAGATCATAATTAATATACCAGCCATGCAAATATAAGAAAAAAATCTTTGTGTCAATTGTGACAGTTAATGACATGTCATTACAGTTTTTATTTTGATATTTGTTATATTAATTAATTAATGTGTGTTAGTCTAAAATTTTTAAAAAAGTATCATTTTTGAGATACAGCGATATAAAGTTGAACCGTTACTAGTCTATGAACCGTATATTCAACCAAAATCAGGATTGTTGCCATTTTTCACGATCCAACTCTAAAAAAACTCATATTAAAAAAATTTTGGGCACGTCCAAAACAACATGCAAGCTAACACCAGCCAACAAGACTATACGAGTCAATCGACATACGTCGTAAAAGAAAACAGAAAAAAATATGTAACCGTATTAATACTTGTATTTCATGTTAAAATAATTAAATAATTAATTTTTAGAAATTAATGTGACCTATTGCTATATAAAATAATACAAAATAAATATATATTATTCATATATTTTGACGTTTCTAATAAAACCCGTTTTTTTTTTTAAAAAAAAAACACGTGGGTTGGGTTTTTTACCTCCCGCCTATCAATATATAGATAAGGGAGGTATTG